>OV050030.1:310773788-311973788 GCA_920105625.2 Clusia tigrina | reverse complement strand
CCCATAAAAAACCAAACAAGGATTTAGTCGATATGGAAAGCTATCTTCCAATTTCGCTACTACCATGCATAGGAAAACTTCTTGAAAAAATTATAGCCAAAAGACTTTTGTGGTTCTTAAATACTTCTAACCTCCTCTCACCATACCAAACTGGATTCAGGCCTGGTCTATGTACCACAGACGCTTTATTGTACATAGATCATCTAGTCAGTAAATGTCTTTCGGCAAAAAACCACATATCTGAGCTTTCCATAGATTTCCAAAAAGCTTTCGATAAGATTGGTCCCCATATAGTATTAAAAAAACTTAGAGAATGGAATATTGGCCCAAAAATTGTCTATTAGCTTAAATCCCTTTTAAACAATAGAAAAATTCGTTGCAACGTATTATCATCTACGTATCCACTTTCCAATGGTATCCCTCAAGACTCACCACTTTCTGTAGTTCTATTTACAATAGCTTTTGATGATTTAAGTAAATTGCTTCTTGCAAATAGGCATGTTCAGCATTGCTTATATGCAGATGATCTATATGTCATCAGCAAGAATCAAGATATCAACCAAATAAACAGAAATCTAGTTGAAAGACTTAAAATTATTGACAGCTGGTCCTTACACTCAGGGGCTAAAATTTCTTTTATTAAATCTAAACATTTTCACATTTGTAGAAAAAATAAATGCAACAATACAATAATTAATTTCAACAATATTACTATTGAAAATTTTATCTATTTAAAAATTCTTGGCCTAATATTTGACAATAAAAATAGCTTTAAGCACCATTGTATAAGTAAACGAATTCCTTTGTTTGTCTTTTTATTGAATAAGTTGGCTCAACCGAGCGCTTGAGCTTGTAAATCAGAATTAAAGTTAAATAAATTTGTTCCATGCCGCATAGCCTGTGGCCCGCGGCAGATCCAGCGCATAGTCCAAAATGCTGACTCGGCGTCTCGTAACCGTCCGTACGACGATCACTCAGCACTGGCATGCGGGTGTCTGGTTTCACCTCCACTTTTGTTGTATCTCTGACTGGTAGTGCCTGGTCAGCATACTTTGTTCTGCGCGTGTTAACTCCTCCCGACGATAAGTGGAAGCCATCCTCGGTTTCCCGTAAGGGTGCCGTATGTTCGATTCGGCGTTTACGAGTTAGATATCGACGGACTGCACAGATGCCACCATAGCGGAGTAGGGCAAGGGCAAGAGTCAGACAGCTGTAGTCAGTATTGGTCTTGATGTTAGTTCAGTTTGTAGATTGCCAATATGTTGAAGATTTTTCAGGCTGAGGTCGTGGAGGAAGGGTAGACTTAGATGTTCCCGATGGCTGGTCACATTGATCTGAGACGAGGCAGAGACGGCGGGTTTTTTCTTCAGAACGCCACGAAGCCAAATACGTTCCGGTGACCAGCTGACTGATGCCATTGCTATCTTCAACTTTGATAGTTGCGTCGTTGATGATAAGAAGGCCTTCGTTAACCAGAGTTACCGGTTCTAGATATACAGGGCGAGTGACGCAATGTGCGACGGTTCCAGATACCAGTTGTTGAGCGCAAGTTGGAGTTTGCAGTCTCTTGCAGAAGGTGGTGCTTAGAGCGGCGTCACATTCAGAAACGGCGAAGGTTTGCGCACCACAATCGGCCACCGTGCTCTCTCTAAATTAATCTAAAATTATCTTTTGATGCTGTACTGGATATATGTTAATTTTCTTATACACTAATTTAGGTATAGGATATTTGATTAAGAAATGTAACATATCGGAATTTTGAAAAGCTTTTATGCTGGATACTTCCAAAATGTCTGCTATACTGATATTTGTGAGGTGTTCATTTGCCAATTGCTTAATATCTACGCTGTCCAGAATAAGAGGGCTGATTAAGTTTATCTTTGCCAACGTTATGGAGAAAATGAAGTCTTCTAAACTATTTATAATTATTCTGTTTTTTGCTAAAATTATTTCATATAAATGCTTGGTATCGGTATCATCCGTTTTTCGAATCATATTTAAGGACCTTGTAATTTCGTTAAGCCGTGTTTGGAACTTGGTGTTTATTTCAACTTGCCTGTTTTCTGATTCTACTAGCTGTCCTTGTCGAAACTGAATCTGTTCCCAGTCGTCAAAATCCGGAGTGCCGGCAATTCTTTTAGTGCGGATCCCAGCAGGTTTATGCTGCGGGCATGTCTGTGGTGAACTTTCAATGTGTCTATTAGTGTCTCTATATGTCCGAGGTCTGTGTTGAGTAGTTTTTCCATATGATCCTTTGCAAATAGGTCCAGTGTCTTTCTGGTCTCGTCGGCGTAAGTCTCGTATGACGTTATGTTCGTTGTGTGTCCCAGATACCCGTGTTCGTCCCAAATAGTTACGTCACCATCCATTACGGGCATATAGTCAGCGTGAGAATAGTCGGTAAGCCTTAATGTCACTGTCGTCAGGGTAATCCATGCCAGCGCTAGTACAAACAGATATCCTAACCTAAAAATTTTTTAATATAATTGGAATGCTTAAGCCTAGTCAATAAAAAAATTAGAAATTAAAAAGGTTAAATAAGGGGGTTATTTTAGGTTGTCCTTATGGACCACCCTCCCTTTAATAAGAACCGTCGTACCCAGATCTGCTTGAATTATTTCTTCTGAGCACAAAGGTGATAGTTTATTTCCTAATCTTTTGTTTGATTTAAGCAACATTTTTTCCCCTACTTGGTATGTCTTATTAACCCTGTCTCTGTTTGTTTTTGCAAGTATTTTTTCCTATGCCGACGTGATTCTGTTCCTAATTTGATTTCTAAGTTCCATGGGCGTCGAATGAATGATTTCTATTGGCTTTTTATCTGTCACAGAGTGTATCGATCTATTGTATCTTATGGTTGCGAGGAGAACAGTGTCAACGGTATCGGTTAATTCTTTATCCATTCTTAAGCAACGACCTATATCTCCGAGGGTACTATGAAATCGTTCAACTTGTCCGTTAGAAGTACTATGCGGAGGTGGTGCATTTGAAATCTGAATATCGAAATTATTTTTCAGTATTGATCTAATGGTTTCCGAATTTAAGGATTTTTCGTTGTCACAGTAAATCGTTTTTGTCTTGTCGATACAAGTCAGAAAATATTTCTGATCAGTGGAATAAATATCGACATGTAATATTTCCCCTGCGTAAGACGGTATTGTAGTTTTTCCCATTGATTGTTTTACAGGGTGTCGATTATATTTACCCATGGCACATATTTTACAATTTGCGGCTATTTCTGTTGCTAACCGGCTCATTTTGGGGAAAAAATAGTCGCGAAGTATTTGTTCCACATTTTCTTGGGCTGCGCGATGAGCTCGGTTATGCTCTGCCGTGGCGATTTCTCTCTGTTCTGTTCTGTCAGTTATATCTGTAACAATACTTTTAGTATATCTGAATGTAGTTGAGGGAAATGCTTCAACTAACTGGTGTTGGATAAAGGCTAAGATGGGCAATTCGCAATGTATCGCGTTAACCACATCCACTTTTACCACATCATGTAAGGATTGTAAGAGAGTGTTTCGGTCAGTGAACTGAATAACGCGTCTGGTTTTTTCTTTAAAAAAAATGAACGTTTTTACTAAAAGGGTGTTACCTTCCTCAATTACTATTTGGTTTCTGAAGCAGTTAACCGGTTTTTCTGTGGTCTCTATAGTGTATGTGAGAGATTCTTCGCTGTGCACAGTGGCAACATCTGAATCTGCAGAGTCTAGGGCGTTAACATTCTGGCGGGACAAGGCGTCTGCCACGAAATTCTCTTTGCCAGGTTTGTAAATAATGTTGGCATTTTGCTCATCGATAAAAGCTTTCCAACGTTTTATTTTTGCGTTCGGATTTTTATCCGACAGTGCAAATGTCAGGGGTTGGTGGTCTGTGAAAATGTTCAAATTTTTTACTCCGTATAAATAATTTCGGAGATTTTTTAGAGCCCATACAATGGTAAGAAGTTCTCGCTCGTTTGTAGCGAAGTTTAATTCATTATCGCGTAATGTCGTGAAATCATGGTAATAGGGCGTCCGCCCTCGAACAACACAGCTCCAAGGCCATGGCCCGACGCATCTGTCGTTAGATCAAATGGTCTTTTGAAGTCATGATACTTTAGTATCACGTCTGCGGATGCTAGTGTTTCTTTCAACTTGTTAAAGGCTTCAAGTTGGTTTGGGGTCAATTCAAGTTTTATTTTTCTTGAATGATTGGCGCTAATTTTGCCGTTTTCACCTTTTAGGACGTCCGTTAGGGGTTTCGCGATAGCGGCAAATCCTACTATAAAACACCTATAGTAACTTGCTAGCCCCAAAAATGATCTGAGACCGAACAAGGTTTTTGGAGGCTGAAAATCCTTTATGGCCTGTACTTTTGCAGGTGATGTTTGGATTCCGCCTCTGCTCACAGTGAATCCCAAATACTCTACGCTCTTTTTGAAGAACTTGGACTTTTCTTGGGAGACCCTCATGCCTGCGTCTCGAAGGCTTTTCAAGACCCACTCGATATGATTGACGTGGTCTTCTTTGTTCAATGAGAAAATTATTACATCCACATAGACGTAACATGTTTTCCCGATTTGATCCCTGAGGACATCATCTATTGCCCTCTGAAATATGCTTGGGGCGTTTTTCAGCCCAAAGGGAAGTCTACAAAATTCGTACTTCCCGTTGTTGACAGAGAATGCAGTCTTTTCTCTGTCTTTTTCAGCCAATTCAATTTGGTGGAAACCTGATTTGAGCTCCAATGTTGTAAAATATTGTGCCTCGCCCATATTTGACAGTATTGTCGAAATTGTTGGGATCGGGTACTTGTCGTCCGTTGTTTTTTGGTTTAGCTTACGAAAATCGATCACTAAACGCTTTGATTTATGGCCTATTTCGTCGACACCCTTTTTGTCGACAACCCACAGTGGATTGTTATAAGGCGATTTGGACGGTCTTATAATGCCATTCGCTAGAAGTTGTTTAACTTCAGCGTTGGCAAATTCAGACACGCCCATTGGGTATGGGTACAACTTGGAGTACACTGGTTCACCGTCTGTCCGTATGGTGGCGAACGTGTTTATGTTGTATGGGAGGGACTCGTTAACGTCCGCAAATGCTTTGACCGTTTGATCAATCATTTTATTAAATGAATTTCTGACGGCGATGGGAACATCGTCATCATTAATTTTAATAAAATTCACGTTTTGACATTTCGTGAATTTGATCGGCACTAAACCGTTATCGTGCTCAATGCAATTTTTCGTAAAGTCAATTTTGGCGTTTATTTGTTTTAATAAATCTAGGCCAATTATGCCGTCGAATTCGTTAAGATTTTTCAAAATAAAAAAAATATGATTTTACGTTGTGTGCCCATGTATTGATCTTACTTGGAATGTCTTGTTGACGGGCACGAAGTGTGCCAGTCCGGAAAGTGGTAAAATAAGGAGCCTAATAGTTTGTCCTGCTACTGTACGTGTGATGTACGGAAGCAGGGAGTTACCCCTAAAAAACTACAACTTTCGGCTTTGCTCTTGAGGCAGATGATTTACTTTTTGGCGAATCCGCATTGATTGGTCCCCATAGTTTTGATTTTTTTTTTAGTTTTGAGCCTGGGTTGGCTGTCTAAAGCGCGATGATGAATCTACATCCATCGGCTCGGCACCTTGCCACTGTGGTTTTTGAAAGCGTTGCTTTGATCTTCCCGGTTGTCTCTGATTTCCTTTTTGAAAGAATGGACTCTTTTCTTGGAAATTCCCTTCATTTTCTTGTTGGCTGTTTTGACGCCAACCCTGAGACCGTTGACCCACGGATTTTTGATTTTGAAATTTTTCCTCAGTGTGCTTTGCATAATTTGCCATGAAAATACCTCTATCATTACTTGATTCTGCCGCCTGCGCTAGTGCCAAGGCGGTTGGCAAATCGCGCTGCTGAGCTGGGAAAACAGCCCACTTTAACGATTTTTTTAATCCGGAGACGAATGTGTGCAGCGCGTCGGTTCTATGTTTTTCATTAAGAACTGCCGCTGCGGCCGAGTCATAGGTCATTAGTGTTTTATTTGTCAATAAGGTTAAATTCCTTTCTACCTCGTCATAATATTTTAAGAGAGTCAGATCACCTTGCCTTAAAGTGTTAAGATTCTGTTGGATCACATGGATCGGTGTTTTGTCCGCAAATGTGAAATCTAATCTCGCAATAATTGCATTAAAATTGAGGACGTTATTAAAAGAATCAAGCACTGCGTCTGCCGATCGTCTTATTTTATTGCGAATAATAGCAATAGCTTGATAATGCCTAGAGCTGCCGTTGTGGGGCTCGAAAACTTTATAGGCTGTGTTTGCCGCTTGTCTCCATGAGACGTAATTTTCTTGTTTCCCATCAAACTCTGGAATGGACTTTACAATGTCTAGAGGCTCCTCGCATTTTTGGCTTGGTATAATATCAGTCGTCCTATATACCTCCACCTCTGGCGCAGCCCCCTTAAGAATATTGAGCTGTTCTGTAACCGCTGTTAATTTTTGTTCGAAAATTTCCGTTTGTTGTGCAAGGCACGCACCCATTTGGCTTTCTACGTTTGCTACCTGTTCACTCATATTATTATTTATTTTATTTTCTCGGTACGAAGGAATCAAATCTTCGTCACTACTGTATGCTAATTTTCGTGACTTAAACATCAAGTTGCAAAACACACATAAATATAACGTATTATTTTTTCGGGATTTGGGAGAAAATTTTTTTTTTGGATTTTATACAAATTTTAGTTTGTATTTTATTTATTTAAATCTCACAAAACTAATAAACTCAACGGCTAACACTCACTGTGGACAGGCACTAACAATTTTTAAAGGCGAAATGATCACTTCACTTACTTGAAATTTTACTACGTATTGGTTACAGATTTCTTTAATATGGTACGGTACCGTTGGGCACTGATGGTTGCAGATTATAGTTGACTGCAAATTTGTAGATTTACCAATACGGTACTTTAACCGTTGGACACTGATGATTGCAGATTATAGTTGACTGCAAATTTGTGGATTTATCAATAGAGTACTTTGACCGTTGGGCGCCAGTAAACGAATTCCTTTGTTTTCCTTTTTATTGAATAACTTGGCTCAACTGAGCGCTTGAGCTTGTAAATCAGAACTAAAGTTAAATAAATTTATTCCATGCCGCATAGCCTGTGGCCCGCGGCAGATCCAGCGCATAGTACAAAATGCTGACTCGGCGCCTCGTGACCGTCCGTACGACGATCACTCAGCACTGGCATGCGGGTGTCTGCTTTCACCTCCACTTTTGTTGTATCTCCGACAGGTAGTCCTTGGTCAGCATACTTTGTTCTGCGCGTGTTAACTTATATATTTAAAAAATTGTCTAGCTGCCAGACTTAACATTTTGAAATACCTCTCATCCCCTCAAAGTCATATCCACACCAACACTCTAATTTCTGCAACGAAACTTACAATTCTCTCCAAAATAGACTATGGGCTGCAGATCTATGGAAAATGTGCCAAAACCAATCTAAATATGTTAAAGACACCATATTATGCAGCTGTGAGGTACAGCTTACGAGCCTTAAGAACTACGCGTACTGAAAATCTCTTAGCGGAAGGAGGCTTCGTCGAAATTGGACAGAGAATGCAGATCCTGCGTTGTGGTCTAACACCTTGTTTATTTTGTAACTCCTCGCATATTTTGTATATAGAAATACAACCCTTAAAAGCTCGTAAATTCTCTCTGTCGATGGACTCAGCGCTGTGCGCAGTTTATAAGCTTAAAACCAATCTGGATTTCAATACAGCTCCACCAAGACGATCGGTCAAACACCCTCCATGGACTTTAAGAGCAGAGTCATTTATCGATAAACTAACAAGCTATGGTAAGGGAGCTACAAACTCTACAGTCTACAAGCAGCTCTTCCTAGACACTATTACAATACTCAAAGAGAAGAATTGGTCTCCGATATTCACTGATGGTTCAAAAAACCAGGATGCAGTTGCTTTCGCAGTAGTAGCCGCGAATGGAACATATATTTCCAGAGGAATATTACCCATGGATCAAGCGTTCTTGAAGCAGAAGCGCAAGCCGTATTATCCAGCCTACAATGGATTCAAAACAGAAAGGGAAAGTACGTCGTCTGCACGATCAGTCTATGAGGCAACAAAAAACTATTCTAACAGTTTAGAGTATATAGAAAAAATACAACAATTGCTCACTATAATGAAAAAAAAAGTCAAAATTAAGTGGATATCAGGACATTCAGGTATATCTGGAAACGAGCTAGCTGACTTAGCAGCTAAAGATGCACTGAACTGTCCATTAGAATACTTTCAGCCATTCTCCAAAAAAGTATTATTACTTCAGCCAAGAGATATATATACAAAAATTAAGCGATGAATGGGTACGATATGACCACCCGTATAAAGGGATCAATCGTGCAAGAGCCCCTCTGATCCTTCCTCACACAACATCTATCACTATGAACAAATGCTACTCGCGACTTCGATTGGGTCACACGCTAATAACCCACATGCATATTTTTAAAAAGGAACCACAACTCCGATGTTGCTGCTGCAATAATTCAGCTCTCACCATCTCACATCTCCTTTCTTCCTATCAATCCATTTCCATCATCCGAACCTTAGTATTGCAAAATAAAAATCCTTTAGTAATTCTTTCATCCCCCTCTCATGAGAATATTTATACAATATACAGTTTTCTACAACAACTAAGAATTGAAAATATAATATAAATACAATTGAATTTTATTTTTTCCTATTATATAAAATCTCAACATCATAAGCCGATGGCCCTGGCAGCTAGAGCTTATATAATTATTTATAATTTTAGTTGTAAATAATTTTAATAAATAAAAATAAAAGAATTTAATAAATAAATAAAAAATCTACAGAAGTTAAAAGTTCACAAGGACCCGCTTCAAATATCTAAAGGAGTATAACGTCTTGCAAGGACTCGTTTCGAATATCTTCGGAAGTTGTACAAGGATATGCTTTGAGGATACTCAAAATCCGGACGTGTGTTAGCCAAGGATTGACTAATAAAAGAAATTGTAATAACCGAAGAGTTAAATGTAGACTAGAAAACGAATTGCAGATATTCTGTCGACGAACCCGGACAACGCTGAGTTTACCCCGGCTATATATATATATGTAGGGTTTATAATGAAACTCCACTTTTTAGTTTATTTTAAAATTAAGAAAGTAATATTTTATTGAATATTTTAAGAAAACTTATAGCTAAATTTCACACAGTTTCTCTTATTATTTTTTAACTTCACTGTTTGTCTGTCTTTTTATTATTTTATTCTCCTTGATCTCGAACAACTTTACCCACAGCTACACACGACTAGAATGAACGAACTCAATGAACTGAATGACAAATGTTTCCATTTGGTCCCCTTTGCTACCTGACTCAATTTCACTGTCCTTATAATCATGTCGGTGAAGTTGCCGGCATGATAAAATCCTACAAACTCGGCCCTTCTGACGGCAATGCGTCTCGAATTGCCCACGGCTTCATATTTTCGGCCACTGTAGAAGTTTTGTTTGGTCCCTCATGGTCCCCTACCCGTTCAACCTCATAACGACCATGTTTTAAAATTTTGATAATCTTGTAAGGCCCAAGATATTTCCCCTTCAACTTTAACCCTGAACCAAATTGGGTTCACTTGATGGCGACCAATTCCCCTGTTCTATAATTTGTCTCAGGTTTTCGTTTCAAATTATAGGTTTTACAATTCTCTTTTTGAATCTTAACAATATTGTCTTTGGCTAGTGCTCGTAAACTTTCCCTTTCTTTGTCCATTTCAAAGACTACTTCATCTTCAAGCGTTTGTCGCATTTCCGGATTAGCGGGAAATCTCATAGTTACGCCTGTTAATAATGTAAAAGGGGATACTTTGGTACTACGAGGAGGTGTCGAATTTATTATCATTTGTACCTTGCGAACATGTTTATACCAAATCTTGTTGTCTTTCTGGCAAAACTTCGATATCATGGGTACTACAATCCTGTGCATCCTCTCAAACTGTCCACTTCCCCTTGGGATACCTGTCGCTATTAACAAATGCTGTATTTGTTCATCTTTACAATAGTTTTCAAACATTTGGGACGTAAAAGCCGTACCCCTATCGATTTAGTTGGATAAAGCCAAACGAACTTAGTAAAAGCATCAACGACGACTAAAATGTGATTGTACGCTTTACTTGTCATCTCCATTGGACCAACGTGGTCAATGTGATATGTCATAAGTGGTCTATCATCTTTATTTATAGGATACAAAAACCCTTCTTTTCTTTTAGCATCAGCGATAATGCACTGTACACAACTTCTTACTATCGTCTGAACCTTCGATGTAAGGCTCGGAATGAAGTACTGCATTTCCACTAAACCTTGAGTTTTTGACACTCCGAAATGACCCTGATTATGAGCCATCCTAATTATTTCGCCTTCCATTTGATTTGGTACCACAATTAATATCTTATTTGGTTTTTTATACAGCACATCGTTCTTCATAAAAAAGCCGAATAACTACCTGCTGATAATGCAGCTCTAACTGCTTTGGTCCAATCATCGGCCAGTTGTGTCTCTTTCAGTCTATAAGACAAGGAACTTCCACCATCAAACACGTAACTCGACTAAGTGCATCAACATGTTTCATCCTTACAGCAGGCCTATGCTCAATTTCATATTGAAATTCGTGCAAAAACATAGCCCATCTAGAGATTCTTGGTGGAACATCTTCTTTATTCATCGTCATTTTGAAAGCACTACAGTCGGTCACTATTTTAAATGGGATTCCCAACAAATACACACGCCACTTCTTTAGGGCTTCAACTATGGCAAGGACTTCCAATTCGTACGAATGGTACCTTTCTTCAGTCGATTTTGTTCTACGACTCATAAACTGAACCGAGTGTAACTGCTGATCAACACTATCTTTCTGCAAAAATACCGCACCATAACCAACTTTACTTGCATCCGCGTGCACTTCGGTCACTGCGCCCACATTATACAATCGCAATACCGGCACACTAACTAAAGCCTCTTTTAATTGCTGACAAGCAAATCTTTTTTCGCTGCTAAAACCACGGGAGATGCATACTCCGAACAACTTGGCCGCACAATTTTATCTTTCAACCAGCCGTCGACTTGTTTGTCTACTATAACCTGGTCTGAGACTGGCAAACGTCTGGGTCGCTGATAAACTGGGATATCGTCTTTTGGTACGAGTTTCATCTCTACCGGACTTTTCACATTTTTCTCAGGCTTGTACTCATTTATCAACTTCATAACCTGACCCTTGCGATCATCATTTACATGACTCAGATCAACTTCGTTTTTAACTTCGTCAACTACGACATTCAAGCAAATGCTTCCGAACTCCTCAAAGAAATGATTTTTCACCGCTGGTTTTTTAAAAGTTACCTCTCCTTTTTTTTATGAATACTTCTACTTTGAAAATCAAAGAATTACCAATCATACTGGAATGGTTAATATCTCGTTCCCCAACAACATAAAACGTAACATCAAATTTCATTTGGTCAACTTCTACCTCGGTTTCAAATTTTCCCATTGTAACTATTTCACAGTCACCAATTCCGCGTAAAGATATCTATTCAGGAATTAATTTAAATTCTCCTAAAAGGAATAGTGTGTCGACTCTCATAATGCATACATCACAACCCGTATCGATTAGTGCCGATAAAGTTTTGCAATGTATTACAATATCTTTAAAAAGTAAACTATACCCTTTCTGAACCATATTTGCCTGCCTACCTTCTTGTTTGACTTTTTCTCTATTTGGGCAATCGTTTGCTTTATGGCCAGATTGCCGGCACTTAAAACACTTTATGTCCGTATCGGGACAATCCCTTGCATAATGTGACTTTCCTCCACACTTGAAGCATCTTTTTTCGCTCACAGGCTTATCTTTATGTTCCGAAATATTTTTCATATTGTCCACACTACTTAATTCTTTGCCTTTGTTTAATGACTTGGGTGAAAACTGATTTTTTTCAAAAATCTTTATTTGTTCTTTTAATTCTTTTATATTTTTTGCCTGGTAGAGAACTGATTTGTTGAAACGCGACTCTGGAATACCTTCTATAAAGTATTCAATAATACTTTTATCGTCTAACTTTATATGTTTCCCGATACCCATCAAAACATACAAATACTCGATGAGCGACTCATTTTTATTCAGTCGTCTATTACGAAGCTTACGATGCACCTCTGCGGCTGACAAACTTGATCCAAATTCTTCTTCAAGAGAACCCTTTAATGCATCCCAGCAACGAATACCTAATTGGCTTTTAATATAAAGTTTTGCCGCGCCACCCAACATTTGCCTAGCGTACACAAATCTTTGCAACTCAGACCATTGAACTATTTCTGACATTTCTTCAAATTCGGACAGCCACTGATTAATGTCAGGTGAACTAGTCCCATTAAAAATTGATAGACTATCCTCAACGTCCTTTAGTGTATACATGCTTTTTTGAACGAGTGTACTATTGTTACGCGGTGCACTACCACTAGCTCTTTGTCTAAAATTGTTAACGTTAGCTTTTGCTTCGTCGTCACTACTGGGTGTACTTTCCCCACCGTTTGCGCCCTCGAAATCTAAATCAAAATGCACCAATAATCTTTTCTGCAACTCTGTCTTTAGTCCAGTTGTTTCTAAATCATTTTCTCTCAATTTTTCCCTCAATTCATGACAATTTAATCCTAATAATGTCTCTCTGTCCATTGTGAAGTTTGTTTAAAATTTGAAATAAAATATAGTGATTTGTATTATAAATATTGTTAAACTAAAATTAACAGCTGAATTTCAACTACGGTTCTTGTACCGAGTTGATTATAAAGTTGATACCAGGCACGTAAACCTTGGTATCGTTGAAAAAAGACCTAATGTCAACAGCGGTGCTTGTACCGAGTTGATGGTGGGTTTGACAACAGGCACATAAACCTTGGTGTCGGAGAAGGAGAATCAATCAATTTTAAGTTAAAATGAAAAGACTCACAGTTAACTCTTACTGATTGACTGACTTTTGGATGTGCCAATCGTGGGTATTTCCAATCAATTTTACCGAAAAACTTGTAATTTTTCTCGGAAAATAGACGAAAAATAGTTAAAATATGCATGAAACGCCGGCGGTGGTCATAGGTAAAAATAAAGATCAGAAATGAATTCTCGACCCCAAAAACCCCCCATATACACATAAAAAAGATAATATAACGATGAATAAAAAATCGAATTTTGACTCAAAATTATGTTATAGGGAAAAAATCATTTCTTGAAAAGTGGGAGACTTGAAAATCGAGATAGACCTATGGTTCCTTCAGCAAAGTCGCTTAGAATTGTCCATAGAATCATCCTAGGGGCTGGCTTTGATCGAATTTTTCGGCTCCATACAAATTGGCCCGCCCTAATATATATATATATATATTAATATATATATATATATATATATATATATATATATATATATATATATATATATATATATATATATATATATATATATATATATATATATATATATATATATATATATATATATATATATATATATATATATATATATATATATATATATATATATATATATATATATATATATATATATATATATATATTAGGGCGGGCCAATTTGTATGGAGCCGAAAAATTCGATTAAAGCCAGCCCCTAGGATGATTCTATGGACAATTCTAAGCGACTTTGCTGAAGGAACCATAGGTCTATCTCGATTTTCAAGTCTCCCACTTTTCAAGAAATGATTTTTTCCCTATAACATAATTTTGAGTCAAAATTCGATTTTTTATTCATCGTTATATTATCTTTTTTATGTGTATATGGGGGGTTTTTGGGGTCGAGAATTCATTTCTGATCTTTATTTTTACCTATGACCACCGCCGGCGTTTCATGCATATTTTAACTATTTTTCGTCTATTTTCCGAGAAAAATTACAAGTTTTTCGGTAAAATTGATTGGAAATACCCACGATTGGCACATCCAAAAGTCAGTCAATCAGTAAGAGTTAACTGTGAGTCTTTTCATTTTAACTTAAAATTGATTGATTCTCCTTCTCCGACACCAAGGTTTATGTGCCTGTTGTCAAACCCACCATCAACTCGGTACAAGCACCGCTGTTGACATTAGGTCTTTTTTCAACGATACCAAGGTTTACGTGCCTGGTATCAACTTTATAATCAACTCGGTACAAGAACCGTAGTTGAAATTCAGCTGTTAATTTTAGTTTAACAATATTTATAATACAAATCACTATATTTTATTTCAAATTTTAAACAAACTTCACAATGGACAGAGAGACATTATTAGGATTAAATTGTCATGAATTGAGGGAAAAATTGAGAGAAAATGATTTAGAAACAACTGGACTAAAGGCAGAGTTGCAGAAAAGATTATTGGTGCATTTTGATTTAGATTTCGAGGGCGCAAACGGTGGGGAAAGTACACCCAGTAGTGACGACGAAGCAAAAGCTAACGTTAACAATTTTAGACAAAGAGCTAGTGGTAGTGCACCGCGTAACAATAGTACACTCGTTCAAAAAAGCATGTATACACTAAAGGACGTTGAGGATAGTCTATCAATTTTTAATGGGACTAGTTCACCTGACATTAATCAGTGGCTGTCCGAATTTGAAGAAATGTCAGAAATAGTTCAATGGTCTGAGTTGCAAAGATTTGTGTACGCTAGGCAAATGTTGGGTGGCGCGGCAAAACTTTATATTAAAAGCCAATTAGGTATTCGTTGCTGGGATGCATTAAAGGGTTCTCTTGAAGAAGAATTTGGATCAAGTTTGTCAGCCGCAGAGGTGCATCGTAAGCTTCGTAATAGACGACTGAATAAAAATGAGTCGCTCATCGAGTATTTGTATGTTTTGATGGATATCGGGAAACATATAAAGTTAGACGATAAAAGTATTATTGAATACTTTATAGAAGGTATTCCAGAGTCGCGTTTCAACAAATCAGTTCTCTACCAGGCAAAAAATATAAAAGAATTAAAAGAACAAATAAAGATTTTTGAAAAAAATCAGTTTTCACCCAAGTCATTAAACAAAGGCAAAGAATTAAGTAGTGTGGACAATATGAAAAATATTTCGGAATATAAAGATAAGCCTGTGAGCGAAAAAAGATGCTTCAAGTGTGGAGGAAAGTCACATTATGCAAGGGATTGTCCCGATACGGACATAAAGTGTTTTAAGTGCCGGCAATCTGGCCATAAAGCAAACGATTGCCCAAATAGAGAAAAAGTCAAACAAGAAGGTAGGCAGGCAAATATGGTTCAGAAAGGGTATAGTTTACTTTTTAAAGATATTGTAATACATTGCAAAACTTTATCGGCACTAATCGATACGGGTTGTGATGTATGCATTATGAGAGTCGACACACTATTCCTTTTAGGAGAATTTAAATTAATTCCTGAATAGATATCTTTACGCGGAATTGGTGACTGTGAAATAGTTACAATGGGAAAATTTGAAACCGAGGTAGAAGTTGACCAAATGAAATTTGATGTTACGTTTTATGTTGTTGGGGAACGAGATATTAACCATTCCAGTATGATTGGTAATTCTTTGATTTTCAAAGTAGAAGTATTCATAAAAAAAAGGAGAGGTAACTTTTAAAAAACCAGCGGTGAAAAATCATTTCTTTGAGGAGTTCGGAAGCATTTGCTTGAATGTCGTAGTTGACGAAGTTAAAAACGAAGTTGATCTGAGTCATGTAAATGATGATCGCAAGGGTCAGGTTATGAAGTTGATAAATGAGTACAAGCCTGAGAAAAATGTGAAAAGTCCGGTAGAGATGAAACTCGTACCAAAAGACGATATCCCAGTTTATCAGCGACCCAGACGTTTGCCAGTCTCAGACCAGGTTATAGTAGACAAACAAGTCGACGGCTGGTTGAAAGATAAAATTGTGCGGCCAAGTTGTTCGGAGTATGCATCTCCCGTGGTTTTAGCAGCGAAAAAAGATTTGCTTGTCAGCAATTAAAAGAGGCTTTAGTTAGTGTGCCGGTATTGCGATTGTATAATGTGGGCGCAGTGACCGAAGTGCACGCGGATGCAAGTAAAGTTGGTTATGGTGCGGTATTTTTGCAGAAAGATAGTGTTGATCAGCAGTTACACCCGGTTCAGTTTATGAGTCGTAGAACAAAATCGACTGAAGAAAGGTACCATTCGTACGAATTGGAAGTCCTTGCCATAGTTGAAGCCCTAAAGAAGTGGCGTGTGTATTTGTTGGGAATCCCATTTAAAATAGTGACCGACTGTAGTGCTTTCAAAATGACGATGAATAAAGAAGATGTTCCACCAAGAATCTCTAGATGGGCTATGTTTTTGCACGAATTTCAATATGAAATTGAGCATAGGCCTGCTGTAAGGATGAAACATGTTGATGCACTTAGTCGAGTTACGTGTTTGATGGTGGAAGTTCCTTGTCTTATAGACTGAAAGAGACACAACTGGCCGATGATTGGACCAAAGCAGTTAGAGCTGCATTATCAGCAGGTAGTTATTCGGCTTTTTTATGAAGAACGATGTGCTGTATAAAAAACCAAATAAGATATTAATTGTGGTACCAAATCAAATGGAAGGCGAAATAATTAGGATGGCTCATAATCAGGGTCATTTCGGAGTGTCAAAAACTCAAGGTTTAGTGGAAATGCAGTACTTCATTCCGAGCTTTACATCGAAGGTTCAGACGATAGTTAGAAGTTGTGTACAGTGCATTATCACTGATGCTAAAAGAAAAGAAGGGTTTTTGTATCCTATAAATAAAGATGATAGACCACTTATGACATATCACATTGACCACGTTGGTCCAATGGAGATGACAAGTAAAGCGTACAATCACATTTTAGTCGTCGTTGATGCTTTTACTAAGTTCGTTTGGCTTTATCCAACTAAATCGATAGGGGTACGGCTTTTACGTCCCAAATGTTTGAAAACTATTGTAAAGATGAACAAATACAGCATTTGTTAATAGCGACAGGTATCCCAAGGGGAAGTGGACAGTTTGAGAGGATGCACAGGATTGTAGTACCCATGATATCGAAGTTTTGCCAGAAAGACAACAAGATTTGGTATAAACATGTTCGCAAGGTACAAATGATA
Source organism: Clusia tigrina (assembly GCA_920105625.2). Classification (NCBI taxonomy): domain Eukaryota; kingdom Metazoa; phylum Arthropoda; class Insecta; order Diptera; family Clusiidae; genus Clusia; species Clusia tigrina. The sequence continues at coordinate 311,956,656 of OV050030.1, read as the reverse complement.
ATAAATTCGACACCTCCTCGTAGTACCAAAGTATCCCCTTTTACATTATTAACAGGCGTAACTATGAGATTTCCCGCTAATCCGGAAATGCGACAAACGCTTGAAGATGAAGTAGTCTTTGAAATGGACAAAGAAAGGGAAAGTTTACGAGCACTAGCCAAAGACAATATTGTTAAGATTCAAAAAGAGAATTGTAAAACCTATAATTTGAAACGAAAACCTGAGACAAATTATAGAACAGGGGAATTGGTCGCCATCAAGTGAACCCAATTTGGTTCAGGGTTAAAGTTGAAGGGGAAATATCTTGGGCCTTACAAGATTATCAAAATTTTAAAACATGGTCGTTATGAGGTTGAACGGGTAGGGGACCATGAGGGACCAAACAAAACTTCTACAGTGGCCGAAAATATGAAGCCGTGGGCAATTCGAGACGCATTGCCGTCAGAAGGGCCGAGTTTGTAGGATTTTATCATGCCGGCAACTTCACCGACATGATTATAAGGACAGTGAAATTGAGTCAGGTAGCAAAGGGGACCAAATGGAAACATTTGTCATTCAGTTCATTGAGTTCGTTCATTCTAGTCGTGTGTAGCTGTGGGTAAAGTTGTTCGAGATCAAGGAGAATAAAATAATAAAAAGACAGACAAACAGTGAAGTTAAAAAATAATAAGAGAAACTGTGTGAAATTTAGCTATAAGTTTTCTTAAAATATTCAATAAAATATTACTTTCTTAATTTTAAAATAAACTAAAAAGTGGAGTTTCATTATAAACCCTACATATATATATATAGCCGGGGTAAACTCAGCGTTGTCCGGGTTCGTCGACAGAATATCTGCAATTCGTTTTCTAGTCTACATTTAACTCTTCGGTTATTACAATTTCTTTTATTAGTCAATCCTTGGCTAACACACGTCCGGATTTTGAGTATCCTCAAAGCATATCCTTGTACAACTTCCGAAGATATTCGAAACGAGTCCTTGCAAGACGTTATACTCCTTTAGATATTTGAAGCGGGTCCTTGTGAACTTTTAACTTCTGTAGATTTTTTATTTATTTATTAAATTCTTTTATTTTTATTTATTAAAATTATTTACAACTAAAATTATAAATAATTATATAAGCTCTAGCTGCCAGGGCTATCGGCTTATGATGTTGAGATTTTATATAATAGGAAAAAAGAAAATTCAATTGTATTTATATTATATTTTCTATTCTTAGTTGTTGTAGAAAACTGTATATTGTACAAATATTCTCATGAGAGGGGGATGAAAGAATTTCTAAAGGATTTTTATTTTGGAATACTAAGGTTCGGATGATGGAAATGGATTGATAGGAAGAAAGGAGATGTGAGATGGTGAGAGCTGAATTATTGCAGCAGCAACATCGGAGTTGTGGTTCCTTTTTAAAAATATGCATGTGGGTTATTAGCGTGTGACCCAATCGAAGTCGCGAGTAGCATTTGTTCATAGTGATAGATGTTGTGTGAGGAAAGATCAGAGGGGCTCTTGCACGATTGATCCCTTTATACGGGTGGTCATATCGTACCCATTCATCGCTTAATTTTTGTATATATATCTCTTGGCTGAAGTAATAATACTTTTTTGGAGAATGGCTGAAAGTATTCTAATGGACAGTTCAGTGCATCTTTAGCTGCTAAGTCAGCTAGCTCGTTTCCAGATATACCTGAATGTCCTGATATCCACTTAATTTTGACTTTTTTTTTCATTATAGTGAGCAATTGTTGTATTTTTTCTATATACTCTAAACTGTTAGAATAGTTTTTTGTTGCCTCATAGACTGATCGTGCAGACGACGTACTTTCCCTTTCTGTTTTGAATCCATTGTAGGCTGGATAATACGGCTTGCGCTTCTGCTTCAAGAACGCTTGATCCATGGGTAATATTCCTCTGGAAATATATGTTCCATTCGCGGCTACTACTGCGAAAGCAACTGCATCCTGGTTTTTTGAACCATCAGTGAATATCGGAGACCAATTCTTCTCTTTGAGTATTGTAATAGTGTCTAGGAAGAGCTGCTTGTAGACTGTAGAGTTTGTAGCTCCCTTACCATAGCTTGTTAGTTTATCGATAAATGACTCTGCTCTTAAAGTCCATGGAGGGTGTTTGACCGATCGTCTTGGTGGAGCTGTATTGAAATCCAGATTGGTTTTAAGCTTATAAACTGCGCACAGCGCTGAGTCCATCGACAGAGAGAATTTACGAGCTTTTAAGGGTTGTATTTCTATATACAAAATATGCGAGGAGTTACAAAATAAACAAGGTGTTAGACCACAACGCAGGATCTGCATTCTCTGTCCAATTTCGACGAAGCCTCCTTCCGCTAAGAGATTTTCAGTACGCGTAGTTCTTAAGGCTCGTAAGCTGTACCTCACAGCTGCATAATATGGTGTCTTTAACATATTTAGATTGGTTTTGGCACATTTTCCATAGATCTGCAGCCCATAGTCTATTTTGGAGAGAATTGTAAGTTTCGTTGCAGAAATTAGAGTGTTGGTGTGGATATGACTTTGAGGGGATGAGAGGTATTTCAAAATGTTAAGTCTGGCAGCTAGACAATTTTTTAAATATATAAGTTAACACGCGCAGAACAAAGTATGCTGACCAAGGACTACCTGTCGGAGATACAACAAAAGTGGAGGTGAAAGCAGACACCCGCATGCCAGTGCTGAGTGATCGTCGTACGGACGGTCACGAGGCGCCGAGTCAGCATTTTGGACTATGCGCTGGATCTGCCGCGGGCCACAGGCTATGCGGCATGGAATAAATTTATGTAACTTTAGTTCTGATTTACAAGCTCAAGTGCTCAGTTGAGCCAAGTTATTCAATAAAAAGGAAAACAAAGGAATTCGTTTACTGGCGCCCAACGGTCAAAGTACTCTATTGATAAATCCACAAATTTGCAGTCAACTATAATCTGCAATCATCAGTGTCCAACGGTTAAAGTACCGTATTGGTAAATCTACAAATTTGCAGTCAACTATAATCTGCAACCATCAGTGCCCAACGGTACCGTACCATATTAAAGAAATCTGTAACCAACCAACCAATACGTAGTAAAATTTCATGTAAGTGAAGTGATCATTTCGCCTTTAAAAATTGTTAGTGCCTGTCCACAGTGAGTGTTAGCCGTTGAGTTTATTAGTTTTGTGAGATTTAAATAAATAAAATACAAACTAAAATTTGTATAAAATCCAAAAAAAAAATTTTCTCCCAAATCCCGAAAAAATAATACGTTATATTTATGTGTGTTTTGCAACTTGATGTTTAAGTCACGAAAATTAGCATACAGTAGTGACGAAGATTTGATTCCTTCGTACCGAGAAAATAAAATAAATAATAATATGAGTGAACAGGTAGCAAACGTAGAAAGCCAAATGGGTGCGTGCCTTGCACAACAAACGGAAATTTTCGAACAAAAATTAACAGCGGTTACAGAACAGCTCAATATTCTTAAGGGGGCTGCGCCAGAGGTGGAGGTATATAGGACGACTGATATTATACCAAGCCAAAAATGCGAGGAGCCTCTAGACATTGTAAAGTCCATTCCAGAGTTTGATGGGAAACAAGAAAATTACGTCTCATGGAGACAAGCGGCAAACACAGCCTATAAAGTTTTCGAGCCCCACAACGGCAGCTCTAGGCATTATCAAGCTATTGCTATTATTCGCAATAAAATAATACGATCGGCAGACGCAGTGCTTGATTCTTTTAATAACGTCCTCAATTTTAATGCAATTATTGCGAGATTAGATTTCACATTTGCGGACAAAACACCGATCCATGTGATCCAACAGAATCTTAACACTTTAAGGCAAGGTGATCTGACTCTCTTAAAATATTATGACGAGGTAGAAAGGAATTTAACCTTATTGACAAATAAAACACTAATGACCTATGACTCGGCCGCAGCGGCAGTTCTTAATGAAAAACATAGAACCGACGCGCTGCACACATTCGTCTCCGGATTAAAAAAATCGTTAAAGTGGGCTGTTTTCCCAGCTCAGCAGCGCGATTTGCCAACCGCCTTGGCACTAGCGCAGGCGGCAGAATCAAGTAATGATAGAGGTATTTTCATGGCAAATTATGCAAAGCACACTGAGGAAAAATTTCAAAATCAAAAATCCGTGGGTCAACAGTCTCAGGGTTGGCGTCAAAACAGCCAACAAGAAAATGAAGGGAATTTCCAAGAAAAGAGTCCATTCTTTCAAAAAGGAAATCAGAGACAACCGGGAAGATCAAAGCAACGCTTTCAAAAACCACAGTGGCAAGGTGCCGAGCCGATGGATGTAGATTCATCATCGCGCTTTAGACAGCCAACCCAGGCTCAAAACTAAAAAAAAAATCAAAACTATGGGGACCAATCAATGCGGATTCGCCAAAAAGTAAATCGTCTGCCTCAAGAGCAAAGCGACGACAACTATGAAGCACAGCCACAGTCGGAAGCAACAGCTTTTGATGATGAGTTGTCCGAAGCTGAAAGTTGTAGTTTTTTAGGGGTAACTCCCTGCTTCCGTACATCACACGTACAGTAGCAGGACAAATTATTAGGCTCCTTATTTTACCACTTTCCGGACTGGCACACTTCGTGCCCGTCAACAAGACATTCCAAGTAAGATCAATACATGGGCACACAACGTAAAATCATATTTTTTTATTTTGAAAAATCTTAACGAATTCGACGGCATAATTGGCCTAGATTTATTAAAACAAATAAACGCCAAAATTGACTTTACGAAAAATTGCATTGAGCACGATAACGGTTTAGTGCCGATCAAATTCACGAAATGTCAAAACGTGAATTTTATTAAAATTAATGACGACGATGTTCCCATCGCCGTCAGAAATTCATTTAATAAAATGATTGATCAAACGGTCAAAGCATTTGCGGACGTTAACGAGTCCCTCCCATACAACATAAACACGTTCGCCACCATACGGACAGACGGTGAACCAGTGTACTCCAAGTTGTACCCATACCCAATGGGCGTGTCTGAATTTGCCAACGCTGAAGTTAAACAACTTCTAGCGAATGGCATTATAAGACCGTCCAAATCGCCTTATAACAATCCACTGTGGGTTGTCGACAAAAAGGGTGTCGACGAAATAGGCCATAAATCAAAGCGTTTAGTGATCGATTTTCGTAAGCTAAACCAAAAAACAACGGACGACAAATACCCGATCCCAACAATTTCGACAATACTGTCAAATATGGGCGAGGCACAATATTTTACAACATTGGAGCTCAAATCAGGTTTCCACCAAATTGAATTGGCTGAAAAAGACAGAGAAAAGACTGCATTCTCTGTCAACAACGGGAAGTACGAATTTTGTAGACTTCCCTTTGGGCTGAAAAACGCCCCAAGCATATTTCAGAGGGCAATAGATGATGTCCTCAGGGATCAAATCGGGAAAACATGTTACGTCTATGTGGATGTAATAATTTTCTCATTGAACAAAGAAGACCACGTCAATCATATCGAGTGGGTCTTGAAAAGCCTTCGAGACGCAGGCATGAGGGTCTCCCAAGAAAAGTCCAAGTTCTTCAAAAAGAGCGTAGAGTATTTGGGATTCACTGTGAGCAGAGGCGGAATCCAAACATCACCTGCAAAAGTACAGGCCATAAAGGATTTTCAGCCTCCAAACACCTTGTTCGGTCTCAGATCATTTTTGGGGCTAGCAAGTTACTATAGGTGTTTTATAGTAGGATTTGCCGCTATCGCGAAACCCCTAACGGACGTCCTAAAAGGTGAAAGCGGCAAAATTAACGCCAATCATTCAAGAAAAATAAAACTTGAATTGACCCCAAACCAACTTGAAGCCTTTAACAAGTTGAAAGAAACACTAGCATCCGCAGACGTGATACTAAAGTATCATGACTTCAAAAGACCATTTGATCTAACGACAGATGCTTCGGGCCATGGCCTTGGAGCTGTGTTGTTTCAGGGCGGACGCCCTATTACCATGATTTCACGACATTACGCGATAATGAATTAAACTTCGCTACAAACGAGCGAGAACTTCTTACCATTGTATGGGCTCTAAAAAATCTCCGAAATTATTTATACGGAGTAAAAAATTTGAACATTTTCACAGACCACCAACCCCTGACATTTGCACTGTCGGATAAAAATCCGAACGCAAAAATAAAACGTTGGAAAGCTTTTATCGATGAGCAAAATGCCAACATTATTTACAAACCTGGCAAAGAGAATTTCGTGGCAGACGCCTTGTCCCGCCAGAATGTTAACGCCCTAGACTCTGCAGATTCAGATGTTGCCACTGTGCACAGCGAAGAATCTCTCACATACACTATAGAGACCACAGAAAAACCGGTTAACTGCTTCAGAAACCAAATAGTAATTGAGGAAGGTAACACCCTTTTAGTAAAAACGTTCATTTTTTTAAAGAAAAAACCAGACGCGTTATTCAGTTCACTGACCGAAACACTCTCTTACAATCCTTACATGATGTGGTAAAAGTGGATGTGGTTAACGCGATACATTGCGAATTGCCCATCTTAGCGCCTTTATCCAACACCAGTTAGTTGAAGCATTTCCCTCAACTACATTCAGATATACTAAAAGTATTGTTACAGATATAACTGACAGAACAGAACAGAGAGAGATCGCCACGGCAGAGCATAACCGAGCTCATCGCGCAGCCCAAGAAAATGTGGAACAAATACTTCGCGACTATTTTTTCCCCAAAATGAGCCGGTTAGCAACAGAAATAGCCGCAAATTGTAAAATATGTGCCATGGGTAAATATAATCGACACCCTGTAAAACAATCAATGGGAAAAACTACAATACCGTCTTACGCAGGGGAAATATTACATGTCGATATTTATTCCACTGATCAGAAATATTTTCTGACTTGTATCGACAAATTCTCTAAGTTTGCATCTGTTCAAGCTATTCGTTCACGCACAATCGTAGACATCAAAGCGCCCATCCTGCAGCTCATAAACTTGTTTCCCAAGACAAAAACGATTTACTGTGACAACGAAAAATCCTTAAATTCGGAAACCATTAGATCAATACTGAAAAATAATTTCGATATTCAGATTTCAAATGCACCACCTCCGCATAGTACTTCTAACGGACAAGTTGAACGATTTCATAGTACCCTCGGAGATATAGGTCGTTGCTTAAGAATGGATAAAGAATTAACCGATACCGTTGACACTGTTCTCCTCGCAACCATAAGATACAATAGATCGATACACTCTGTGACAGATAAAAAGCCAATAGAAATCATTCATTCGACGCCCATGGAACTTAGAAATCAAATTAGGAACAGAATCACGTCGGCATAGGAAAAAATACTTGCAAAAACAAACAGAGACAGGGTTAATAAGACATACCAAGTAGGGGAAAAAATGTTGCTTAAATCAAACAAAAGATTAGGAAATAAACTATCACCTTTGTGCTCAGAAGAAATAATTCAAGCAGATCTGGGTACGACGGTTCTTATTAAAGGGAGGGTGGTCCATAAGGACAACCTAAAATAACCCCCTTATTTAACCTTTTTAATTTCTAATTTTTCTATTGACTAGGCTTAAGCATTCCAATTATATTAAAAAATTTTTAGGTTAGGATATCTGTTTGTACTAGCGCTGGCATGGATTACCCTGACGACAGCGACATTAAGGCTTACCGACTATTCTCACGCTGACTATATGCCCGTAATGGATGGTGACGTAACTATTTGGGACGAACACGGGTATCTGGGACACACAACGAACATAACGTCATACGAGACTTACGCCGACGAGACCAGAAAGACACTGGACCTATTTGCAAAGGATCATATGGAAAAACTACTCAACACAGACCTCGGACATATAGAGACACTAATAGACACATTGAAAGTTCACCACAGACATGCCCGCAGCATAAACCTGCTGGGATCCGCACTAAAAGAATTGCCGGCACTCCGGATTTTGACGACTGGGAACAGATTCAGTTTCGACAAGGACAGTTAGTAGAATCAGAAAACAGGCAAGTTGAAATAAACACCAAGTTCCAAACACGGCTTAACGAAATTACAAGGTCCTTAAATATGATTCGAAAAACGGATGATACCGATACCAAGCATTTATATGAAATAATTTTAGCAAAAAACAGAATAATTATAAATAGTTTAGAAGACTTCATTTTCTCCATAACGTTGGCAAAGATAAACTTAATCAGCCCTCTTATTCTGGACAGCGTAGATATTAAGCAATTGGCAAATGAACACCTCACAAATATCAGTATAGCAGACATTTTGGAAGTATCCAGCATAAAAGCTTTTCAAAATTCCGATATGTTACATTTCTTAATCAAATATCCTATACCTAAATTAGTGTATAAGAAAATTAACATATATCCAGTACAGCATCAAAAGATAATTTTAGATTAATTTAGAGAGAGCACGGTGGCCGATTGTGGTGCGCAAACCTTCGCCGTTTCTGAATGTGACGCCGCTCTAAGCACCACCTTCTGCAAGAGACTGCAAACTCCAACTTGCGCTCAACAACTGGTATCTGGAACCGTCGCACATTGCGTCACTCGCCCTGTATATCTAGAACCGGTAACTCTGGTTGACGAAGGCCTTCTTATCATCAACGACGCAACTATCAAAGTTGAAGATAGCAATGGCATCAGTCAGCTGGTCACCGGAACGTATTTGGCTACCTCCGACGACCGCATCTACTTGAACGGCACATTATATGTTAACCATCGTGGCGTTCTGAAGAAAAAACCCGCCGTCTCTGCCTCGTCTCAGATCAATGTGACCAGCCATCGGGAACATCTAAGTCTACCCTTCCTCCACGACCTCAGCCTGAAAAATCTTCAACATATTGGCAATCTACAAACTGAACTAACATCAAGACCAATACTGACTACAGCTGTCTGACTCTTGCCCTTGCCCTACTCCGCTATGGTGGCATCTGTGCAGTCCGTCGATATCTAACTCGTAAACGCCGAATCGAACATACGGCACCCTTACGGGAAACCGAGGATGGCTTCCACTTATCGTCGGGAGGAGTTAACACGCGCAGAACAAAGTATGCTGACCAGGCACTACCTGTCAGAGATACAACAAAAGTGGAGGTGAAACCAGACACCCGCATGCCAGTGCTGAGTGATCGTCGTACGGACGGTTACGAGACGCCGAGTCAGCATTTTGGACTATGCGTTGGATCTGCCGCGGGCCACAGGCTATGCGGCATGGAACAAATTTATTTAACTTTAATTCTGATTTACAAGCTCAAGCGCTCGGTTGAGCCAACTTATTCAATAAAAAGACAAACAAAGGAATTCGTTTACTTATACAATGGTGCTTAAAGCTATTTTTATTGTCAAATATTAGGCCAAGAATTTTTAAATAGATAAAATTTTCAATAGTAATATTGTTGAAATTAATTATTGTATTGTTGCATTTATTTTTTCTACAAATGTGAAAATGTTTAGATTTAATAAAAGAAATTTTAGCCCCTGAGTGTAAGGACCAGCTGTCAATAATTTTAAGTCTTTCAACTAGATTTCTGTTTATTTGGTTGATATCTTGATTCTTGCTGATGACATATAGATCATCTGCATATAAGCAATGCTGAACATGCCTATTTGCAAGAAGCAATTTACTTAAATCATCAAAAGCTATTGTAAATAGAACTACAGAAAGTGGTGAGTCTTGAGGGATACCATTGGAAAGTGGATACGTAGATGATAATACGTTGCAACGAATTTTTCTATTGTTTAAAAGGGATTTAAGCTAATAGACAATTTTTGGGCCAATATTCCATTCTCTAAGTTTTTTTAATACTATATGGGGACCAATCTTATCGAAAGCTTTTTGGAAATCTATGGAAAGCTCAGATATGTGGTTTTTTGCCGAAAGACATTTACTGACTAGATGATCTCTGTACAATAAAGCGTCTGTGGTACATAGACCAGGCCTGAATCCAGTTTGGTATGGTGAGAGGAGGTTAGAAGTATTTAAGAACCACAAAAGTCTTTTGGCTATAATTTTTTCAAGAAGTTTTCCTATGCATGGTAGTAGCGAAATTGGACGATAGCTTTCCATATCGACTAAATCCTTGTTTGGTTTTTTATGGGTATTATTAAGGCCGTCTTGTAAATTTGGGGGATGATCCCAGTAGTATATATCTGATTATACAGAGATATGATTCTGGAGTGCAAAACGCGAGGTAAATTCCGTACAATTTCATAAGTAATTTTGTCCTGCCCCGGAGAAGATCCGGAAACTGATTTAAGGCAAGTTGTTAGCTAATTTAAATTTATATCTGTTTCTAGATGCTTTGCAAATTTGTTGTTGGTGTGTGAGATGCGTATTAAGAGAGAGTTGTATTTGTCTGTTAAAAATTGTGAAAAAATTGTGGTCTTTACAGTTTTCACGCAGTTTGCGCAAAATTATTTGATATTTGTAATGGGTCAGTTATAGAGATGTGGTTTACTTGAACCATTTTTATAAAATTTGTACTATAGGTACCTGCTAGTGTTTTAATTCCTGGCCAGATGTCTGATACTGAGGTACTTGGATTAAGGGTTTTGGTGAAGTTTTCAAAACTTTTATTTTTGGAATTTTTTTTCTCCTTGTTAAATAAATCGTTCTTTTTGCGATAGTCTATAAGGTTGTGTGTGGTCATATTTCTTTTATAAGTCCTCCAAGCAGATTGCTTTTCGTTTCTATATTTATTTAGTTCTCTTGACCACCAAGGTACATTTCTAGTCCTTTTATTTAAACGTGTTTGCGGAATAGAAGAGTTAGCAGCAGAGCGAATTATTTTATGAATTTTCGATGCTTCTTTGTTAAAGTTAGTGGAATAGTGAGCAGTAGAATTGTTATCTAAGAGGAGTTTCTGAAAAGAATCCAATTCGCACGTTTGCAATTAAATGTTGGTTCTTTAGGAGGAAATGGAGAGTGATTTGTCGATATTTTAAAGCTAGTTAAGATGTTGAAGTGGTCGCTATTATAAAGATCATCCAAAACATTCCACGTGGCGTGTGGGAAAAGCGAGGGTGAGCAGAGGGTTAAATCAGTATTAGTGAATGTACCGTGAGTTGAGGAGTGTGTTGGGCTATGATTGTTTAGTAAAGGAATATTGTAGTTGAGTATAAAATTCTCTATTTTTTTCCACGCTGGTTATAACAACGAGAACCCCACATGGGACTCCATCCGTTGAAGTCTCCTGTTAATATTGTGGGTGTGTTGAAGGAGCTTAAAATGTTCGGTAGGTCAGTGTCTGATATGCTCTGTTCGGGTGGTATGTAAATTGAAGCTATTGTTATAGGATATTTAATATTTACCTCGAGAGCGACAATTAAAATATTTGATTGTATTTGGGAGAGTTTATGTGGGACACTTTTATGTACAAGAATACCTGTTCCTGCTTTACAAGTGGTATTAGTTGGAAAGTTGTGAAAATATCCAGTGTATTGGTGAGGGGGGTAGGGAGTCGCGTTATGGGGTATGTGCGTTTCTTGAAGACATATTATTTGGGAGGAGAAGGTTTCAATCAGAATTTCAAGTTCTTGGTAGTTATTTTGAAAACCTTTAATATTCCATTGTAAAATATTAAGTATCATTTTAGCTACTATACTTGAAAAATACTACGTAAACTATTCTTACAAATAGTTAAGTGTATTTGCATGAATTCTTCATCAGATGTAGTGAGGGGGTTGTGGTGTTGAGTGTACTGAATTTGATTTGAATTTAAAATTGATTGTTTCAGTAATATTTAGAGGAGTAGTATTAGATATTGTTGTGTGTGTGTTTTTGTTGTTGTCTGTATCATGTGATACGGTTTTTTGTTGATTTTTGGCAGAGTGTTCTGAAATTGATGTTTTAATATTATTATGAATATTGTGTTGGTTGGAATCTGAAATGATTGAGAAGAATGAAGGTGATGAGTGGTTGATAAACGGAACATGTGTTGGTGTATCGTGTTTGTTGATTATCGTTAAAATTGAGAGGAGTGGTTAATGTGTTATTGATTGGACTGCTTAGGTTTGTTTGTTGTAGTGGGTTTGATGGTGAGTGGTTGTTATTTTTGTGTGAGCAAGAATAGAGGAGAAGCTCGGCTTTAAGGAGAAATTGGGTGTTTGTGTTATATGTAATTGTTGAGCTTCGCGTAGCGAACATTTGTTTCGAGTTTTAAGTTGTATGATTTCTTTGTGTTGTATAAATTAAGTGCATTCTTTAGAGGAAGCAGGTTGTTTCTCCGAGCAGTTAGCACATGTAGTTCGAATGCAAGTGGTAGGATTGTGAGGAGGGAGGTTGTAGTTGACACATGCAGACGTGTTTTTTCAGCGTTAGCTATGTGACCGAGAAGCTGGCAGTTTTTGCATCGCATAGGGTTTGGAATGTATTCTCTGACACGGGCTGTATACCATGATATTTCAATCATTGGGGGTAGAGAGTACAAGTCGAATGACAAAAGAACTACTGAACTTGGTTGAGGTTTGCCGTCAATAGTTTTCATGAATTTGTAAGCTGCGACTACTCCTTGCGGGCTCAACTTATTAACTATTTCTTCTTCCGGAATTTTATTTAGCCAAGGGGCATAAACAGTTCCCTTGGAGAAGTTTAAATTTTCATGGAATTTTGAGGTTATGGGACATAAGCCATGCAGTTCTTTAGCATTGATAAATTTATCAGCTGCCGTTTTGTTTTTTATTAAAAGAAGTAAATTGTCATCGCGTAAAACGGTAACTGAAGTTATGTCTTTGCTTATTAGCTGCAGTGACTGTTGGACCGAGAAGCAAGAAAAGTCGGAGAGAGGTTTTTTTCGTTTGTAGAAGAAGCAACTACAAATTTCGGATTCGGCGGTTTAGTGGAGGGGAGTTCAGGGAAGGTAGTGGAAGTGAGTGGTTGTGTGAATTTTTTCTTTTTTGCCTTGGGGCTACCAGTTGCGAATATAGCAAACCGGTTATCCCCTAAGTTGGGGGGTCCGGGGACCAATTTCACTGCACACGCGTGTCAACCGTGTAATATCAAATAGACTGCAGAGAAATTAGAAAAATAAGAAATTATTTATGAAGTAGAAAACGGATTACGGAGTGCACTATGAACTGATCGCAGTGAGTGATAGTCGGAGACTGAAGCTTCTGTAGATATTTGAAGCGAGTCCTGTGAAACGTGTGACTCTTGTAGATATTTGAAGCGAGTCCTGTGAAACGTCTAAATCTTGGAGATATTTGAAACGAGTCCTTGTGAACGTCTAACTTCTGTAGATATTTGAAGCGAGTAGTGTGAAACGTGTAACTCTTGGATTATTATTTCTTTTTGTCGCCTACTTCTTTTCTTTTCAAATTTGGAACAAGTAAAAGGTTTTTGTGAGTGAAATTTGTTCATCTTCACACTCCTCCCTTACTTCGCGGTGGAAAAGACATGGCGATTCCTCTTGGCTTGGCTTTCTTTCAGAGTGGCTATTGTGCCTTCCTCTAGTGCAGCTGGTAAGCCATCCGCCTTGGGTCCCATGAGTTCGGTTACGCTGTGAGAGTGGAGGTGTTTCTTGGGTGTTGGATTCAGTGTTGGCGGTATCCTCGTGTGGTTACGTTTAGTCTGCCCTCGTTTTAATGTATCCCCCTTGTCACTGTCAGATGCGTATGACTTCAATCGTATCGCTGAGTCGGCTGTGATTGGTATCCGTTTCTCTGTTGGCGTTCTCCATGTAGCCCCGTCCCATTGTTTAATACCTTTGCTGTGGTGGCTTTTGGAGTCACGTTTGTCCCCCTTGTCGTCGCTTCCGCTGTTGCTGGTGCACTTGATTGCTCCCTGGTTGTCCCTGATTTTAAATAACACATTTGCGAAAACTCTTTTGTCAACTTTGATACACAAACTTGATAGTCATTCATCACTTAATTGCTTTTCTGATACTTGGAATTACTCGTTTTCGCTTTATAGGTAGACTTTTTATTGCCATAAATCGTGCCTTTTTTTGTTTTTGAATTTTTACATTATTTTTGGAAAAAGGTAAGAAAAAAAATTCGCAATAAAGTATTAGTTTGTTTCTTGATTGCTCTTACTTTTAATGCATGCATTTTATGCAAAGGTAATTTTTTAATTTGAATTTTTTTCAATAATTAATAAAGTTTTGAATTTAATATTACAGGGTAGCTGACAATAATGGATTTTCTCAATGGTGTTATACATTTTGTAGTTATGTTATTATAAAATTTATTTGATTGAATAAGTTAATTTCGTATATTGGCATTGTAGAAATTGAACACATTCTGATATACATTTGAAGGTAAAACTAATCAATTGAACGATTGGTGCTTGTGACATATCTCATTCAATAACTTACAAGTAGTCGTTTTAATATCTTATCGTCTAATAATTAAATTATGATATTCAGCTGGAAAAATAAATTTTATTATTAATAATCTAATATTTATAAATAAAAAAAATATATGTTAATAAGTAATGTTTAAGTACAGTATTTATAGTTACAATTTTCTAATTAATTATGGTGTAAGATATAATAATAATAATAATAATAATAATAATAATAATAATACTTACAATTTAAATATAATAAGATTTTCACATTTTCATCCCCTAAATGATTTCGCCGCTCGCTTAATATATGTCCAGCATGCGAAAAAAGGCATGGTACGGAAGATGCCAATCTGCAAAAATTTTCTTCCGCTACTATCGAAACATTTGGATACTTTGTTTTATTGTCCCGCCACCATAATAAAGGATCCGAATTTCGGGGAATTAAGTAATTTTCTAAATATCTATCAGCTTCTCTATTATCTATGCGCAAATGTTAAAATATAAAGCGATACGTATGAATATTCAAACCTTGCATAAATTGTCACTCTCTCCAGCAATGGGATAATTTAACAGCAACAACTATATACATTAGACCTGGCGCAGCTAATATGGAGTTGTTTATTTTTTGGATTTATGAATGTGGGTAGCGATCAAAATATGCGATTTGATGCCAAAATTGATGTAGCAAATTTTCAGGCTGATCGGATGGTGCCAACCCGTGCCATAATGAGGTCAAAGGTCAAACTTTTGAAAAGCCAGCAAAATACTCTTTTTTTGCATTTTATCAATTTTTTTAATTAGAAATACTATGAATAAAACTACTATAAATTAGAACATCATTTATAACTTGTAAATTACTTATTATTTGTATTAACGCTGTAGTTTACAATATCACCAGAATCAAATACTTTTATATTATAATTTTTAATTGAGCTCTAAGTTGCAAAAATGTATGGTGTTTCTGCTATTATAGTAAGACAAAAATATTTATAGAAATTAAAAAATGCTAACAATATTATTACGAATTTTCTACTAATTCGTTCACTTACGCGTTATTTTATTCCACAACAATAAAATAGAGTTCTTCTAAATTACAATAATAACGACGTATGTTCTTTATTACACTTAGTCCTCAAACTGTTATAAACACAATTATTTGACAATCAACACTTAAACAATCGATCTCGCGTTGCTCACTTCTTGGCATTCGTAACTAGACCAACTCGAGTACAACGCAAACCGCTGTATTTATATCTGTCACTAGTGTGATATTGACATCTATTTCTCGAATATTCGAGTATATTCTTGTGGTGGTTCCTACCTAGTGTCATCTCCATCTATTTCTCGAATCTTCGACCATACTTTTCGTGGTGAATTTGAATATAGTTGAGAGAGGTTTAATTTATTGTAAAATAAAATACTTTGTTAATTTTCGCAATTAAATGGCTCAGAAGATAAATTCATCGTTAAAACGGCTTCGATCTGCTGACACAAATGTTTACTTGATTGGTAAATGTGAACCTAAAATAGTTGGTGTGAAATTGCCATCAAAACAGCAAGTGCTTCAGGGTTTTTTTTATAATGTACGTTGTGAAAACAAAACAGTTAAAGAAAGTGCAAGATTGGTGTTAGATGAAATATTGCCTTTTTGGGAAAAAGCTAGAATCCCAACGCCAGATCAAAGAACATGTTCTGCAAAAGTCATTAAACTTTACGAAGAGTGGAGAACAGTCCAAAATGTATGTAAATCTCCGTACCCGAGCCATCGCAAAAAATAAAATGACTTTAAGGAAAATTTAAACAATTTATTTGACATTGCCCACGTTGACGCTCTCCAGCTTATCAGTATTCAGGAAGATAGAGACTTCTTAACGAAGCAGCGAGAAAATGGGCGTGTTGGTAGCATGACTTGTGTCGACCAAAATGTCACAACTAAAGAAAAAAGAAAGGCACAAAGATTGGAAGATGACAATCGTCGAAAAGAAAATTATGAAGAGAAAAAAGGCACTTCAGGTAATTATTATATAGTATTTGGACGTACAGTGGTTATTTTTTTGTCCATTTAATGCCATGTACAGACTTGACTATGGAACATGTTGAATTTGAGAGTGATGAATCGGGAGATGATGTGCAGGCGATGGATGTAAATCAGACTGACAACATTCAAAGTTGCTCCAATATGCCGATTCGAAAACGTGGAAAGAAGAATTTTATTGACGACAGAATGCTAGCTTGTATGGATGCAGGCAATATCTCATCTCCATTAGCTATACACTTCATCAGTGCAACTGCCAAAGCGTTGGGTCACAATCTTGAGGATTTTGTTCTGAATTGCACAAGTTTGCGTGAACAACGTAAAAAATATTGTCGGCGTCATGGCAAAGAAATTATTGAAAATTTCAAGGTAAAAATTTTGGTTTTCGAAAAGATAAAGAGCGAAGCATTTTGCAAAGGGGAACAGATCGTCAAATGCATTACTGTTGTGAATGATGCCGCCGAAAGAAAAGTCAAACTAATAACGGACTTTAACAGATGCTTAACACACAACGAAGACGATAAACAGTACTTCTTACACATTGTAGAGGGCTACCGTAAGGACTTCCTATACTATACAAAATCTTCATTGATTTAAAATAAAATTAATTTAAGCCTATTAAATAAAAATTAAAGAAAAAACATATTTATATAGTATTTCTTATTAAAAAATTGATAAAATGCAAAAAAAAGTATATTTTGGTGATTTTTGAAAATTTTGACCTTTGACCTCATTATGGCACGGCTTCACACCCTCCGATCAGCCTGAAAATTTGCTACATCAATTTTGGTATCAAATCGCATATTTTGATCGCTTCCCACATTCAAGTTTCAAAAAAAAAATTTTAACGCCAGGTCTAATATACACACATAAATTTACTTAACATAATAAAAACAGTGATTGATATATTCATTCGTTATCAAAGTTCGCTGTTATTTCACGCTTTTAGTAAAAGTAGCGATTTTCAATCACTGTGGATGCCTGTTAAAAATTGAGGTTTTCGCTGTTACTTTGCATATTTGATAAACGTTTGGTTGACTGCATATACCTTGTTGCGGTGTAGGGGCTTACTGTGTGCTGGAACATGGCACATGAAAGACGGTGACATGGTCCAGTTACGCAAACTAAGAACTACCTTCAACGCACAGGTTGAAAGTAGTTTTCTACGATGCCTGCTCAGTCGTTAAGGCTAGTTGGTAGTCGTACTGGCAAATATCGAACGTCTCACTGAGACCGCCGGATCGCCTAGACACTAACAATTGGTCAGCCCTTCGGGGAAGTGCGGCAATTCCTTTACAGACCAATGGCCCACTTTCAGTACGGTCATGTCTCTGCTGGACTTGGGTCGCCGATTGCCAGGCGGGGGAGAGAGAAAACTCCCTGGAGCAGGGTTCACCAGACCTATTGACCCAAAAAAAAAAAAAACACCATAAATTCACAGTGGAACAGCTATGCCAGTGAGCTTGCTTGACGGGGTAGAGTCAAGCTTAATAGTGAACTCCGTTCGAGGTCCGGCGAACCTACGGTTTTAATTAGCCTTACCACGGGGGCGCCCGTGGGTGACCAAAACGCAAAAGAAAATTAAAGAAAAATATATGGAAAACTTAAGCCTATATGAAAAAAAATGGACTGCACACCTTCAAATGTGCATAGTGTGGCTACAATGAGCCAACAGCCATCGTTGGCCGAGGGGGCATCTGGTCCCATCGACAATGAAAGCATGGAGCACGACCTGTTGGGGGGGCACCCGGTCCCTTAACCGACAGGCTGGATGAGATGGACATCCCACTTAGCCAGGAAACGGCTGGGGTGTCTATCTCCTCGGAACAGGAGTAAAATCTTCTTGAACCTGCTCCAGAGAAGATTCCAAAACTTAGTGTCAGCGAGTGGCGGGTGCTCCATCGCCTACAAAAAGGTGACCAGGTCGAGCTGGCAATTGCTCTGGACCCCATCTCGTCTGAAAGGGTTGACACACTGGGTAACAAGGTCTACTATGGCTTTGGCAGTGCCCAGCTCCGACCTAGACTGAAGGGGAACAGGGCAAAATCTGCTGTTGGTGTTGAAGAGCAACCAACAACATCTGTTGCAGCGCGGGCAAAGCAGAGTAGCCAGAAGCCGAAAACGGGGCCCATTTTCACAAAGCCAGTACCGAGAGCGGAGAGAGGCAACACACGTGTCCAACGTCCAGGACCATCTGCTGTCTCTGGTAGGCTCAGGAAATGGGAGAGAAAAGACCCGGAGGCTGCGGAAACTTTGCGGAGCACAAAGGGTGGTAAGATCTGCAAGGATCGGTCTGGGAAGTAATGTCCCAGGCCTCATCACGAACGCAACACTTTTGGAAGCAGCTTCACTGTCTCCAAATAAATCTCCACAGGGCTATAGCAGCCTCTTACAGGCTCAGTGCCTTGGTGGGAGACCAGTGTCTGGACTTCGTAGCCATTCAAGAACCATGGGCCACAAATGGGCGCATAAATGGTCTGCAGACAAAAACATGTAAGTTGATCTATGATAATAATGTTGACCGACCGAGGGCAGCGATCATGATCAACAAAAATATTAAATTCCTCCCAATTTCAGAGCTTCTACAACGTGATCTGGTGGCAGTACAGGCAGAAGTGCTCAGTGCCAAAGGGAGGAGAACGGTAGTTCTGGCCTAAATGTATTTACCTGGCGACACAGAGGACGCGGTATCGCGCGAGCTCCAGCAGCTTCCGGAGGACTGTCGTACTCGCAGTCTACAGTGGGTGATGTGCTGCGACGCAAACGCGCACCACACGGTATGGGGAAGCACGGACACGAACGGGCGAGGTGAGTCACTTCTTGATTTTATTACGACAAACAATCTGGTGGTGGTGAATAAGGGTGACGAGCCTACCTTTATGAATGCGATAAGGGGGGAGGTGTTAGATCTCACCCTAACTAGCGCATTCCTATCAAATAACATTTCTAATTGGAGGGTGCTTAATGAGGTCTCCTTGTCGGACCATAGGTACATTTGCTTTGATCTGTGGGGGAGATTGGAGGCACCTTCGAAATGAGAAATGTTAGGAAGACCAACTGGTCGATATAAAACTTTTACTTAGAGCAAAATATTGCGTGCCTTAGTGAAAAAATTAGTAACTCTCAGGAACTAGATCTTGAAGTTAACAAATTAAATAATATAATAATCGAGGCTTTTGAAAGTAGTTGCAATTTAGTTGTGAAGAAACGTTCTAGGAACGTACCCTGGTGGAGCGGGGAGCTAAATGTTTTGCGCAAAAAAGCCCGTCAACTCTTTAATAGAGCCAAGTCTAATGGTGACTGGGCATCGTATAGAACTTAACGGCCTATAATAATGAGTTGAGAAGATCTAAGAGAAACTCATGGAAAAAGTACTGTGAGGAGATTGAAACCCTCCCAGCAGCTACCCGACTCCAGAAATCACGCAATAAAGATCACTCAAACGGCCTTTCTACACTCAAGAAGCCTGACGGAAATTTTACGGAGAGCCTGGAAGAGACGGGACAGCTTTTGTTGGACACTCACTTTCCAGGCTGTGCCACTAGCGGAGAGGATAGTGAAATCATCGAGAATACTCGTTTCTTGATGCCTACACGGAGAGAACTCTCACTGGCTCGCAGAATCTTCACCGTCAATAAAACCAAATGGGCTATCTCCACTTTTAGACCATTCAAATCGCCAGGTGTCGATAATATACAACCGTGCCTATTTCGGCAAGGTGTTGATGTATTGGCACCTATGCTAACAAACATTTTCAGGATAAGCCTGGGACTAGGCATAGTGCCTAAACCTTGGACTAAGGCTAGGGTGGCTTTCATACCAAAAGCAGGCAAAAGGGCGGACCACACGCCAAAAGCCTATCGGGCCATTAGCCTAACGTCATTCCTGCTAAAAGTTATGGAAAAAATTCTGGACCAATATATCAGGGAAACTTATCTTAAAGATTCTCGTCTTCATATTGAACAATACGCTTACCAATCAGGCAAATCGACTGAGACAGCCATACATAGCTTAACGAGCAAAATTGAAAAGGCGTTTGAGGGTAAAGAAATAGCTCTCTGTACATCGGTTGACATTACGGGGGCTTTTGACAATGCTACTTTCAGATCAATTGAGGAGGGGATGAACAGGAAAGGTATACAAAGACTGATCATAACATGGGTTCTCAATATGCTGAAAAACAGAACAACAATCTTTGAAACAGGAAAGCAAATTGTCAGGTCAACCAAAGGATGTCCCCAGGGGGCGTCCTATCGCCACTCCTATGGTTATTGGTTATTGACGAGCTGTTACAAACTCTCAATGACCTCCGATACGAAGTTCAGGGCTTTGCGGATGATTTGGTAATTATGGTCAGAGGCAAGTTTGACTCTACCATAACAGATCGCATGCAACTAGCTCTTGACATCACTCAAAACTGGTGTCAGGAGAAAGGCCTATCGATAAATCCGAATAAAACAAACGTGGTACCCTTCACCAAAAGAAGGAAACTGAATACCTTAAGTTTAGGGACCACAAACTTAACAATGTCCAATGAAATGAAATATCTGGGAGTAATCCTAGACAAAACTCTAACTTGGAAAAACCACTTGTCATACATAACTAGTAAAGCCTTAAGAGCAACCAGCGGTTGTACGGTAAAACATGGGGACTACGGCCAAAAATGATGGCGTGGACATATAAAACAATAATAGTAACAATGATTAGTTACGCGTCGTTGGTATGGTGGCCAAAAGTAAACCAAACAAGAGCTCAGATGACTCTTAACAAGATTCACCGTATAGCCTGTTTGAGTGTGACGGGAGCAATGAGAACGTGCCCCACACTAGCTTTGGGAGTGATCACTGGACTGACTCCTAAGATTCTGGACACTGTCTGGAATTCTCCGTGCCTCATGGTCTTCCACAAAATGGACAGAAAATTAGGCTTCTCAAAGCAATTCAAAGTGGTCATCAGTGACCGTTCAGCTTGGAGAAACAAGAAAATAATAATAAAACAGGGGTACACGCAATACCAAAATATGCATACTCTCAGATAGCCAGGCAGCTCTAAAATCATCAATAAACTTCTCATTCCAATCAAAGCTGGTCTGGGAATGCTGTAAACTTCTCAATACCCTAGCAGCGAGAAACTCTGTTACGCTAATGTGGGTACCGGGACACGAAGGACATGAGGGCAATGAAATGGCAGATTCTTTAGCAAAAAGGGGTGCAGACACTGCCTTATAGGTCCAGAACCCTTCTGTGGGGTAAACAGTAGCTTCACAAATAACTTGTTGTGCGAACAGGAAAAACGAGGTCTGCTAAACTACTGGAGAGCCCAAAAAGGCATGCGGCAGTCGAGACTACTCATTGATCCTGAACACATCAGGGTAGATGCTTCTTTAAACCTCAGCAGAAATGACATCAAACTCTACACTGAACTTTTAACAGGACACTGTAGACTAAATTACCATCTGAAAAAAATAGGCGTGGTAGAAGACGATTCCTGTCGACTCTGTCAAGAGGAGCAGGAAACGGCAGAACACATTCTATGCACTTGCCCAGCGGTGGCAAGACGCAGACATAATTACCTAGGCAGTGGGTTCATATCTCCAAATCACCTAGTTAAAATTAAGCCCACAGCAGTTACGAGATTTATAAACAGTCTAGGACTGTTTTAGTTGGGTACGAGGCTGCACAAAAGATCGTTTAGGTAGCGGTGTTCTTTTAGCCTGCTAATAATAATAATAATAAAGTTATTGAATGAGATATGTCACAAGCAATGCACCACTCGTTCAATTGATTAGTTTTACCTTCAAATGTATATCAGAATGTGTTCAATTTCTACAATGCCAATATACGAAATTAACTTATTCAATCAAATAAATTTTATAATAACATAACTACAAAATGTATAACACCTTTGAGAAATTCCATTATTGTCAGCTACCCTGTAATATTAAATTCAAAACTTTATTAATTATTGAAAAAAATTCAAATGAAAAAATTCCCTTTGCATAAAATGCATGCATTAAAAGTAACAGCAATCAAGAAACAAACTAACACTTTATTGCGAATTTTTTTTCGTACCTTTTTCCAAAAATAGTGTAAAAATTCAAAAACAAAAAAGGGCCCGATTTATGGAAATAAAAAGTCTACGTATAAAGCGAAAACGAATAATTCCAAGTATCAGAAAAGCAATTAAATGATGAATGACTATCAAGTTTGTGTATCAAAGTTGACAAAAGTGTTTTCGGAAAAGTGTTATTTAAAATAATTATTTAAAAGGTCAAGTAACAAATGTCTGCAAAGGGAAAGGAGATCGAGTTTTCCGAGAGAAAATTTATCGTGGTTTTTTGGAAGAAGGGTATGTCATATCGTCAAATAGGTGAAATAGTCTACCGAAGATATTCATCTGTCCAACGAGTCGTAAAATCGGTATTTTTTTTTTTGTTTTTGAATTTCTCCATTTTTTAGGACAATGGTAATCCCTCTTTTTATATTGTTTTGTGTTCATAATAGAGGCAAAGAAGAATAAGAAGAGACATTCAATTTGCGCGTTTTTTATTTACCGTTTCAACCAAATTTTTTGGTCACACGTATAGTGTATGTGAATTTATTGTGTTTGTTGTCCACGAATTACATATGTGGGTTGCCATGGTTGTGGAAAGTGGTGAAAGGTGTTTTTGTTTACAATTTGTATAAGATTGTATGATCATAAGTTTTATTTGCCTGATAAAGCATTAATTTATTTAGTTGCGTTAAATTGATATGCATTGCTTTTAGGTGATGTGCTTATATGTACTAGATAAATTTTTTTTTTTAATATAATGCAATGTTTTCTGTTGTTTTTTAACGTTTATTGTTTTGTTTTCCTTTGTTATAAATTCGAAACTATATTTTGTTTTTTTTGTGGTTCATTTCAGTTTTATAATTTACAAAATTATACGTCAACTGAATAGATGTTTCTTAAGTACAATACTTTTGTTATTAGAAATGCATCAATTGTTGTATTGTTCTATAAATCAGCCTAATTAAATGTGGCCTGTTGCTGTGGAGAACCACGTTTCCCATTTTGTTATATATATACACAATGGTATATATATTTTATGTATATATGGATTTAATTTTATGTAAGAATAAACTCAACTCAAGGGGCGGTCACGCAACTATTAGTACAGTTAAATTCGCACATATTTCATAAAATTCCGCGAAAAATATTATTCCCTAATGTACAATAATTGTTTATTTCTCATTGCTAAAACGTAAGCTTAATTTATGAGCATTACTGTAGTGTACCACACAAGTGTACACTGACGACCACACATCGTCATAAGCACCGCAGCAAGTCGCATATGCAAACGAACTGACAATAGCGCAACGTGTGCAATTGCACTCAATACCCAAATACGCTAGACAAGCATTTTGGTGGTGCAATAACACACGCTGCCTATATTGCAGCGTCGTATGCATATTGGACAGTGCAGTGACTTTAGCCCAGAACTTGCACTCAAAATTATTAATATAAACAAAGACGATGATTCGTCAATGAATAATATCGGTAATCCGATACTTGAGACTAATTTCGGGAATATGATTTGTAACTAGTAGAAATAAGATAGATATATTTTATGTTAGTTAGAATAAGAAAACAATAAGAATTCAATAATATAAAAGGGCCAGCGAGCCACCAAATAAACCAGAGTTAATCTGAAGACAACTGAAACTGCTACTCGCATTAGTTTATTCTTTTATCTCTCGTGCTCTAAGTCAGGAAAGACTTAGAACAGCACAAACAATATCTTGGCCAACGGCACACTCTGCCGGTCAAAATCCTTACTGAGGGCGTCTTTCCGCTTCATGTCAGGCATTTCTTCTTTATAGTGGTCTTTTGCATCTATACATTGTATAGAATCTGCAAATGAATTGAATGCCGATCCTGCGTGACAAACAATCAACATATCCTACATGGCGATCCTGCCAGCCTAACTTCTCAACATACCCTACATTACTGAGAGCTCATTCTTACGTAATTAATTCTTCACGATATAAAAGAAAAAATAAATTATTAAAAGCTTTAAAAACTTATAAAAGTACCAATTTTTGCATCTCTGATGTGTCTGTGTGGCAAAGTATGGGGAGCTGACTAGACGAATGAAGGAGCATATAGGGACACTAAACTTAGAATTAGGAGCAGAGGGAGGCGAAAATTAAGAAATTGCCGGTCAAAAGAGAATTAAACCTTTTTACAGTATTCTCACAAATAACAACAGTTTCCATAATCTCAGAAGAATTTTCAAAATAGGTCAAAAATACAGCTAAACGAATAAAGTCAACGTCTTTATGCTTTTAATTAAACAGAGGTACTGTTTCTTTCTTTAATAATGACGAAAACAATTTTTTAATTTATCGAAATAAGTTTTTTACTTAAACTCAACTGCAATATTTCGACTTGTGGATCTTGAGGGTTCATTGACAATGAGCAATTATCAAACAAATTTTATGTTTTGAGTTATTTTGAGAGGTTAGTAAGAATTGGGGAATTACGATAGTTAGAGTTAAATGGGGGTGCACTGTATTTTTACCAGTACATCAATTTTAAAACATTCTCACGCTAGCAGAACTCGCACAAATACATTCATATCAACTGTCTTTTCTAAAGGTATGAAAGAAATAGAAAAAAAATTTTCGTAATAAAGTGTTCGGAAAGGTGTTTTATATATTGACTCGTTGGAAAATGGTAATCCCTCTTTTTATTTTGTTCTGTGTTCATAATAAAGGCAAAGAAGAATAAGAAGAGACATTCAAATCGCGCGTTTTTTATTTACCGTTTCAACCAAATTTTTTGGTCACACGTATAGTGTATGTGAATTTATTGTGTTTGTTGTCCACGTATTACATATGTGGGTTGCCATGGTTGTGTAAAGCGGTGAATATATATATATATATATATATATATATATATATATATATATATATATATATATATATATATATATATATATATATATATATATATATATATATATATATATATATATATATATATATATATATATATATATATATATATATATATATATATATATATATATATATATATATATATATATATATATATATATATATATATATATATATATATATATATATATATATATATATATATATATATATATATATATATATATATATATATATATATATTAGGGCGGGCCAATTTGTATGGAGCCGAAAAATTCGATTAAAGCCAGCCCCTAGGAAGATTCTATGGACAATTCTAAGCGACTTTGCTGAAGGAACCATAGGTCTAAAATTGATTGGAAAGAGGGATAAAATTGATTGGAAAGAGGGATACTCGAAAATCGAGATAGACCTACGGTTCCTTCACCAAAGTCGCTTAGAATTGTCCATAGAATCATCCTAGGGGCTGGCTTTGAAATTGGCCCACCCTAATATATATATATATATATATATATATATATATATATATATATATATATATATATATATATATATATATATATATATATATATATATATATATATATATATATATATATATATATATATATATATATATATATATATATATATATATATATATATATATATATATATATATATATATATATATATATATATATATATATATATATATATATATATATATATATATATATATATATATATATATATATATATATATATATATATATATATATATATATATATATATATATATATATATATATATATATATATATATATATATATATATATATATAGACTAGCTGACCCGGGCAAACGTTGTTTTGCCTTCAAATTTTATTTTCACTGCAAGTCTGGTTCCGTTGCAAAGTCATGGCGGATTGATATTTCGAAGAAGAATGAAAGGTGCACTAAATCGACATAGCAATTATTGTTCAAATACCGTTTACCGAAGCAGAAATAATGGATTTATTTATTTTTGATAGCTGGGCCGGGTCCGCGTTGCTGGCCCCAAATTTTTCTTTTATTTTGAACTGCCTCTCGAAGAAAATCAAATTCAGTGTTTTTAGTTATTTATATAATAGAAAAAAATGTTTTATTCAAAAATCCACAAATCAAAATTGCAATAACACAAATAGTTTATGTTTTTTTATATTTTATGTATTTTAAAATGTAAAAATTTAAATTTTTATAATTATAAATTATGTTTTACATATTTTATTTAAATTATAACTATATATTTACTGCAATGCTTTTTGATAAACTACGTTTTTGGTTTTGCCTTCATTAGCGAATACCAATAATGATGATGGGTTACCAACACGTGAGCATCCAACGTATAGTTGTCCATGTGAGAAGAATAGTGTTTCAAGATTCAACCCACATACTTGCAGCGATTGACGTTGGGATTTATTTATGGTCATAGCAAATGCCAGACGTACTGGAAATTGTATGCGTTTAAATGAAAACGGCATATCTGCGGGCATTATTGGTATACGTGGAATCAATATGACTTCACCTTTGTACTTACCAGTTAATAGAGTTGCTTCTATAATGTTATTTAATAAGTTTTTTATAGCTAATCTTGTTCCATTACAAAGCCGTGGTGGATTTAAATTGCGTAAAGAATTATTGGTACACCAACTTTTAACTGCAGCATGTGAGGTGGAGTTCCTGGCAAGTCAAGCGAATTTAAGAATTCAATTGGGTAATTAACAATTTCATCATGATCATTAACACAATCAATGGATCTATATGTTTTTATTTCTCCGCTTATTTTATTTTGAATATCAACATTAATATCGCAAACATCTTTGTTTTTGGCTGCCAATATAGCGCGATCACTTAGCCATTGGTGATTGGTAAAATTGCGCTCAATATTGGGATATACACTTGAAATTAAGTCTTCTTTTGATTCATTTAAAACACAACAATCTGCAGGCAATGTGATGAGTCCTGTTGCACTGACCATAGCAATTTTGCCATTTCCAATATCCAATAATTGACGTGCAAATGAACGGGCTGATGTATGATTTTATAATTGTATGCGCATATTTACCGTTAGTGAAAGTTTTTTAACATATCGCCACAAATGAGATGCTTTTAAACACGCATTTAGTTCATCTGCTGGTGTTGATCGTGATATGACTGGCAAGGTTTGTCTAAAATCGCCTGCCAATAATATAAGAGCACCCCCAAATGGTTGTTGATTGCCACGTAAATCTTGCAATGTTAGATCCAATGCCTCTAGAGATTTTTTATGCGCCTTTGTGCATTCATCCCATATAATAATCTTGCATTGTTGAAGTACCTTTGCCATCCCAGATGTTTTTGAAATATTACATGTTGGTGTTTCGGTCAGTTGCATATTCAATGGTAATTTTAACGCAGAATGTGCCGTTCTTCCACCATCTAATAGGGTAGCAGCAATTCCCGATGAGGCTATAGCAATATTACCGACAGACCGTATTTTTGCCAAAATTATCGAAATTAGATAAGTTTTACCAGTACCACCTGGAGCATCTAGAAAATAAATTGCACCAGTTCCTGAATGCTCAGTTTTCATAATAGTGTCATAGACGTGTTTTTGCTGTTTATTTAAGTTTGGTAAATTATGCTGAACACTTGTTTAATGCATTGGCATCGTAATTTTGTTCACGTTGTATTTCATGATTAACAGCATCCGAAACGGCTCGATTTGGAGATGTCATTCGCAATGTATTCAAAGTTTTATTCACCATTACTAAACAAATATCCTCAATGTATATTAATGCTTGATTATACATCTCAGGAGAGTATTCTAATCCTGGACTTGCAGTTGCATTACGCGCTTGATATAAAATGTCATCTGTCATTGCATTTTTATATTTTTCCCACAGTTCTAAAGGTTTTGATGGACCGCATGTTGATATTATAATTGCGAATAATATACGAATTTGATATGGAGACGCAGCCAGTGAGGCATCGGCAAGTGAATTTTCCCAATGGTCATCGTTCTCGAGTAAATTTAATTTTTGGCAGGCGTCGCGATATGATTCACACAATATATTATTTATGGTTTTCAAATTTTGAAATGATGTCGGACCACGTATATGAATCAAAAGCAAACGCAAGTAATAGCATTCATCATTATTTGGATGTACAGCGTAGACCTAAAGCATCACTTGAAAATACATTTGGGTGGTCAGCTACTATTTTCCCTTCTTTGCGACGTTGGAATTGTTTTGTGGATACATTCCATGTAAAATATCGCGAATCTCATTATACAGTAGCGTCTTAGCGAAGTCATCAATTTGGCACAATAAAAAAAATGTAAAAAAACTGTGCTGCTCGCTCGATCACATTTTCCGCTGTAAAATATACTCGCTGTCCATTTTCTAAATGAACTGCCAAATGAACTACAGTCAGATACCTCTCATGAATTGGAAAAGAGAATATGCGCCAAACTGCTTCGTTGCTGCTAATGTATCTTCCCATTTGATATTGTGTGATTTCATCTAGCTTATCTTCAGGTGCCACTCCATAAATGGCCATATCACTGCCTTTGTTTACATATTTACAAATATATTTGATTGATTTAACGGAATTGCAATATTCAACGTCTATATGTGCTTTATATATTTTCGATAATAATGGTGAATATAGCACTACCCATCTATTATCAATCTCGATATCAATGTTTCGTACTTTTAATGTAATGGATATACCATTGTTATCTGGTGAACGTCGGCGATATTGAGGGTATCCATCATTGCCTGTTATTGTTTCTGGAATCAATTGTCTTGGATATCGCTTAGCACACTTGCCATTAATCATGCATGGTTAATGCATATTAAAGGCACAACATGGGCCATGTATCATATTCTTCGTTATTATTTCGAACAATTCTCGATCAATTGTTGGGTCTGGGATTTCAGCAGAAATAATATTATCGATTTCGTTTGGCTGAATTTTATCAACACACCAAATTAGAATATGAGCATGTGGCAATCCTCTTTTCTGCCATTCGATCGAATACATCCAGCAACGAACTAAGCCAAAAATATTAGATTTTACAATTAAATCCATCAGAGACTTTAATTTCTGCTTAAATACGCGTGCTGTGATGTCATGACGATCAGTTTGCGATTGTCCTGATTTTTTAATTTCATACCAAATAGGGTTACAAGTAAATGTGATAAATAAATCAGGACGACCATAATTGCGAACGTATGTCATAGCATCTTGTGAATAATCATACATATGACGTGGGCTGCCGGTATAAGTAGCTGGTAGAATTTTTAATCGGCCAAGATCATTTAAATTGCCATCATTATTAATTGCATCACGTAGATGAATATATTCCTCCGATCGTAATTGACGTTGATTTAGGCGAATAAATGATAGCCGCTCTGATTCTATTTTTGCATACATATCTACAACATACTGATGATACAGTTGGCGGCATTTCAAAATATGATTTTCCATATTCTCCCGAATCATGAGTCTGTACGCATAGTAATTCATGCTACTTATCTTTTTATTTGTTTCTTCACCTATAATAAATAACCAATATAAGTAAAATTTTTGTGAGCAATCAAATTTTTTTAAATTTACCAGTACAGTGCACTCGCGGTAACGTGAACACCGCCTAACGTGAACACCGCCTAACGTGAACACGCATTTTTTTACACTAACTACTCTGTAACGTGAACAAACTTGAAAGCTCTATAACATGAACAAATTTTTTTCACTGCATTTCTTGTCATAAAGTGTTAGGCAACACTGAAATCTATGACAATTTATTTTAAATGTTTGGGGAAGCCCCTTTCAACCGGGTCCGTTAAACTCATACAACCACAACCGACGCGTCGCGACGTATAAATCTCACTAATACACTCACCCTGTTTGTCAAACCGGTTTAGTGTCTATACCAGCTATAAGAGTAAATGACTTGTCATGCTCTCATTCCATGTGAGATCCCACGTAAGATTGCGAGCAAAACAACAACAACACTGCAATACATGAAATTTGATATTAAAAGTTCGGGGAGTCCCCGTACATTGAAATATGTGTGTCTATGATCTAAAAATTCTTAATGTATGACTTCGTCTTAGTTCATTTAACGTTTTCTTCTTGCGCGGTGTGGTGATTTTATCGACATGAGTGTTAAAAAACCAATTTGTTTGCAGTTAAAAGACAAAGCAGACATTTTAGACAGTTTAAAAAATGGAACAAGTGTAACAAGTGGCAAAAAAATACAATGTCGCTAAGTCAACAATATGCAGTATCAAAAAAAAAAAAGAATCGATTTTGACATGTGTAAATAACACATACCAAGGAACGGGGAAGAGACAAACTCTTAAGACGTCAGAATTTGCTGCTATGGAAAAAAGTCTATATCATTGGTTCATCCGTATGCGTAACAGGAATTGGCCTATAAGTGGATTAATGATCAAAGAAAAGGCAAAGGAATTACATTCCCAACTAAAAGAAAGCGAAACCAGGTTTAATGCTAGTGACGGTTGGCTCCAGCGATTTAAGAAAAGATACGGAGTTCGCTTGCTGAAAATAACTGGAAAAAACCTCTCGTCACAGCCTCAATTAGTAGATCCATTTAAGCAAAAACTAAAAGAAAAAATTAAGGAAATGGACTTATGCAAGGATCAAATAATGCTGATGAGTCAGGTTTATTTTGGAAGCTTTTGCCAGCTAGGACGTACGTGTCATCGCAGGAGAAAACAGCTCCTGGTGCAAAGACAGAAAAACAGCGTATAACGTTCCTGTGTTGTGCAAATGCATCTGGAGCGCATAAACTAAAACTATTGGTGATCGGTAAGGCAAAAAATCCACGCAGTTTTAAAAACTTCAATTGTCGTACGGATTATCAGAACTCCAAATCAGCCTGGATGACGTCTGCCATTTTTAAGCATTGGTTTCTTTGATTTAAAAAACTTATAAAACATTCTAACTTTAAACAGGTAAAACTGTTTCTAAAGAAGAACAACTTACCAATGAAGGCACTACTTCTTCTTGACAACGCTCCCTCTCATCCAAGCGAAACAGAGTTAAAAACAGATGATGGAAATATAATTGCCATGTTTATGCCACCGAATGTCACTCCTCTCATTCAACCGATGGACCAAAATGCTATTAAAATAACAAAGTTACATTACAGAAACAGTTTATTGGCTTCAATATCGGCAAAAAATTGAGATCTGTTAGAATCAATGACTAATGTAACATTGAAAGATGCTGTAACTCTTTTATCTGTCTCATGGGATCGGGTCAGCCCAACAACTCTTGCCAATTGCTGGAATAATGTTTTGACTTTAACGGAAATCCAGGAGGACCCTGAATGGAACATTCCCTTAAGTACCTTGAAAGAGAAATTGGATGGAGAAATAAACTCTTTAATGAGAATTTCAATGGATCTCCTTCAGGATTTGAGTCCTCAGGTAGGCATTTTAGGAAACACTGTAAAATCATAATTAAATTGTTTTTCTAACTCTTTTCTAGGTTGAGTTTACATTGCCAATTGTTCAAGAGTGGAATAACGATCATTGTGAAGATAACTCCAGCGAAATCATTGAAATTGATCAAAACGAAGAAAGTGATGACGATGATTGCTTTGCTGATAATCCTGTAAAGAAAATTACCGCAAGTGAGGCAATTGAAATCTTTGACAAGGGCTTGCAATGGGCAGGAGAGGCAATGGTGGACCAAAGTGACATGAATGCACTCAGACGCTTAAGGGAGAAAGCAGTATTCCAGCTACTTGTGAAGAAAAAGCAGCAGAAAAAGATGACGGACTTCTTTAATGGATAAATTTGATTTGGAATTATGTTTGCTCTTTAATTTCACACCTATGGATATTTTTGTGATCTCTTTTTGCTTTTTTTTTGTGAATTTTTATTACTAATTTAAATTGCTTTATAATTCCATACCCACTGATATTTTCACGATCCCTTTTTTTAATTTTTTGATGAAATTGAATTTATAATTTAAGTGTTTCATATTACTAATGACTATAATAAAAAAAACGATCACGCTAGAACGTGTTAAACTCCTGAATAAAGTAATTTAAGGCTATTTTTTGTTCTGAAATTCAACGTTCGCTAACGTGAACATTT
The DNA here is from genome assembly GCA_920105625.2 of Clusia tigrina. Taxonomy (NCBI): domain Eukaryota; kingdom Metazoa; phylum Arthropoda; class Insecta; order Diptera; family Clusiidae; genus Clusia; species Clusia tigrina. The sequence continues at coordinate 311,924,221 of OV050030.1, read as the reverse complement.
TCGCTAACGTGAACTCTCTTGGTTTTAATTAGTTCACGTTACCGCGAGTGCACTGTAGTTGGGTTTAACATTTTTAATTGAAAATGGTAGCCATCTTCTCCTTGCCAAAACAGTATTGGATATTGGAGCGCATCATATGCGCGATGTGTTTCTGGTACTCGTTGCAATTGATTATTTCTTCGATGTAAAATTATATCTCTTGGCTCGAACTGATCACCAACAATTACAATAGCAACTTCATTTATTGTTGGTGCATTGAATCGTCGTGGATGCTCACCTACTGGTGTTTTATCAGCTTTTATAACTATTTTGTGATTATCGGATGGCATTCGGTCTATTGCAACTTTAAATAATTTCACCAATTCGTTATGCTGATGGAATAAATTTTGTAATGGTTCTACAATGTTGCGGCGTAGTCCCGTAGCAATTGCACATCTGGTGGTGACTTCTGTTTCAGAATTGCCAAGGAAATATTTCTGCAAAAATTTGTATTCTTCATCAGGAATAGGCAATAAGGATCCTGCTTTGTGATATATTTGTCCTTGTACTTTAAATGTTGGCATGAAACTTCCACTAACTATATTGTCAGCACCAAATGACGTCATTTGAACGCAATTTTTATAACCTCGTCTATGGGTTAGGAAATTTTTTGATTGTGGTGTTGTTCCAGACACCAATGAAAGTAATGGTTCCGGTGGTTGGCTTAGTTCTGGCAGCTTTACTTTGCTATTTGCACAACATAAGCCAGGTGTTTCCTTTTTATATTTAAATGCTTTGCAATAGACACATAATTGATCCATGCTACTGATATTGATATTGGGATGTACATTATAATCAATTGTCGGATCGTAATAAAATGCAAGACGCATAAAAGAAATGCGATTGGTATTGTGTATTGCTACTCTGGAGGTTCTCCTCGCAGCACGTTGTTCTTCGTTCCGTATTTCGCGATTTTCTTGTGAAGAATTTTGGCGTAAAATTGACATTCGATTCCTGGCTTGTTCATTGTCTTCTGCGCGCTCCTCTTGTGTCTGCTGTGAGCGCAGTACACTCATATGATTTGTGTGCCGTGCACGGCGACCAATATTTGCACGTGGGCGTGGCATTTTGTACTGCAATATACGTTTTTTATGATTTATTTATTTTTTGTTTGTTATTGTTGGGGTAGGGAGGCTGCCCTTTGTTGTCTTACCTGTTGCTTGTTTACTTTCTTCAATAACTTTCAATAATACAATTAATTTACTTTCACTAACACCTTGGGTTAATTTATAAAAATGTATGTAATATTGAATTTAAATAAATTAAACTTCAATTTAATAAGTTATTTTTTTTCGTTTGACTCCCACGCACTTTTCACGAAAAGAGGTTATGTCTGAGTCGGTGTCGGGATACTTAACGCCGCCACACGCCGATTAAGCACCCAACGCCTTCAGCGAAACATAACATAGGCTTATCGCGCAAATAGAGTTTAAAAAATAGTGATATTTATTTTTTCACGAAAAGATGTTAAGTTTGAGTCGGTATCGGGCTAATTAACGCCACTACACGCTGAAAAAGGACCCAGCGCCTTCAGCGAAACACAGCATAGGCTTATCGCGCTAATCTCTATCGGGCAAAACACAAAAAAACTAAATATTGCGCCATCTGTCGGACGAACTTCAAACTACACAGAAGCGCTACTCATGGCCAATAGAGCATGCATATAAAATTTGGTCAAAATCGGTCCAGTAGTTTTTGAGTTACGGTGCAAAAACACAAAAAAACTAAATATTGCGCCATCTGTCGGACGAACTTCAAACTATACAGAAACACTACTCACGGCCCATAGAGCATGCATATAAAATTTGGTCAAAATCGGTCCAGTAGTTTTTGAGTTTAGCGATCACGAACATACACGTAATTTTTATATATGTAGAGATAAATTTTAGATTATTAATAATAAAATGTATTTTTCCAGCTGAATATCATAATTTAATTATTAGACGATAAGATATTAAAACGACTACTTGTAAGTTATTGAATGAGATATGTCACAAGCAATGCACCAATCGTTCAATTGATTAGTTTTACCTTCAAATGTATATCAGAATGTGTTCAATTTCTACAATGCCAATATACGAAATTAACTTATTCAATCAAATAAATTTTATAATAACATAACTACAAAATGTATAACACCATTGAGATATTCCATTATTGTCAGCTACCCTGTAATATTAAATTCAAAACTTTAATTATTGAAAAAAATTCAAATGAAAAAATTCCCTTTGCATAAAATGCATGCTTTAAAAGTAACAGCAATCAAGAAACAAACTAAAACTTTATTGCGATTTTTTTTTCTTACCTTTTTCCAAAAATAATGAAAAAATTGAAAAACATAAAAAGGCCCGATTTATGGCAATAAAAAGTCTACGTATAAAGCGAAAACGAGTAATTCCAAGTATCAGAAAAGCAATTAAGTGATGAATGACTATCAAGTTTGTGTATCAGAGTTGACAAAAGTGTTTTGCAAATGTGTTATTTAAATTAATTATTTAAAAGGTCAAGTAACAAATGTCTGCAGAGGGAAAGGAGATCGAGTTTTCCGAGAGAAAATTTATCGTGGTTTTGTGGAAGAAGGGTATGTCATATCGTCAAATAGGTGAAATAGTCTACCGAAGATATTCATCTATCCAACCAGTCGTCAAATCGGTATTTTTTTTTTTGTTTTTGAATTTTTCCATTTTTTAGGAAAATGGTAATCCCTCTTTTTATTTTCTTTTGTGTTCATAATAAAGGCAAAGAAGAATAAGAAGAGACATTCAATTTGCGCGTTTTTTATTTACCGTTTCAGCTATATTTTTTGGTCACACGTATAGTGTATGTGAATTTATTGTGTTTGTTGTACACGTATTCCTTATGTGGGTTGTGTAAATTTTTTTTTTTTTTTTTTTTAAACAGTTTATTTATTTATTGAATACACTCATTTCGAGCCTAACAATTAGTAATTAAATCTTAAGAGATAAATTAACTATATTTATCCCGCACCAGTGTTTGGGCGTAGTATTAAATTTCACTACATTTTAGCCTTTTGATTTTAATTAAATTTAAATTCATTTCATTTTAGTATCTTAATAGTAATTATTTAATATTTAGTACATTTAAAATATAGGTAAGTCCAATCTTTTGAGGCGTGTTGCTGTTTTAATTCTAGCTAAATTTTTTACCAATGGATTTGAGTGCTCTCGTAGTTTTTTTTTGTGTTTGAGCATAATCTCTGTGAACTCACTTTTAACAAGAGGAATGTTGAGGTCCTTAGGGATGGCAGCATTTCTAGCGAACCAAGGTGCACCCGTGATTGCACGCAAGATTTTCAATTGCACTCGTTGTATCAGCTCGGCGTTCGATGAACTAGCATTCCCCCAAAGCTCAGCTCCGTATGCCCAAATTGGTTTGATCAGTACCTTGTACAATAAAAGTTTATGTTGTAAACGACGCCTTGACTTGGAGTTGAGTAGCCAATTTATTTTATGGGTCTTTAGCCTTATCTGCGTTCTTTTTGCCTCAATATGGTTCCTCCAAGTTAGTCGTCTGTCTAGATGGACTCCTAGGTATGTTACAGTATTCGATTGAGGAATAGCAACATTGTTTAGTGGAATCACTGGGCATGTTTCTTTCCTAAGTGTAAACGTAACATGATTGCTCTTGGTCTCATTTACCTTAAAACGCCAATTTGCCAGCCACACTTCCATTTTCGTCAAATGCTCCTGAAGGCGATTCGAAGCCACTATTGGATTGCTATATATACTAAGAATAGCAGTGTCGTCTGCGAATGTTGAAGTGACTATATGATCATCAGTAGGGAGGTCTGCAGTGAAGAATACATATAGTACAGGACCTAGAACACTACCTTGTGGAACGCCAGCATTAATATCAAAGTCGTTTGTGGTGTATTCTCCATATTTTACTCTGAACTTTCGGTTATCCAAATACGATTCGAATAGCATGTGCACATTAACTGGTAAGAGTTTTTGAATTTTATATATTAATCCTGCATGCCAAACTCTGTCAAATGCCTGTGCAATATCTAAGAATATAGCAGAGCAGTATTTTTGTCTTCAAAAGTATTTCGAATTGCACTAGTAATGCGGTTAATTTGCTCTATGGTTATGTGATTCTTACGAAATCCAAATTGATGGTGGGGAATAATGTTGGATTTGTATATGTGCGGCTGCAGCTTTAGAAGAAGCAGTTTCTCTAATAATTTAGAAATCACTGGGAGCAAGCTTATGGGCCGATAAGATGACGGTTGAGTTGCGTTTTTCCCGGGTTTTGGTATCATTGTAATTTGTGATATTTTCAAGGGTTGTGGAAAATACCCAATCCTAAATATTACATTAAATAACTGCGACACTATTTTGATTACTATTTCAGGCAATTCCACAATCATTTTTGCGGCAATTAATTCAAATCCTGGTGCTTTTTCGGGTTTAGCTGAGTTTTAATTGCAAGTTGCACTTCCTTCATTTTAACCTTCATCGGGATTAGTGGTATTTTAGGGGCCAAAAATGGAATTTCAAAACAGTTGGTTGGTTGGTTAGGTTGGAATACGGATTTGAGATGATTTGCAAATGCTGAGGCTTTCTCTTCGTCACTTCTTGCCCAAGTTCCATTATTTTGCCTGAGTGGTGGATGACAGTCTTTAGGAGTCTTTATATTTTTAAAGGCTTTCCATAAAGCGTAGTTAGTGTTTTGTGTTGGAGTTAGCGTTTCAGTATACTTTTTCAAACTGTTCTCTAGCTCGCAGTTCAGTGCTTCGCGGAGGCGTTTTTTTGCTAATGCTAATCTCTGCTTGGCGTATGGTAATCTATTTTGGTGCCACTCTCTTCTTAAGCGCCTTTTCTCCTTAACGAGACTATCGATAACTGCAGATGTTGTGTGCGTTGTTGCGGAGCGGGATAATGAGGCTGCTGGAGATGAGTTAATGGCCAAAAGTGCCGAGTCAATATCGCTTGCACTCTTTAGTCGAGGGCCAATGTTTATATGACTACTTACATATTGCCGGTATCTGAGCCAGTTTGTTCTTTTGTTGGTTAGGTGACCTGTTTTCTTACCCAGTTGAGGTTGTTTATGTAGACATATAATAACTGATGAATAATCAGAAGCGAGCTCTAAACACGATTCTGCAGATAACAAGCTACGATCAATAACACTGGTTATTCCAAAATCGATGAGGTCGGGCACTTTTTGAGGGTCAGCGGGCCAGTATGTCGGTTGTCCTGAAGACACGAAGTCTAGGTTAGAACACCGATTTAGTAGTGCAGAGAACAGTTGTTTGCCTTTGGGATTTATTAACCTGGAGCCCCAAAAGGTATGTTTCGCACTATAATCACCTGCTGCCAAAAATTTGGTCCCCAATGATGTGAAGAATTGTGTGAATTGTAATTCAGTCACTGAGTATCTTGGAGGACAATAGACTGCGCTTAGTACAATTTTTTCCTCCCAGCATTGAAGACATATTGATGTTGCCTGCAGATAGTCCTTTGCATTCTCTTCTAGTGCATGATGCTTAAATCTCTCTCTTATTAATATACCCGTACCGCCATGTGCTTTATTGTCAGGATTGTTTGTCTTGTAGAATTTATATCCTGATATAACAAAATAATTTTTGTTTGTCAAGTGCGTTTCTGATAAAAGCATAATGTCAATTTGCCTAGTATGCAGGAAGTGTTTAATTTCAAGTTTATGTTGGCTAATGCCGTTTGCATTCCAATGACATATCTTAATGTAGTTCATTTTTTAGATATTAACAATTGCATAAGTTGGTTTTGAGTTTTCAACAACTCGTGCAACATGCTTTGCATTGATGTCATAAATTCTGTCTTACAATTTGTTAATTTTGATATCATGGATTCTACATTTTGCATAGGATTTGCAAAGCTAGGAATTTCTTCAGATCCAGACTTTACTACGTTGGCATATGATCTTGATGTAGAAGCGTTGTCGCTGGTCAGTTGCTTATGGGGTTCGATTGATTTGGCAATCTCTGTGTAATGAAAAGCTGGTTGCTGTATCTGGTCTAATTTATTTTTGAGTGCTAAATACACTGGGCAGCCTCTGTAGTTTGCCGTGTGGGTTTCCCCACAATTGCTGCATTTTTTTGCACTTATGTTGGATTTGTCAGACAAACACTTGGAGGAATGGTGAAGGTCCCCACAGGCAACACACACAGTGCGTAAGGTACAGTACGATTTTGTGTGCCCGTATTCTTGGCAATTGAAGAACTGAACAGGGCCTTTTCTTTTGTGTGGTTCTTCAACGGTTATTCGTCTATCTAATAAGTAACGCAGATGGTATATTGGGTGTGTTTCGCTACTTTTTAATTTTCTTCCATTCGGTTCAAGTTCTACTTGAAATAATGGTTGTGGTATTGTGTCTCTGTTTTTATTGCTGAATACCGTTTTTACTTTAAATCCGGCGATTTCGAGAGAATCTCTGATTTCATTAGTACTTACACTATTTTCAATACCTTTAATAACAACTACTAGGCCTTTACTGCTCTTGAGTTGATATGTATAGTAGTTTTTACCATTTTTTTCAAGATAGGATGCTATTTTGCGGTAATTGCTTTCATTGTATGTTTGTAGTTTCGTTTCCTTTATATTCCCATTTGTTATGGACGTTACGTGGAAATTGTTATTTATACTTATTTGTTTCGCAGAGGCAGATATATTCGCCGATTGAGGAGTTAGTCTCGCATTTTTTGCCTTTTATTTCCTTTTTTTTTTGGACTCAACTTTCGTTTTACCTGTATATACCTGTCTATACCAGTCTGTATAGTGGCAACATTTCTTGTCACATTCCTTTTTCTACCACCTGTGGCTGGCATGACTAAGTTACTTGCTGGTGCAATTGTAGGTGTAGATTCGCTGTTTAACATTAAAGCAGGAGAACATGAACGATCCCGATTTATTGGCTTGGTTGTTAGGTACAAGTTATCCTTTGTTATTTCTTTTTTGTTTTTGCAGCAATCTTCAGTAACCACCGTCACATAAGCATTTCTGATGTTTGTAAGTTTGTTGATGTTCGGGAAACTCATTAATTATTGAGAAAATAAAAAATTTATAATTGGCTCAAATGCAACTGTGAGGAATATTAAATTAGATAAAATAAAATTTAAATTAAGTGGCATCACCAATCATCTTAGAGTACTGACACAGGTGTTGTCTAAAGTGGTGAATAAAAAACAGCTGTTTTTGTATACAATTTGTATAAGATCATAACTTTTATTTGCCTGATAAAGCATTAATTTATTTAGTTGCGTTAAATTGATATACATTGCTTTGATGTGATGTACTTATATGTACTAGATAAATTTTTTTTTAATATAATGCAATGTTTTCTGGTGTTTTTTAACGTTTAATATTTTGTTTTCCTTTGTTATAAATTCGAAACTTTATTTAATTTTTTTCTGGTTCATTTCAGTTTTATTATTGGCAAAATTATACGTCAACTGAATAGATTTTTCCTAAGTACAAAACATTTGTTATTAGAAATGCATCAATTGTTGCATTGTTCTATAAATCAGCCTAATTAAATGTGGCCCGTTGCTGTGTAAGATCACGTTTCCCATTTTGTTACATATATACACAATGGTATATATATTTTATGTATATATGGATTTAACTTTATGTAAGAATAAATTTAACTCAAGGGGCGGTCACGCAACTATTAGTACAATTAAATTCGCATATATTTCATAAAATTCCGCGAAAATTATTATTTCCCAAGACCTAATGTACAATAATTTTTTATTTCTCATTGCGAAAACGTAAGCTTAATTTATGAGCATTACTGAGACCTCATTCTTACGTAATTAATTCTTCACGATATAAAAGAAAAAATAAATTATTAAAAGCTTTAATAACTTATAAAAGTACCAATTTTTGCATCTCTGATGTGTGTGTGTGGTAAAGTATGGGGAGTTGACTAGACGAATGAAGGAGCATATAGAGACACTAAACTTAGAATTAGGAACAGAGGGAGGCGAAAATTAAGAAATTGCCGGTCAAAAGAGAATTAAACCTTTTTACAGTATTCTCACAAATAACAACAGTTTCAATAATCTCAGAAGAATTTTCAAAATAGGTCAAAAATACAGCTAAACGAATTAAGTCAACGTCTTTATGCTTTTAATTAAACAGAGGTAGTGTCTCTTTCTTTAATAATGCCGAAAACAATTTTTTAATTTATCGAAATAAGTTTTTTACTTAAATTCAACTACAATATTTCGACTTGTGGATCTTGAGGGTTCATTGACAATGAGCAATTATCAAACAAATTTTATGTTTTGAGTTATTTTGGGAGGTTAAGTGGGAATTGAGGAATTACGATAGTTAGAGTTAAATAGGGTACACTGTATTTTTACCACTACATACGAGTACATCAATTTTAAAACATTCTCACACTAGCAGAACTCGCACAAATACATTCATATAAACTGTCTTTTCTAAAGGTATGAAAGAAATAGAAAAAAAATGTTCGTAATAAAGTGTTCGGAAAGGTGTTTTATATATTGACTCGTTGGAAAATGGTAGTCCCCCTTTTTATTTTGTTTTGTGTTCATAATAACGGCAAAGAAGAATAAGAAGAGACATTCAAATCGCGCGTTTTTTATTTACCGTTTCAACCAAATTTTTTGGTCACACGTATAGTGTATGTGAATTTATTGTGTTTGTTGCACATGTATTCCTTATGTGGGTTGTGTAAAGTGGTGAATAAAAAACAGCCGTTTTTGTTTACAATTTGTATAAGATCATAACTTTTATTTGCCTGATAAAGCATTAATTTATTTAGTTGCGTTAAATTGATATGCATTGCTTTGATGTGATGTACGTAAATGTACTAGACACATTTTTTTTTTAATATAGTGCAATGTTTTCTGGTGTTTTTTAACGTTTATTGTTTTGTTTTCCTTTGTTATAAATTCGAAACTTTATTGAATTTTTTTTGTGGTTCATTTCAGTTTTATTAATGACAAAATTATACGTCAACTGAATAGATTTTTCTTAAGTACTATACTTTTGTTATGAGAAATGCATCAAATGTTGCATTGTTCTATAAATCAGCCTAATTAAATGTGGCCTGTTGCTGTGTAGAACCACGTTTCCCATTTTGTTACATATATACACAATGGTATATATAGTTTATGTATATATGGATTTAACTTTATGTAAGAATAAATTCAACTCAAGGGGCGGTCACGCAACTATTAGTACAGTTAAATTCGCACATATTTCATAAAATGCCGCAAAAAATATTATTTCCCAAGACCTAATGTACAATGATTTTTTATTTCTCATTGCTAAAACGTAAGCTTAATTTATGAGCATTACTGCGACCTCATTCTTACGTAATTAATTCTTCACGATATAAAAGAAAAAATAAATTATTAAAAGCTTTAAAAACTTATAAAAGTACCAATTTTTGCATCTCTGATGTGTGTGTGGTAAAGTATGGGGAGTTGACTAGACGAATGAAGGAGCATATAGGGACACTAAACTTATAATTAGGAGCAGAGGGAGGCGAAAATTAAGAAATTGCCGGTCAAAAGAGAATTAAACCTTTTTACCGTATTCTCACAAATAACAACAGCTTCAATAATATCAGAAGAATTTTCAAAAAAGGTCAAAAATACAGCTAAACGAATTAAGTCAACGTCTTTATGCTTTTAATTAAACAGAGGTAGTGTTTCTTTCTTTAATAATGACGAAAACAATTTTTTAATTTATCGAAATAAATTTTTTACTTAAATTCAACTGCAATATTTCGACTTGTGGATCTTGAGGGTTCATTGATAATTCATTGATAATCAGCAATTATCAAACAAATTTTATGTTTTGAGTTATTTTGAGAGGTTAAGTGAGAATTGAGGAATTACGATAGTTAGAGTTAAATGGGGGTGCACTGTATTTTTACCACTACATACGAGTACATCAATTTTAAAACATTCTCACACTAGCAGAACTCGACATATGCATTCATATAACTGTCTTTTCTATTTGTTCTTTGTAAAGGTATGAAAGAAATAGAAAAAAAATGTTCGTAATAAAGTGTTCGGAAAGGTGTTTTAAATATTGACTCGTTGGAAAATGGTAATCTCCCTTTTTATTTTGTTTTGTGTTCATAATAAAGGCAAAGAAGAATAAGAAGAGACATTCGAATAGCGCGTTTTATATTGACCGTTTCAACCAAATTTTTTGGTCACACGTATAGTGTATGTGAATTTATTGTGTTTGTTGTCCACGTATTACATATGTGGGTTGCCATGGTTGTGTAAAGTGGTGAATATATATATATATATATATATATATATATATATATATATATATATATATATATATATATAAATATATATATATATATATATATATATATATATATATATATATATATATTAATGAAGAGCTATCCAGTGATTTTGGAAAATCGCCGTTACCAGTGATTCCAATTTTTCAATCACCGTGATTTTAAACAGTGACTGCGATCGCTGTTTCCACTGCGTTGATACATATACATATATATGTATGCAGTCAACCAAACTCTTATCAAATATGCAAAGTAACAGCAAAAAACTCGATTTTTAACGGGCATCCACAGTGATTGAAAATCGCTACTTTTACTAAAAGCGTGAAATAATAGCGAACTTTGATAACGAATGAATACGAGTATATCAATCACTGTTTTTATCATGTTAGTTAAATAAATTTATGTATGTATATAGTTGTTGCTGTTAAATTATCCCATTGCTGGAGAGAGTGACAATTTATGCAAGGTTTGAATATTCATACGTATCGCTTTATATTTTAACATTTGCGCATAGATAATAGAGAAGCTGATAGATATTTGGAAAATTATTTAATTCCCCGAAATTCGGATCCTTTATTATGGTGGCGGAACAATAAAACAAACTATCCAAATGTTTCGATAGTAGCGCAAGAAAATCTTTGCAGATTGGCATCTTCCGTACCATGCGAACGCCTTTTATCGCATGCTGGACAGATATTAAACGAGCGGCGAAATCATTTAGAGGATGAAAATGTGAAAATGTTATTATATTTAAATTGTAACTATAAATACAATACTTAAACATTACTTATTAATATTTTTTATTATTCATAAATATTAGATTATTAATAATAAAATGTATTTTTCCAGCTGAATATCATAATTTAATTATTAGACGATAAGATATTAAACCGACTACATGTAAATTATTGAATGTGATATGCCACAAGCAATGCACCAATCGTTCAATTCATTAGTTTTACCTTCAAATGTATATCAGAATGTGTTCAATTTCTACAATGCCAATATACGAAATTAACTTATTCAATCAAATAAATTTTATAATAACATAACTACAAAATGTATAACACCATTGAGAAATTCCATTATTGTCAGCTACGCTGTAATATTAAATTCAAAACTTTATTAATTATTGAAAAAAATTCAAATGAAAAAGTTCCCTTTGCATAAAATGCATGCTTTAAAAGTAACAGCAATCAAGAAACAAACTAACACTTTATTGCGAATTTTTTTTCTTACCTTTTTCCAACAATAATGCCAAAATTCAAAAACAAAAAAAGGCAACAAAAGGGGATTTATGGCAATAAAAACAAAGAATATACAAGAATAGACAGTTGATATGAATGTGTTTGTGCGAGTTCTGCTCCTGAGAGGAGTTTTTAAAATTGATGTATGTAGTGGTAAAAATACAGGAATAACTCTAACTATCGTCATTCCTGAATTCACTTAACTTCTCAAAATAAATGAAAACAACAAATTCTGTTGATAATTTCTCATTGTCAATGAACCCTCAAGATCCACAAGTCGAAATATCCAACTTGCGTTTAAGTAAAAAAATTAATTCGACAAAATAAAAAATTGTTTTCGTCATTATTAAAGAAAGAAACACTACCTCTGTTTAATTAAAAGCATAAAGCCGTTTACTTAATTCGTTTAGCTGCATTTTTGACCTATTTTGAAGATTTTTCTGAGATTATTGAAACTGTTGTTATTTGTGAGAATACTGTAAACATGTTGAATTCTCTTTTGACTCTCAATTTCTTAATTTTTGTCTCCATCTGTTCCAAATTCTAATATTTTTCTTGTCCCCTGTGCACTTTCATTCGTTCATGGCCATGCATATAAACCACGCTTGGGGTACTACTGGGGCAGTCGGACCCCATTTTAATATAAATGAATTTTTATTAATTATTTTAGTTATTAGTAGTATATAATGTCAAAAAACCAAATAATTATTATTCTACATCTTATGATTACTATGGTGCGTTTACAGTGAACAGAAGTGTAAATGGAAAGCAATTGGATCAGATTTTACATTAAGAATAGTTATAATTTATGAAAAGAGCTTGTTAGCATTTGAGTTTTCAATTCCAAATTAAATAATACAATTTTTTTTGATTTATTATTTTATTTTCTTTTTAGAAGTTTCGCAGTTCTTTTTAAAATACAAATGAAGTGACCCCCTAAAAGTTTAAATTAAACGTAGCCCTGATTTCTTCTGATTTTTTTCTCCGAATATTCGCTATTTTAGACAACATCCCAGCAGTGAAACCAACTAGTTAAAGTACTAGTAAAACTCAGATTATATGTGAAATTCATATATACATATTATAATAATGTGTACTCGACATGTAAAATATTAGTAAAACTCATAATTATATGTAAAATTCATATATATGTATGTATGTACATAATATAATAATGTGTACTCGACATTAATTCAGCATGGTCCCACATTTCCACTCTTCTTTGCTGACACTTTACGGATATTTTAAAACACGCGTTAACTTGAAGATTTATCTCTAAATTGAGGAATTACAAAAAGTGGTTGAAATTCTAAAAAGAACTGTCTTTTCTTCCTTTTTTATAAATTGACAAGTAAGGAAAAATTTAGTTTACACGGCAATGAAGTGCCGCAGAAGTCAGTAACTGGATTAACTTATAGATACATTTTGAACTAGTAAATTAACCAATTCATTTTTTACTATTAAATTTAGGAGTATATATTGAAGACTGCCTATAATTTTCACTACAGGGATATGGAATATTTTTACTAACAAACACAATAAATTCACATTCACTAAACGTGTGACCAAAAAAAATGGTCGGAACGGTAAATAAATTTGGAGGGAATTGAATGTCTTTTCTTTGTCTTCTTTGATAAAAAGTCTACGTATAAAGCGAAAACGAGTAATTCCAAGTATCAGAAAACCAATTAAGTGATGAATGACTATCAAGTTTGTGTATCAAATTTGACAAAAGTGTTTTCGCAAATGTGTTATTTAAAATAATTATTTAAAAGGTCAAGTAACAAATGTCTGCAAAGGGAAAGGAGATCGAGTTTTCCGAGAGAAAATTTATCGTGGTTTTGTGGAAGAAGGGTATGTCATATCGTCAAATAGGTGAAATAGTCTACCGAAGATATTCATCTGTCCAACGAGTCGTAAAATCGGAATTTTTTTTTTGTTTTTGAATTTTTCCATTTTTTAGGAAAATGGTAATCCCTCTTTTTATTTTCTTTTGTGTTCATAATAAAGGCAAAGAAGAATGAGAAGAGACATTCAATTTGCGCGTTTTTTTATTTACCGGTTCAACCATATTTTTTGGTCACACGTATAGTGTATGTGAATTTATTGTGTTTGTTGTACACGTATTCCTTATGTGGGTTGTATAAAGTGGTGAATAAAAAACAGCTGTTTTTGTTTACAATTTGTATAAGATCATAACTTTTATTTGCCTGATAAAGCATTAATTTATTTAGTTGCGTTAAATTGATATGCATTGCTTTGATGTGATGTGCTTAAATGTACTAGATACATTTTTTTTAAATATAACGCAATGTTTTCTGGTGTTTTTTTAACGTTTATTGTTTTGTTTTCCTTTGTTATAAATTCGAAACTTTATTTAATTTTTTTGTGGTTCATTTCAGTTTTATTAATGACAAAATTATACGTCAACTGAATAGATTTTTCGTAAGTACAAAACATTTGTTATTAGAAATGCATCAATTGTTGCATTGTTCTATAAATCAGCCTAATTAAATGTGGCCTGTTGCTGTGTAAGACCACGTTTCCCATTTTGTCACATATATACACAATGGTATATATATTTTATGTATATACGGATTTAACTTTATGTAAGAATAAATTTAACTCAAGGGGCGGTCACGCAACTATTAGTACAATTAAATTCGCACATATTTCATAAAATTCCGCGAAAATTATTATTTCCCAAGACCTAATGTACAATAATATTTTATTTCTCATTGCTAAAACGTAAGCTTAATTTATGAGCATTACTGAGACCTCATTCTTACATAGTTAATTCTTCACGATATAAAAGAAAAAATAAATTATTAAAAGCTTTAAAAACTTATAAAAGTACCAATTTTTGCATCTCTGATGTGTGTGTGGTAAAGTATGGGGAGTTGACTAGACGAATGAAGTAGCATATAGGGACACTAAACTTAGAATTAGGAGCAGAGGGAGGCGAAAATTAAGAAATTGCCGGTCAAAAGAGAATTAAACCTTTTTACTGTATTCTCACAAATAACAACAGCTTCAATAATCACAGAAGAATTTTCAAAATAGGTCAAAAATACTGCTAAGCGAATTAAGTCAACATCTTTATGCTTTTAATTAAACAGAGGTAGTGTTTCTTTCTTTAATAATGACGAAAACAATTTTTTAATTTATGGAAATAAGTTTTTTACTTAAATTCAACTACAATATTTCGACTTCATCAATGAGCAATTATCAAACAAATTTTATGTTTTTAGTTATTTTGAGAGGTTAACTGAGAATTGTGTAATTACGATAGTTAGTGTTAAATGGGGCTGCACTGTATTTTTACCACTACATACGAGAATTTTAAAACATTCTCACACTAGCAGAACTCGCACAAATACAGTCATATCAACTGTCTTTTCTATTCGTTCTTTGATAAAGGTATGAAAGAAATAGAAAAAAAATGTTCGTAATAAAGTGTTCGGAAAGGTGTTTTATATGCTGACTCGTTGGAAAATGGTAATCCCCGTTTTTATTTTGTTTTGTGTTCATAATAAAGGCAAAGAAGAATAAGAAGAGACATTCAAATCGCGCGTTTTTTATTTATCGCCGCGATTTGGGAATATCGCCGTTGCCAGTGATTGCTATTTTTCAATCACCGTGATATTAAGCAGTGACTGCGATCGCTGTTTCCATTGCGTTCATACATATACATATATATGTATGCAGTCAACCAAACTGTTATCAAATATTCGAAGTAACAGCAAAAAGCTCGATTTTTAACAGGTATCCACAGTGATTGAAAATCGCCAATTTTACTAAAAGCATGGAATAACAGCGAACTTTAATAACGAATGAATATATCAATCACTGTTAGTTAAGTAAATTTATGTATGTATATAGTTGTTGCTGTTAATTTATCCCATTGCTGGAGAAAGTGATAATTTATGCAAGGTTTGAATATTCATACGTATCGCTTTATATTTTAACATTTGCGCATAGATAATAGAGAATCTGATAGATATTTGGAAAATTACTTAATTCTCCGAAATGCGGATCCTTTATTATGGTGGCGGAACAATAAAACAAACTATCCAAATGTTTCGTTAGTAGCGCAAGAAAATCTTTGCAAATTGGCATCTTCCGTACCATGCGAACGCCTTTTATCGCATGCTGGACAGATATTAAACGAGCGGCGAAATCATTTAGAGGATGAAAATGTCAAAATGTTATTATATTTAAATTGTAACTGTAAATACTATACTTAAACATTACTTATTAATATTTTTTATTATTTAGAAATATTAGATTATTAATAATAAAATGTATTTTTCCAGCTGAATATCATAATTTAATTATTAGACGATAAGATATTAAACAACATTCAGGTATTAAACATGCATTCAATGCACCAATCGTTCAATTGATTAGTTTTACCTTCAAATGTATATCAGAATGTGTTCAATTTCTACAATGCCAATATACGAAATTAACTTATTCAATCAAATAAATTTTATAATAACATAACTACCAAATGTATAACACCATTGAGATATTCCATTATTGTCAGCTACCCTGTAATATTAAATTCAAAACTTTAATTATTGAAAAAAATTCAAATGAAAAAGTTCCCTTTGCATAAAATGCATGCTTTAAAAGTAACAGCAATCTAGAAACAAACTAACACTTTATGCGAATTTTTTTTCTTACCTTTTTCCAAGAATAATGCAAAAATTCAAAAACAAAAAAAGGCCCGATATATGGCATTAAAAAGTCTACGTATAAAGCGAAAACGAGTAATTCCAAGTATCAGAAAAGCAATTAAGTGATGAATGACTATCAAGTTTGTGTACCAAGTTGACAAAAGGGTTTTCGCAAATGTGTTATTTAAAATAATTATTTAAAAGGTCAAGTAACAAATGTCTGCAGAGGGAAAGGAGATCGAGTTTTCCGAGAGAAAATTTATCGTGGTTTTGTGGAAGAAGGGTATGTCATATCGTCAAATAGGTGAAATAGTCTACCGAAGATATTCATCTGTCCAACGAGTCGTAAAATCGGTATTTTTTTTTTGTTTTTGAATTTTTCCATTTTTTAGGAAAATGGTAATCCCTCTTTTTATTTTCTTTTGTGTTCATAATAAAGGCAAAGAAGAATAAGAAGAGACATTCAATTTGCGCGTTTTTTATTTACCGTTTCAACCATATTTTTTGGTCACACGTATAGTGTATGTGAATTTATTGTGTTTGTTGTACACGTATTCCTTATGTGGGTTGTGTAAAGTGGTGAATAAAAAACAGCTGTTTTTGTTTACAATTTGTATAAGATCATAACTTTTATTTGCCTGATAAAGCATTAATTTATTTAGTTGCGTTAAATTGATATGCATTGCTTTGATGTGATGTGCTTATATGTACTAGATAAATTTTTTTTAATATTTGTTGTTTTGTTTTCCTTTGTTATAAATTCGAAACTTTATTTAATTTTTTTGTGGTTCATTTCAGTTTTATTAATGTCAAAATTATACGTCAACTGAATAGATTTTTCTTAAGTACAAAACAATTGTTATTAGAAATGCATCAATTTTTGCATTGTTCTATAAATCAGCCTAATTAAATGTGGCCTGTTGTTGCGTAAGATCACGTTTCCCATTTTGTTACATATATACACAATGGTATACATATTTTATGTATATATGGATTTAACTTTATGGAAGAATAAATTTAACTCAAGGGGCGCTCACGCAACTATTAGTACAATTAAATTCGCACATATTTCATAAAATTCCGCGAAAATTATTATTTCCCAAGACCTAATGTACAATAATTTTTTATTTCTCTTTGCTAAAACGTAAACTTAATTTATGAGCATTACTGAGACCTCATTCTAACGTAATTAATTCTTCACGATATAAAAGAAAAAATAAATTATTAAGAGCTTTAATAACTTATAAAAGTACCAATTTTTGCATCTCTGATGTGTGTGTGGTGAAGTATGGGGAGTTGACTAGACGAATTTAGGAGCATATAGGGACACTAAACTTAGAATTAGGAGCAGAGGGAGACGAAAATTAAGAAATTGCCGGTCAAAAGAGAATTAAACCTTTTTACAGTATTCTCACAAATAACAACAGTTTCAATAATCTCAGATGAATTTTCAAAATAGGTCAAAAATACAGCTAAACGAATTAAGTCAACGTCTTTAAGCTTTTAATTAAACAGAGGTAGTGTTTCTTTCTTTAATAATGACGAAAACAATTTTTTAATTTATCGAAATAAGTTTTTTACTTAAACTCAACTGCAATATTTCGACTTGTGGATCTTGAGGGTTCATTGACAATGAGCAATTATCAAACAGAATTTATGTTTCGAGTTATTTTGAGAGGTTAAGTGGGAATTGAGGAATTACGATAGTTAGAGTTAAATGGGGGTGCACTGTATTTTTACCACTACATACGAGTACATCAATTTTAAAACATTCTCACACTAGCAGAACTCGCAAATATGCATTCATATCAACTGTCTTTTCTATTTGTTCTTTGGTAAAGGTATGAAAGAAATAGAAAAAAAATGTTCGTAATAAAGTGTTCGGAAAGGTATTTTATATATTGACTCGTTGGAAAATGGTAATCCCCCTTTTTATTTTGTTTTGTGTTCATAATAAAAGCAAAGAAGAATAAGAAGAGACATTCAAATCGCGCGTTTTTTATTGACCGTTTCAACCAAATTTTTTGGTCACACGTATAGTGTATGTGAATTTATTGTGTTTGTTGTCCACGTATTACATATGTGGGTTGCCATGGTTGTGTAAAGTGGTGAATATATATATATATATATATATATATATATATATATATATATATATATATATATATATATATATATATATATATATATATATATATATATATATATATATATATATATATATATATATATATATATATATATATATATATATATATATATATATATATATATATATATATAGATATATATCTAAGGTTGGAAACCAACGTCTTTTAGTCGAGTTAGCTGGAATTTATCATTTACTATTTTGTCATTCAGTTTTCTAAAATCCACTACAAGTCTCCATTTCTTTTTGTCAATAGTTTTCTTTTTAGGAACCAAAAGGAGTGGAGCATTGTATGGGCTGACTGAAGGTTCAATGATATCCTCCTGTAGCATTTTTTGTACCTGTTCATTCACAATTTCTGTGTGTGTGTGTGTGGCAGCCTGTAGTTTTTAATGTAAACGGGTGTGTTGTCATGTGTCGTTATGTTTTGTGTGTAGAAATTGTTTGTCGAAAGTGGTTCGTCTTCAAGATGAAAAACTTCTTGGTATTGTCTTAGGATGTTTATGAGTTGGGTTTTTGTAATTTCGTCTGTGCAGTTAAAATTTAAAGTTTCAATGATTTTCTGTAGTCTATTTTCATTGTTATTATCTTGCGTACTGTACTGTAGTATGTCATAATATTTTAGTGAGTCAGTTTCAAATTGTATGCCGTCTAAAATTACCTCTTTGTTTGTTGTATTTAGAATTTTTATATGGGTTATACCACTTTTGGGTGCTATTGAGTTGCTTAGAAATATATGCCTTCTTTTAAGTCTTTATTTAGAATTATTTTATCTTCATTTATGTTTAATTTTAAGGCTTGTATTATTTCTGTTCCTGCTGGTATTTTTATTTTTTGAGTATCGTGAGATTTACTGTGCATGGGTATAATGAATGTTTGTTTGTTTACGTACGCGGAAATTGTAAACGTTTCATAACCCACCAGTTCATTTCATCAAATAAAATTAGAAAAACAATCACGACCATTAACAGCTTTTTCCACATCCAATGGACACTATCAAAATTTCATCCAACAGCTTTCAGAGAATGTTAACAATAGCACTTGACTTAGAAGCATTCCTTTATGTAGATGACATAATCATCTATGGATGCAGTCTAAACCACCATAACCAAAATTTAAAGTACTAGACAGAGTAAAACAACATAACTTAAAATTAAACGCAGCAAAATGCAACTGAGACCAGAAGTCGTATATTTAGGACATTTGATTACACAAGACGGAGTTAAAACTGACCCAGCAAAATACGAGACTGTTAAAAAACGAGACTGTCAACCGAAAAACGCAGACGAAGTAAGAAGATTCGTTGCATTCTGCAACTACTATAGAAAATTCATACCAGAGTTTGCAGATATTGCAAAATGTTTGAACTCCTTACTAAAGAAATCAGCCAAATTTGTATGGACAGATGAATGCCAAAAATCTTTTGAAACTCTTAAACTAAAATTAATAAACCCACCACTATTGCAATACCCAAATTTTGATAAACCCTTCATATTAACTACAGATGCATCGAATTACGCACTAGGCGCCGTACTATCACAAGGCGAAATAGGACAAGATTTACCCATTTCATATGCTAGCAAATCATTACAAAAACACGATTTGAATAAGGCAGTAATAGAAAAAGAGCTACTAGCAATACACTGGGATATTAACTTCTTCAAACCCTATCTATATGGTCAAAAGTTCACGGTAGTAACTGACCATCGACCACTAATATCACTATTCTCTTATAAAAATCATTCATCTAAAATGACCAGAATTAGATTAGACCTCAGTGACTATGATTTCAACATAGTATATAAAACAGGAAAGATGAATACAAATGCAGATGCATTGTCGAGAATACAAATTGACTCGGACATTCTAAAAGAAATGCTACCGAAAGAAATTGATGAAAAAGCCAAAAGAACCCTAATAATCACGAGAGGGATGGCAAATAAAAATAAAACAAATGAAGAGGCAAATAAAAATGAAATAAATGAAGAGGCAAATAGAAATGAAAATAAGAAATTGTGAAATTGCATATCTCAGGAGACTGATCACCTTCAAATATGGGAATCTACATCAATAAATACGTCAAGAATATTAAAAAATTAAAATTTAATGTCGACAAGAAAAATCAAAGCTTTGAAAAAATGAACATATATGTAAAAAATGATATTGTGCACATAGGCGAAAGCGATAATTCGGCGAATCAAGATTCGACTCTGAAGATGCTCCTACCAAGAAATAAAAATGTGAATGAAAATAGAAAGCATGCAGAAATTAATGATAAATCAGCGAGGCTATACTCGATTCTGAGGAAATTGATATCCAAAACAAAGAAAGAAAATATCAAAGAATTAGCAATTGCAAATAATGATGAAATATTTAAGATATATTCAAAAGAAGAATTCAAAGAAGCGTACGCAAATATTAAAACAAATAACAAAAATCCTCAGCTAAAAATACTAATGTATATACCTCCAAAAAGAATAACGGAAGATATTTTAAAATACAAACTAATAGATGAATGTCACAAAACAGGACATCCCGGAATAAGCAAAACTCTACTCAAATTTAAACAAAGATACATTTGGAAAAATATGAGCCAAATGGTAAAGAAATTCGTATCCAACTGTGACACGTGCGTGAAATGTAAACAAACAAGACACATCAAAGAACCACAAACCATAACAGACACCCCTAACACAAGTTTCGAAGTCATATCGATTGACACCGTAGGACCACTAAAAATTTCAAACGAATACCGCTACATACTGACCATGCAGTGCGAGCTGACAAAGTTCGTAATCGCACACCCATTGATAACAAAAGACGCACACACAACAGCCAAAACATTAGTTGAACAATTTATACTCAAATACGGACACTTCAAAATTCTTAAATCTGACAACGGGACAGAATTTACAAACGAGCTAATGGCAAACATATGTGCACTGCTCAAAATACAACAAAAATTTTCGGCACCGTACCACCACCAAACGCTCACTAGACCGCAACCACAGAGTTCTGAATGAATTCCTACTGACATCGACAAACGACGACGAATGGGATAAGTGGATTCCCTACTTCACTTTCACTTACAACACAATGCCACATGTTGACACGGGCTACACGCCATATGAATTAATATATGGGAAATTCCCAGGTTTACCCAATGAAGTAATAGAAAGTAACACAAAAATTTTCAACTTTGAAAATTACGCCAACGAGCTAAGAGCGAGATTACGCTATGCTCACGAAAAGGCAAAATAAATGCTAATGAAAGCAAAGCAAAAACGTACACTAACTGACTCAAAAACTAATACGAATACACTTAATGTAGAATTAGGAGATTTAGTTCTATTAAATGTAGAAAATAGGAAAAAGAATATGAATCCATATAAAGGACCATATAAAATACTAGATAAGTTAGGAGTAAATTCATTAATAGAATATAATGGTACACCTAAGAAAGTACATAATAATCAATTAAAGCCATATAATGTAATTTAAATTTATAAACCATAAAATGTAATTTAAACAATACGATTTATAATTAAAACTATCACAATATGTAATCAAAACAATGTAATTAGTAATCATAAGTATATGTAATTATATCAAAACAACATAATTTGTAATTTTAACTATATAATTAAAAACGCTACAATGTAACTATAATAATAAGAAACAATTTATAAACAAATAATACCAATTATTAGAAAATATGAAAATCATGTAACAAATCCATAACATAAGACAATTGTAATACAACACAAACCATATTTGCAGAAAAATTATTCGCTAACACCCCTAATTTTTCTCTTAAGGGTGAGGGTGTAGTGTACCACACAAGTGTACACTGACGACCACACATCGTCATAAGCACAGCAACAAGTCGCATATGCAAACAAACTGACAATAGCGCAACGTGCGCAATTGCACTCAATACCCAAATACGCTAGACTAGCATTTTGGTGGTGCAATAACACACGCTGCCTATATTGCAGCAGCGTATGCATATTCTACAGTGCAGTGACTTTAGCCCTGAACTTGCACTCAAAATTATTAATATAAACAAAGACGATGATTCGTCAATGAATAATATCGGTAATCCGATACTTGAGACTAATTTCGGGAATATGATTTGTAACTAGTAGAAATAAGATAGATATATTTTATGTTAGTTAGAATAATAAAACAAGAAGAATTCAATAATATAAAAGGGCCAGCGAGCCACCAAATAAACCAGTGTTAATCTGAAGACAACTGAAACTGCTACTCGCATTAGTTTATTCTTTTATCTCTCGTGCTCTAAGTCAGGAAAGACCTAGAACAGCACAAATAATAGCTTGGCCAACGGCACACTCTGCCGGTCAAAACGAGGCTAGCGTTCAACATACTCTACATGGCGATCCTACAACTGACCTGGGACCTGAAAGGCAGCCAATAATCCTGCAACCGATCCAGCAACTAAACTGCAACCAAATAATTCTGCAATAGACGAACTAAAGAGCAATCAAATATCCAGCAACCCAAAAAGCAGCAGAAACTAAAGGAAGAATACGTGACAAAATATTTATCAATACCAACCACTCCAGCGCCAGTATACACAGCAAAACCAGCAATATAGGTCGGACCACCGCCACTCACGATTGAGGAATATAAGAAACGGCAGGAAAAACGAAAGAACCTACAAAAAACCACAATACCACAAATTGAAAGTAATAAGAAAAAACGAGGAGGGCTGTTAACCAAACAGAAACGCCAACTATCCTACCTACTTTCAATCGTTAGAGACGAAATCAACCCACCTCCGTGGAATGAGGCCACACGAATCCGGGAGGAAATTGAAAAGCTCAAACTCCAAATTAAAAACCGAAGTGACCAGATCGCATGCATGCGAATAACATGGCGTATGATCGGAAAAATTGGCACTCCAGCTATCGAAGATTATAACAACAAAACAACAATCGAAGACGAGACAATACAGATGATCGAGACGCTCGAAAAATGGTAAAAAGCTAGAGCAAGCCTCAGCACCAAGATGCAACAATAAATAACAACCAGCTATCAACAGAGATCACCGACCCATCGGTACCAGAATCCTACGTAGTTATATTTTTAGTCATAATTGTTATCATAATAGCTTATAAGTTAGACAAATATTTTAAAAACTATGTTCGTAAATATAAGAATGACGCAAATGGCAACGCTATTACAGCAGTCTAATAAACAAAAATTCATATATTAAACATTTAAATAAAAATGTCAAATTTTATATAGTATAAAAATAAATAAAATTTCTTAAAACAAATTTCTTACTTTAATCCTAAATGGATTTGAAATTCAATGGCTTAAAAGATATACTAGCTACACTTAGGAAAAATCCCAGCAGAATACATACAAACAAAACAGTGACAACAAAACTTGGACAAATTGACACATTAAGAGAGGAATTTAATAATATAATAGAGACCGACACTGACAATAAAGATCTAACTGGAATAAAAATTAGCTTCGCTAACACTTATTCCACAATAAAAACTATTTTATTGAAACAATTAACAGAAGAGACTGAACCAATAACAACAGGGCATCTTTTAGCATAGAAACGCATATATATATATATATATATATATATATATATATATATATATATATATATATATATATATATTTGTGATGAGCGAGCCAGTGATTTTGGAATATCGCCGTTACCAGTGATTGCTATTTTTCAATCACCGTGATTTTAAGCAGTATATATATATATATATATATATATATATATATATATATATATATATATATATATATATATATATATATATATATATATATATATATATATATATGTGGCGACACCAATACCCCCACCCAGTTGTCGGGTACGCCAACGCAAGCAGGCGTTAGTTCCGCGCGCCATCTATTAACACGCTGTCGCTGTCGCACAGCGTGTTTATGGGAAAACCGGAACTAGCCTGTGTTGGCTGCTGAGCAACACACTTCGTGTTTCCGGCCATCGATTCGTTCTTTTTTCTTTCGCAGCGCTGGAGCCGTGCACACGTACTCACATCTTTTTTGCCTTGATGCATCACAGTATATTTTGTGAATATCTAAATAAATTTTATATCTTTCTTATATTCTTTTTTTCATATTAATAATTGTTTATTGATTGGCAACGCTACACCGAGCAAAAAAGCCAAATTGGTGACCCCGAAGTGATCGTAAAAAATACGCGCCCCATACAGGGGTATAAAACACGCATAGGATGCTCCACTCGCCAACAGCCTCAGGACCGGCGCCGCCGGCACCACCGGAGCAGCCGCCGACTCGAGCAATGTACGCTCCACACCAGCAGCCACAACCACCGCACGTGCATGCGCAGGCACAGCTGGCCATGCCCACGCCATTGCTGATACCGACACACCACCTGCCGCCACACCGTGCAGGGGAACCTGGGGGACACGCCTCCTTTTCGTCGCCGCCCGCGATCGAGGCGGTGAGCAGCTGTCGGCTCCCAACTTTCTGGAGGAGTAACCCCGATCTGTGGTCTTACCAGATCGAGGCCGAGTTCCAAGTACACCATGTGCGCAACGACAACAGCCGCTACAATCTAGTAGTTGCGGCGCTCGACCCGGAGATTATTTCTGAGGTCGCGGATGTACTCCGCACAGTGCCGCCCGTGGGCAAGTATGAGGTGCTGAATACAGCAATATTAAATCGCCTCACCGACTCGGCGGATCGATAACTCCACAGATTACTCACCCAACTCGAGCTGGGGGTCAGGAAGCCGTCCCAAATCCTGCGACAGATGCGCTCCCAAGCAGGTGACCGGGCCACGGATGACATCATCCGCGTGAAGTGGCTCGACCTGATGCCGCCGTCAACGCGACGGCTACTCAAAATCCTGAAAGGCACCAGTCTGGAGGAGCTCGCAGAGGCAGCTGACGAGCTGGTCGACAACGGACCTACAGTGGCAGCTACGTCACCTCCACTCTCGTCTCCGAGACCCCGCTCTCCATTCGCGAACAGATCGTCGCACGATTCAACGGGTAACTCCGTGCACGCAGAGCTTGCCGCACTGCGCCAGTCAGTGGCACAGCTCGTGGCACTAACGCGGGAGAATCAGGAGCTGCTGCGTAAAATAACGCCCCCACTTCATAGGGGTCGCGCTGAAACCCGCAGCCCCAGCCGAGATCGATCTACAGCGCCTGGCCAATGTTGGTACCACCTGAAGTACGGGGCGACAGCACAGCAGTGCCGACCAACGTGTATCTTTGCCGCCGCCGTGGCCACCACCTCGACGCCGTCGGGAAACTGGCGGTGCCGACGCCGACTTGGGCGAACGACGCCGCCCGACCACCAACCGAAAAACGCCTACACGTAACGGATCGGACAACATCCACTTGCTTTCTCGTGGACTCGGGTTCAGTGGTCTCCTTACTGCCGAGGGGAACGGTCGCCCGCAAACTACAGCGAAACAGCCTCACGCTGTACGCCGCCAACTCGTCGCCGATAGCCACATACGGGCAGCTTACGCTGAAGCTGAACCTCGCCCTGCGTCGGGATTTTACTTGGGCGTTCACTGTGGCCGATGTGCAAACTGCCATTCTCGGGGCGGACTTCCTCGCATACTATGGGCTCCTGGTAGACTTGAGGGGACGACGCATCGTAGACCCCCTTACCAATATCGCTTCACCAGCAGGAGTCATGGCCACTGTACCAGACTTGCCGGTACAACACTTCATCGTCACGGAGGGCCCTCCCGTTTTCGAGCGCCCCCGTAGACTCGTCGGTGAACGACTCGCTGCTGCCAAAGAAGAGTTCGCTGACCTCCTCGACAAGGGGGTGGTACGCCCATCATCGAGCCCATGGGCCAGTCCGCTACACATGGTACCAAAGCCGAATGGAAGCTGGCGAGCCACTGGCGACTACCGCCGCCTCAACGCGTGTACCTTGCCAGACCGATATCCTCTACCGATCATCGAGGACCTGATCCAGGAGAGCCGGGGAAAAGTATTCTCTGTAATCGATCTGCAGAAAGCCTTCTACAAAATCCCGGTTGCCAAAGCTGACATCCCGAAAACGGCAGTCACAACACCTTTCGGCCTCTTCGAGTTTGTGGGTACGCCATTAGGCCAGCGTAACTCCGCGCAACCGCTGCAGCGGATAATTAATCACCTACTGAGGAAACTCCCCTTCGTGAAGGGCTACGTAGACGACCTGCTCATCGCATCCGAGACGCATGACGAGCACCTGCACCATTTGAGCCAATTGTTGGAGACGCTGAAAGCGGCGAATCTACGCATCAACCTGGACAAATGCCAGCTCGGTGCTCAGGAGGTTACATTCGCTGGGTATAGGGTGTCGAAAGAGGGGTTTAGGACCCGCGCCCAAAGATCGAGGCGATCGACGCCTCTCCAAGCCCGACAGACTCTACCCAGCTGAAACGTTTCCTGGGTATGCTCAATTATTACCGCAGGTGTATACCGCACGCCGCGGAACTACAGGTCCCGCTCAACGAACTTCTGAGGAACCTAACGAAGATGAAGGCGGCGATTAGCTGGACGACTCAAACGGAGCAGGCATTCCAGCAGTGCAAGGCTAGTATCGCAGCAGCTGCAGATTCAGCTTTCCTCTCGCCTACCGTGCCAATCTCTCTCTACACCGACGCATCGAACACCGCCATCGGAGCGGCACTCAACCAAGAGCAACCCGATGGGACCTGGAAGCCTCTAGTTGCTCGCGGTGTATGCCGCAGTCAGGCACTTCAGGAGGATCCTGGAGGCACACGCCTTCACAATCCACACGGACCACAAGCCGCTCGCCTACGCCGCACAACAACGCTCGGACAAGGCAACGCCGAGGCAGAGCCGACACCTGGACTACATCCTCCAGTTTAACACACGATTTGTGTACGTTCCCGGCGGAGAAAACGTTGTGGCAGACGC
Source organism: Clusia tigrina (assembly GCA_920105625.2). Lineage (NCBI taxonomy): Eukaryota > Metazoa > Arthropoda > Insecta > Diptera > Clusiidae > Clusia > Clusia tigrina. The sequence continues at coordinate 311,896,854 of OV050030.1, read as the reverse complement.
ACTTTCGCGAACCTGTACCGTCTCGATGCCTTCCATCCTCGACGAAGCCACTATCAGCCTGGAGCAAGCCTCTGACGTAGAGCTGCCTCACCTGCTGGAGAATCCGCGTATCCAACTGGATCGTCTCGCTTTCAACAACAGCGAGATCTACTGTCTGGTTACCGATGGGGCGACACGGCCCTATTTGCCATCCAACCTGCGTCGAACGGCGTTTGGCATCGTACACGGATCATCCCACCCGAGTGGTCGAGCAACGGCGAAACATCTGGTGGCCAAATACTTCTGGCCAAGCATGCGAAAGGACGCGCTCCGCTGGGCCCGTGAATGCCAACCATGCCAACGCGCGAAGGTCCATCGCCACAACCGCGCCGAGTTGCAAAGCTTCGGGGAGACAGATGACAGTTTCTGCCACGTTCATGTTGACCTGATCAAGCTACCGCTGGTGAGAGGACTGTCGCACTGCCTGACCCTCATCGACCGCTTTTCTCGATGGCCTGTGGCTGTCCCACTCCCGGACATTCGAGCTGTGACCGAAGCACGAGCGTTATTCCACAGTTGGGTCTGCACTTTCGGCACGCCACTCACCATCACCTCCGACCAGGGGGGTCAATTCGAGGGGGAGCTATTCACGGCTCTCGCGAAAATGACGGGTGCTAACCATGTTCACACAACGCCTTACCACCCACAATCAAACGGCATGGTGGAGAGACTACACCGCACACTAAAAGCGGCCTTGATGTGCAGTCCAGGCACACCATGGCCAGACGCCTTGCCAACAGTGCTATTGGGGATGCGGACGGCGTACAAAGAGGACCTCAAAGCAACTCCAGCCGAGATGCTCTTCGGCACCCAACTACGCCTGCCGGGGGAATTCTTCGGACAACAAAACGACCCTACCACCCAACCGGTTTTCATCGAGAAGTTGCGCAAGCTGGTAACAGCGATCAAGCCAGTACCAGCGTCCAACCACTCGAGACAGAAGCCGTTCGTCTTCAAAGAATTGTGCACCTGCACGCACGTATTCTGCATGCTGGACAAAATCCGGAGGCCACTCGAGCCGCCATATACGGGCCCCCATAAGGTAATTCGCCGGGTCTACGACAAGAGCTTCATCATCGACTTGAACGGCGTCGAGAAAGCCATCTCTACGGACTGCTTGAAGCCGGCCCACCTCGAAATGAGTGACTCAACATCGTCGCCATCGCTGCAGGCATCCCGATCATCATCGCCATCCCGATCGCCATCGCAGCAACCGTCGTCATCGTCAGCGACAAATGACTCGCCAGCGATCCATCCAAGGAGTCATCTGAGGAGTCAACCACCGCCCCGCTCAGGGGACCAACCTACACCACATCCGGGGAGTCGACCGACGAAACGGGTATCGTTCTCCGCGCCTCCTGCGCCAATCACTGGGGGAGGAATACCTTTGGCGACACCACTACCACCACCCAGTTGTCGGGTACGCCAAAGCAAGCAGGCGTTAGTTCCGCGCGCCATCTATTAACACGCTGTCGCTGTCGCACAGCGTGTTTATGGGAAAACCGGAACTAGCCTGTGTTGGCTGCTGAGCAACACACTTCGTGTTTCCGGCCTTCGATTCGTTCTTTTTTCTTTCGCAGCGCTGGAGCCGTGCACACGTACTCACATCTTTTTCGCCTTGATGCATCACAGTATATTTTGTGAATATCTAAATAAATTTTATATCTTTCTTATATTCTTTTTTTCATATTAATAATTGTTTATTGATTGGCAACGCTACACCGAGCAAAAAAGCCAAATATATATATATATATATATATATATATATATATATATATATATATATAAATATAAATATATATATATATATATATATATATATATATATATATATATATATATATTTGTGATGAGCGATCCAGTGATTTTGGAATATCGCCGTTGCCAGTGATTGCTATTTTTCAATCACCGTGATTTTAAACAGTGACTGCGATCGCTGTTTCCACTGCGTTGATACATATACATATATATGTATGCAGTCAACCAAACTCTTATCAAATATGCAAAGTAACAGCAAAAAACTCGATTTTTAACGGGCATCCACAGTGATTGAAAATCGCTACTTTTACTAAAAGCGTGAAATAATAGCGAACTTTGATAACGAATGAATACGAGTATATCAATCACTGTTTTTATCATGTTAGTTAAATAAATGTATGTATGTATATAGTTGTTGCTGTTAAATTATCCCATTGCTGGAGAGAGTGATAATTTATGCAAGGTTTGAATATTCATACGTATCGTTTTATATTTTAACATTTGCGCATAGATAATAGAGAAGCTGATAGATATTTGGAAAATTACTTAATTCTCCGAAATTCAGATCCTTTATTATGGTGGCGGAACAATAAAACAAACTATCCAAATGTTTCGATAGTAGCGCAAGAAAATCTTTGCAGATTGGCATCTTCCGTACCATGCGAACGCCTTTTACTGCATGCTGGACAGATAATAAACGAGCGGCGAAATCATTTAGGGGATGAAAATGTGAAAATGTTATTATATTTTAATTGTAACTATTATTATTATTATTATTATTATTATTATTATTATTATTATTATTATTATTATAAATTACACCATAATTAATTAGGAAATTGTAACTATAAATACTGCACTTAAACATTACTTATCAATATTTTTTATTATTTATAAATATTATATTATTAATAATTGTAGCCGTTGGCCTGGACAAATTTAACGCATACATTACTGATATAATAAAAATGAACCGAGACGCTTTAATTATTACACTCAGTATTATGGTTTTGTTTGATGTTGTTTTCCCGGCTGCTGACCAACGACTCGTTAGGCTCGCTTAAAACCGAAAAACTCGCAGCAACCGCATAACGGCGAACTTCTACATATAAGATTTACATGGTACATAAACGAACAAGTCACAAAGCAAATATAACAATAAAGGGCACAAACAAACACACCAGGGTGTAATAACTATAGGGTAAGTGGGCGTTCTGTAACATCCCCACCCCCGTAAATCAACCCGATTCACTAACATCTAAATCCAGAACGGCAGCTTGGACGCCGCACGACGCCTGATTCCAGAACTCGTTCGCACGTCAACCTGTCGAATCTCACCATCTCGACCGGTTTACAACTCGACTATTTCTCCGCGGCTCCACTACCTTCGTGGCATGTTAGGATCGCAGACAAATACCAAGTCGCTTTTCCGGAACGGTTTTGTTCGTTGGCATCATTTTACGCGGCGCGTCAATGTCGGCAGGTACTCCGCTATCCAGCGTTTCCAGAAATGGTCCCTGAGCTGGCGAGCTATGCACCACTGTTGCCGTACGGAACATGTGGTGGCTTTGTCTTCATCTATACCGGACGTATTCGCGGTATTGGCTGAACCCAACAAGAAGTCGTTTGGCGTTAACGGCTGCTCCTGGTTTACGCTGATCGGCAAGTGAGTAAGCGGACGGGAATTTACAACGTTCTCCGCCTCGATTAAAAAACAGTTCAGTGTATGCTCCTTTGGAGCGACCTCTTTGAGAGTTTGGCGTAGGACTCGCTTGACGCACTGGACCATGCGCTCCCATGCTCCTCCTTCGGCTGGGTTAAACGGTGAGTTGAAGACCCAGTCAACGCCCCTTTTTGACAGTTCGCCTTGGATTCGCACACAGTCGAAAACCTCGTCGAACCGCTTCGCTTCGTTGTTGACGCCTACAAAGTTTTTTCCGTTGTCAGACCTCAGTCGGGTAGGCAAACCGCGACGATTCACAAAGTTTCGAATAGCAATTATGCAGGCATCGGTGCTGAGGTCGCGCGCTATCTCTAGGTGGATTGCTCGTATAGTGAGGCACGTAAAAAGGGCCACCCACCTTTTCTCGGTACTTCTTCGCACTGTCACATTCAAAGGGCCGAAATAGTCTAAGCCCGTATATGTGAACGGCCTAACGTATGGCGTGAGTCTGTCGACTGGAAGTGGCCCCATCATTGGAGGTATCGGAACTGTCTTGCGAAAGCGACATACCAAACAGTTGGCGATAACGCTGCGTAGAAGAGTTCTCAGGCGCGGCACCCAATAACGATGTCGTATGGAGCATATTGTTGCTTCTATATTTTGCTGACCCATACGTATGTGATGGTACGCAGTTACCAGCTTCGAAAAGACGTGAGCTGACGGCAGAATTATGGGGTGCCTCACTTCCATCGGGAGCCAACTGGCAGCGTCAATGCGTCCGCGTACACGTAGAACACCTTCATCATCGAGATACGGCGAAAGTTGCCGCAATGGACTATGGCGGGATACTTCTTGGCGATTGCGGATTCGCTGAATGTCCATACCGAAAACTTCGCTTGGCACTATTCGGCACAGAAGATGTTCCGACATTTCAAGGTCACTGGCCGTCAGTCCATAAGGCTTTAGAACCTGAATTCGGCGGCGGCATATATTGGTGAATAAAATAACCCAGGCTGTGGTTCGTACCAACCTGTTAAATGAGGAGAAGCGATTAAATCGTATAAAATCACAACTTACGATGTTTAAAGCATATTTTGAGCGAAGTTCATCATCGGGCTCATCACGTTCGACAACCGTGTCGTCTTCGGATGGCCAGGCATGTTCCCTCTCTCGTAAAAACAGCGGACCATATGTCCAACGGGCGGTTGGACCAAACTTGATTTTGTTATTAAACCGTGTGGCTTCATCCGCAACGTTTTCCGTTGTGGGTATCCATCTCCAATTGGACACATTCGTGGCGGCCAATATTTCCGCAACCCTATGCTGCACCAACGGCTTGTTCCTCCTATGTCCGCTTTGGATCCACTTTATGACAGTCTTTGAATCGTTCCAGAGGAAACATTCATTAATTTTGGCGCCATGCCCTTCACGTATGGTCTGCAGCAGACGTGATGCCAACACAGCCGCTTGAAACAGGGGTTTCAATGGTGCGCACTTGGACTTCGCGCAGATCAGTGTGACTTCCAATTCTTGGCTCTCCAATAAGCGACGGCGGCAAAGGCGTTCTCGCTGGCATCCGCGAATATATGAAGCTACAACTCTTGCGGCTTACCATTGTGGAAGTAAAATCTGGGAACGGCAAATTCAGTTAAGTTCGGCCATTGTTTTCGCCATTTTCCCCATAGCTCGGCGATGTCGTCACACAGTGGTTCGTCCCAAATTGCCTCATGTCGCCAGACCTCACGTATCAGCATTTTAGCACCTATGATGAAATGAGCCAGAAATCCTAGTGGGTCGAATATCGACATGACAACACTAAGCAGCTCTCTCTTGGTGGGGCACCTGTCTCCTCTTAACACTGCTTCGCTGACGTTGTTGAACCTAAGTTGAAAGTTCAAGCAATCTGTGGCGGGATGCCAAAATAGACCCAGCACCCTTTCCGCCGACACGCCTTCCCCCTTACCAAGAATCTTTTTGACATCGACTCCATCCAACGCTGCAGTCACCTCTGATGAATTCGATGTAAAATTGCGAATCTCGAATCCCGCATCCTTATGAATCGCCCTTACTTGTGATGCTATGGTGATAGCTTCCTTCGGTGTGTCGAAACTATCCACAATGCTATGCTGCAAAGCGTTCTATTTTTTGACATAATGCGCTGCGCAGGGCGAACAAGCAGCTCCAAACGTCATGACACACATTTCGTATATGTCCGGCTGTCTCTTCGCATCTCCGTCTCGCCACAGAAATCGCTGGGCGCATCTATCCTCCGGGCGAATAAGTACCTGGTGAAACATCTCCTTGATGTCAGCGCACACACCAACTGCTCCTTCGCGGAAGTGGAGAAGAATGGACGGCAATGGTCTGTATTCTTGGGGGCCCTTCAGTAGGTGGCGATTAAGGGACACGCCATGAACCTCGGCGGCAGCATCGAACACGATTCGCAATTTGGCCGGTTTGTTCGGGTTAACCACGGCGAAATGTGGTAGATACCAAGTACGTGGCGTTGTCGAAACAGCCTCTGACTGTGATAGCTTACGCGCATAACCCTTCTCAACGTAAGAGTCTAGCATGCGCTTATAGTTGGAGGCAAAGCTTACGTCACGACACATACGCCTCTCCACGTTCATCAGCCTCTTGAGCGTCAATTGACGCACTCGTTTGTCATCGCAAAGTAGGTCTGCCTGGTTAAGGCTTTGTGATGGTAGCTCAAGATTCCTTACAGCGTATACGTTTTGCATCTTGTGTTTTCTTTTCATACCCACACCGCTGATAAATAGGTCGACTAAGGTGGCTGGCTCTTGTACGGCATGTCCACCGAACCACTGGACTTTGAGGTGGTGTGGTTGTCCGCGCAAGTCCAGCTCTTCGGCTAGCGCGTTGTCAAGCATGGTAATGGACGAACCCTCGTCCAATAGAGCGTACGTGTCCACGTGGCGTTGTCTTCCATACACCGTGACTGGAAGGTTGCGGAATAGAAGTTTACTATCTTTCAAGTTGGCGGCGCAGCTTCATACTGCAGCTCCTGCCTGGCTGGACTGGCGACTGTCTACTTGTGGCGGCGATGATGGCTGAGTTGAGGTAGCTTGAGTGTTGTTCTTCGACGACGATGATGATGGTACTGCTTGGGCTTCATGCAGTAGTTTGTTATGGATTCGATTGCATCCACGGATAGCACAAACCCTTCGTTGCCTGCAGTCACGTGTAGTACGACCAGCTTTCAAGCACGCAAAACATAGGCGGCGAGATTTTACTTCAGCCCATCTTTCGGCCACTGAAGCTTCAAGAAGGCGTTTGCACTCGCTTCCGCGGAAACTCTCTTTCATCTAAATGGAGTAGTACTCGGCGTTTTGGCTCACGGGTGGCAACCTGACTTTCATCGTGAATCGTGCACACAACGTTGGCGAGCAACGTAATCCACTCACTAAAATGCGCCACTGTGGCACGCGGTTGCACAGTGGCAGCGTACCGACCCCACTCGATGCGTCTACTCATAGGCAGTTTCGATACAAACTCGTCTAGCAACATCGGGTTCGAAAGATGATGCCCCGCGTCGGCGGACTGCATAAACGCACAAATATTTTTAACTTAGATGGCGAAGGGTATCAACTTTGCCCAATGCACTTTCCGATATCGGAATGATTTCTTTCACTTGTAGGAGCTGGCTACGTATGAACTGTTCCGGTCGACCGTATCTGAACTTGAGTTGTTCAATAATGCAGGGAACGTTATCAGGATGAATCAGCAATGACTTAATAGTCTCACGAGCATCACCCCTCAGACAACTTTGCAGGCGTTGGTTATTATCAAAATGGCTATAACCATAGACTGAAGTCGATTCATTAAATGCCGTATAAAATACAGGCCAGTCTTCTGGGAGGCCACTAAACTCTGGCAAGTCCAACAATTTCCTCGGCATATAAGGATTTCGATGCGAATACTGCACGCCATGGCTACAACCACTGTTTGCACCAAAAGCTGGCATTGAAAAATTCGGTGATTGCGATGAAAATGCGTTATTTATATGAAATGTACTGTACAAATTATTTGCCGTTGACGTCGTACTGCAAATAACTGGCTGATTCGCGGAACTGTAACGGACTTCGGCGACCGGCAGGCCTGTGTTCGAATATGTGTTTGTTTGTACAGATTCTAACTGTGACATCTGCGTCGACTGCGGTGGTGCTGGCTGCGGCTGCGGCTGTGCTGCTTGCGACTGCGAGACAATGCTGCTGGCATATGTAACGGCAGAATTACCGCTTCTCTGCAGCGTTACCATGAGGGCTTAATTCTGTAGGTCACGCTCTCTTAACTGTGCCTGTGTGGCCTTTAGGTGGGCTTTAAATAAAGCTATCCGTTCCTCCATGGCCTGGAGATCGATGCCTTGATTGGTTGACGTACCTTGTGTGAGGTTACTAGGAGCTCCGGTGGCGCTGGAGTTATTTACTGGTATGACTCCATCGGCAGTAGATGTAGAAGCTTTGGCGGCTAGGGCGGCTGTGGTGTCCCTGGGTGGTAAGGTGTCTTCGAACATACCTAGTGGCTCCTCGGCAGTTGTGGTTAACGCAGTGGCATTATCGTTCATATTGGTAATGGCAGGAACTTCTCCTGGATCGTTTAGGCGGGGACTCCTGCGAGGTGGAGTACGATGCATCTGTACTATGGCAACTGGCAGTGGCAATGTTAATTTCGATTTAAAAGAAAATAAGCGGCACGGAAATTAAATCGAAATTTAAACAATCAAATAAAAGTTGTAGCCGTTGGCCTGGACAAATTTAACGCATACGTTACTGATACAATAAAAATGAAACGCGACGCTTTAATTATTACACTCAGTATTATGGTTTTATTTGATGTTGTTTTCCCGGCTGCTGACCAACGACTCGTTAGGCTCGCTTAAAACCGAAAAACACGCAGCAACCGCATAACGGCGAACTTCTACATATGAGATTTACATGGTACATAAACGAACAAGTCACAAAGCAAATATAACAATAAAGGGCACAAACAAACACACCAGGGTGTAATAACTATAGGGTAAGTGGGCGTTCTGTAACATCCCCACCCCCGTAAAGCAACCCGATTCACTAACATCTAAATCCAGAACGGCCAGCTTGGACGCCGCACGACGCCTGATTCCAGAACTCGTTCGCACGTCAACCTGTCGAATCTCACCATCTCGACCGGTTTACAACTCGACTATTTCTCCGCGGCTCCACTCCCTTCGTGGCATGTTAGGATCGCAGACAAATACCAAGTCGCCTTTCCGGAACGGTTTCGTTCGTTGGCATCATTTTACGCGGCGCGTCGATGTCGGCAGGTACTCCGCTATCCAGCGTTTCCAGAAATGGTCCCTGAGCTGGCGAGCTATGCGCCACTGTTGCCGTACGGAACATGTGGTGGCTTTGTCTTCATCTATACCGGACGTATTCGCGGTATTGGCTGAACCCAACATGAAGTCGTTTGGCGTTAACGGCTGCTCCTGGTTTACGCTGATCGGCAAGTGAGTAAGCGGACGGGAATTTACAACGTTCTCCGCCTCGATTAAAAAACAGTTCAGTGTATGCTCCTTTGGAGCGACCTCTTTGAGAGTTTGGCGTAGGACTCGCTTGACGCACTGGACCGCTGAACCGCTTCGCTTCGTTGTTGACGCCTACAAAGTTTTTTCCGTTGTCAGACCTCAGTCGGGTAGGCAAACCGCGACGATTCACAAAGTTTCGAATAGCAATTATGCAGGCATCGGTGCTGGGGTCGCGCGCTATTTCTATTTGGATTGCCAAAAGTTGACAAAAGCGTTTTCGCAAATGTGTTATTTAAAATAATTATTTAAAAAGTCAAGTAACAAATGTCTGCAAAGGGAAAGGAGATCGAGTTTTCCGAGAGAAAATTTATCGTGGTTTTGTGGAAGAAGGGTATGTCATATCGTCAAATAGGTGAAATAGTCTACCGAAGATATTGTAGGGTATGTTGAACGCTAGCCTCGTAGGATCGTCATGTATGGTGTAATGTATACGTTGGTCACGCAGGATCGGCATTCAATTCAATTGCAGATTCTATACAATGTATACATGCAAAAGTGTACTATAAAGAAGAAATGCCTGACACGAAGCGGAAAGACGCCCTCAGTAAAGGTTTTGACCGGCAGAGTGTGACGTTGGCCAAGCTATTGTTTGTGCTGTTCTAGGTCTTTCCTGACTTAGAGCACGAGAGATAAAAGAATAAACTAATGCGAGTAGCAGTTTCAGTTGTCTTCAGATTAACTCTGGTTTATTTGGTGGCTCGCTGGCCCTTTTATATTATTGAATTCTTATTGTTTTCTTATTCTAACTAACATAAAATATATCTATCTTATTTCTACTAGTTACAAATCATATTCCCGAAATTAGTCTCAAGTATCGGATTACCGATATTATTCATTGACGAATCATCGTCTTTGTTTATATTAATAATTTTGAGTGCAAGTTCATGGCTAAAGTCACTGCACTGTCCAATATGCATACGCTGCTGCAATATAGGCAGCGTGTGTTATTGCACCACCAAAATGCTAGTCTAGCGTATTTGGGTATTGAGTGCAATTGCGCACGTTGCGCTATTGTCAGTTTGTTTGCATATGCGACTTGTTGCTGTGCTTATGACGATGTGTGGTCGTCAGTGTACACTTGTGTGGTACACTACACCCTCATCCTTAAGAGAATAATTAGGGGTGTTAGCGAATAATTTTTCTGGAAATGTGGTTTGTGTTGTATTACAATTGTCTTATGTTATGGATTTGTTACATGATTTTCATATTTTCTAATAATTGGTATTATTTGTTTATAAATTGTGTCTTATTATTATAGTTACATTGTAGCGTTTTTAATTATATAGTTAAAATTACAAATTATGTTGTTTTGATATAATTACATATACTTATGATTACTAATTACATTGCTTTGATTACATATTGTGATAGTTTTAATTATAAATCTTATTGTTTAAATTACATTTTATGGTTTATAAATTTAAATTACATTATATGGCTTTAATTGATTATTATGTACTTTCTTAGGTGTACCATTATATTCTATTAATGAATTTACTCCTAACTTATCTAGTATTTTATATGGTCCTTTATATGGATTCATATTCTTTTTCCTATTTTCTACATTTAATAGAACTAAATCTCCTATTTCTACATTAAGTGTATTCGTATTAGTTTTTGAGTCAGTTAGTGTACGTTTTTGCTTTGCTTTCATTAGCAAAGGTATGAAAGAAATAGAAAAAAATGTTCGTAATAAAGTGTTCGGAAAGGTGGAAAATGGTAATCCCCCTTTTTATTTTGTTTTGTGTTCATAATAAAGGCAAATAAGAAGAAGAAGAGACATTCAAATCGCGCGTTTATTTATTTATCGCCGCGATTTGGGAATATCGCCGTTACCAGTGATTGCTATTTTTCAATCACCGTGATTTTAAACAGTGACTGCGATCGCTGTTTCCATTGCGTTCATACGTATAAATATATATGTATGCAGTCAACCAAACTGTTATCAAATATGCAAAGTAACAGCAAAAATCTCGATTTTTAACAGGCATCCACAGTGATTGAAAATCGCCACTTTTACTAAAAGCGTGAAATAACAGCGAACTTTAATAACGAATGAATATATCAATCACTGTTTTTATCATGTTAGTTAAGTAAATTTATGTATGTATTGTGGTAGGAACAAAATAATGTTTAATGTATTTTATTTATTCAATCGCATGTACACGTCTGCACGGTAGAACGCTGAAATTCAACTGTTCGTGCAGTTACTGCCACAGCGATATCTAACAATATTCACAATAATAAAGGTATGTATATACATGAGTGTAGATTATTAGAGCAGTGCTGCCACAACTCGGCCGTCCTGACCTGTAACCGTCCCGGTTATCTTTGAACATTATTATTTTTTAAACCATGGTTTCATATTTGCCGCTTCCCAAGTACCTTCGTAAGGGATTTGACCTAATTGGAACCCTTCTACATCTTTTACTACATATCTATTATTACCAAGAACTTTTTTTATCTTATACGGGCCCTTAAACTTTGGAACTATTTTCTTCGATACTCCTGGAGTGCTAATAAAATTTTTTACCATAACGTAATCTCCTAAATTGTAAATTTTTGCTTCTTTGCGATTTCCATCTACAATATTTTTATTGTAATCTTGCGATTTTGTTTATATATATCCCTTGTATCCCTATTTTCTACATTTTCACTTAAACATTCACTTAAGAAGTCGATGACTTTTCCTCTTTGCCTTACGCCAAATAAAAGCTCGCTAGGTGATGTTCCTATACTACGCTGAACAGTATTATTCATTGAAAACTCAATGTCCGGTAGTATACCATCTAAACTTTTATTACCACTGGCTGACTTTGCTATCATTTGAGCAAGACTTCTGTTAATTCGTTCCACCTGTCCATTGGCTTGAGGGGACGCTGTTGCTGCTATTTTAATGTGTCGTACATTATGTGTCTCGAGAAATGTTGTAAAATCTTTTGACGTAAAACTGCTGCCCCTGTCGGAAATTATAATTTTTGGACGACTATAAGTGTTAAAGAAAGACTTAAGTTGGCTTAATACTTCATTCGTATTAGTAGTTTTTACTGAATACAGTTTAACGAATTTCGTAAAAGCATCCACTACTAATAGAACGAATTTTTTTTTTGAGTTTGGTAACAAAACTGGGCCAAAGTGATCTATGTGAAGGGTGTCAAAGGGTAGGTCACCTTTTGGTATATTATTCAACAAACCTTCCCGTTTTCCAAATTTAGGTGAAAATGCTATGCATTTTAAACAATTGTCTATATAAATAGAAATTTTTTCTTTCATCTTTGGGAACCAATAGGTCTTGGTTATAGATTCTAAAACTTTATCACGACCAATATGCCCCAAGTCATCATGGTATTTGTGTAATACTTGGTTTTCCATATCCGATGGAACATAAAATTTAACTTTTCCTTTGACTTTTCTGTATACTAATCCGTTGTGCATTTCATAAAATTTGCTCTCAGAATTATCTAAGTGTTCGCATATTTTGCGTAAGGTTTCGTCTCTACTCTGACAAATTGACAAATTCTGCTCAAATGTGTATTCTTCTAAAATCAAAATATTGGTTGCACGGCTTAGTGCATCTACGTGTTACATTTTGACTCCATTTCTATGCACTAATGTGTAATCATAATCTTGAAGTTTTAATACCCAACGGGCAATACGAGGGTTTATATCTTTTTTGGTGATCGTTAGAGTTAAGGAATTACAATCCGTAATGATTTTAAACTTAATTCCCTGTAGGTATATTCTAAACCTTTCAAGAGCATATATAATCGCTAAAGTTTCTAATTCGAAACTATGATACTTCGCTTCACATTGAGTTGTCCTTTTCGAAAAATAAAAAACTGGGTGAAAAATTCCATCAGATTTTCTTTGCAGTAAAATAGCTCCAAAACCTATTGCACTGGCATCACAGTGTAACTCAGTCTCATCGCGAGGATCATAAATAGCTAGGATGGGTGCTGCAACTAGTTTGCTTTTGAGCAGTAAAAAACAATCGAGTTCTGTCTTACCGAAAATGAAATCTGAGTCTTTCTTTATTAATTTGTATAACGGCTGAGCAATCGTTGAAAAATTTTGAACAAATCTTCTGAAATAAGAGCATAACCCTAGAAAACTGTGAACGGCTTTGACATTCCCTGGTACTGGAAAATCCAATATTGCGTTTACGCCGTTTTCATCAGGGCGAATCCCGTCTTTAGATACCGTATAGCCTAAGTATTTTACTTCAGACTGCAGAAATTTGCATTTATCTAATCTCAATTCAAGATTGTTTCTCACTAATCTTTGTAACACCTCTTTAAGGATCCTAAAATGTTCATCTATTGTGCTAGTTGCGATCATAATATCGTCCATATAGATTGTCATACTTCCAGTCTCTATAAGGTCATTAAAAAATCGGTTCACGTATCTCTGAAATGCAGACGGTGCATTTTTAAGACCGAAGGGCATCCTAAGGAACTCATACTGCCCAGTTGGTGTTACGAAGGATGTGTACTTAATGGATTCATTGTTCATATGAACATGGTAAAATGCACTCTTTAAGTCTAGTTGTGTAAAAACACGTTTGTTTGCTAATTTATCTAAAAGGTCGTCGATAAGTGGAAGCGGATAATTGTCCCTACAGGTAACTTTGTTCAAGGTCCGATAATCCACACAGAATCGTAGTTCCCCTGGTTTTTTCTTAACGAGTACAATTGGAGATGCATATTCAGACTCACTAGACCTTATTATACTTTTAGCTAACAGATCATCTATAATTTCTTGTAATTTACCCTTTTCAAAATACCACAATCTCCTCGGGGTACAATGGAAGGGCTTTTCGTTAGAAAGAGATAGTTTCATTTCATAGTTTGTTCCTGACAACTCGGGACGTTTACCATTAACATAAAACTGCTTAAAGATATCAGTCACCATCATTTTGGTTTCGAAACTTAATTTTGTGTTAACATTTATATCTAATTTATCATCTTCAATTTCCATTAAAAGGAATTTACATTCGTCATTAACAAAAAAATTGGTTTCGTTTTTACTCTTAGAAATTCCTTCATTTGTAATATCATCGTTTTTTTAAAATTCAAATTTCTTAACTTGGTTTTTATTTTTTAAACTTAACTCGGTTTTAATTTGATCATTTTCCAAACAATCGATGTTTTTAACATAATTTTTATTTTTTAGGTCATCTCTATTTAGTTCATCTTTTCTTTTTCGTAATTCTAGCTTAGCTTTCAATATAAAATCTCTACCTAGTACTATGGGGTAAACCATAGTCTCATCCGATACGACAAAAACATCCAGTAAAATATTTTCATTTTCAAAACATATATTTAATTCAATTTTCCCATAAAAAATTAATTTGGTTTTATTGATTCCGTAGTAATTAACATCTTTGTTTAATTTTATTTTTAAAAAATCTGGAACGAACATTTGTCGGATGAAGCTAATGGGACTCCCCGTATCTATCAGGAATTCTAATAAAGTTTTATAATTACTACTCAATAAACAAAAACTAATATACATTTTCCTTACAAATTCTTCGCCATGTTCGTCTTGCACATTGTGAACCAAGTTCTTCTTCTTGTACTTCGGACATTCAGCAGCGTAGTGCCCAAACTCACCGCATGCGTGGCAGGCACCAACTTCTCTTTTTGGTTTACGGCATTCTGACGCAATGTGTCCCACTGAATTGCAGTTGTAGCAGCGATTTTTCCGCTCAGCAGTGTCATTGTTTCCTCCTACAGTTGTTGGCTTTGGCAAAGAAACATCTACGAACGCTTCCAACAGCTGATTTTCATGATGAAAACGATGCATCTTCGCCTGTGACCGTAGCTGCCGATTTGGTATACCTTCGATTATGTATTCTACTAATTCCTCGCTCCCAAAATCGATTTTATTCGCCAGTATGAGTTTGTCGTGAAAGTAGTTTTGGAAATGTTCACTTGGTAGCCACTTACGTGCTTCAAACTCTCGACGAATGGTTAGTTTGCTGATGCGGTTGTCGAACAAAAATTTCATCTCAGCGAGTAGCAAGAATTGGAATTGTTGCGACGTCTGCTCTTGAATGCAGCCACTTAAGAGCTTTTCCTTTTAATTTCGTTGCAATCAACGCACGTAAATTGTTGTCGTCTAAGTTGAAGGATTTTTTAGCACTTAGTAGTTGAGATTCCCATAGTTGAAAGTGGTCTACCTCTCCTGAGTATTCCGAAATTAAATCCTTCACCATTGACATTTTATTTATAAATGTCTCGTCCGGCGTTTCTTTTGTCGTTTTTACGCACTCATTTGATACAACCACAACTTCATTATATTTTGATTCCTGCTTTTCATTTGTTGTTTTCTGGCACTCATTTGACAGTTCATTGTTTTTGTCTGTACATTCGTTTGCTATTTCATTGTTCTTTTCATATATTTTCCCACACTCTTTTGGCTTTTCGTTGCTGCTGGTTTTCTTCAATCGCTCGTTTGACGTTTCATTTTTTTTAGCTTGTTGCAGACACTCTTTTTCTGTTTCTAGCACTTCTATTTCTCTACGTTGCAATTCCATTTCTTTTCTCATGAATTCTATCTCTTTTTGCAATCAGGTTGAATTCGTTTGTTTTGTTGTTAGATTTCTGTTCATCTTGATGTGCGTACGTGACTTGCGTGACTGCGTTGTCGTTTTCGTCACCGCTTTCGCCGTCGGCGTCTTGCGCACTTTTGCTGTTGTTGCCGGCCGTTTCTTCGGCGTCGCTGTGCTCGCTTGCTGCTGCGTCTGTTTCTTGAGGTGTTTGATTTGAACTTCCAGAAACTGCTTCAGCCGTTGGCCTTGGACACTTTTCGCGTCTTTCGCGTGGAATAGCTTCCAAGCGTAGTATTAGGGCTGATTTATTCCCGTTTGACTTCTCGCCCAGAACATATAGCCATGCTTTTAGCTGCGCCAAAGTGTAGCGATTAAGGTCTTCAGTACCCGGCATATCGTTTTGCTCACTTATTGTTTGTCACTTTTTAATTTAATTTAATTTTAGCTCAATCCCACTTCTGAATTGTGGTAGGAACAAAATAATGTTTAATGTATTTTATTTATTCAATCGCATGTACACGTCTGCACGGTAGAACACTTAAATTCAACTGTTCGTGCAGTTACTGCCACAGCGATATCTAAAAATATTCACAATAATAAAGGTATGTATATATATGAGTGTAGATTATTACAGCAGTGCTGCCACAGTATATAGTTGTTGCTGTTAAATTATCCCATTGCTCGAGAGAGTGACAATTTATGCAAGGTTTGAATATTCATACTTATCGCTTTATATTTTAACATTTGCGCATAGATAATAGAGAAGCTGATAGATATTTGGAAAATTACTTAATTCCCCGAAATTCGGATCCTTTATTATGATGGCGGAACAATAAAAAAAAGTATCCAAATGTTTCGATAGTAGCGCAAGAAAATTTTTGCAGATTGGCAACTTCCGTACCATGCGAACGCCTTTTATCGCATGCTGGACAGATATTAAACGAGCGGCGAAATCATTTAGGGGATGAAAATGTGAAAATGTTATTATATTTAAATTTACACTATTATTATTATTATTATTATTATTATTATATCTTACAACATAATTAATTAGAAAATTGTAACTATAAATACTGCACTTTAACATTACTTATTAATATTTTTTGTTATTTATAAATATTAGATTATTAATAATAAAATGTATTTTTCCAGCTGAATATCATAATTTAATTATTAGACGATAAGATATTAAAACGACTACTTGTAAGTTATTGAATGAGATATGTCACAAGCAATGCACCAATTGTTCAATTGATTAGTTTTACCTTCAAATGTATATCAGAATGTGTTCAATTTCTACAATGCCAATATACGAAATTAACTTATTCAATCAAATAAATTTTATAATAACATAACTACAAAATGTATAACACCATTGAGAAATTCCATTATTGTCAGCTACCCTGTAATATTAAATTCAAAACTTTATTAATTATTGAAAAAAATTCAAATGAAAAAATTCCATTTGCATAAAATGCATGCTTTAAAAGTAACAGCAATCTAGAAACAAACTAACACTTTATTGCGAATTTTTTTTCTTACCTTTTTCCAAAAATAATGTAAAAATTCAAAAACAAAAGAAGGCCCGATTTATGGCAATAAAAAGTCTACGTATAAAGCGAAATCGAGTAATTCCAAGTATCAGAAAAGCAATTAAGTGATGAATGACTATCAAGTTTGTGTATCAAAGTTGACAAAAGTGTTTTCGCAAATGTGTTATTTAAAATAATTATTTAAAAAGTCAAGTAACAAATGTCTGCAAAGGGAAAGGAGATCGAGTTTTCCGAGAGAAAATTTATCGTGGTTTTGTGGAAGAAGGGTATGTCATATCGTCAAATAGGTGAAATAGTCTACCGAAGATATTGTAGGGTATGTTGAACGCTAGCCTCGTAGGATCGTCATGTATGGTGTAATGCATACGTTGGTCACGCAGGATCGGCATTCAATTCAATTGCAGATTCTATACAATGTATAAATGCAAAAGTGCACTATAAAGAAGAAATGCCTGACACGAAGCGGAAAGACGCCCTCAGTAAAGGTTTTGACCGGCAGAGTGTGCCGTTGGCCAAGCTATTGTTTGTGCTGTTCTAGGTCTTTCCTGACTTAGAGCACGAGAGATAAAAGAATAAACTAATGCGAGTAGCAATTTCAGTTGTCTTCAGATTAACTCTGGTTTATTTGGCCCTTTTATATTATTGAATTCTTATTGTTTTCTTATTCTAACTAACATAAAATATATCTATCTTATTTCTACTAGTTACAAATCATATTCCCGAAATTAGTCTCAAGTATCGGATTACCGATATTATTCATTGACGAATCATCGTCTTTGTTTATATTAATAATTTTGAGTGCAAGTTCAGGGCTAAAGTCACTGCACTGTCCAATATGCATACGCTGCTGCAATATAGGCAGCGTGTGTTATTGCACCACCAAAATGCTAGTCTAGCGTATTTGGGTATTGAGTGCAATTGCGCACGTTGCGCTATTGTCAGCTTGTTTGCATATGCGACTTATTGCTTATGACGATGTGTGGTCGTCAGTGTACACTTGTGTGGTACACTACACCCTCATCCTTAAGAGAAAAATTAGGGCTGTTAGCGAATAATTTTTCTGGAAATATGGTTTGTGTTGTATTACAATTGTCTTATGTTATGGATTTGTTACATGATTTTCATATTTTCTAATAATTGGTATTATTTGTTTATAAATTGTTTCTTATTATTATAGTTACATTGTAGCGTTTTTAATTATATAGTTAAAATTACAAATTATGTTGTTTTGATATAATTACATATACTTATGATTACTAATTACATTTTGATTACATATTGTGATAGTTTTAATTATAAATCTTATTGTTTAAATTACATTTTATGGTTTATAAATTTAAATTACATTATATGGCTTTAATTGATTATTATGTACTTTCTTAGGTGTACCATTATATTCTATTAATGAATTTACTCCTAACTTATCTAGTATTTTATATGGTCCCTTATATGGATTCATATTCTTTTTCCTATTTTCTACATTTAATAGAACTAAATCTCCTATTTCTACATTTAGTGTATTCGTATTAGTTTTTGAGTCAGTTAGTGTACGTTTTTGCTTTGCTTTCACTAGCATTTATTTTGCCTTTTCGTGAGCATAGCGTAATCTCGCTCTTAGCTCGTTGGCGTAATTTTCAAAGTTGAAAATTTTTGTGTTACTTTCTATTACTTCATTGGGTAAACCTGGGAATTTCCCATATATTAATTCATATGGCGTGTAGCCCGTGTCAACATGTGGCATTGTGTTGTAAGTGAAAGTGAAGTAGGGAATCCACTTATCCCATTCTTCGTCGTTTGTCGATGTCAGTAGGAATTCATTCAGAACTCTGTGGTTGCGGTCTAGTGAGCGTTTGGTGGTGGTACGGTGCCGAAAATGTTTGTTGTATTTTGAGCAGTGCACATATGTTTGCCATTAGCTCGTTTGTAAATTCTGTCCCGTTGTCAGATTTAAGAATTTTGAAGTGTCCGTATTTGAGTATAAATTGTTCAACTAATGTTTTGGCTGTTGTGTGTGCGTCTTTTGTTATCAATGGGTGTGCGATTACGAACTTTGTCAGCTCGCACTGCATGGCCAGTATGTAGCGGTATTCGTTTGAAATTTTTAGTGGTCCTACGGTGTCAATCGATATGACTTCGAAACTTGTGTTAGGGGTGTCTGTTATGGTTTGTGGTTCTTTGATGTGTCTTGTTTGTTTACATTTCACGCACGTGTCACAGTTGGATACGAATTTCTTTACCATTTGGCTCATATTTTTCCAAATGTATCTTTGTTTTAATTTGAGTAGAGTTTTGCTTATTCCGGGATGTCCTGTTTTGTGACATTCATCTATTAGTTTGTATTTTAAAATATCTTCCGTTATTCTTTTTGGAGGTATATACATTAGTATTTTTAGCTGAGGATTTTTGTTATTTGTTTTAATATTTGCGTACGCTTCTTTGAATTCTTCTTTTGAATATATCTTAAATATTTCATCATTATTTGCAATTGCTAATTCTTTGATATTTTCTTTCTTTGTTTTGGATATCAATTTCCTCAGAATCGAGTATAGCCTCGCTGATTTATCATTAATTTCTGCATGCTTTCTATTTTCATTCACATTTTTATTTCTTGGTAGGAGCATCTTCAGAGTCGAATCTTGATTCGCCGAATTATCGCTTTCGCCTATGTGCACAATATCATTTTTTACATATATGTTCATTTTTTCAAAGCTTTGATTTTTCTTGTCGACATTAAATTTTAATTTTTTAATATTCTTGACGTATTTATTGATGTAGATTCCCATATTTGAAGGTGATCAGTCTCCTGAGATATGCAATTTCACAATTTCTTATTTTCATTTCTATTTGCCTCTTCATTTATTTCATTTTTATTTGCCTCTTCATTTTTTTTATTTTTATTTGCCATCCCTCTCGTGATTATTAGGGTTCTTTTGGCTTTTTCATCAATTTCTTTCGGTAGCATTTCTTTTAGAATGTCCGAGTCAATTTGTATTCTCGACAATGCATCTGCATTTGTATTCATCTTTCCTGTTTTATATACTATGTTGAAATCATAGTCACTGAGGTCTAATCTAATTCTGGTCATTTTAGATGAATGATTTTTATAAGAGAATAGTGATATTAGTGGTCGATGGTCAGTTACTACCGTGAACTTTTGACCATATAGATAGGGTTTGAAGAAGTTAATATCCCAGTGTATTGCTAGTAGCTCTTTTTCTATTACTGCCTTATTCAAATCGTGTTTTTGTAATGATTTGCTAGCATATGAAATGGGTAAATCTTGTCCTATTTCGCCTTGTGATAGTACGGCGCCTAGTGCGTAATTCGATGCATCTGTAGTTAATATGAAGGGTTTATCAAAATTTGGGTATTGCAATAGTGGTGGGTTTATTAATTTTAGTTTAAGAGTTTCAAAAGATTTTTGGCATTCATCTGTCCGTACAAATTTTGCTGATTTCTTTAGTAAGGAGTTCAAACATTTTGCAATATCTGCAAACTCTGGTATGAATTTTCTATAGTAGTTGCAGAATGCAACGAATCTTCTTACTTCGTCTGCGTTTTTCGGTTGACAGTCTCGTTTTTTAACAGTCTCGTATTTTGCTGGGTCAGTTTTAACTCCGTCTTGTGTAATCAAATGTCCTAAATATACGACTTCTGGTCTCAGTTGCATTTTGCTGCGTTTAATTTTAAGTTATGTTGTTTTACTCTGTCTAGTACTTTAAATTTTGGTTATGGTGGTTTAGACTGCATCCATAGATGATTATGTCATCTACATAAAGGAATGCTTCTAAGTCAAGTGCTATTGTTAACATTCTCTGAAAGCTGTTGGATGAAATTTTGATAGTGTCCATTGGATGTGGAAAAAGCTGTTAATGGTCGTGATTGTTTTTCTAATTTTATTTGATGAAATGAACTGGTCATGTCTAAGGTTGGAAACCAATGTCTTCTAGTCGAGTTAGCTGGAATCTATTATTTACTATTTTGTCATTCAGTTTTCTAAAATCCACTACAAGTCTCCATTTCTTTTTGTCAATAGTTTTCTTTTTTGGAACCAAAAGGAGTGGAGCATTGTATGGGCTGACTGAAGGTTCAATGATATCCTCCTGTAGCATTTTTTGTACCTGTTCATTCACAATTTCTGTGTGTGTGTGTGGCAGCCTGTAGTTTTTAATGTAAACGGGTGTGTTGTCATGTGTCGTTATGTTTTGTGTGTAGAAATTGTTTGTCGAAAGTGGTTCGTCTTCAAGATGAAAAACTTCTTGGTATTGTCTTAGGATGTTTATGAGTTGGGTTTTTGTAATTTCGTCTGTGCAGTTAAAATTTAAAGTTTCAATGATTTTCTGAAGTCTATTTTCATTGTAATTATCTTGCGTACTGTACTGTAGTATGTCATAATATTTTAGTGAGTCAGTTTCAAATTGTATGCCGTCTAAAATTACCTCTTTGTTTGTTGTAGTTAGAATTTTTATGTTGGTTATACCACTTTTGGGTGCTATTGAGTTGCTTAGAAATATGCCTTCTTTTAAGTCTTTATTTAGATTTATTTTATCTTCATTTATGTTTAATTTTAAGGCTTGTATTATTTCTGTTCTTGCTGGTATTTTTATTTATTGAGTATCGTGAGATTTAGTGTGCATGGGTATAATGAATGTTTGTTTGTTTACGTACGCGGAAATTGTAAACGTTTCATAATCGATTTTACATATATATTTTTCAAAAAAATCCCTACCTAGAATGCCATCTGTTTCTATTGGAAATGTTTTGTTTACTAATTGGAAAGGGTGGTTGCAAGATTCTTCTCCAATATCTAATTGTAATTCTATTTGACCTTCAGAATATACCTCTTCGTTTGTTATGCCTGTTAATTTGCATTTGTCATCAGGAAAGTATTCGTGGTTTTCTAATTTGCTACTTATTTTGCATAATGAGATGTCGGCACCTGTGTCTATCAAAAATGTCATTTTTGGCATCTTTGGCGTGACGAAATTTGTGTGGTTATCCGAGATTTTATACACATTTAATTTTGGCTGTCCAGAATGGTTATGCATTCTGGGCCTTGTTCGTTTCCCGCATCGTGTATCATGTTTACGCGGCGGTTTCTGTTTGAGTTGTAATTGTTGTTGTTCTGCTGTCTGCCTTGTGAGTTGTAGCTGTTGTTGTGTCTAAAGTTGTTGTTATTTTGATTATTGGGATATGTGTTGTTGTAGTTATTGTTTGTTTGACTGTAATTTGTATTGCTACGGTTATTGTTTCAGTTGTTTGCATAATTACTGTTGTTGTAGTTATTTTTGTCATAGCGTGTGCTGAAATTTTCTCGTGTGTTGTTTGTGTATTGTGGAGAAGGGTTGAATGAATTATTTTTGCGCGGAGCGTTGAAATTAGACCTTGTACCTTGTGAGTTGAATGAATTATGTCTTACTTGCATCAGCTGTGATGTGTTGGGCATTATTCTAGATTCGCTCTCAAGTTCAAGTGCCAATTCTGTTGCTTCTGCTAGATCTTTCGGTCTTCCAGCAAAAATTGTGGCTTTGTAATTTTCATTCAGTCCTTTCTTGAAAGTGTCCAATGCTAACTTGTTGTTTGTTTTTGGTATGACGTTCTTTTCTGCTTGTGTAGCTGTCTCTCCTAAATTGTATATGTTAAGTCTGTTTAAACTTTCTATTATTGTCAGAATTTTTTCTTTGTACGAGTTAATTCCTGAATTTATTTGTTGTAGATTAGTTAGTCTAGCTTGTAGCTGTGGTATCGTTGTCGCGTTTTTGTACCTTTGGTGTAGTAGAGTGGGAAGTGTATTTAAGTCTTCTGGTTTTGTGTAACCTCCTATTGCTGTTCTTACATTGGCAGATAATTTGGCATGGTAAATATACTCTAGTAAATCTGTCTGTCTTGACTCGTTGAGTGAATGATTATGAAACTATCTAATTCTCTGAAGTTGCCCGTAAATGTGGGTAGAGATTTGGATGCCGTTTCTATGCTAAAAGATGCCCTGTTGTCTATTGGTTCAGTCTCTTCTGTTAATTGTTTCAATAAAATAGTTTTTATTGTGGAATAAGTGTTAGCGAAGCTAATTTTTATTCCAGTTAGATCTTTATTGTCAGTGTCGGTCTCTATTATATTATTAAATTCCTCTCTTAATGTGTCAATTTGTCTGAGTTTTGTTGTCACTGTTTTATTTGTATGTATTCTGCTGGGATTTTTCCTAAGTGTAGCTAGTATATCTTTTAAGCCATTGAATTTCAAATCCATTTAGGATTAGAGTAAGAAATTTGTTTTAAAAAATTTTATTTATTTTTATACTATATAAAATTTGACATTTTTATTTAAATGTTTAATATATGAATTTTTGTTTATTAGACTGCTGTAATAGCATTGCCATTTGCGTCATTCTTATATTTACGAACATAGTTTTTAAAATATTTGTCTAACTTATAAGCTATTATGATAACAATTATGACTAAAAATATAACTACGTAGGATTCTGGTACCGATGGGTCGGTGATCTCTGTTGATAGCTGGTTGTTATTTATTGTTGCATCTTGGTGCTGAGGCTTGCTCTAGCTTTTTACCATTTTTCGAGCGTCTCGATCATCTGTATTGTCTCGTCTTCGATTGTTGTTTTGTTGTTATAATCTTCGATAGCTGGAGTGCCAATTTTTCCGATCATACGCCATGTTATTCGCATGCATGCGATCTGGTCACTTCGGTTTTTAATTTGGAGTTTGAGCTTTTCAATTTCCTCCCGGATTCGTGTGGCCTCATTCCACGGAGGTGGGTTGATTTCGTCTCTAACGATTGAAAGTAGGTAGGATAGTTGGCGTTTCTGTTTGGTTAACAGCCCTCCTCGTTTTTTCTTATTACTTTCAATTTGTGGTATTGTGGTTTTTTGTAGGTTCTTTCGTTTTTCCTGCCGTTTCTTATATTCCTCAATCGTGAGTGGCGGTGGTCCGACCTATATTGCTGGTTTTTCTGTGTATACTGGCGCTGGAGCGGTTGGTATTGATAAATATTTTGTCACGTATTCTTCCTTTAGTTTCTGCTGCTTTTTGGGTTGCTGGATATTTGATTGCTCTTTAGTTCGTCTATTGCAGAATTATTTGGTTGCAGTTTAGTTGCTGGATCGGTTGCAGGATTATTGGCTGCCTTTCAGGTCCCAGGTCAGTTGCAGGATCGCCATGTAGGGTATGTTGAACGCTAGCCTCGTTTTGACCGGCAGAGTGTGCCGTTGGCCAAGCTATTATTTGTGCTGTTCTAGGTCTTTCCTGACTTAGAGCACGAGAGATAAAAGAATAAACTAATGCGAGTAGCAGTTTCAGTTGTCTTCAGATTAACTCTGGTTTATTTGGTGGCTCGCTGGCCCTTTTATATTATTGAATTATTTTTGTTTTATTATTCTAACTACCATAAAATATATATATCTTATTTCTACTAGTTACAAATCATATTCCCGAAATTAGTCTCAAGTATCGGATTACCGATATTATTCATTGACGAATCATCGTCTTTGTTTATATTAATAATTTTGAGTGCAAGTTCAGGGCTAAAGTCACTGCACTGTCCAATATGCATACGCTGCTGCAATATAGGCAGCGTGTGTTATTGCACCACCAAAATGCTAGTCTAGCGTATTTGGGTATTGAGTGCAATTGCGCACGTTGCGCTATTGTCAGTTTGTTTGCATATGCGACCTGTTGCTGTGCTTATGACGATGTGTGGTCGTCAGTGTACACTTATGTGGTACACTACACCCTCATCCTTAAGAGAAAAATTAGGGGTGTTAGCGAATAATTTTTCTGGAAATGTGGTTTGTGTTGTATTACAATTGTCTTATGTTATGGATTTGTTACATGATTTTCATATTTTCTAATAATTGGTATTATTTGTTTATAAATTGTTTCTTATTATTATAGTTACATTGTAGCGTTTTTAATCATATAGTTAAAATTAAAAATTATGTTGTTTTGATATAATTACATATACTTATGATTACTAATTACATTTTGATTACATATTGTGATAGTTTTAATTATAAATCTTATTGTTTAAATTACATTTTATGGTTTATAAATTTAAATTACATTATATGGCTTTAATTGATTATTATGTACTTTCTTAGGTGTACCATTATATTCTATTAATGAATTTACTCCTAACTTATCTAGTATTTTATATAGTCCTTTATATGGATTCATATTCTTTTTCCTATTTTCTACATTTAATAGAACTAAATCTCCTATTTCTACATTAAGTGTATTCGTATTAGTTTTTGAGTCAGTTAGTGTACGTTTTTGCTTTGCTTTCATTAGCAAAGGTATGAAAGAAATAGAAAAAAAATGTTCGTAATAAAATGTTCGGAAAGGTGGAAAATGGTAATCCCCCTTTTTATTTTGTTTTGTGTTCATAATAAAGGCAAACAAGAATAAGAAGAGACATTCAAATCGCGCGTTTTTTATTTATCGCCGCGATTTGGGAATATCGCCGTTACCAGTGATTGCTATTTTTCAATCACCGTGATTTTAAACAGTGACTGCGATCGCTGTTTCCATTGCGTTCATACATATAAATACATATGTATGCAGTCAACCAAACTGTTATCAAATATGCAAAGTACCAGCAAAAATCTCGATTTTTAACAGGCATCCACAGTGATTGAAAATCGCCACTTTTACTAAAAGCGTGAAATAACAGCGAACTTTAATAACGAATGAATATATCAATCACTGTTTTTATCATGTTAGTTAAGTAAATTTATGTATGTATATAGTTGTTGCTGTTAAATTATCCCATTGCTGGAGAGAGTGACAATTTATGCAAGGTTTGAATATTCATACTTATCGTTTTATATTTTAACATTTGCGCATAGATAATAGAGAAGCTGATAGATACTTAGAAAATTACTTAATTCCCCGAAATTCGGATCCTTTATTATGGTGGCGGGACAATAAAATAAAGTATCCAAATGTTTCGATAGTAGCGCAAGAAAATCTTTGCAGATTGGCATCTTCCGTACCATGCGAACGCCTTTTATCGCATGCTGGACAGATATTAAACGAGCGGCGAAATCATTTAGGGGATGAAAATGTGAAAATGTTATTATATTTAAATTGACACTATTATTATTATTATTATTATTATATCTTACACCATAATTAATTAGAAAATTGTAACTATAAATACTGCACTTTAACATTACTTATTAATATTTTTTATTATTTATAAATATTAGATTATTAATAATAAAATGTATTTTTCCAGCTGAATATCATAATTTAATTATTAGACGATAAGATATTAAAACGACTACTTGTAAGTTATTGAATGAGATATGTCACAAGCAATGCACCAATCGTTCAATTGATTAGTTTTACCTTCAAATGTATATCAGAATGTGTTCAATTTCTACAATGCCAATATACGAAATTAACTTATTCAATCAAATAAATTTTATAATAACATAACTACAAAATGTATAACACCATTGAGAAATTCCATTATTGTCAGCTACCCTGTAATGTTAAATTCAAAACTTTATTAATTATTGAAAAAAATTCAAATGAAAAAATTCCCTTTGCATAAAATGCATGCTTTAAAAGTAACAGCAATCAAGAAACAAACTAACACTTTATTGCGAATTTTTTTTCTTACCTTTTTCCAAAAAGAATGTAAAAATTCAAAAACAAAAGAAGGCCCGATTTATGGCAATAAAAAGTCTACGTATAAAGTGAAATCGAGTAATTCCAAGTATCAGAAAAGCAATTAAGTGATGAATGACTATCAAGTTTGTGTATCAAAGTTGACAAAAGTGTTTTCGCAAATGTGTTATTTAAAATAATTATTTAAAAAGTCAAGTAACAAATGTCTGCAAAGGGAAAGGAGATCGAGTTTTCCGAGAGAAAATTTATCGTGGTTTTGTGGAAGAAGGGTATGTCATATCGTCAAATAGGTGAAATAGTCTACCGAAGATATTGTAGGGTATGTTGAACGCTAGCCTCGTAGGATCGTCATGTATGGTGTAATGCATACGTTGGTCACGCAGGATCGGCATTCAATTCAATTGCAGATTCTATACAATGTATACATGCAAAAATGCACTATAAAGAAGAAATGCCTGACACGAAGCGGAAAGACGCCCTCAGTAAAGGTTTTGACCGGCAGAGTGTGCCGTTGGCCAAGCTATTGTTTGTGCTGTTCTAGGTCTTTCCTGACTTAGAGCACGGGAGATAAAAGAATAAACTAATGCGAGTAGCAGTTTCAGTTGTCTTCAGATTAACTCTGGTTTATTTGGTGGCTCGCTGGCCCTTTTATATTACTGAATTCTTATTGTTTTCTTATTCTAACTAACATAAAATATATCTATCTTATTTCTACTAGTTACAAATCATATTCCCGAAATTAGTCTCAAGTATCGGATTACCGATATTATTCATTGACGAATCATCGTCTTTGTTTATATTAATAATTTTGAGTGCAAGTTCAGGGCTAAAGTCACTGCACTGTCCAATATGCATACGCTGCTGCAATATAGGCAGCGTGTGTTATTGTACCACCAAAATGCTAGTCTAGCGTATTTGGGTATTGAGTGCAATTGCGCACGTTGCGCTATTGTCAGTTTGTTTGTATATGCGACTTGTTGTTGTGTGGTACACTACACCCTCACCTTTAAGGGAAACATTCGGGGCGTTAGCGAATAATATTTCTGGAAATATGGTTTGTGTTGTATTACAATTGTCTTATGTAATGGATTTGTTACATGATTTTCATATTTTCTAATAATTGGTATTATTTGTTTATAAATTGTTTCTTATTATTATAGTTACATTGTAGCGTTTTAATTATATAGTTAAAATTACAAATTATGTTGTTTTGATATAATTACATATACTTATGATTACTAATTACATTGCTTTGATTACATATTGTGATAGTTTTAATTATAAATCTTATTGTTTAAATTACATTTTATGGTTTATAAATTTAAATTACATTATATGGCTTTAATTGATTATTATGTACTTTCTTAGGTGTACCATTATATTCTATTAATGAATTTACTCCTAACTTATCTAGTATTTTATATGGTCCTTTATATGGATTCATATTCTTTTTCCTATTTTCTACTTTTAATAGAACTAAATCTCCTATTTCTACATTAAGTGTATTCGTATTAGTTTTTGAGTCAGTTAGTGTGCGTTTTTGCTTTGCTCTCATTATCATTTGTTTTGCCTTTTCGTGAGCATAGCGTAATCTCGCTCTTAGCTCGTTGGCGTAATTTTCAAAGTTGTAAATTTATGTGTTACTTTCTATTACTTCATTGGGTAAACCTGGGAGTTTCCCATATATTAATTCATATGGCGTGTAGCCCGTGTCAACATGTGGCATTATGTTGTAAGTGAAAGTGAAGTACTGAATCCACTTATCCCATTCGTCGTCGTTTGTCGATGTCAGTAGGAATTCATTAAAAACTCTGTGGTTGCGTTCTAGTGAGCCTATCGTTTGGTGGTGGTACGGTGTCGAAAATTTTTGTTGTATTTGGTCGATGGTCAGTTACTACCGTGAACTTTTGACCATATAGATAGGGTTTGAAGAAGTTAATATCCCAGTGTATTGCTAGTAGCTCTTTTTCTATTACTGCCTTATTCAAATCGTGTTTTTGTAATGATTTGCTAACATATGAAATGGGTAAATCTTGTCCTATTTCGCCTTGTGATAGTACGGCGCCTAGTGCATAATTCGATGCATCTGTAGTTATAATGCAGGGTTTATCAAAATTTGGGGATTGCAATAGTGGTGAGTTTATTAATTTTAGTTTAAGAATTTCAAAAGATTTTTGGCATTCATCTGTCCGTACAAATTTTGCTGATTTCTTTAGTAAGGAGTTCAAACATTTTGCAATATCTGCAAACTCTGGTATGAATTTTCTATAGTAGTTGCAGAATGCAACGAATCTTCTTACTTCGTCTGCGTTTTTCGGTTGAGGGTAATTTTTAACAGTCTCGTATTTTGCTGGGTCAGTTTTAACTCCGTCTTGTGTAATCAAATTTCCTAAATATACAACTTCTGGTCTCAGAAAGTTGCATTTTGCTGCGTTTAATTTTAAGTTATGTTGTTGTAGTCTGTCTAGTACTTTGATTAAATTTTGGTTATGGTGGTTTAGACTGCATCCATAGATGATTATGTCATCTACATAAAGGAATGCTTCTGAGTCAAGTCCTGAGAGTGCTATTGTTAACATTCTCTAAAAGCTGTTGGATGAAATTTTTAGTCCGAAAGGTAATCTTTTAAATTGATAGTGTCCATTGGATGTGGAAAAGCTGTTAATGGTCGTGATTGTTTTTCTAATTTTATTTGATGAAATGAACTGGTCATGTCTAAGGCTGAAAACCATTTTGCTCTGCCTAACTTGTCTAGAATGTCTTCTAGTCGAGTTAGCGGGAATTTATCATTTACTATTTTGTCATTCAGTTTTCTAAAATCCACTACAAGTCTCCATTTCTTTTTGTCAATAGTGTTCCTTTTAGGAACCAAAAGGAGTGGAGCATTGTATGGGCTGACTGAAGGTTCAATGATATCCTCCTGTAGCATTTTTTGTACCTGTTCACAATTTCTGTGTGTGTGTGTGGCAGCCTGTAGTTTTTAATGTAAACGGGTGTGTTGTCATGTGTCGTTATGTTTTGTGTGTAGAAATTGTTTGTCGAAAGTGGTTCGTCTTCAAGATGAAAAACTTCTTGGTATTGTCTTAGGATGTTTATGAGTTGGGTTTTTGTAATTTCGTCTGTGCAGTTAAAATTTTAAGTTTCAATGATTTTCTGTAGTCTATTTTCATTGTAATTATCTTGCGTACTGTACTGTAGTATGTCATAATATTTTAGTGAGTCAGTTTCAAATTGTATGCCGTCTAAAATTACCTCTTTGTTTGTTGTATTTAGAATTTTTATGTGGGTTATACCACTTTTGGGTGCTATTGAGTTGCTTAGAAATATGCCTTCTTTGAAGTCTTTATTTAGAATTATTTTATCTTCATTTATGTTTAATTTTAAGGCTTGTATTATTTCTGTTCCTGCTGGTATTTTTATTTTTTGAGTATCGTGAGATTTAGTGTACATGGGTATAATGAATGTTTGTTTGTTTACGTACGCGGAAATTGTAAATGTTTCATAATCGATTTTACATATATATTTTTCAAAAAAATCCCTACCTAGAATGCCATCTGTTTCTATTGGAAATGTTTTGTTTACTAATTGGAAAGGGTGGTTGCAAGATTCTTCTCCAATATCTACTTGTAATTCTATTTGACCTTCAGAATATACCTCTTCGTTTGTTATGCCTGTTAATTTGCATTTGTCATCAGGAAAGTATTCGTGGTTTTCTAATTTGCTACTTATTTTGCATAATGAGATGTCGGCACCTGTGTCTATCAAAAATGTCATCTTTTGCTTTTTGTGTGTCAGCGTGACGAAATTTGTGTGGTTATCCGAGATTTTATACACATTTAATTTTGGCTGTCCAGAATGGTTATGCATTCTGGGCCTTGTTCGTTTCCCGCATCGTGTATCATGTTTACGCGGCGGTTTCTGTTTGAGTTGTAATTGTTGTTGTTCTGCTGTCTGCCTTGTGAGTTGTAGCTGTTGTTGTGTCTAAAGTTGTTGTTATTTTGATTATTGGGATATGTGTTGTTGTAGTTATTGTTTGTTTGACTGTAATTTGTATTGCTACGGTTATTGTTTCAGTTGTTTGCATAATTACTGTTGTTGTAGTTATTTTTGTCATAGCGTGTGCTGAAATTTTGTCGTGTGTTGTTTGTGTATTGTGGAGAAGGGTTGAATGAATTATTTTTGCGCGGAGCGTTGAAATTAGACCTTGTATCTTGTGAGTTGAATGAATTATGTCTTACTTGCATCAGCTGTGATGTGTTGGGCATTATTCTAGATTCGCTCTCAAGTTCAAGTGCCAATTCTGTTGCTTCTGCTAGATCTTTCGGTCTTCCAGCAAAAATTGTGGCTTTGTAATTTTCATTCAGTCCTTTCTTGAAAGTGTCCAATGCTAACTTGTTGTTTGTTTTTGTTATGACGTTCTTTTCTGCTTGTGTAGCTGTCTCTCCTAAATTGTATATGTTAAGTCTGTTTAAACTTTCTATTATTGTCAGAATTCTTTCTTTGTACGAGTTAATTCCTGAATTTATTTGTTGTAGATTAGTTAGTCTAGCTTGTAGCTGTGGTATCGTTGTCGCGTTTTTGTACCTTTGGTGTAGTAGAGTGGTAAGTGTATTTAAGTCTTCTGGTTTTGTGTAACCTCCTATTGCTGTTCTTACATTGGCAGATAATTTGGCATGGTAAATATACTCTAGTAAATCTGTCTGTCTTGACTCGTTGAGTGAATGATTATGAAACTATCTAATTCTCTGAAGTTGCCCGTAAATGTGGGTAGAGATTTGGATGCCGTTTCTATGCTAAAAGATGCCCTGTTGTTATTGGTTCAGTCTCTTCTGTTAATTGTTTCAATAAAATAGTTTTTATTGTGGAATAAGTGTTAGCGAAGCTAATTTTTATTCCAGTTAGATCTTTATTGTCAGTGTCGGTCTCTATTATATTATTAAATTCCTCTCTTAATGTGTCAATTTGTCCAAGTTTTGTTGTCACTGTTTTGTTTGTATGTATTCTGCTGGGATTTTTCCTAAGTGTAGCTAGTATATCTTTTAAGCCATTGAATTTCAAATCCATTTAGGATTAAAGTAAGAAATTTGTTTTAAGAAATTTTATTTATTTTTATACTATATAAAATTTGACATTTTTATTTAAATGTTTAATATATGAATTTTTGTTTATTAGACTGCTGTAATAGCGTTGCCATTTGCGTCATTCTTATATTTACGAACATAGTTTTTAAAATATTTGTCTAACTTATAAGCTATTATGATAACAATTATGACTAAAAATATAACTACGTAGGATTCTGGTACCGATGGGTCGGTGATCTCTGTTGATAGCTGGTTTGTTATTTATTGTTGCATCTTGGTGCTGAGGCTTGCTCTGACTTTTTACCATTTTTCGAGCGCCTCGATCATCCGTATTGTCTCGTCTTCGATTGTTGTTTTGTTGTTATAATCTTCGATAGCTGGAGTGCCAATTTTTCCGATCATACGCCATGTTATTCGCATGCATGCGATCTGGTCACTTCGGTTTTTAATTTGGAGTTTGAGCTTTTCAATTTCCTCCCGGATTCGTGTGGCCTCATTCCACGGAGGTGGGTTGATTTCGTCTCTAACGATTGAAAGTAGGTAGGATAGTTGGCGTTTCTGTTTGGTTAACAGCCCTCCTCGTTTTTTCTTATTACTTTCAATTTGTGGTATTGTGGTTTTTTGTAGGTCCTTTCGTTTTTCTTGCCGTTTCTTATATTCCTCAATCGTGAGTGGCGGTGGTCCGACCTATATTGCTGGTTTTGCTGTGTATACTGGCGCTGGAGTGGTTGGTATTGATAAATATTTTGTCACGTATTCTTCCTTTAGTTTCTGCTGCTTTTTGGGTTGCTGGATATTTGATTGCTCTTTAGTTCGTCTATTGCAGAATTATTTGGTTGCAGTTTAGTTGCTGGATCAGGTCCCAGGTCAGTTGCAGGATCGCCATGTAGGGTATGTTGAACGCTAGCCTCGTTTTGACCGGCAGAGTGTGCCGTTGGCCAAGCTATTATTTGTGCTGTTCTAGGTCTTTCCTGACTTAGAGCACGAGAGATAAAAGAATAAACTAATGCGAGTAGCAGTTTCAGTTGTCTTCAGATTAACACTGGTTTATTTGGTGGCTCGCTGGCCCTTTTATATTATTGAATTCTTCTTGTTTTATTATTCTAACTAACATAAAATATATCTATCTTATTTCTACTAGTTACAAATCATATTCCCGAAATTAGTCTCAAGTATCGGATTACCGATATTATTCATTGACGAATCATCGTCTTTGTTTATATTAATAATTTTGAGTGCAAGTTCAGGGCTAAAGTCACTGCACTGTAGAATATGCATACGCTGCTGCAATATAGGCAGCGTGTGTTATTGCACCACCAAAATGCTAGTCTAGCGTATTTGGGTATTGAGTGCAATTGCGCACGTTGCGCTATTGTCAGTTTGTTTGCATATGCGACTTGTTGCTGTGCTTATGACGATGTGTGGTCGTCAGTGTACACTTGTGTGGTACACTACACCCTCACCCTTAAGAGAAAAATTAGGGGTGTTAGCGAATAATTTTTCTGCAAATATGGTTTGTGTTGTATTACAATTGTCTTATGTTATGGATTTGTTACATGATTTTCATATTTTCTAATAATTGGTATTATTTGTTTATAAATTGTTTCTTATTATTATAGTTACATTGTAGCGTTTTTAATTATATAGTTAAAATTAAAAATTATGTTGTTTTGATATAATTACATATACTTATGATTACTAATTACATTTTGATTTCATATTGTGATAGTTTTAATTATAAATCTTATTGTTTAAATTATATTCATTTCACTGCACTGTCTAATATGCAAGTTAACACCCTATTACCCTATATAACGTCACTCCAATCTGGATTTACTTCTATCCATAGTGGAGTCAGCAAAATTCCAATTTCACAATTGCATCATCGACTGCATCATCTTTTTGCGCCTTAAGCCGGATGCAATAAGCATTGCCTTTGTTATAACAACAAATATCTTGGGGATAAACAATTATCTTCCAATAATCCAATAATGAATTAATAACTGAAGCGGCATTGCCTTTGTACTGGTTTGATAAATAAACATTATCCTGAGCTGAAAGCTGACTGTTGCATTTTCATTGCCCAGATTATCTATAAGTACGAGTGTAAAGCTAATTTAAGTTTAGTCTCAAGCGGAGAACGAATAAAGATTATTTTAAATTCGACTTCGGCCGTATAAAAAATAATTGGTAGCAGAGCAAGGTTATTCTGTCTGCTTGGGACTCACTATAAAACAAGTAAAGTCGCATAGACTTGAAAAGAAAATTAAAAAGTAAAGTCACATAGACTTAAAAATAAAATTAAAAAGTAAAGTCACATAGACTTGAAAAATATTAAACGAGTAAAGTCAGAAGACTTGAAAGTAAATACGAAATTTTTTTAAATGCAAATTTTAATTAAAGTGCAAAAAAGTAAAGTCACAAGACTTGAAAAATAAAAAATCGGAAGTTTTTATAAAATTTTTTTATAGTGAAAAATAAGTGAAAACTGAAACAGTATTCTCAAAAAAAAAGGCGAGTACGAAGTTCATTCGTTATTAAAGTGATTAAAGCGAAAATAAATCCTCAAAAAGCAAAAACATTTCATTCGTGTTAAATTGTCAATCAATTTACTATGGTATATATATATATATATATATATATATATATATATATATATATATATATATATATATATATATATATATATATATATATATATATATATATAAAATATTGAACAAATTTAAAAAATTGTGCAAACAACGCAAAAGCAGCAAAAATCTTGTAACAAGGAGAGGAAAAATTTACGAACGAAAAATTTAACAACTAGCAAAATAGCGAAAGACGACTGAACTGACCACAATAAAGAAGGAAGCAAGAAGAAAAAGGACTTTTACCAGCTCATCTATCATCTATACAAAGTAAGAAATTCTTAAGAAATATTTAATGAAATATATATATGAATATATTATGAATAATTTTTTGAAATAATTTTTTGAAAAATAATTTTAAGAATTATCTGACGAATTTTTTAACAATTTTGTGAAAATTTTTTTTTAAAGTGGATTGTTTGATAAAGAATTTTAAAAAGATGTCTCTCGAAGAGCATTCATTAAATTCAGACTTAATTGCTAGGCTAATAGCAGCCCATACTGTCACATTACGGACAGAAATAGAAACTTTGAAAAGACAGCTAGGTGATTTGACAGACAGAACAGATATAACAGACTATCAAGCTCAAACAGTAGATTGTACTATTCGATGTGATGAAACATTAGATATAATTAAGTCTTTACCTGAGTTTACGGGAGGAATTACTTCTTATGTCAGTTGGCGCGAAGCAGCGCAGAATTCTATGTCATTATACATTAAAGGTAGCCAGAGATATTTCGCGGCTCTGACTATACTGAGAAATAAAATCATTAAGGAAGCAAACGACATATTAACAGCTCATGGAACAAAATTGAATTTCGATGCTATAATTAGCAGATTGAACTTTGCCTATTCAGACAAACGACCAATAAACATTATAGAACAAGAATTGAGTGTTCTGAGACAAGGTAGATCTTCACTGATCGAATTTTATAATGCAATAAATAAAAAATTAACATTATTAGTCAATAAAACCATTATGACATATGGTAACGAAAGTGATATAACAAATCACTTAAATGAAATAAACCGACAAAACGCAATAAGAATTTTCATAACAGGGCTTAACCCGCCACTGTCAGACATACTATTTTCAATTTCACCTAAAAATTTGCCAAGTGCTTTAGCCAAAGCACAAGAGTTAGAATCAAATAACTTACGAGCAAAATTCGGGCATCAATTTTATGAGAACAAATCTCATTTTTCAGTTAATAAACAAATAATTGAAAATAATCCTCAAACTGACAGTTGTCAAGCTGCAAGCAACAACAAACGAATATTTAGACCGAGGACTAACCAAAATTATAGACCTCAAAATTTCAATACAAATCAAGCTCAAAATGGTTATTTTAAATTTCGAGAGCCGGAACAAAACCAATTTTTAAGATTTCCAAGTAAGCAACAAAATTAAAATTTTCCTAAACCAGAGCCAATGGAGGTTGATCCATCCTCAGCGCAATTTCGCAAAAATGGACCAAAACAAACTTTATACCATTGTGCACAAAATCAATTAAGAAAAGAAAGAATGAACAATTTAAATGAGGAAGCTTTTTTAGAAAATCGCCCATGCTCCCATACATTTGGAGGAGGAGCAACATCACGGGCAAACGATTCAAAATATTGATCGACACGGATGCAACAAATTGCTATTGTAGCCCAAATGTTCTTGCTGATAGACAGGAACTCGTAATAAAGAAAAGAGTGAAAGCACTAAATGGTTTCACAATTATAACACATTTTTCAGAGTTAACAATTTTTAGCATAAAACAGAGATTTTATGAAATAAACGGTTTAGAAAGTGATTTATTAGTGGGATATAATTTGTTAAAAAAAGCAAATGTTTCACTGGATCTTGGAAGAGAAATATTAATTCAAGGAGGCATTGAACAAGAAATAAATGCCTATAATGAGAAAAATGAAAGAGATAATTTTGTGGGAAAAAATCCTACAATGCCAAATATTAAACGAAATGAATTCAAAGACAATATACAACAAGACTGTGCAAATCGCTCTTTAGAAAACAGGGGACATGCAACGCATGGCATCGCTGTGGACCTGCTGTCAAAATGTAACATTTTTCTGCTAAAAATGATTATAACAGCGGCATATTAACAGTGA
Source organism: Clusia tigrina (assembly GCA_920105625.2). Lineage (NCBI taxonomy): Eukaryota > Metazoa > Arthropoda > Insecta > Diptera > Clusiidae > Clusia > Clusia tigrina. The sequence goes on along the minus strand of OV050030.1, from coordinate 311,860,224 downwards.
ATTTAAAAATAAATTTGAAAAAATTTAATCTCAGCCAAAAAATTTCTAAATTATTAAAATGTATTTTTAAATATTTATCGCTATTTACAATATATATTTTAATAAATAAATTACTATTATTACGTTAATTGTATTTTGAATATGTCCATATATGAAACTGCATCGTGGCCAATGTTTGGCCAAAGCAACAACGCCCTGCTGTTGGATTAATGAATTCAAAACAGTTTGACTCCCTAAAATGCCGCAAAATTGCCAAAATATTTGCAGGCATCGGTAGCTCAAGGTGTAAAGCGTTGGCCTCTATCAACTTTATGATGCCGGTTACAAAGCCGCTGAGAAATGAATTTTTTTTATAATTTTTAATTGTTAATCTTTTTTTTAAAGAAAACTAATATGTTTTTATAAAAAATAATAAAAATAATTTACTATTTTAACAGAAATTACTCAGTTTTAAATGATTTTGCTGAGCCACATTTATTTTCTGCTGCTATAGCAGAACATTGCAGCAATGAAGTTTATATTTTCTAAAAATAGTCATAACGGCGATTCTTAACTAGCATACATAAATTCATGTGCGCATGAAATTGTGTTCGGATTTGTACGATTTCAATACGTTTATTGATGTTTGTTTTGTGATGCTTCTGCTTCGTCTGAAGAGCTTATAAATTTCACAAAATCTAATCCAATCAAATATTTCGTTCTTTCATGTGCAATTTTGGGAAGTTGTTGTATTTCCGTATATACTATATGAAGCAAATTGTTATATTGATTTTATTGCTATGGTAAAGGAAGAATTTTGCAGATGAATTAAAATTTGTTCTATTTATTTTATAATACATTATTTACAAAATAAAAATTAACTTAAATTAATATAATTAAATTTATATTATTATAAAATATAAAAAAACGTGCAGTTGCATAGAAGAACTTAGACAGCAAATAATTAAAAAAAAAAACTAAAAAGAAATCCCAAATATTATTCACAAATGTAGGTAAAAAGAGATAATTTCATTAAAAGTATTTCCATATATACATAAGTGGATACACATCCAAAGACAACTTCACACGCACAAAGAAGCACGAAGCAGTAAGAAGTTTTTGAACATTTTTATTAGTTTTCATAACTCAAGTCTCCACGTCAAGGCGAGTTTCAGTATTGAGTGGCCGGTTGTAGTATTTCGAATGGCGTGCAAAAACATGCCAGCAAAACGACTTGGGTAAACCCTGCACACATCATGTCGACATTTTTTAAAGAAAATGTCAAATGAAATGGACAAAAAGATGCACCTTATATTAAAATATGTTTTACTAAACTTTATTGATCCTAATATACATAAATTTAAAATTTCTTGGATTTTTAAATACTTGAAATTATTTTTTATAGATTTTTGATTATAATAATTTTCGATTATGAAGTGGTTTATTATGCGTTGGAACACAATCATGGTTGAACTACATTTTTCCATAGGAAATATATGTTTATATGTATGTATATAGGTTATTGGATTATATACGGTTTTATTTACAAAACTTTGTATATCAATGCATAACAAGAAGATATGTATGCATTTATTACTAGATATTGAAGTTCATAAAATTTACTTCAAACATGAACTATGATACGTAAATAGACAACGTGAATAGGCAACAGACGAACATATGAATATTAAAAGATTATCATTAATTTGAACAAAATTGGTCTTTTGTGCATAATAATTTTTTCTTCGGATAGACTCAAAAAATGTTTGATCGCATTCTGTTAAAGCGAAAATATGAAATATAAGATCGAAAGAATAAACTGTGCTGATATTTGTCCATACTGAAAATATTGAAATGTCCAAAATTTCATGACAAATTGAATTCTGCTTCACTTTATATTTAAAGAAGCCCAAAATAAACCAAAAACTCCAATCGAGACGCTTTATTTTAATTTCATATTTCTTATGGCACAATTCGCTACCTGCAAAATGATGAAAACACAAATATATACATATGTATGTATGTATTGTATGTATGGATATGATTTGTCAAGATTGAATTTCATACACTTTTCTTCTTTATCAGACATGAAATAATTCTGCTCTAGATTTGATCCAGTAAAATGTTAATATGTACTGGTTAATTTATGGAAAATAGTAAAATACTTTTATTATTATTTATAAAAATGATTATTATTTAAAAAAAATAATTTAATAAATAAATAAAGCATTTTGGTGGGGCTCGAACCCTAATCCATAAAAACCACAGTCCAATGCGCAAACCATTGAGCTAAAGACACTCATGTCATCTTTGTTCATTTTCGAGTATATTAGAGAGTCAAAGTATTTGCTGGTGCAATTCTGAATTAACTAAAATTTCTGTAATTCTGTACACAACAAATAACTTTTAGTTTTCTGCTGGTGCAGCCATGAAGATTTGCGATGCAATTCGATGTGACATTTTTGGGGATAAAGAAATAAATTAAATAAATACATATTACTATTTATTAATTTTATACACCAATTTTTGCATTTTCTTTTACTAATTTACAATATTCCCATAATTAGTTATAGAAATATACATGCCTACCTACGTAAATGAAATTATTCAAATGCAATTAACTTACATATAGTAGTAGAAATATTTAAAAAGTAGTTTTTTTTTAAATATATATTGTAAAGTGCATTAATTTTAATATTAATTAAAATTTTTTTGTAATTTTCACAAATTTTTGTTTGAAATAGAAATTTCAAATTAAATTTACTATGAATATGCGTCGTTTTAGCATTGGAAATGTTCACTTTAACATTTTTTCACTGACTAGCTGACTAGCTATAGCCATGAACAAATAGTATTGGTTAGATTTGATATTAATGTCTTATTAATCTAAATTGTATTATTTTTTATGTTATCAATATACTAATAATTAATAAATAATAAGACTATTAAATCTGCATTTCTTAATTTTCCTATTATGACAATAAAAACCATTCCTTCTTAAACTCATATAAAATTAATTTACTTTGAATCTGTTATGAATCGTTTTTAGCAGAAAAATGTTATGTTTAACATCTGTTAACGGTTTCAGGGCGATTGCCATTCAATTCCATTCCTCTCTTTTGCCAAAGAGAGCGACGGAACCACTATACGTAAATACTCTTGGTAAATTTTGTGGGAAAAAATCCTACAGTGCCAAGAAAAAATATTACGGAAAATAGAAATTCCGCTGAACAAAAAAATAATTTTTTAATTGATTCGGGTACGAGATGCCAGAATATTAATAAACTTAGAAAACAAATAATAACCAAAATTGAAAGGGATCATGGAAAAATCAATCTTGATATTCCATTTAGAACTGATGTTCGTGCAGAAATTCGTACAGTTTCTGAAACTCCTATATGGAGCAAACAATACCCTTACCCATTAGCAGTAAATGATTTTGTAAACAAGGAAATCAATAGCTTGTTACAAAAAGGGATTATTAGAAAAAGCAAGAGCCCATACAATTCTCCAATATGGATTGTACAAAAAAAAAAGGTTTTAATCCAGACGGATCCCCAAAACAAAGACTTGTTATAGACTTTAAAAAACTAAATAAACAAACAATTTCAGATAGATATCCAATACCGGATATGGAAGTCATTTTGTCCAATTTAGGAGAAGCAAAATTTTTTTCCACTCTTGACTTGGAGTCAGGATTTCATCAAATTCTAATGAAGGAGGCTGATATAGAAAAGACAGCATTTTCTGTTAATAATGGTAAATTCGAGTTTTTACGCCTACCCTTTGGCCTAAAAAATGCTCCTAGTATTTTTCAGAGAGCAATGGATGACATTCTAAGAGATTTTATAGGAAAGACTTGTCATGTGTGTGGACGATATCATTGTTTTTTCGAACAATTTAGACGATCATTTAAAACATTTAAACGAACTGATTAGAATTTTACAGGGGGCCAATATGAAAATTTCATTGGAAAAATCCAGATTCTTTGAAACAAAAGTAGAATTTCTCGGATACGTGGTATCCCATAAAACAATTCAAGCAGACCCTAAAAAGATTGAGACTATTTCCAATTTTCCGATGCCAAAAACACTAAGGCAGTTAAGAAGTTTTTTGGGAATGACGGGTTATTATAGAAAATTTGTTAAAGAATACGCAAAAATTGCAAAAGCACTTACCAACTACCTATCAGGGGAAAATGGACAAATTTCAAAAAACAGGTCAAGCAAAATAAATGTTGACTTAGATACAGCGGGAATTCAATCTATTGAAAAATTAAAAGATTTATTGACTGAACAGGTCGAACTCTCACAACCTGATTATAAAAGAAAATTCATTCTAACAACAGACGCATCAAACGTTGCAATAGGAGCAGTTCTATCGCAAGAAGGCAAACCTATTACATTTGTTTCCAAAACTTTGAATTCAACAGAGAGAAATTATGCAACTAATGAAAATTATGCAACTAATGAACTATATGCAATAGTATGGTCTTTAAAATCACTAAGAAATTATCTGTATGGAGTAAAAGCTATAGAAATACATACAGACCATCAACCTTTAACATTCTGTGTTTCAAATAAAAATCCAAATACTAAAATAAAAAGATGGAAAACTTTCATTGAAGAGTTTAGTCCTAAAATGGTATATAAACCAGGAAAAACTAATCTCGTTGCGGACGCACTCTCAAGACTAATTTTAAATAACTTAGAGGATGAAACAAGTGAAACATCTGAATCTGACTCTCAGCATTCAATAGAATCTAGCGATGATAAACAGATAAAAGAAACTAAAAAACCTTTAAACCAATTCAAACAACAAATATTATTGGGAAAAAATAGGTTTACAATTCATGAAAAAATATAAATTTTTGGTAAAACACGACATATAATAGAATATGATACGGTACCAAATTTAGTAACAATATTGAAAGAATTCTTAAGACCTAACATAACAACAGGAATTTATTGTACACCAGAAGACCTGTACGAGATAAAAGAAGAATTACTAAGGACATTCAATATAAAGTTTCTTATTACAAGATTATTTCCAATTGACATTGCAAATAAAGAAGATCAAAGAATAATAATTGAACAAACTCATGAGAGAGCTCATAGACATTTTAGAGAAAATATCGAACAAATTCGAGACAAATACTACTGGCCAAAAATGGCTAAACAATTTAAAGAACATGTAAGAAAAAACTATAATAGGCGCTTATTCAAAATATTTAACAGTCAAAATAATTTATGACAAAATGAACCTAGGAGAAAAACTTTAGAAATTCTTCAGGGATACCCCGAAGTAGAACTTATTATAATGGATAATGAACCAGGATTTAGTTCATTTCAATTCAAATCCTTAATTAAAAGATATGGCATTAAAATATTTTACTGTAACCCAAAACACAGCACAACTAATGGACAAGTGGAAAGAGTCCATTCAACATTAATCGAAATTACACGATGTATTAAAGAGGAATTTAACCTCTTAAATGACTTAGAAGCAATATATAGGGCGGTAAAAGAATATAACCGTACCATTCATTCAGTCACAAAGAAGAGACCATTTGAGACTTATTTAACAAAATTAGGCACGATGAAATGCCTGAATTATTAAGAAAAACGCAAGCAAGCGTTTTAAATAAATTAAATAAGAAAAGAAACGAAAAAATATATAAACACGGAGATGTTATTTTCGAGAAAAATATCGGTGAAAGAAATAAATTAAAGCATCGTTATAAAAAACAAAAAGTTAAAGAAAACTTTAATAGAAACGTAAAAATCTTTAGTAGAAATAGAATAGTACATAAAGATAATATAAAACACACATAAAGATACAAATTTAACATATACTTAATTTTGTAGAATGTTTTGATTTATCACATAACTAATTTGACACATTACGAATATTTGTCAAAAGAGACAAAAAAATTATTTGAAGGAAAAATTTAATCTGTATCCTACCCTGTTGAAAAAGGAATAGACTTTGATAGGATTCATTCAAATGTAGATTTGCAAGGGCTAAATGAAAATAAAAATAGAAACCAAATTAAAAGAATTAGTACAGAATAATAACAGACAGTGTGTTACAAATTCAAAAATGTTTAAAGCGATACAAGAATTTGGAGAAAGAATGCAACATTTTCAAACAGATTCAAAATTGGTCGTTGCTACTTTATACTGAAATAAATTAATACTGAAAGAACTACAGGATTTGTTAGAAACTGTGACAAGAGTAAAATCGGACTGTTAAATGCAGGAATTTTAAATTATGAAGAAATTAGAGAAATTATTGGACATGAAATAAAAAATATTTCTATTACAGACTTAATCGATGTCTCAAAGTGTATGATAGCTCAAAATAAAGATTGTATAATAATGTACATCAAATATTCCATTTGTAAAAGCAATTTGTGAATTATATAATGCAATTTATATACATAGCCCAATCTGATGGAAAATTAATAATAAATGATAAAATTGTAAAATGCAATAAGCAATTGAAAAATGTAAAATAGAAATAAATATGTATTATTGTAAGATTCAAAAAATAATACTTGTTTATCTAACTTATTAAATACAAAAAATGTTACAGAATGTTCCAAAATTATGGAAAAAAATAAAAGTATAAATATAATTAATGACGGAGCAATTATAATGTCCGGAATACATGATGTAAACAATAAAACTTTGAATGGAACTTATTTAGTTACTTTTGAAAAAGATGTAATTTAATTAAAGAGATTAATTTAATTTAATTATATAAAAGATTAATTTAATTTAATTATATAAAATACGAAAATGTAAAAGAAGAAATTAATGAATATATAAGATCGATAAATGTAAACGATTTTAAAATTACAAAATATTATGAAGCTGAAGATGATGCATTAAGATTTGATAATATTGATTTACTGGAAATTCAAGAAACTCCAGTCGAAACTTATATAATTTATACCTATTTGATTCTTTCGACTTTGATTTTGTTAATATTAATATATTTTAAAACAAAAAATATAATCTCAAATTATTTAAAGAAACGACAGGAAAAACCATTCCTGGAAATTAGCCAGAAAATAAGTGAATATGGCATGTCGTGACGACATATTTAAGAGGGGGGGGGGGGGGGGGAGTTAACACCCTATTACCCCAAATAACGGCACTCCAATCTGGATTTACTTCTATCCATAGTGGAGTCAGCAAAATTCCAATTTCACAATTGCATCATCGACTGCATCATCTTTTTGCGCCTTAAGCCGGATGCAATAAGCATTGCTTTTGTTATAACAACAAATATCTTGGGGATAAACAATTATCTTCCAATAATCCAATAATGAATTAATAACTGAAGCGGCATTGCCTTTGGTCTGGTTTGATAAATGAACATTATCCTAGGCTGAAAGCTGCATTTTCATTGCCCAGATTATCTATAAGTACGAGTGTAAAGCTAATTTAAGTTTAGTCTTAAGCGGAGAACAAATTAGGATTTTTTAAAATTCGACTTCGGCCGTATAAAAAATAATTTGCATACGCTGCTGCAATATAGGCAGCGTGTGTTATAGCACCACCAAAATGCTAGTCTAGCGTATTTGGGTATTGAGTGCAATTGCGCACGTTGCGCTATTGTCAGTTTGTTTGTATATGCGACTTGTTGCTGTGCTTTTGGTCACACGTATAGTGTATGTGAATTTATTGTGTTTGTTGTACACGTATTCCTTATGTGGGTTGTGTAAAGTGGTGAATTACAATTTCTATAAGATTTTATGATCATAACTTTTATTTGCCTGATAAAGCATTAATTTATTTAGTTGCGTTAAATTGATATGCATTGCTTTGATGTGATGTGGTTATATGTACTAGAAAAAATTTTTTTTTAATATAATATAATGTTTTCTGGTGCTTTTTAACGTTTATTGTTTTGTTTTCCTTTGTTATAAATTCGAAACTTTATTTAATTTTTTTTGTTATACGTCAACTGAATAGATTTTTCTTAAGTACAATACATTTGTTATTAGAAATGCATCAATTGTTGCATTGTTCTATAAATCAGCCTAATTAAATGTGGCCTGTTGCTGTGTAAAACCACGTTTCCCATTTTGTTACATACGAGTACTAGCTGACCCCGCAAGCGTTGCCCTGCGTGAAATTATGTTTTGAAAAGAAAAAAAAGTTGAATTTATATTGGGTTGAAAATCATTTATTTGCGATTTTTCTACATTTTTTTCAATGTAACGCAGCTTGATAAACAACATTTTTTGTTTTCTGTTCCGATGCGTCAATGTACAGAGAAGATGGTTTTCCAACTCATGAACACGCCACGTATAGCTGGCCGTGTGAAAAACATGGCATTTCCAGATTTATGCCATACACTTCCAGCAATGATACACACATTAAATTTCTTATGTGCACCCTCCACACAGACCCCAATAACTTCTGAAAATTTTATTTTATGTGCACCCTCCACACAGACCCCAATCACCCCTGAAAATTTCATTGAAATCGGGCAAGCCGTCTAGGAATGATAAAAATCCGAAAAAAACACGTAAAGCCAAACATAATTAATGTTTTTTTTTCGTTTTTGCAAAACGTGCAAAGATACACACATGAAATTTCTTATGTGCACCCTCCACACAGACCCCAATCACCCCTGAAAATTTCATTGACATCGGGCAATCCGTCTAGGAATGATAAAAATCCGAAAAAAACACGTAAAGCCAAACAGTATTTTTTTTTTTTTTTTTTTTGTTTTTGCAAAACGTGCAAAGATACACACATGAAATTTCTTATGTGCACCCTCCACACAGACCCCAATCACCCCTGAAAATTTCATTGAAATCGGGCAAGCCGTCTAGGAGGAGTATGCGAACATGAAGTTTTGCCACTTAATTTTATATATATAGAAGATATACACTATGGTATATATATTTTATGTATATATGGATTTAACTTTATGTAAGAATAAATTTAACTCAAGGGGCGGTCACGCAACTATTAGTACAATTAAATTCGCACATATTTCATAAAATTCCGCGAAAATTATTATTTCCCAAGACCTAATGTACAATAATATTTTATTTCTCATTGCTAAAACGTAAGCTTAATTTATGAGCATTACTGAGACCTCATTCTTACGTAATTAATTCTTCACGATATAAAAGAAAAAATAAATTATTAAAAGCTTTAAAAACTTATAAAAGTACCAATTTTTGCATCTCTGATGTGTGTGTGGTAAAGTATGGGGAGTTGACTAGACGAATGAAGGAGCATATAGGGACACTAAACTTATAATTAGGAGCAGAGGGAGGCGAAAATTAAGAAATTGCCGGTCAAAAGAGGATTAAACCTTTTTACCGTATTCTCACAAATAACAACAGCTTCAATAATATCAGAAGAATTTTCAAAAAAGGTCAAAAATACAGCTAAACGAATTAAGTCAACGTCTTTATGCTTTTAATTAAACAGAGGTAGTGTTTCTTTCTTTAATAATGACGAAAACAATTTTTTAATTTATCGAAATAAATTTTTTACTTAAATTCAACTGCAATATTTCGACTTGTGGATCTTGAGGGTTCATTGATAATTCATTGATAATCAGCAATTATCAAACAAATTTTATGTTTTGAGTTATTTTGAGAGGTTAAGTGAGAATTGAGGAATTACGATAGTTAGAGTTAAATGGGGGTGCACTGTATTTTTACCACTACATACGAGTACATCAATTTTAAAACATTCTCCCACTAGCAGAACTCGCACAAATACATTCATATCAACAGTCTTTTCTATTTGTTCTTTGATAAAGGTATGAAAGAAATAGAAAAAATATGTTCGTAATAAAGTGTTCGGAAATGTGTTTTATATATTTACTCGTTGGAAAATGGTAATCCCCCTTTTTATTTTGTTTTGTGTTCATAATAAAGGCAAAGAAGAATAAGAAGAGACATTCAAATCGCGCGTTTTTATTTATCGCCGCGATTTGGGAATATCGCCGTTACCAGTGATTGCTATTTTTCAATCACCGTGATTTTAAACAGTGACTGCGATCGCTGTTTCCATTGCGTTCATACATATACATATATATGTATGCAGTCAACCAAACTGTTATCAAATATGCAAAGTAACAGCCAAAACCTCGATTTTTAACAGGCATCCAGTGATTGAAAATCGCTACTTTAACTAAAAGCGTGAAATAACAGCGAGCTTTGATAACGAATGAATAAATCAATCACTGTTTTTATCATGTTAGTTAAGCAAATTTATGTATGTATATAGTTGTTGCTGTTAAATTATCCCATTGCTGGAGAGAGTGACAATTTATGCAAGGTTTGAATATTCATACTTATCGCTTTATATTTTAACATTTGCGCATAGATAATAGAGAAGCTGATAGATATTTGGAAAATTACTTAATTCCCCGAAATTCGGATCCTTTATTATGGTGGCGGAACAATAAAACAAAGTATCCAAGTGTTTCGATAGTAGCGCAAGAAAATTTTTGCAGATTGGCATCTTCCGTACCATGCGAACGCCTTTTATCGCATGCTGGACAGATATTAAGCGAGCGGCGAAATCATTTATGGGATGAAAATGTGAAAATGTTATTATATTTAAATTGTAACTATTATTATTATTATTATTATTATATCTTACACCATAATTAATTAGAAAATTGTAACTATAAATACTGTACTTAAACATTATTTATTAATTTTTTTTATTATTTATAAATATTAGATTATTAATAATAAAATGTATTTTTCCAGCTGAATATCATAATTTAATTATTAGACGATAAGATATTAAAACGACTACTTGTAAGTTTTTGAATGAGATATGTCACAAGCAATGCACCAATCGTTCAATTGATTAGTTTTACCTTCAAATCTATATCAGAATGTGTTCAATTTATACAATGCCAATATACGAAATTAAATTATTCAATCAAATAAATTTTATAATGACATAACTACAAAATGTATAACACCATTGAGAAATTCCAATATTGTCAGCTACCCTGTAATATTAAATTCAAAACTTTATTAATTATTGAAAAAAATTCCCTTTGCATAAAATGCATGCTTTAAAAGTAACAGCAATCAAGAAACAAACTAACACTTTATTGCGAATTTTTGTTCTTACCTTTTTCCAAAAATAATGTAAAAATTCAAAATCAAAAAAGGCCCGATTTATGGGAATAAAAAGTCTACGTATAAAGCGAAAACGAGTAATTCCAAGTATCAGAAAAGCAATTAAGTGATGAATGACTATCAAGTTTGTGTATCAAAGTTGACAAAAGTGTTTTCGCAAATGTGTTATTTAAAATAATTATTTAAAAAGTCAAGTAACAAATGTCTGCAAAGGGAAAGGAGATCGAGTTTTCCGAGAGAAAATTTATCGTGGTTTTGTGGAAGAAGGGTATGTCATATCGTCAAATAGGTGAAATAGTCTACCGAAGATATTCATCTGTCCAACGAGTCGTAAAATCGGTATTTTTTTTTTGTTTTTGAATTTTTCCATTTTTTAGGAAAATGGTAATCCCTCTTTTTATTTTCTTTTGTGTTCATAATAAAGGCAAAGGAGAATAAGAAGAGACATTCAATTTGCGCGTTTTTTATTTACCGTTTCAACCATATTTTTTGGTCACACGTATAGTGTATGTGAATTAATGTGTTTGTCGTACACGTAATCCTTATGTGGGTTGTGTAAAGTGGTGAATAAAAAGCAGCTGTTTTTGTTTACAATTTGTACAAGATCATAACTTTTATTTGCCTGATAAAGCATTAATTTATTTAGTTGCGTTAAATTGATATGCATTGCTTTGATGTGATGTGCTTATATGTACTAGATAGTTTTTTTTTTAATATAATGCAATGTTTTCTGGTGGTTTTTAACGTTTATTGTTTTGTTTTCCTTTGTTATAAATTCGAAACTTTATTTAATTTTTTTTGTGGTTCATTTCAGTTTTATTAATGACAAAATTATGCGTCAACTGAATAGATTTTTCTTAAGTACAATACATTTGTTATTAGAAATGCATCAATTGTTGCATTGTTCTATAAATCAACCTAATTAAATGTGGCCTGTTGCTGTGTAAAACCACGTTTCCCATTTTGTTACATACACAATGGTATATATATTTTATGTATATATGGATTTAACTTTATGTAAGAATAAATTTAACTCAAGGGGCGGTCACGCAAATATTAGTACAATTAAATTCGCACATATTTCATAAAGTTCCGCGAAAATTATTATTTCCCAAGACCTAATGTACAATAATTTTTTATTTCTCATTGCTAAAACGTAAGCTTAATTTATGAACATTACTGAGAAAGCTTTAAGAACTTATAAAAGTACCAATTTTTGCATCTCTGATGTGTGTGTGTTAGACTATGGGGTGTTGACTAGACGAATGAAGGAGCATATAGGGCCACTAAACTTATAATTAGGAGCAGAGGGAGGCGAAAATTAAGAAATTGCCGGTCAAAAGAGAATTAAACCTTTTTACAGTATTCTCACAGACAACAGTTTCAATAATCTCAGAAGAATTTTCAAAATAGGTCAAAAATACAGCTAAACGAATTAAGTAAACGTCTTTATGCTTTTAATTAAACAGAGGTAGTGTTTCTTTCTTTAATAATGACGAAAACAATTTTTTAATTTATCGAAATAAGTTTTTTACTTAAACTCAACTGCAATATTTCGACTTGTGAATCTTGAGGGTTCATTGACAATGAGCAATTATCAAAAAAATTTTATGTTTTGAGTTATTTTGAGAGGTTAAGTGAGAATTGAGGAATTACGATAGTTAGAGTTAAATGGGGGTGCACTGTATTTTTACCACTACATACGAGTACATCAATTTTAAAACATTCTCCCACTAGCAGAACTCGCACAAATACATTCATATCAACAGTCTTTTCTATTTGTTCTTTGATAAAGGTATGAAAGAAATACAAAAGAAATGTTCGTAATAAAGTGTTCGGAAAGGTGTTTTATATATTGACTCGTTTTAAAATGGTAAGCCCCCCTTTTTATTTTGTTTTGTGTTCATAATAAAGGCAAAGAAGAATAAGAAAAGACATTCAAATCGCGCGATTTTTATTTATCGCCGCGATTTGGGAATATCGCCGTTACCAGTGATTGCTATTTTTCAATCACCGTGATTTTAAACAGTGACTGCGATCGCTGTTTCCATTGCGTTCATACATATACATATATATGTATGCAGTCAACCAAACTGTTATCAAATATGCAAAGTAACAGCGAAAACCTCGATTTTTAACAGGTATCCACAGTGATTGAAAATCGCTACTTTTACTAAAAGCGTGAAATAATAGCGAACTTTGATATCGAATGAATACGAGTATATCAATCACTGTTTTTATCATGTTAGTTAAGTAAATTTATGTATGTATGTAGTTTTTGCTGTTAAATTATCCCATTGTTGGAGAGAGTGACAATTTATGCAAGGTTTGAATATTCATACGTATCGCTTTATATTTTAACATTTGCGCATAGATAATAGAGAAGCTGATAGATATTTGGAAAATTACTTGATTCCCCGAAATTCGAATCCTTTATTATGGTGGCGGAACAATAAAACAAAGTATCCAAATGTTTCGATAGTAGCCCAAGAAAATTTTTGCAGATTGGCATCTTCCGTACCATGCGAACGCCGTTTATCGCATGCTGGACAGATATTAAGCGAGCGGCGAAATCATTTAGGGGATGAAAATGTGAAAATGTTATTATATTTAAATTGTAACTATTATTATTATTATTATTATTATTATATCTTACACCATAATTAATTAGAAAATTGTAACTATAAATACTGTACTTAAACATTACTTATTAATATTTTTTATTATTTATAAATATTAGATTATTAATAATAAAATGTATTTTTCCAGCTGAATATCATAATTTAATTATTAGACGATAAGATATTAAAACGACTACTTGTAAGTTATTAAATGAGATATGTCACAAGCAATGCACCAATTGTTCAATTGATTAGTTTTACCTTCAAATGTATATCAGAATGTGTTCAATTTCTACAATGCCAATATACGAAATTAACTTATTCAATCAAATAAATTTTATAATAACATAACTACAAAATGTATAACACCATTGAGAAATTCCATTATTGTCAGCTACCCTGTAATATTAAATTCAAAACTTTATTAATTATTGAAAAAAATTCAAATGAACAAATTCCCTTTGCATAAAATGCATGCTTTAAAAGTAACAGCAATCAAGAAACAAACTAACACTTTCTTGCGATTTTTTTTCTTACCTTTTTCCAAAAAGAATGTAAAAATTCAAAATCAAAAAAAGGCCCGATTTATTGCAATAAAAAGACTACGTATAAAGCGAAAACGAGTAATTCCAAGTATCAGAAAAGCAATTAAGTGATGAATGACTATCAAATTTGTGTATCAAAGTTGACAAAAGTGTTTTCGCAAATGTGTTATTTAAAATAATTATTTAAAAAGTCAAGTAACAAATGTCTGCAAAGGGAAAGGAGATCGAGTTTTCCGAGAGAAAATTTATCGTGGTTTTGTGGAAGAAGGGTATGTCATATCGTCAAATAGGTGAAATAGTCTACCGAAGATATTCATCTGTCCAACGAGTCGTAAAATCGGTATTTTTTTTTTTGTTTTTGAATTTTTCCATTTTTTAGGAAAATGGTAATCCCTCTTTTTATTTTCTTTTGTGTTCATAATAAAGGCAAAGGAGAATAAGAAGAGACATTCAATTTGCGCGTTTTTTATTTACCGTTTCAACCATTTTTTTTTGTTCACACGTATAGTGTATGTGAATTAATGTGTTTGTTGTACACGTATTCCTTATATGGGTTGTGTAAAGTGGTGAATAAAAAGCAGCTGTTTTTGTTTACAATTTGTACAAGATCATAACTTTTATTTGCCTGATAAAGCATTAATTTATTTAGTTGCGTTAAATTGATATGCATTGCTTTGATGTGATGTGCTTATATGTACTAGATATTTTTTTTTTTTAATATAATGCAATGTTTTCTGGTGGTTTTTAACGTTTATTGTTTTGTTTTCCTTTGTTATAAATTCGAAACTTTATTTAATTTTTTTTGTGGTTCATTTCAGTTTTATTAATGACAAAATTATACGTCAACTGAATAGATTTTTCTTAAGTACAATACATTTGTTATTAGAAATGCATCAATTGTTGCATTGTTCTATAAATCAACCTAATTAAATGTGGCCTGTTGCTGTGTAAAACCACGTTTCCCATTTTGTTACATATATACACAATGGTATATATAGTTTATGTATATATGGATTTAACTTTATGTAAGAATAAATTTAACTCAAGGGGCGGTCACGCAAATATTAGTACAATTAAATTCGCACATATTTCATAAAATTCCGCGAAAATTATTATTTCCCAAGACCTAATGTACAATAATTTTTTATTTCTCATTGCTAAAACGTAAGCTTAATTTATGAACATTACTGAGACCTCATTCTTACGTAATTAATTCTACACGATATAAAAGAAAAAAATAAATTATTAAAAGCTTTAAAAACTTATAAAAGTACCAATTTTTGCATCTCTGATGTGTGTGTGGTAAAGTATGGGGAGTTGACTAGACGAATGAAGGAGCATATAGGGACACTAAACTTAGAATTAGGAGCAGAGGGAGGCGAAAATTAAGAAATTGCCGGTCAAAAGAGAATTAAACCTTTTTACAGTATTCTCACAAATTACAACAGTTTCAATAATCTCAAAAGAATTTTCAAAATAGGTCAAAAATACAGCTAAACGAATTAAGTCAACGTCTTTATGCTTTTAATTAAACAGAGGTAGTGTTTCTTTCTTTAATAATGACGAAAACAATTTTTTAATTTATCGAAATAAGTTTTTTACTTAAATTCAACTGCAATATTTCGACTTGTGGATCTTGAGGGTTCATTGATAATCAGCAATTATCAAACAAATTTTATATTTTGAGTTATTTTGAGAGGTTAAGTGAGAATTGAGGAATTACGATAGTTAGAGTTAAATGGGGGTGCACTGTATTTTTACCACTACATACGAGTACATCAATTTTAAAACATTCTCACACTAGCAAAACTCGCAAAAATACATTCATATCAACTGTCTCTTCTATTTGTTCTTTGCTAAAGGTATGAAAGAAATATAAAAAAAATGTTCGTAATAAAGTGTTCGGAAAGGTGGAAAATGGTAATCCCCCTTTTTATTTTGTTTTGTGTTCATAATAAAGGCAAAGAATTATTTATCGCCGCGATTTGGGAATATCGCCGTTACCAGTGATTGCTATTTTTCAATCACCGTGATTTTAAACAGTGCCTGCGATCGCTGTTTCCATTGCGTTCATACATATACATAAATATGTATGCAGTCAACCAAACTGTTATCAAATATGCAAAGTAACAGCGAAAACCTCGATTTTTAACAGCCATCCACAGTGATTGAAAATCGCTACTTTTACTAAAAGCGTGAAATAACAGCGAACTTTGATAACGAATAAATTAATTAATCACTGTTTTTATCATGTTAGTTAAGTAAATTTATGTATGTATATAGTTGTTGCTGTTAAATTATCCCATTGCTGGAGAGAGTGACAATTTATGCAAGGTTTGAATATTCATACTTATCGCTTTATATTTTAACATTTGCGCATAGATAATAGAGAAGCTGATAGATATTTGGAAAATTACTTGATTCCCCGAAATTCGGATCCTTTATTATGGTGGCGGAACAATAAAACATAGTATCCAAATGTTTCGATAGTAGCGCAAGAAAATTTTTGCAGATTGGCATCTTCCGTACCATGCGAACGCCTTTTATCGCATGCTGGACAGATATTAAGCGAGCGGCGAAATTATTTATGGGATGAAAATGTGAAAATGTTATTATATTTAAATTGTAACTATTATTATTATTATTATTATATCTTACACCATAATTAATTAGAAAATTGTAACTATAAATACTGTACCTAAACATTACTTATTAATATTTTTTATTATTTATAAATGTTGTGAAGAGCCAAGTAGCTTGGTGATTCCATCTTTTTTTAATTTATGTGTTGTGAAGTCAGATTTACTGTATTGAGCAGGAACACACACGCCCGTAAAGATGTGAAGTTGTGTTGGCTGTATACGCAGCGAAAAATTTATATTCTTATTGCTTGAAAGTAACACACTTGATTTAAAGCAACACTTTATTTTTATTACCAACTATAATTCGTTTCTACTTGATTACAACTTAAACTTAGTGGGTATTCGTCAAACCTCCTTGGTTGAGAGTTAAAGATCAACTGCCTGGTCACGCAGTATTGCCGACCGACTCTCCTCCTCTGCCTGAGTCGGCACTTTCGCATGGCAAAAAGAAAGATGGCTGCGGCCTGCCCCACGACTTTGGCGGGACCCAATGAGGGGAATTCTCTCCGCACTGAGTCCCGCTCAGAGTCGCATGGTGACTGTGAGCAGGCAGCAGCCATAGTCAGGAGGGCTCCGGCGCGAACATGCCGCCTCCTTGCAGTATTGCAAGAGAGATGACGACCTATCCCGCCGGCTCCCATCCTGATGCACCCCTTAGTGTAAGAGATGGTGGTGTCGCCGGTGACACCGGGAGCACCCCGGCTCTTTGCAGCTGTGGGTGAAGTGTTTCACCCCCAGGCACACGAAGCAAAATTCTCGGCTCGCGACCGCCTCTCTCCTGCGCCGCGATGATAGCTGCAGGAACGCCCTGCATACTGATGGTGTGCCCCCAGCGCTTACACATCTCGCACGGGCTTTGTGGAGCCGCTTCCGGGTGCGAGACTGCCGTTGCTGCGGATGTTGCTTGAGATGGCGCAGCTACCATTGGGGCGCGAGATGGCGCAGCCTTCCCTGCGGCGCGGGCTGTCGCAGCCACCACTGGGGCGCGGGACATCGCAGCCACCACTGGGGCGCGGGATGTCGCAGCCACCACTGGGGCGCGAGACATCGCAGCCACCACTGGAGCGCGGGCCATCGAACGTGAATCACGTGGCGCAACGGTGGTGCGGACGCTCCCTGGCGTGGACTCCTGATTGGGATTGCGGCGGACGCTCATCGGCCCCGTCGATAGCGAACGCGCTGCAGGTGGTGCAGAGCGGGCTCGGGTGCGCGATGGCGCAGCTGCCGCTGTGGTGCTGGATGCTGTCGTGACATCGTGGGCGCGAGACGGCGCCGCTGCCCCCAGATTGTGATATGTTGTCGACCCCTGTAGCATCACGGGGGCTGGGAACACCAACTGTACCCTCGGAGCACAAGCAAGGCACGGCCCGATATAGCGTCTTCCACGCCAGTCAGCTCGGCACGATGGGAAGGTCTGTGGAAAATCAAATTTTATAATTAGTCCTGGGCTTACGAGAAGGCTAATAATAAAAGTTAGGACGCTAATAGTAGGAGAAATAACGGCGTCAAGACTACGTAGAGTACTACAACTTTATCCCGTGGCATAGCCAGGCGAGATCTACTGCTACCGTTTTACGAGGAAGACTAAGGATTCCATGGAAGAACCAAGGTATATATATATAAAAAGGAAAGGCTACAAAGAATGGGACTAGCTACAAAAACGGCCAAAAGACCGGATGCCGGGATTACTCAGCCTGCACTCCCGCTCGAGGGAGTAGAACCTGGTGACGGGCCTTGTAATGATTCCGCGTGCTGTCCGCACTTTCGCGACTCGCACTCTACCGCCTGAGTCCGGGTGGACCTCAGTGATCTTGCCAATCGCCATTCGTTGGGTGGAACGTGGTCATCCTGCACTACCACCAGATCTCCGTTAGCTGCATTTTCTTGGATGGTCTTCCACTTTGTTCTGCGCTGGCACTCCAGAAGATATCCAGCGTACTGAGAACTGTTGGGAGAGAACTTGAAGCCTACGCCATCGATTAAGAATAGAAAGAAAAGGGGTGGTCTCCTCCGAGACGACTGGTGCAAGAAGTGGTCCCCCACTAGAAAGTGCCCTGGGGTAAGTGGTTGGAGGTCGTCGGGATCGTCACTGAGTGCGCTAATCGGTCGAGAATTCAGACATGCCTCGACGCGGGCTAATACCGTCGCCAACTCCTCATACGTATACCGGATCTGCCCACCCATTCGTTTGAAATGGTGTTTGAAGCTCTTTATTGCGGCTTCCTACAGTCCTCCCATATGGGGAGCGTTTGGAGGTATAAAATGCCATTTCAATTGGTGAAACCAATGCTGCGTGGTTGCCTGATCCTTAGCTTCTCGAATCACACGTGCGAACTCCATGCGCACTATCTTCTCTGCTCCCACAAAATTCTTTCCGTTGTCAGAATAAATGTTAGCTGGGCACCCCCGTCGCCTAATGAATCTAGACAGGGCGGCTAAAAAGGCCTGGGTAGTTAAATCCGTGGTAGCTTCTAAATGGGCGGCCTTGGTGGCGAAATATACCCCCGCCCTTGAAACGTTTTAATTTCAAAAGGACCCGCAAAATCAACCCCCGCGGTGGCGAAAGGACGAGACAGGGTGGTGCGTTCAGGGGGCAAAGGCGCCATGATCTGGCTCAATCTACGTTTCTTTTCTACCAGGCAAGTTTTACACCGTAAAATGGTACCCTTGACTAAAACCTTTGCGCGTGGAACCCAATATTGAGTTCGAAGGAGCCGAAGCATAAGCTGATTTCCCCCATGCAACGAGATTTGATGGGTGAACTCAACGAGCAGTCGTGTAAACTGTCCGTGGTACGGCAAAATTTGTGGGTATCGTTCGGAGAACGGGATCTGAGTGGAATGCGCTAGGCGTCCGTTCACTCGAATCGACCCATCTGAATGAAGGAAGGGGTTCAAGGTGAGCAGAGAACTCGAATTGGAAATGGGTTGCCCGTTCTGCCGGCATCCATACTCCTCGGGGTAGTACATCTGCTGCGTTATGGTCGTTACGAGAAGTGTAGCGGCAACAATCTCTGCAGTCGTGATAGGCGATCCCGGGGGTGGGGCGTGGTCACGTAGCTTTCGCATAGCGTATCTAGAAAAGCGCTGGATATAGCACACAACCCGCAGTGCTCGCGGCAACGATGAGAAACGCAGCATCAAGTCATCATGCTGTTTGACCTGGATTGTATGCGTAGCAACGTTGCGCTGTTCCTCCAGGGCGTCAGGGCTAGCGATTTTCGAAGGCTGAGGCCAGGAATTTGAGTCGTGGGTAAGCCATCCCAGACCGCTCCACCACAAATGGTTGTGAACAAGCGCTGCTGGAGTTACCCCCCGACTGGCAAGGTCAGCTGGATTGTCTGCCGACTTGACATGTCTCCAGCATTCCACACCTACTTTACTTGAAATGGTGGTAACCCGATTAGCTACGAAGGTTTTCCATGTATGCGGGGATTTCTGGAGCCAAGCCAAAACTATGGTCGAATCCGTCCAACAAAACAAGTTGCCGGAGGTGACTCCCACCTGACCTTGTCCGAAGTGCCGCCACCAACTCGGATAACAATACCGCGCCACAGAGTTCTAAGCGGGGTAAGGACAACGTCTTAAGAGGTGCTACCCGCGATTTAGCCACTAATAAGTGGGACGTGACAGTATCGCCGCACTGGCATCGCACATAAAGCGCGGCGGCGTATGCCGCTTGCGAAGCATCGCAAAACGCATGGAACTGGATATCTACATCCGGTGCAGATCCCACCCAACGCGGAATACGAATCTGCGAGATGTCGTCATATGCCCCTAAAAATTCCCTCCAACGACTGGATGAGGCGAGGATCAGCGATTCGTCCTGCTGCATCAAGATCTTGGCCACGATCACAACAGGTGCCAGCCATCCGGCTGGATCAAACAGTTGAGCTATAATCGATAGCACCTTGCGTCTGGTGGCTCGTGGGTCGAAGCAAATGGGCTGAAGGTGAAAGTAGAAATGGTCAGTCTTTGCGTTCCACCGGATTCCTAATGTCTTAGTTAGACTAGCTTCATCCAGCTTCAGAAAGTCCTCTCGGAGCAAGTGGTCTGGAGGCAAAGAGGAGAGAATGGCTTCCGTATTAGCTATCCACTTTCGCATGGAAAAGCCGGCAGAGTCGAGTGCACGGATCAACTCATCTCGAGTCCGTATCGCTGCGTTCACATCATGTGTGCCGACCAAGGCGTCGTCCACATACATACATTCATGCAATACCCGGGCTGCTAGGGGTAGGTCCTCCTCGACATCCGTCGCGGGCTGTTCTAATGTCCTAATCGCTAAGTAAGGTGCACAGTTGACTCCGAAGGTAACCGTTTGTAACTCATAATCGGAGACTGGCGCTGCAGGAGAGGCCCTAAAAACAATTCGCTGGTACGGGGTGTGCTTTGGAGCTACTCTAATCTGCCGATACATCTTTTGCAGATCCCCATTAAAGACGAACTGAAACATTCGCCATCGCACGATAAGTTGTGTCAAGTCAGCCTGCAAGGTGGGACCCGTATATAAGACATCATTCAAGCTGAGGGTGCTGGTGGTTGCTTGAGACGCATTGAACACCACTCGCAACTTGGTGGACGTACTCTCGGGTTTCATTACCGCATGATGAGGCCAATAATAGTGAGCAAGAGCGCCTGAAGGTGGAGGCGAGACTTTGATCATATGATCAAGAGTCAAATACTCCTGTACCACGGAGTCATACTGGTTTTTCTGCTCAGGGTTACGAAGTAATCTGCTTTCTTTGCGCTCGAACTGCTTTAACGCAATGTGCCGAGAAGCCCCAAGTGACTCCTCAGGCAGGTGCCTTGGTTTGAACGGTAGTTCTACTACATACCGCCCAGAAGATTCTCTGTAAGTGGTCTGGGAATACAAGTCCAGACAAGCCTGGTCACCGGGCGATAACCGTCTCTCCGTACCCTTGTACAAAATGTCTGTGTCGCGCTCTCAGGCATGGGTCCTGGGAGAATCCACCCAAATACAGTTTCCTGTGCAATTAATGACCCAATAACGTCACGCTTCAACCCATAAATCACCCCCTATCAAAATGTCAACTTGTGAAGAGTTTGAAAGGCTTGGATCAGCCAGTTGTAAGCCGGCCAATTGGACATATTGTTGCATGGATACCCCTAGTCGGGATAATTCGCTGGTTAAGGTGGGCAGTACTAATGCTGACACCGGGAGCCGCACAGTACTGTCGAGAGGTGACCCTAACATTAGGTCGCACGCTTTTGTCACGTTAGCAGCCACCACATTGCTTACCCCGGACACTTGGGCATGCACGGTACGCGTAGGGAGTCGCAGGCGTCGTTGGAGCTGATCTGAGATAAAAGACCCTTCCGATCCAGGGTCGATCAATGCCCGGGCCATGTAATTGACTCCCTGATACCATACGTGAATAATGGCGGTACCTAAAAGCACACGTTTGGGTAGCCGACCTCGAGCTCGATGTGAACCGGATCGTCCCTGGACTATAGCGGGTACCACCTGTGCAGCGTGGGCGAAGGATGGTGTAGCAAGTTGAGCCAACGTGGTGGCCGCCTTGCGTCCGCTGGATGATCGTCTGCCTCGAGGCGGCGTCATGCGTGGTGGGGCACTTATGCTCCGGTTCGGGAGCGGCTCACGGTGCAGCGGAGTATGGTGCCGCTCTTGGCACGTAAAACATCGGTATTTACTCGTGCAATTTGACACACGATGATCCCCTTCAAACAATTCACGCACAAGTGGAAGCGATTTACCCATCCCCATCGCTCTGATACATCAGCGTTGATGAAAGTAGAGCAGTGGGAGACCCGATGGCCAGGTAGTCTACATATCTTATACCCTTCCGGATTCACCCTTGCCTGATGAGCCTGCACGTGGCTATTACGGAGTGGTGTTGAGCGGTTCCCCGCAGGCTCCCGCGCGCGATCCGTCTGGCAGACATGAGAGACCGCCTCCAAAGTTTGGAACCGTTTCGAGAGGAACTCCTCCATCGCCACCCAAGTCGGTATATCCGCATGATCTGCAAGGGACTGCTCCCAAAGAGAAAGGGTCCTCTCCGGCAACCGAATGGAACTCCAGTATATAAAAATTGGATCCCAACTGCCTACATCCACCGACAGCTCCTGCAACGCCATAATGCAGTTGCTAACTTCCCGCTGCAGCCTTTTTAACTCCGACCCACTTTCTTTACCTATGGTACGCATCGTGAATAGGGACTTCAGCTGACAATTAATGAGCTTGCGCCGATTTTCGTACCGGGCAGTAAGCCTCGCCCACGCCTGATCAAACCCGCTATTGGTCAATTGGCATTGGTCCACGATTTCTCGCGCCTCCCCCCTAGTCTTTGCCCTCAGGTGGTACAGCCGCTCGATGTTAGATAGCCGAGCGTTCCGAAGGAACAGCGCCGTGAACATATCATGGAAGGTGATCCACTTGGAGTACTCCCCCCCGAAAATCTCAATATCACAGGGAGGCACCGGGATACTATGGGATTGAGAAGACAGCTCAGCAGACGCCTCGGAAGGCACCGCTGGAGAGACGGTCAGGGATTGCATTAGACCACTGATCCGAGCATGACCCTGTTTATACATGGCAAAACTTGCTGCGAATCGTTGCCGTATGGACTCTTTAATGGCTATGCATTTTTCGTCCAAATTCGCTTCAATGAACGCTGCAGCCTTCGCCTCCTTCAACGCCTGCCATAAGTCTGCAAATTCAGCCAGATCAAGGCGAAGATACTCAAGGTTTTGAGAGGCGGAAGAGTTTCGCTCGAACTCAATAACAAACGCGGTCAGGCTATCAGCCGCGTCTATCAGCGGAGTCAGCATAGTTGCAGACCGCTTGACCTGAGAACGCAGCTCAATGATGGCAAAACGCAAGCAGAACACGGAAAAACACTACACCTTCAGGTCGATACACCCAGTTACCCAGCTATATGTGTACACAATTGACCCGCTGACGTGACTGATATGACTGAAGAGTCTACACACCGTAACAGACAATCCCCAGTAGGAATGAACGACGCGAAGCCTAGGCAGTGACGGCCGCACTGAACAACTACAATCGAAAAAATGTAAGTAATGCCCCAACTTGACACACCCAACGCAGCGCTATGAGCTGCTGTATGTGACCCGGACCTTGCGTCGCTCGTGGGTACACCGATACAGGGTAATATCAAAGACAAAAGAAAGACAAAGTTGGCAGCGCTGTGAGCTGCGAAAAACTGTGATGTACGGATGTCAAAGAGTATACGTATTTTTTTTTTTCGGCGTTGTAATATGGGGATGTTCAAGCACCGCTGGCACACGGTTTGCTGTAAAAAGGCGTCGGCAGTGCTGTGAGCTGCAGACTGCGAACCTAATTACACCGCACTCGTGTCGAAAATGTCGATCATCCACCACGTTAACCGTTGTTGACCCGTTAGTACGGAACACTACCGGCAACGGTGTAAGTTACCGGTTCACCAACAACGGTACGCAACGTACAGTAAACAGGCTCTGGGCAGCGCAGTGAGCTGCAGACCCCACGCCAATGTAGAAGCAAAAACAATATGCTCCTAGCACTTACTTGCAACACGATACTACTTCGACGCGGCGATATACGCACGCAATACGGATAGCCCGAACAGCTGACCCACAAGATTTGTGAGTGTGACACCCGCCTTAACTCGTATCAACAAACAAAGCAACTCGCAAAACTAGGGCACCGAATGCACAACGGAATAGCGGAATAGCGGCAATGGCAATAGCATGCACAGCGGCTGTGAAAAAATCTGCGCACAAGCAGCTGTACACGGCTTATGGTAACCGGCGTCGGCAGCGCTTTGAGCTGCAGACTGCGAGCCGAATTACGCAGCGGCCGTGCTGAGAATTTATTTAAAAAAAAATTGCAAATTCCAGTACCTGCTGCTGTGCAAGAATCTGCACACACACACACTCACACGAGTGACGATACGGAAATGTACCGTTTACCGCGACGACCGGACCGAATTATGTGATAAAAATGCAAATCAAAAATATGCGTTCAATATTACAAATGACAAGAATTATTCAATACTCTACGATATATATTGTTGGGGTCC
The DNA here is from genome assembly GCA_920105625.2 of Clusia tigrina. Taxonomy (NCBI): domain Eukaryota; kingdom Metazoa; phylum Arthropoda; class Insecta; order Diptera; family Clusiidae; genus Clusia; species Clusia tigrina. The sequence goes on along the minus strand of OV050030.1, from coordinate 311,835,229 downwards.
GTATCTGCTTGTCGGCGAGAGACGTCCTCTGGAATGTCCTGTCGCGGGAACCTGTAAAACCTACACCACTTTATTAAATGAGCACTGCACTATTTTGGGCTTAAAACAACAAGAGAGCTTTATTCTTAAAAATACTAGTTCTTATATACTATTTACCAATAAACATTTCAGTCTACGTCTTGACTTTTCTGGTGTTCCAGTTACGCAATTGTTATTTGGTGTCAGTTGCTCAAGCCCACTGACCTACTGCAAGTAAAAGTGTCGTCGGTGCATTCTAAATGCCCCTCGTCAGCTTGACTGCGGAACTGTGACACCCTAAAAGTTTACATCATAATTAATGCATAAATAATACTCATTTACAATTTTTGCACCCTAAAAATATGTGCATTCTTAATGAGTTTAATGGGAGCCGGTGCTGTGAGTCAACTACGCGTAAGTAGCTTGATTCTAACTCACAACATCCCTCCCCTCTTTCTAAAAGAAGTTAGTGCAACTAACTTCCATAAAATCTCTACAATATTTTTCTTGCACTGTAAACAATTATGTGCATTTATTTAACTCTATAGTACATATATATAATTTGTTTTATTTTTTTCCATGAAATCGCCTTGTTTGGGTTCTATCACGGTTTTTTCTTCCTTTTTTATTCTTTTCTTTTCCATATATATATTTTTTTTTCTCTAGCTTTTATTTTCTTTTGTAGTTTTCTTTCTTTTATTTTTATTTTTTTCTTTACTTTGTTTTTGTTTTTGTTTGTTTGTTTGTTTTTTTTTTCTTATTTTTATCCATCATTATTTTTTTTTTTTATATTCCCCTTTTTATAATTTGGTCTTTCATTGACTCTTTTCTCATTGGCGTATATACAAATATCTAAACAATAACACAATTCTATTCTATACATAAAACCTTATATTATACTGCGCCCTCTGCTACCTGCTGGTCCAGTTGACGACCGTCGTTGTCAGAGTGAAGTCCCTCGATGAACTCTGCATACCCCTCCCTTCTTTCTGGATCGGTACGTACAAAGATGTTATAGGTTGGCGATCTGGTTTGCCATTAAAACTTTGCTTTTAGTGGCCTTCTTCTTTCCATTTATATAGTGTGCCCCACGGCTGTAGGTGGTACTGCCTCTGCTTATAGTGTTCAACTTGTAAAAAACATTTGGAATACATGAGAGATTACAATACTCCGTCTTACTTTGCAGCAATGCGTTTTATGGTGGAAGTGTTTCTCTTGAGCTTCCTCATAATGGTATTTGACATCGTTAGGTTTTGATGTGGAGACAATAGGTATTTTTCTGAGATACACGTTTAATGATGTAATTTGTGTACTCTGATCGGTTACTAGTCTCTGTGTCCTCTTGTATTAAATCATAATTCATACATATGTAAATAACGTTTCATATGTTCATACTTTAGCTTGGACATACACTTCAATGAAGCAATTAACCTCCGTGAGCCAAATTTCTTCTGCTTATTATATTTGGTGGTGGTTTCAGTCACCCTCCTTAAGCTTTTACCCATCTTCAACTTATCCAAAATCGATTCTGTTGAGATTGTGATACACTGGGTGGACATTGTACTATAAAATTGTCCAATTCAAAAAATGACTCCTCAAGGAAACTTGTTTATTTTTCGTTGCTTGTCAATAACTCATCCACACGCGTTCAAATGCTGCGGCCATATGCCGTTTCGCAAAATTAAAATTACATCCGTCGCCATTCATCCCCAAGCTAATATGTTGGCATCTTTGGGGTCACAAACCTTAGATAACTGCCAAAAATCCCTGTTTTCCAAAAACACATCTTTCCGAATACTATGTTGGTCCTTTAGTCCGCACCGTCTTCCGATATCTGCTGTTCCCGGAACTTCCTGCTTCGCTTCACATCATCAGAGCTATTTAGAGAACACCTATAATAATTTTCTCAATTTTCTAATATACATTTTAGTTTGATATTTCTTCTATGTTTAATTTTTGTCAAACATTTCATAAGTCAATTTAATAAATGAATTTCAAAATTATATAATATTTAAATAAATACACTATATACTATATATACTCTTGGGTATAATTTCTTTTTCTTTTTATTATAACACTTATTTTATTATAAAGTTAGATTTTAAACAATTAATTTTTTAACTCTAATTTTTTTTTTTCTAAACTACCTTTAATTTTAATCTGAACTTTTACTCAGATTATAATTTTTTAATCTGTAACTTTTCTTAAACATACGCTATTCCTGAATATATAAACAAAAAACAATATTTCTACAACATGCTTTTTTTATAATTGAATGCTATATCATTCAATTTGCCATCCACTCGTCTTCTCCCCTTACATTATCGGATTCGCTACCGTATCCTGGAGGAAAAGAGGACTGGACTATGCGTTTTCATAGCCATATAGGGCATCAGTGTTGCTCTGATTAATTTTCCGTGCTCTTTTTCAACACGTGATTTATCACTCATTTCAACTTTGAACCAATTCATTGGCCCTCCGACAAAAACCAGATTATACAAAATAATCCCGTTTGTGTCAAAACTTTGTCCATTGCATGACTATACCTTTCATCGCATACAATTACGTTTTATTTAAATTTACTTCTAGCCTGATTGTATATATCCATTATCGATTCTATTTTCCATCCTGTAATCAGCCCGTATATGAATACATACATACATTCAAGGCGCTTTAATTTACCTAGAATTAATTACTAACGTTATTTTCCCCAATTAACTATACATTTTTTCGAATTTCCATACGCTAATTTCCTAAACAATAAACAGTTAAAACCTATGTACGAGTACCTGCAAAAATATACATACGCACATACCCATTCCTCCTAACTAGAATACTTACTTCTTTAAATATACATTCGTACATTCATTCTTTATCTTATACACATATATACATACTCGTATATGTACTTACTTCACCAGCAGTTCCGTTGCCTGGCGTTAATGCTCATGCATCGAATTTCAGTGCATACACTGCCGTATGTGTGTATGTACATATTCGAAGTTTTATATTACTTACCCACGACTGTCTTACTATCTTATTTTATTTTTTAATTTTATTTTTTAATTACATGCAATATTTATCATTATTTTAAAAAAAAATATTTTTCCCTACTATGCTTCGTTCGGCCACAGTGCATAATAAGCACTTTTATTACGTCAACTTTAATCGCTCGATTTTAAGTGGCACACTTCTACTGGCCTTGACTTTGAAAATCGGCGCTTTGTGTGTTATTTGATACACACACGTACATGTTTACGTTGTTATTCTTGTGTTTACACTTGTAAAACACTGCTAACACATGTCCTTAGTTGCGTGGTCTAATGTGGAATAATTTCAATAAATTATTATGTAGCTTTTTATTTTTGCCCTTAATCGTTACGACCGTTGTAACTGGGCTTTAGATCTCTGCTACTACATAGGGACCTATCCACACAGGTGAGAATTTGTTTCTCCTAGCCTGATTCTTCATTAGTACTTGATCACCCACATGAAAAACTACTGGGTTTAGTACCTTGTTATAGGCTTCCCTGGCCACTCGTTTAGCACATTCCTGGTTTTCTCTAACCAATTCGTGCGCTCGCTGCAACTGGTATTTTTGTACTTTATTGGGGTCATCAGCATTGTATACAGGCGCACATTTGCGCTTCAAATTCGCTGGCATGTTGAAATCAAACACGTAGAGTGTTCTAAACGGAGTTTGCTTCGTTGATACATGCACAGTATTGTTGTGTACATGCATTGCAGTGGTTAACCATTGATCCCAATTCGAGCCGTCTTCTTTGGCAAAACTGCGCAAGTACTCGGCCAGAGGTCGATGACTACGTTCCAATGAGCCATTCGCCTGTGGATGATATGGTGTTATGTGCAACTTCTTGATTCCCAGCATTTTACACGTTTCTGAGAATAGTTTTGATACGAAATTTGAACCATTGTCGGTTATCAAAACCTTAGGTATGTTGTAACGTGCTATAATTTCATCAAAGAATGCTTTGGCCACCGTACTTGCTTCAGCATCGGGTATAGCCACGCACGCCATATACTTTGAGAAATCGTCTTGGAACGTCAAGATGTATTTATTGCCCGAAACAGTCTCAGGTAAAATACCTACAATATCCATATGAACCTTATCAAATGGTTGCTTTGGTGTGTCCGTTAATACCATGGGCATCTTTGTTAGCCTTGAACTTTTGTTGGCCTGGCACTTTGGGCAACTTCTTACGTATTTTTTTATGTCCTTGAGCATACCTTTCCATCCGTATACTCGCCTAATTCTGTCATGGGTTTTCCAGAATCCCTGGTGTCCACCTAGAGGTGAATCATGGAAACCCTTTAACACAGCCTGGATATCCTTTATATCCTTCAGCCATTCCACACTACTGGCTGCTTGCTCATTGGTATCGAAACCCGCATTGCTAACATCTCTTGTAGCATCAACTTTGTCCTTCTGTATCCTCTCGGCCTTCTCCTTATCCGACCGTGCTTTGGACCTTGTTTGCACTACTGATACTTTCTGTGCCTGCGGTACTCTACTGAGTGCATCGGCATTCAGATTCTTTTTCCCAGGTTTGTATATGATTTCAAAATCATACTCAGACAATTTGTGTCTGAACCTGGCTAGCCTAGACGTTTGGCCTTTCAAATTGGCTATGCCTCTTAACGGCTGGTGATCAGTATATATCCTAAATGAGCGTCCTAGCAAATATGCTCTAAAATTCTTCGTAGCCCATACTATGGCTAGAAACTCCTTTTCTATTGTGGAGTATCTCTTCTCCGTGTCGCTAAGCGCTCTGCTTGCGAATGCTATTGGTCGGTCATTCCCGACTTCCCCTCGTGACAATAACGCTTCATTGCTAGCATCAGTGGTCAACAAAAAAGTTTGCTCAAAGTCGGGGTATGCCAAAATTGGTGGCGAGCTAATTATCTCCTTTAGCCTCTCGAATGCTTGCTGACATCTCTCTGTCCATTCGAACTTTGCTTCTTTTCGTAGCAACTTATTAATGGGCAAAGCAATTCCGGCTAGTCCTTCCACGAACTTTCTATAATAGTTCACTAGTCCTAGGAATGCTTGCACTTCTTTTCTGTTTCTTGGAACCGCTAAATTTCTAACGCATTCCACCTTCTGCGGGTCAGGCAGTGCTCCTGCTTCTGAGCAACGATGGCCTAAATAAACCACCTCTCTCCGCAAAAATTGACACTTCTCCGTGTTCAATTTCAAATTGTGTTCTCGTAATTTCTGGAGCACCTTGCGCAAGCGTTGCGAGTGCTGCTGCAAGTTCTTCCCATAAATTACAATATCATCGAGATACACAAAACAATCTAACCCTTGTAAGCCTGTTAGCACATGGTTCATTAGCCGTTGGAAGGTAGCCGGTGCTCCTGTTAATCCAAACGGCATTCTATTGAACTCGTAATGGCCTAAACCGGTGCTAAACGCGGTTTTCTGCTTATCTTGGGTATCCACCAGAACTTGGTGGTAGCCACTCGCTAAATCAAGTGTAGAAAAATATCTACTGTGTCCCAATTGATCCAGAATCTCTTCTATCCTTGGTATCGGGAACACCTGCTTGATAGTGGCGTCGTTCAATTTCCTAAAATCGACGACCATTCTCCACTTCTTCTGACCCTGCGCACCTCCCTTCTTTGGTACCAAAATTATTGGTGAGTTCCAAGGCGAGATATTCGGTGAAATTATGTTATCTTTTAACATTCCCTGCACTTGCCTATTTACCTCATCTTTGTGAGCCTGTGGCAACCTGTATTGCTTCTGGTTAATCGGTGCTTGATCCACCCTAGTAGGTATTTCATGCTCTACCTCTGGTGTATACGTTAACTGGTCTCCTTCCAGCAAAAATATGTCATGGAAGGACATACAAATGGCTTCTATTGATGCCTTCTCTTCCGAATTTACGCTTGGGTCTAACTTTAGTGATTCTAGCACTCTCTCCATTCTCTTTCTTCTATCTACCTGCTTAATTTGATTAACCGATCCATAACTCGGTTCCTTAAAACTATCATAACTAGTGAACTTAGGCCTAAAATCCTTATCCATCAGGTAGTCCTTTTCTGATGCGTTGAGTACGCAAGCGTACACTCTACCCTTATTAACGTGCGTTATGGTCTCTCCCATATATACGCCGTCCGCTAGTTGCTGCTTGTGCAAAACAACAGTCCTAAGTTTCGTGTTTACACGAATAGAAACTACTCTGGTTGACCTTGCGTTCACTACCTCTATACAATTCTTAACCCTATTCACGGTTCCTTCCTGCCATGACTCTAATGGGAGAGTAAGGATTCTATTCTTATTATCATCATAAAATGATAACTGTTTCTCCAGCGCATCCAGTATGGTGCGGCCCCAGAGATTATCGCGGCCAATTATCCCATCGGCCGGGATACCTTCCATATCCAATTCAACTGCGTGCACTCTAAAACTCATTCCCTTAACTTTACTGTGCCCTACTTTAAGTGACCCCAGTGTTCTGATGCAACCTCCGAACGCTCCATTAAGCGTTCTTACATCTTTTGGGTTAATAACTAGTCCTTTCCGTAAAGCACTAGATTTTACGAGGCTAGTATCCGCCCCTGAATCTACCAAAAGCACTAGCTTTCCACTAGCTGCCTCCTTGCAGGGTATCTCGATGAAAGCATCTCCTACCCTGCTCACAACGAAACAACGCCCTTTTGACTCCAAAATGGACGCGTATCTACTTCCTAACTCTTCCAATTTTCTCCTCCATGCACCACAGTTATGCCTTACAACCCTATACTCCCTCAAAATTACCGCTAATACCTTAACTATACATCCTCGTACCACGTACGGGGAGCCCTCTGTACACCCTCCCTGTGCGGTTTTCTCTGATACGTGGCTCTGCTGTCGGAGACACCGGGATTATACGCTCCTCTGTACACGTTTGGGACGGAATTAATTCCTTCTCTATCCATGACAGCGGCAGTTAAACTGTCCTGTCTATTTTCAAACATATGTATCTCCCCCAAACCAGTCGTACTCCGTTCTACAAGGACTTGTGCTCTAATTGCTTCTTCTACCAATTCCTCCAGATTTCCTGTTTTGCTATTCAGCATATGAATCTTTAGAGCGGAGTTGCGGAGCCCCACTACGAAAGTCGTTAAGACCGACTTGTCAACTTCGTATAATAACGCGGTATCACCAACGCCATCGTACTTATTCTTGATTACTTCTTGGGCCATCATCCGAAGTGACTCCAAACGCCTGGCAAAGGCGCGTATGTCTTCACCTGCCAGTTGTTTCCCGATTCTAATTTCTTGGGATATGTCTTCCAGAGTTCTCTCCTTTAGATAAGTTCTCTTCAGAAGGCCGTAAAGTTCATTCACACTGGCGAATTGTTTTGGCAGCACAAGGTTGTACGCATCTCCAAATAACCTTTGCTTAACACAGTCAAAGAAGTCCTGCAACTCATCAGGGCCTATGCTTCGCTTTGCAAGTTCACAACCTTGAATGAACCTACTGAGTTCGGACCTTAAATCTTCTGAAGCAGCACCAGTAAACACAGGTACTAGCCTGGACACGGTCTTTGAAATCTCCTCTATACCCATTTTACGTATTTTTGTTTTACTTATGACCGGTAAAACTTGAGCGCTATCTTTGTGGGTCGTTCCTAGATTCACTTCTCCCGGATCTGAGAGGTAATTGACCAATGACGGACTCAAACTAATTAGTCTTCGATCGTTTGTTCGTACAGGCGAAATACTGTCCACAGTATTGGGCCTGTCCTGTACAGTTACTGCTTCTGGCTCTTTTGGCGTATATCCCTTATTTTTATTAGTTACCGGACGTTCTGGAGAAAAAGGCTCGACCCCGATTTCAGATGCTCCAAACAAAAATCCCGCTTCACTTTCTCCAGTCAATACTAATCTAGGCTTTACCACACGACCTATCCCTTCCGGAGTTAAATACTCCGGCCAGCGAACTTCGGGAGGCAATGTCAACACTGTCTGTGTAAATCCAGCCGATGCTGATTTTGATTTCTCCTTTCTATGTGGGTTGCTATTGGTCGCCCGTCCTCTTTTCAATCCTGCACACTCCTTCTCCAACAGCGGTGCTGCTTCCTCTGTTTCCGACAATCTCTCAGAAAGTTCCTTTACCTTATTCTCAAGATACTCTTTTTGTGCTCTCAAATCTTCTGTTTTCTCATGAAATTTGAACAACTTTTCTTCTGTCCTTTTTTGGATTGCCGTCAAGGCTTGATCCGCTACTTCTAATGGTGACGCAGCGCCTCCGGCGTTCGCCTGCCTCCACAATTCCTGAGCTTCTTCCCTGCTCGTACTCGCTTCGGACTGGTCAACTATTTTCCCAGTAAACAGTTTCACCTCTGACTGTATTGATTTTAATCTGTTCCTTACTTCCTCGTCTGGCGAAACCAAACTCACTGTTTGTTGCCCTAGTCCTTCTAATTCTGAACTAAATGTATCTGCCCATTCGTTGACCAGACTATTTATGTAGTCTGCGTATTTTTCCACAAAATATTTTCCCTTGCCGTACTCAACTGCGTGAGGCAACAACAGTCCGTCATTATTGTTGAACTCTCTCCCCAGATCTTGCAACTGTGTTATTCGCTTGCGATAATACACGTTGTCCTTACGTAACTTGCCGTCTTTCTTAAAGTTACGGACCAGCTTTTCAATCGTTTCGCCAATTTGTTCCTGTCTCAGCAGTAATCCTTGCGCTTCCTTCGTCATATCCCAAATGCCAGAACAGATGTCGTATCCCAATTACAAATAAAAATCCAATATTTGTTAAAACTTGTTACAATATTTTATTCGATCTTACTTAATGATTCAAAACAGAGTTATTTAAAAAAAAACATTCCACCGTAAATTCTATCTTTATACACATATTCTGCTATACTTGTTTTCCATCATGAAGTTCCGCTGTCTACCGGCGTCCATTAAGTCCTTCCATCAAAGCAAATTGGTCCTTGACTTCTTCACAAATACTCCTTGTTTTCCACTCACCATCTTTAAAACTCCCAAAAATCCATAGAAAAGGCCATATGTTTGTAAAAACCGAAATTTAATTTACCGGCAAAAGTGTCTTGATTCATTCCCGGAAGTTTGAATCCGTATTTAACAATAAACCCGTAACGTATGCGCCACATAATAATAGCATTTAAATGTTTTCTTCAACATTGCTACGCAAATCGTAGTTTCCGAACTTCAAAAACTTTGATGCAACAACACGTGTTGTCTGCACCTCTTCACCTAATACCTTAAACTCAAAATGCCAAATATTTAAATCAATCTTTATTTTGATTTCAAAACAATATAAATTGAATCGTATAAATGTCCCTGCCGACAAACAAACACAAATCCCCTATCATAACCGTACGAACCCTATACCGTGGCACGTTCTTTCCGAACCAAACCAACCGGTATACACAAGTTCGCAATTCAGTAACGCAAAATCCGTGAATAAACAGACACGTCCCACATTCCCCGAGAATGCTGAAACAAAATGTATTAAAAAGTATGAGCCTAATCTCAGTGGAACAACCCTATACAACCTGACCGTAAGTAGAAAGTTTTCTTTTGAATCGACCTATTGTCACCTAACCGCAGCGGCTAATCAGCCCCAATGCTGCTTCTTCTGCATGACCGGCGCAAAAGCGCCCACACGGTCACCGAAGAATCGTCGACAAAATTCACTTAGATACTAGAATGTCCTACCATAGACATACTCACCATTTTCGTTCCCTCCATTGCCCTCCTTTGGGATGGTTATCCTGATGGTTTCCTATTGGTGGATTCCCGCGTAGGAGTGCTCTTTTCCTGGCACTCGACGTTGGATCCTACCGGCTGCGCCAAAATGTTGGGGTCCGTATCTGCTTGTCGGCGAGAGACGTCCTCTCTAATGTCCTGTCGCGGGAACCTGTAAAACCTACACCACTTTTTTAAATGAGCACTGCACTATTTTGGGCTTAAAACAACAAGAGAGCTTTCTTCTTAAAAATACTAGTTCTTATATAATATTTACCAATAAACATTTCAGCCTACGTCTTGACTTTTCTGGTGTTCCAGTTACGCAATTGTTATTTGGTGTCAGTTGCTCAAGCCCACTGACCTACTGCAAGTAAAAGTGTCGTCGGTGCATTCTAAATGCCCCTCCTCAGCTTGACTGCGGAACTGTGACACCCTAAAAGTTTACATCATAATTAATGCATAAATACTACTCATTTACAATTTTTGCACCCTAAAAATATGTGCATTCTTAATGAGTTTAATGGGAGCCGGTGCTGTGAGTCAACTACGCGTAAGTAGCTTGATTCTAACTCACAACAATATATATAAATATTAGAAACTTACCGGACGCAGATGACATCCGGCTCGAAGGACCATGTTGTGAAGAGCCAAATAGCTTGGTGATTCCATCTTTTTTTAATTTATGTGTTGTGAAGTCAGATTTACTGTATTGAGCAGGAACACACACGCCCGTAAAGATGTGAAGTTGTGTTGGCTGTATACGCAGCGAAAAATTTATATTCTTATTGCTTGAAAGTAACACACTTGATTTAAAGCAACACTATATTTTTATTACCAACTATAATTCGTTTCTACTTGATTACAACTTAAACTTAGTGGGTATTCGTCAAACCTCCTTGGTTGCGAGTTAAAGATCAACTGCCTGGTCACGCAGTATTGCCGACCGACTCTCCTCCTCTGCCTGAGTCGGCACTTTCGCATGGCAAAAAGAAAGATGGCTGCGGCCTGCCCCACGACTTTGGCGGGACCCAATGTGGGGAATTCTCTCCGCACTGAGTCCCGCTCAGAGTCGCATGGTGACTGTGAGCAGGCAGCAGCCATAGTCAGGAGGGCTCCGGCGCGAACATGCCGCCTCCTTGCAGTATTGCAAGAGAGATGACGACCTATTCCTTAGTGTAAGAGATGGTGGTGTCGCCGGTGACACCGGGAGCACCCCGGCTCTTTGCAGCTGTGGGTGAAGTGTTTCACCCCCAGGCACACGAAGCAAAATTTTCGGCTCGCGACCGCCTCTCTCCTGCGCCGCGATGATAGCTGCGGGAACGCCCTGCATACTGATGGTGTGCCCCCAGCGCTTACACATCTCGCACGGGCTTTGTGGAGCCGCTTCCGGGTGCGAGACTGCCGTTGCTGCGGATGTTGCTTGAGATGGCGCAGCTACCATTGGGGCGCGAGATGGCGCAGCCTTCCGTGCGGCGCGGGCTGTCGCAGCCACCACTGGGGCGCGGGACATCGCAGCCACCACTGGGGCGCGGGATGTCGCAGCCACCACTGGGGCGCGAGACATCGCAGCCACCACTGGAGCGCGGGCCATCGAACGTGAATCACGTGGCGCAACGGTGGTGCGGACGCTCCCTGGCGTGGACCCCTGATTGGGATTGCGGCGGACGCTCATCGGCCCCGTCGATAGCGAACGCGCTGCAGGTGGTGCAGAGCGGGCTCGGGTGCGCGATGGCGCAGCTGCCGCTGTGGTGCTGGATGCTGTCGTGACATCGTGGGCGCGAAACGGCGCCGCTGCCCCCAGATTGTGATATGTTGTCGAGCATCACGGGGGCTGGGAACACCAACTGTACCCTCGGAGCACAAGCAAGGCACGGCCCGATATAGCGTCTTCCACGCCAGTCAGCTCGGCACGATGGGAAGGTCTGTGGAAAATCAAATTTTATAATTAGTCCTGGGCTTACGAGAAGGCTAATAATAAAAGTTAGGACGCTAATAGTAGGAGAAATAACGGCGTCAAGACTACGTAGAGTACTACAACTTTATCCCGTGGCATAGCCAGGCGAGATCTACTGCTACCGTTTTACGAGGAAGACTAAGGATTCCATGGAAGAACCAAGGTATATATATATAAAAAGGAAAGGCTACAAAGAATGGGACTAGCTACAAAAACGGCCAAAAGACCGGATGCCGGGATTACTCAGCCTGCACTCCCGCTCGAGGGAGTAGAACCTGGTGACGGGCCTTGTAATGATTCCGCGTGCTGTCCGCACTTTCGCGACTCGCACTCTACCGCCTGAGTCCGGGTGGACCTCAGTGATCTTGCCAATCGCCATTCGTTGGGTGGAACGTGGTCATCCTGCACTACCACCAGATCTCCGTTAGCTGCATTTTCTTGGATGGTCTTCCACTTTGTTCTGCGCTGGCACTCCAGAAGATATCCAGCGTACTGAGAACTGTTGGGAGAGAACTTGAAGCCTACGCCATCGATTAAGAATAGAAAGAAAAGGGGTGGTCTCCTCCGAGACGACTGGTGCAAGAAGTGGTCCCCCACTAGAAAGTGCCCTGGGGTAAGTGGTTGGAGGTCGTCGGGATCGTCACTGAGTGCGCTAATCGGTCGAGAATTCAGACATGCCTCGACGCGGGCTAATACCGTCGCCAACTCCTCATACGTATACCGGATCTGCCCACCCATTCGTTTGAAATGGTGTTTGAAGCTCTTTATTGCGGCTTCCTACAGTCCTCCCATATGGGGAGCGTTTGGAGGTATAAAATGCCATTTCAATTGGTGAAACCAATGCTGCGTGGTTGCCTGATCCTTAGCTTCTCGAATAACACGTGCGAACTCCATGCGCACTATCTTCTCTGCTCCCACAAAATTCTTTCCGTTGTCAGAATAAATGTTAGCTGGGCACCCCCGTCGCCTAATGATGAATCTAGACAGGGCGGCTAAAAAGGCCTGGGTAGTTAAATCCGTGGTAGCTTCTAAATGGGCGGCCTTGGTGGCGAAATATACCCCCGCCCTTGAAACGTTTTAATTTCAAAAGGACCCGCAAAATCAACCCCCGCGGTGGCGAAAGGACGAGACAGGGTGGTGCGTTCAGGGGGCAAAGGCGCCATGATCTGGCTCAATCTACGTTTCTTTTCTACCAGGCAAGTTTTACACCGTAAAATGGTACCCTTGACTAAAACCTTTGCGCGTGGAACCCAATATTGAGTTCGAAGGAGCCGAAGCATAAGCTGATTTCCCCCATGCAACGAGATTTGATGGGTGAACTCAACGAGCAGTCGTGTAAACTGTCCGTGGTACGGCAAAATTTGTGGGTATCGTTCGGAGAACGGGATCTGAGTGGAATGCGCTAGGCGTCCGTTCACTCGAATCGACCCATCTGAATGAAGGAAGGGGTTCAAGGTGAGCAGAGAACTCGAATTGGAAATGGGTTGCCCGTTCTGCCGGCATCCATACTCCTCGGGGTAGTACATCTGCTGCGTTATGGTCGTTACGAGAAGTGTAGCGGCAACAATCTCTGCAGTCGTGATAGGCGATCCCGGGGGTGGGGCGTGGTCACGTAGCTTTCGCATAGCGTATCTAGAAAAGCGCTGGATATAGCACACAACCCGCAGTGCTCGCGGCAACGATGAGAAACGCAGCATCAAGTCATCATGCTGTTTGACCTGGATTGTATGCGTAGCAACGTTGCGCTGTTCCTCCAGGGCGTCAGGGCTAGCGATTTTCGAAGGCTGAGGCCAGGAATTTGAGTCGTGGGTAAGCCATCCCAGACCGCTCCACCACAAATGGTTGTGAACAAGCACTGCTGGAGTTACCCCCCGACTGGCAAGGTCAGCTGGATTGTCTGCCGACTTGACATGTCTCCAGCATTCCACACCTACTTTACTTGAAATGGTGGTAACCCGATTAGCTACGAAGGTTTTCCATGTATGCGGGGATTTCTGGAGCCAAGCCAAAACTATGGTCGAATCCGTCCAACAAAACAAGTTGCCGGAGGTGACTCCCACCTGACCTTGTCCGAAGTGCCGCCACCAACTCGGATAACAATACCGCGCCACAGAATTCTAAGCGGGGTAAGGACAACGTCTTAAGAGGTGCTACCCGCGATTTAGCCACTAATAAGTGGGACGTGACAGTATCGCCGCACTGGCATCGCACATAAAGCGCGGCGGCGTATGCCGCTTGCGAAGCATCGCAAAACGCATGGAACTGGATATCTACATCCGGTGCAGATCCCACCCAACGCGGAATACGAATCTGCGAGATGTCGTCATATACCCCTAAAAATTCCCTCCAACGACTGGATGAGGCGAGGGTCAGCGATTCGTCCCAGTCAGTTTTGTCCCCTCAAATCTGCTGCATCAAGATCTTGGCCACGATCACAACAGGTGCCAGCCATCCGGCTGGATCAAACAGTTGAGCTATAATCGATAGCACCTTGCGTCTGGTGGCTCGTGGGTCGAAGCAAATGGGCTGAAGGTGAAAGTAGAAATGGTCAGTCTTTGCGTTCCACCGGATTCCTAATGTCTTAGTTAGACTAGCTTCATCCAGCTTCAGAAAGTCCTCTCGGAGCAAGTGGTCTGGAGGCAAAGAGGAGAGAATGGCTTCCGTATTAGCTATCCACTTTCGCATGGAAAAGCCGGCAGAGTCGAGTGCACGGATCAACTCATCTCGAGTCCGTATCGCTGCGTTCACATCATGTGTGCCGACCAAGGCGTCGTCCACATACATACATTCATGCAATACCCGGGCTGCTAGGGGTAGGTCCTCCTCGACATCCGTCGCGGGCTGTTCTAATGTCCTAATCGCTAAGTAAGGTGCACAGTTGACTCCGAAGGTAACCGTTTGTAACTCATAATCGGAGACTGGCGCTGCAGGAGAGGCCCTAAAAACAATTCGCTGGTACGGGGTGTGCTTTGGAGCTACTCTAATCTGCCGATACATCTTTTGCAGATCCCCATTAAAGACGAACTGAAACATTCGCCATCGCACGATAAGTTGTGTCAAGTCAGCCTGCAAGGTGGGACCCGTATATAAGACATCATTCAAGCTGAGGGTGCTGGTGGTTGCTTGAGACGCATTGAACACCACTCGCAACTTGGTGGACGTACTCTCGGGTTTCATTACCGCATGATGAGGCCAATAATAGTGAGCAAGAGCGCCTGAAGGTGGAGGCGAGACTTTGATCATATGATCAAGAGTCAAATACTCCTGTACCACGGAGTCATACTGGTTTTTCTGCTCAGGGTTACGAAGTAATCTGCTTTCTTTGCGCTCGAACTGCTTTAACGCAATGTGCCGAGAAGCCCCAAGTGACTCCTCAGGCAGGTGCCTTGGTTTGAACGGTAGTTCTACTACATACCGCCCAGAAGATTCTCTGTAAGTGGTCTGGGAATACAAGTCCAGACAAGCCTGGTCACCGGGCGATAACCGTCTCTCCGTACCCTTGTACAAAATGTCTGTGTCGCGCTCTCAGGCATGGGTCCTGGGAGAATCCACCCAAATACAGTTTCCTGTGCAATTAATGACCCAATAACGTCACGCTTCAACCCATAAATCACCCCCTATCAAAATGTCAACTTGTGAAGAGTTTGAAAGGCTTGGATCAGCCAGTTGTAAGCCGGCCAATTGGACATATTGTTGCATGGATACCCCTAGTCGGGATAATTCGCTGGTTAAGGTGGGCAGTACTAATGCTGACACCGGGAGCCGCACAGTACTGTCGAGAGGTGACCCTAACATTAGGTCGCACGCTTTTGTCACGTTAGCAGCCACCACATTGCTTACCCCGGACACTTGGGCATGCACGGTACGCGTAGGGAGTCGCAGGCGTCGTTGGAGCTGATCTGAGATAAAAGACCCTTCCGATCCAGGGTCGATCAATGCCCGGGCCATGTAATTGACTCCCTGATACCATACGTGAATAATGGCGGTACCTAAAAGCACACGTTTGGGTAGCCGACCTCGAGCTCGATGTGAACCGGATCGTCCCTGGACTATAGCGGGTACCACCTGTGCAGCGTGGGCGAAGGATGGTGTAGCAAGTTGAGCCAACGTGGTGGCCGCCTTGCGTCCGCTGGATGATCGTCTGCCTCGAGGCGGCGTCATGCGTGGTGGGGCACTTATGCTCCGGTTCGGGAGCGGCTCACGGTGCAGCGGAGTATGGTGCCGCTCTTGGCACGTAAAACATCGGTATTTACTCGTGCAATTTGACACACGATGATCCCTTTCAAACAATTCACGCACAAGTGGAAGCGATTTACCCATCCCCATCGCTCTGATACATCAGCGTTGATGAAAGTAGAGCAGTGGGAGACCCGATGGCCAGGGAGTGTACATATCTTACACCCTTCCGGATTGACCCTTGCCTGATGAGCCTGCACGTGGCTATTACGGAGTGGTGTTGAGCGGTTCCCCGCAGGCTCCCGCGCGCGATCCGTCTGGCAGACATGAGAGACCGCCTCCAAAGTTTGGAACCGTTTCGAGAGGAACTCCTCCATCGCCACCCAAGTCGGTATATCCGCATGATCTGCAAGGGACTGCTCCCAAAGAGAAAGGGTCCTCTCCGGCAACCGAATGGAACTCCAGTATATAAAAATTGGATCCCAACTGCCTACATCCACCGACAGCTCCTGCAACGCCATAATGCAGTTGCTAACTTCCCGCTGCAGCCTTTTTAACTCCGACCCACTTTCTTTACCTATGGTACGCATCGTGAATAGGGACTTCAGCTGACAATTAATGAGCTTGCGCCGATTTTCGTACCGGGCAGTAAGCCTCGCCCACGCCTGATCAAACCCGCTATTGGTCAATTGGCATTGGTCCACGATTTCTCGCGCCTCCCCCCTAGTCTTTGCCCTCAGGTGGTACAGCCGCTCGATGTTAGATAGCCGAGCGTTCCGAAGGAACAGCGCCGTGAACATATCATGGAAGGTGATCCACTTGGAGTACTCCCCCCCGAAAATCTCAATATCACAGGGAGGCACCGGGATACTATGGGATTGAGAAGACAGCTCAGCAGACGCCTCGGAAGGCACCGCTGGAGAGACGGTCAGGGATTGCATTAGACCACTGATCCGAGCATGACCCTGTTTATACATGGCAAAACTTGCTGCGAATCGTTGCCGTATGGACTCTTTAATGGCTATGCATTTTTCGTCTAAATTCGCTTCAATGAACGCTGCAGCCTTCGCCTCCTTCAACGCCTGCCATAAGTCTGCAAATTCAGCCAGATCAAGGCGAAGATACTCAAGGTTTTGAGAGGCGGAAGAGTTTCGCTCGAACTCAATAACAAACGCGGTCAGGCTATCAGCCGCGTCTATCAGCGGAGTCAGCATAGTTGCAGACCGCTTGACCTGAGAACGCAGCTCAATGATGGCAAAACGCAAGCAGAACACGGAAAAACACTACACCTTCAGGTCGATACACCCAGTTACCCAGCTATATGTGTACACAATTGACCCGCTGACGTGACTGATATGACTGAAGAGTCTACACACCGTAACAGACAATCCCCAGTAGGAATGAACGACGCGAAGCCTAGGCAGTGACGGCCGCACGGAACAACTACAATCGTAAAAATGTAAGTAATGCCCCAACTTGACACACCCAACGCAGCGCTTTGAGCTGCTGTATGTGACCCGGACCTTGCGTCGCTCGTGGGTACACCGATACAGGGTAATATCAAGACAAAAGAAAGACAAAGTTGGCAGCGCTGTGAGCTGCGAAAAACTATGATGTACGGATGTCAAAGAGTATACGTATTTTTTTTTTTTCGGCGGTGTAATATGGGGATGTTCAAGCACCGCTGGCACACGGTTTGCTGTAAAAAGGCGTCGGCAGCGCTGTGAGCTGCAGACTGCGAACCTAATTACACCGCACTCGTGTCGAAAATGTCGATCATCCACCACGTTAACCGTTGTTGACCCGTTAGTACGGAACACTACCGGCAACGGTGTAAGTTACCGGTTCACCAACAACGGTACGCAACGTACAGTAAACAGGCTCTGGGCAGCGCAGTGAGCTGCAGACCCCACGCCAATGTAGAAGCAAAAACAATATGCTCCTAGCACTTACTTGCAACACGATACTACTTCGACGCGGCGATATACGCACGCAATACGGATAGCCCGAACAGCTGACCCACAAGATTTGTGAGTGTGACACCCGCCTTAACTCGTATCAACAAACAAAGCAACTCGCAAAACTAGGGCACCGAATGCACAACGGAATAGCGGAATAGCGGCAATGGCAATAGCATGCACAGCGGCTGTGAAAAAATCTGCGCACAAGCAGCTGTACACGGCTTATGGTAACCGGCGTCGGCAGCGTTTTGAGCTGCAGACTGCGAGCCGAATTACGCAGCGGCCGTGCTGAGAATTTATTTTAAAAAAAATGCAAATTCCAGTACCTGCTGCTGTGCAAGAATCTGCACACACACACACTCACAAGAGTGACGATACGGAAATGTACCGTTTACCGCGACGACCGGACCGAATTATGTGATAAAAAATGCAAATCAAAAATATGCGTTCAATATTACAAATGACAAGAATTATTCAATCCTCTACGATATATATATATAAATATTAGAAACTTACCGGACGCAGATGACATCCGGCTCGAAGGACCATGTTGTGAAGAGCCAAATAGCTTGGTGATTCCATCTTTTTTTAATTTATGTGTTGTGAAGTCAGATTTACTGTATTGAGCAGGAACACACACGCCCGTAAAGATGTGAAGTTGTGTTGGCTGTATACGCAGCGAAAAATTTATATTCTTATTGCTTGAAAGTAACACACTTGATTTAAAGCAACACTATATTTTTATTACCAACTATAATTCGTTTCTACTTGATTACAACTTAAACTTAGTGGGTATTCGTCAAACCTCCTTGGTTGCGAGTTAAAGATCAACTGCCTGGTCACGCAGTATTGCCGACCGACTCTCCTCCTCTGCCTGAGTCGGCACTTTCGCATGGCAAAAAGAAAGATGGCTGCGGCCTGCCCCACGACTTTGGCGGGACCCAATGAGGGGAATTCTCTCCGCACTGAGTCCCGCTCAGAGTCGCATGGTGACTGTGAGCAGGCAGCAGCCATCGTCAGGAGGGCTCCGGCGCGAACCATAAATATTAGATTATTAATAATAAAATGTATTTTTCCAGCTGAATGTCATAATTTAATTATTAGACGATAAGATATTAAAACGACAACTTGTAAGTTATTGAATGAGATATGTCACAAGCAATGCACCAATCGTTCAATTGATTAGTTTTACCTTCAAATGTATATCAGAATGTGCTCAATTTCTACAATTCCAATATACGAAATTAACTTATTCAATCAAATAAATTTTATAATAACATAACTACAAAATGTATAACACCATTGAGAAATTCCATTATTGTCAGCTACCCTGCAATATTAAATTCAAAACTTTATTAATTATTGAAAAAAATTCAAATGAAAAAATTCCCTTTGCATAAAATGCATGCATTAAAAGTAACAGCAATCAAGAAACAAACTAAAACTTTATTGCGAATTTTTTTTCTTACCTTTTTCCAAAAATTATGTAAAAATTCAAAAACAAAAAAGCCCCGATTTATGGCAATAAAAAGTCTACGTATAAAGCGAAAACGAGTAATTCCAAGTATCAGAAAAGCAATTAAGTGATGAATGACTATCAAGTTTGTGTATCAAAGTTGACAAAAGTGTTTTCGCAAATGTGTTATTTAAAATAATTATTTAAAAAGTCAAGTAACAAATGTCTGCAAAGGGAAAGGAGATCGAGTTTTCCGAGAGAAAATTTATCGTGG
This sequence comes from Clusia tigrina, assembly GCA_920105625.2. Classification (NCBI taxonomy): domain Eukaryota; kingdom Metazoa; phylum Arthropoda; class Insecta; order Diptera; family Clusiidae; genus Clusia; species Clusia tigrina. The sequence continues at coordinate 311,815,649 of OV050030.1, read as the reverse complement.
TTTTGTGGAAGAAGGGTATGTCATATCGTCAAATAGGTGAAATAGTCTACCGAAGATATTCATCTGTCCAACGAGTCGTAAAATCGGTATTTCTTTTTGTTTTTGAATTTTTCCATTTTTTAGGAAAACGGTAATCCCTCTTTTTATTTTCTTTTGTGTTCATAATAAAGGCAAAGAAGAATAAGAAGAGACATTCAATTTGCGCGTTTTTTATTTACCGTTTGAACCATATTTTTTGGTCACACGTATAGTGTATGTGAATTTATTGTGTTTGCTGTACACGTATTCCTTATGTGGGTTGTGTAAAGTGGTGAATAAAAAACAGCTGTTTTTATTTACAATTTGTATAAGATTTTATGATCATAACTTTTATTTGCCTGATAAAACATTAATTTATTTAGTTGCGTTAAATTGATATGCATTGCTTTGATGTGATGTGCTTATATGTACTAGATAGTTTTTTTTTTAATATAATGCAATGTTTTCTGGTGGTTTTTAACGTTTATTGTTTTGTTTTCCTTTGTTATAAATTCGAAACTTTATTTAATTTTTTTTGTGGTTCATTTCAGTTTTATTAATGACAAAATTATACGTCAACTGAATAGATTTTTCTTAAGTACAATACATTTGTTATTAGAAATGCATCAATTGTTGCATTGTTCTATAAATCAACCTAATTAAATGTGGCCTGTTGCTGTGTAAAACCACGTTTCCCATTTTGTTACATACACAATGGTATATATATTTTATGTATATATGGATTTAACTTTATGTAAGAATAAATTTAACTCAAGGGGCGATCACGCAAATATTAGTACAATTAAATTCGCACATATTTCATAAAATTCCGCGAAAATTATTATTTCCCAAGACCTAATGTACAATAATTTTTTATTTCTCATTGCTAAAACGTAAGCTTAATTTATGAACATTACTGAGACCTCATTCTTACGTAATTAATTCTACACGATATAAAAGAAAAAATAAATTATTAAAAGCTTTAAAAACTTATAAAAGTACCAATTTTTGCATCTCTGATGTGTGTGTGGTAAAGTATGGGGAGTTGACTAGACGAATGAAGGAGCATATAGGGACACTAAACTTAGAATTAGGAGCAGAGGGAGGCGAAAATTAAGAAATTGCCGGTCAAAAGAGAATTAAACCTTTTTACAGTATTCTCACAAATAACAACAGTTTCAATAATCTCAAAAGAATTTTCAAAATAGGTCAAAAATACAGCTAAACGAATTAAGTCAACGTCTTTATGCTTTTAATTAAACAGAGGTAGTGTTTCTTTCTTTAATAATGACGAAAACAATTTTTTAATTTATCGAAATAAGTTTTTTACTTAAATTCAACTGCAATATTTCGACTTGTGAATCTTGAGGGTTCATTGATAATCAGCAATTATCAAACAAATTTTATGTTTGTAGTTATTTTGAGAGGTTAAGTGAGAATTGAGGAATTACGATAGTTAGAGTTAAATGGGGGTGCACTGTATTTTCACCACTACATACGAGTACATCAATTTTAAAACATTCTCACACTAGCAGAACTCGCACAAATACATTCATATCAACTATCTTTTCTATTTGTTCTTTGATAAAGGTATGAAAGAAATAGAAAAAAAATGTTCGTAATAAAGTGTTCGGAAAGGTGTTTTATATATTGCCTCGTTGGAAAATGGTAATCCCCCCTTTTTATTTTGTTTTGTGTTCATAATAAAGGCAAAGAAGAATAAGAAAAGACATTCAAATCGCGCGTTTTTTATTTATCGCCGCGATTTGGGAATATCGCCGTTACCAGTGATTGCTATTTTTCAATCACCGTGATTTTAAACAGTGCCTGCGATCGCTGTTTCCATTGCGTTCATACATATACATATATATGTATGCAGTCAACCAAACTGTTATCAAATATGCAAAGTAACAGCGAAAACCTCGATTTTTAACAGCCATCCACAGTGATTGAAAAGCGCTACTTTTACTAAAAGCGTGAAATAATAGCGAACTTTGATAACGAATGAATACGAGTATATCAATCACTGTTTTCATCATGTTAGTTAAGTAAATTTATGTATGTATATAGTTGTTGCTGTTAAATTATCCCATTGTTGGAGAGAGTGACAATTTATGCAAGGTTTGAATATTCATACGTATCGCTTTATATTTTAACATTTGCGCATAGATAATAGAGAAGCTGATAGATATTTGGAAAATTACTTGATTCCCCGAAATTCGGATCCTTTATTATGGTGGCGGAACAATAAAACAAAGTATCCAAATGTTTCGATAGTAGCGCAAGAAAATGTTTGCAGATTGGCATCTTCCGTACCATGCGAACGCCGTTTATCGCATGCTGGACAGATATTAAGCGAGCGGCGAAATCATTTAGGGGATGAAAATGTGAAAATGTTATTATATTTAAATTGTAACTATTATTATTATTATTATTATATCTTACACCATAATTAATTAGAAAATTGTAACTATAAATACTGTACTTAAACATTACTTATTAATATTTTTTATTATTTATAAATATTAGATTATTAATAATAAAATGTATTTTTCCAGCTGAATATCATAATTTAATTATTAGACGATAAGATATTAAAACGACTACTTGTAAGTTATTAAATGAGATATGTCACAAGCAATGCACCAATTGTTCAATTGATTAGTTTTACCTTCAAATGTATATCAGAATGTGTTCAATTTCTAGAATGCCAATATACGAAATTAACTTATTCAATCAAATAAATTTTATAATAACATAACTACAAAATGTATAACACCATTGAGGAATTCCATTATTGTCAGCTACCCTGCAATATTAAATTCAAAACTTTATTAATTATTGAAAAAAATTCAAATGAAAAAATTCCCTTTGCATAAAATGCATGCATTAAAAGTAATAGCAATCAAGAAACAAACTAACACTTTATTGCGAATTTTTTTTCTTACCTTTTTCCAAAAATAATGTAAAAATTCAAAATCAAAAAAAGGCCCGATTTATGGGAATAAAAAGTCTACGTATAAAGCGAAAACGAGTAATTCCAAGTATCAGAAAAGCAATTAAGTGATGAATGACTATCAAGTTTGTGTATCAAAGTTGACAAAAGTGTTTTCGCAAATGTGTTATTTAAAATAATTATTTAAAAAGTCAAGTAACAAATGTCTGCAAAGGGAAAGGAGATCGAGTTTTCCGAGAGAAAATTTATCGTGGTTTTGTGGAAGAAGGGTATGTCATATCGTCAAATAGGTGAAATAGTCTACCGAAGATATTCATCTGTCCAACGAGTCGTAAAATCGGTATTTTTTTTTTTTGTTTTTGAATTTTTCCATTTTTTAGGAAAATGGTAATCCCTCTTTTTATTTTATTTTGTGTTCATAATAAAGGCAAAGGAGAATAAGAAGAGACATTCAATTTGCGCGTTTTTTATTTACCGTTTGAACCATATTTTTTGGTCACACGTATAGTGTATGTGAATTAATGTGTTTGTTGTACACGTATTCCTTATATGGGTTGTGTAAAGTGGTGAATAAAAAGCAGCTGTTTTGTTTACAATTTGTACAAGATCATAACTTTTATTTGCCTGATAAAGCATTAATTTATTTAGTTGCGTTAAATTGATATGCATTGCTTTGATGTGATGTGCTTATATGTACTAGATACATTTTTTTTTTAATATAATGCAATGTTTTCTGGTGTTTTTTAACGTTTATTGTTTTGTTTTCCTTTGTTATAAATTCGAAACTTTATTTAATATTTTTGTGGTTCATTTCAGTTTTATTAATGACAAAATTATACGTCAACTGAATAGATTTTTCTTAAGTACAATACATTAGAAATGCATCAATTGCTGCATTTTTCTATAAATCAGCCTAATTAAATGTGGCCTGTTGCTGTGTAAGATCACGTTTCCCATTTTGTTACATATATACACAATGGTATATATATTTTATGTATACATGGATTTAACTTTATGTAAGAATAAATTTAACTCAAGGGGCGGTCACGCAACTATTAGTACAATTCAATTCGCACATATTTCGTAAAATTCCGCGAAAATTATTATTTCCCAAGACCTAATGTACAATAATATTTTATTTCTCATTGCTAAAACGTAAGCTTAATTTATGAGCATTACTGAGACCTCATTCTTACGTAATTAATTCTTCACGATATAAAAGAAAAAATAAATTATTAAAAGCTTTAAAAATTTATAAAAGTACCAATTTTTGCATCTCTGATGTGTGTGTGGTAAAGTATGGGGAGTTGACTAGACGAATGAAGGAGCATATAGGGACACTAAACTTAGAATTAGGAGCAGAGGGAGGCGAAAATTAAGAAATTGCCGGTCAAAAGAGAATTAAACCTTTTTACAGTATTCTCACAAATAACAACAGTTTCAATAATCTCATAAGAATTTTCAAAATAGGTAAAAAATACAGCTAAACGAATTAAGTCAACGTCTTTATGCTTTTAATTAGACAGAGGTAGTTTTTCTTTCTTTAATAATGACGAAAACAATTTTTTAATTTATCGAAATAAGTTGTTTACTTAAATTCAACTGCAATATTTCGACTTGTGGATCTTGAGGGTTCATTGATAATCAGGAATTATCAAACAAATTTTATGTTTTGAGTTATTTTGAGAGGTTAAGTGAGAATTGAGGAATTACGATAGTTAGAGTTAAATGGGGGTGCACTGTATTTTTACCACTACATACGAGTACATCAATTTTAAAACATTCTCCCACTAGCAGAACTCGCACAAATACATTCATATCAACTATCTTTTCTATTTGTTCTTTGATAAAGGTATGAAAGAAATAGAAAAAAAATGTTCGTAATAAAGTGTTCGGAAAGGTGTTTTATATATTGCCTCGTTGGAAAATGGTAAGCCCCCTTTTTATTTTGTTTTGTGTTCATAATAAAGGCAAAGAAGAATAAGAAGAGACATTCAAATCGCGCGTTTTTTATTTATCGCCGCGATTTGGGAATATCGCCGTTACCAGTGATTGCTATTTTTCAATCACCGCGATTTTAAACAGTGACTGCGATCGCTGTATCCATTGCGTTCATACATATACATATATATCTATGCAGTCAACCAAACTGTTATCAAATATGCAAAGTAACAGCGAAAACCTCGATTTTTAATAGCCATCCACAGTGATTGAAAATCGCTACTTTTACTAAAAGCGTGAAATAACAGCGAACTTTGATAACGAATAAATTAATTAATCACTGTTTTTATGTTATGTATATAGTTGTTGCTGTTAAATTATCCCATTGCTGGAGAGAGTGACAATTTATGCAAGGTTTGAATATTCATACGCATCGCTTTATATTTTAACATTTGCGCATAGATAATAGAGAAGCTGATAGATATTTGGAAAATTACTTGATTCCCCGAAATTCGGATCCTTTATTATGGTGGCGGAACAATAAAACAAAGTATCCAAATGTTTCGATAGTAGCGCAAGAAAATGTTTGCAGATTGGCATCTTCCGTACCATGCGAACGCCGTTCATCGCATGCTGGACAGATATTAAGCGAGCGGCGAAATCATTTAGGGGATGAAAATGTGAAAATGTTATTATATTTAAATTGTAACTATTATTATTATTATTATTATATCTTACACCATAATTAATTAGAAAATTGTAACTATAAATACTGTACTTAAACATTACTTATTAATATTTTTTATTATTTATAAATATTAGATTATTAATAATAAAATGTATTTTTCCAGCTGAATATCATAATTTAATTATTAGACGATAAGATATTAAAACGACTACTTGTAAGTTATTAAATGAGATATGTCACAAGCAATGCACCAATTGTTCAATTGATTAGTTTTACCTTCAAATGTATATCAGAATGTGTTCAATTTCTACAATGCCAATATACGAAATTAACTTATTCAATCAAATAAATTTTATAATAACATAACTACAAAATGTATAACACCATTGAGAAATTCCATTATTGTCAGCTACCCTGCAATATTAAATTCAAAACTTTATTAATTATTGAAAAAAATTCAAATGAAAAAATTCCCTTTGCATAAAATGCATGCATTAAAAGTAACAGCAATCAAGAAACAAACTAACACTTTATTGCGAATTTTTTTTCTTACCTTTTTCCAAAAATAATGTAAAAATTCAAAAACAAAAAAAGGCCCGATTTATTGCAATAAAAAGACTACGTATAAAGCGAAAACAAGTAATTTTTAAGTATCAGAAAAGCAATTAAGTGATGAATGACTATCAAGTTTGTGTATCAAAGTTGACAAAAGTGTTTTCGCAAATGTGTTATTTAAAATAATTATTTAAAAAGTCAAGTAACAAATGTCTGCAAAGGGAAAGAAGATCGAGTTTTCCGAGAGAAAATTTATCGTGGTTTTGTGGAAGAAGGGTATGTCATATCGTCAAATAGGTGAAATAGTCTACCGAAGATATTCATCTGTCCAACGAGTCGTAAAATCGGTATTTTTTTTTTTGTTTTTGAATTTTTCCATTTTTTAGGAAAATGGTAATCCCTCTTTTTATTTTCTTTTGTGTTCATAATAAAGGCAAAGGAGAATAAGAAGAGACATTCAATTTGCGCGTTTTTTATTTACCGTTTCAACCATATTTTTTGGTCACACGTATAGTGTATGTGAATTAATGTGTTTGTTGTACACGTATTCCTTATGTGGGTTGTGTAAAGTGGTGAATAAAAAGCTGCTGTTTTTGTTTACAATTTGTACAAGATCATAACTTTTATTTGCCTGATAAAGCATTAATTTATTTAGTTGCGTTAAATTGATATGCATTGCTTTGATGTGATGTGCTTATATGTACTAGATACATTTTTTTTTAATATAATGCAATGTTTTCTGGTGTTTTTTAACGTTTATTGTTTTGTTTTCCTTTGTTATAAATTCTAAACTTTATTTAATATTTTTGTGGTTCATTTCAGTTTTATTAATGACAAAATTATACGTCAACTGAATAGATTTTTCTTAAGTACAATACATTTGTTATTAGAAATGCATCAATTGCTGCATTGTTCTATAAATCAGCCTAATTAAATGTGGCCTGTTGCTGTGTAAGATCACGTTTCCCATTTTGTTACATATATACACAATGGTATATATATTTTATGTATATATGGATTTAACTTTATGTAAGAATAAATTTAACTCAAGGGGCGGTCACGCAACTATTAGTACAATTCAATTCGCACATATTTCGTAAAATTCCGCAAAAATTATTATTTCCCAAGACCTAATGTACAATAATATTTTATTTCTCATTGCTAAAACGTAAGCTTAATTTATGAGCATTACTGAGACCTCATTCTTACGTAATTAATTCTTCACGATATAAAAGAAAAAATAAATTATTAAAAGCTTTAAAAATTTATAAAAGTACCAATTTTTGCATCTCTGATGTGTGTGTGGTAAAGTATGGGGAGTTGACTAGACGAATGAAGGAGCATATAGGGACACTAAACTTAGAATTAGGAGCAGAGGGAGGCGAAAATTAAGAAATTGCCGGTCAAAAGATTACTAAACCTTTTTACAGTATTCTCACAAATAACAACAGTTTCAATAATCTCATAAGAATTTTCAAAATAGGTAAAAAATACAGCTAAACGAATTAAGTCAACGTCTTTATGCTTTTAATTAAACAGAGGTAGTTTTTCTTTCTTTAATAATGACGAAAACAATTTTTTAATTTATCGAAATAAGTTTTTTACTTAAATTCAACTGCAATATTTCGACTTGTGAATCTTGAGGGTTCATTGATAATCAGCAATTATCAAACAAATTTTATGTTTGTAGTTATTTTGAGAGGTTAAGTGAGAATTGAGGAATTACGATAGTTAGAGTTAAATGGGGGTGCACTGTATTTTTACCACTACATACGAGTACATCAATTTTAAAACATTCTCACACTAGCAGAACTCGCACAAATACATTCATATCAACTGTCTTTTCTATTTGTTCTTTGATAAAGGTATGAAAGAAATAGAAAAAAAATGTTCGTAATAAAGTGTTCGGAAAGGTGTTTTATATATTGCCTCGTTGGAAAATGGTAAGCCCCCTTTTTATTTTGTTTTGTGTTCATAATAAAGGCAAAGAAGAATAAGAAGAGACATTCAAATCGCGCGTTTTTTATTTATCGCCGCGATTTGGGAATATCGCCGTTACCAGTGATTGCTATTTTTCAATCACCGCGATTTTAAACAGTGACTGCGATCGCTGTATCCATTGCGTTCATACATATACATATATATCTATGCAGTCAACCAAACTGTTATCAAATATGCAAAGTAACAGCGAAAACCTCGATTTTTAATAGCCATCCACAGTGATTGAAAATCGCTACTTTTACTAAAAGCGTGAAATAACAGCGAACTTTGATAACGAATAAATTAATTAATCACTGTTTTTATGTTATGTATATAGTTGTTGCTGTTAAATTATCCCATTGCTGGAGAGAGTGACAATTTATGCAAGGTTTGAATATTCATACGCATCGCTTTATATTTTAACATTTGCGCATAGATAATAGAGAAGCTGATAGATATTTGGAAAATTACTTAATTCCCCGAAATTCGGATCCTTTATTATGGTGGCGGAACAATAAAACAAAGTATCCAAATGTTTCCATAGTAGTGCAAGAAAATTTTTGCAGATTGGCTTCTTCCGTACCATGCGAACGCCTTTTATCGCAAGCTGGACAGATATTAAGCGAGCGGCGAAATCATTTAGGGGATGAAAATGTGAAAATGTTATTATATTTAAATTGACACTATTATTATTATTATTATTATATCTTACACCATAATTAATTAAAAAATTGTAACTATAAATACTGCACTTTAACATTACTTATTAATATTTTTTATTATTTATAAATATTAGATTATTAATAATAAAATGTATTTTTCCAGCTGAATATCATAATTTAATTATTAGACGATAAGATATTAAAACGACTACTTGTAAGTTATTGAATGAGATATGTCACAAGCAATGCACCAATCGTTCAATTGATTAGTTTTACCTTGAAATGTATATCAGAATGTGTTCAATTTCTACAATGCCAATATACGAAATTAACTTATTGAATCAAATAAATTTTATAATAACATAACTACAAAATGTATAACACCATTGAGAAATTCCATTATTGTCAGCTACCCTGTAATATTAAATTCAAAACTTTATTAATTATTGAAAAAAATTCAAATGAAAAAATTCCCTTTGCATAAAATGCATGCATTAAAAGTAACAGCAATCAAGAAACAAACTAACACTTTATTGCGAATTTTTTTACTTACCTTTTTGACAAAAGTGTTTTCGCAAATGTGTTATTTAAAATCATTATTTAAAAAGTCAAGTAACAAATGTCTGCAAAGGGAAAGGAGATCGAGTTTTCCGAGAGAAAATTTATCGTGGTTTTGTGGAAGAAGGGTATGTCATATCGTCAAATAGGTGAAATAGTCTACCGAAGATATTCATCTGTCCAACGAATCGTAAAATCGGTATTTTTTTTTTGTTTTTGAATTTTTCCATTTTTTAGGAAAATGATAATCCCCCTTTTTATTTTCTTTTGTGTTCATAATAAAGGCAAAGAAGAATAAGAAGAGACATTCAAATCGCGCATTTTTTATTTACCGTTTCAACCAAATTTTTTGGTCATACGTATAGTGTATGTGAATTTATTGTGTTTGTTGTACACGTATTACATACGAGGTGTGATCAAAAAATAACCGTTATTGTGTGATCAAAAAATAAAGTATTTATTTATTCATCAACAACTATCTTGTCCCCTTTAAAGTAATTCCCCTCAGATATAATTAACTTATGCCAGCATTTTTTTCAATCCTCGAAACACTTCTGAAACGCTTTTTTTGGTATGAGCTGTAGGCCATACGATTTCGATTTTTCTTTTATCTCATCGTGTCAAAACGCTTTCCTTTCATCGGTGTCTTCAGTTTTGGAAAGAGGAAAAAGTCAGCGGGGGCCAAGTCCGGTGAATACGGTGGTTGAGGCATGATAACGGTTTTGTTTTTGGCCAAAAACAGCTCCGAAGCGATGTCCATGCGACGTTGTTTTTGCTCAAAATTTAGCAATTTTGGAACAATCTTCGCTGCCGCACGTTTCATGCCTAAAACATCCGTAAAAATTGCTTGGCATGAGCCGAACGATATGCCAACATCATCAGCAACCTCTCTGATAGTGGTTCGACGATTATCCAAAATCATTTTCTTCACTGCGTCAATGTTTTCATCGGTTGTTGACGTGCTCGGGCGACCAGGACGAGCATCGTCATTGAAATCTTCTCGGCCTTCCTTAAACCGGTTATACCACAATAGAACTTGTGTTCTGCTCATAGTAGACTCGCCAAAGACCACAGTCAACATTTCAAATGTCCTTGCGCATTTAATTTCATATTTTACACAAAACTGGATACAGTTTCTTTGATCCATTTTTTACAAAATCGAAGAGCACACCAAACCACGACTAACCTTTTTATCTGTCAAAAACAAACTGACAATCCAAAATGGTTTGTATTGCCAACATATGTAACAGACATGTGTACCAACATAAAAAAAAAAAATGCGAACATCGAACATACGTAGCTCACGAAATTTGAAAATACCGGTTATATTTTTATCACACCTCGTATGTGGGTTGCCATGGTTGTGTAAAGTGGTGAATATATATATATATATATATATATATATATATATATATATATATATATATATATATATATATACTCGTATATATATATATATATATATATATATATATATATATATATATATATATATATATATATATATATATATATATATACATATCTATATATATATATATATATATACGAGTATATATATAGATATATATATATCTATATATATATATATATATATATATATATATATATATATAGATATATATATATATATATATATATATATATATATATATATATATATATATATACTAGCTGAACCCGGTGTGCTTCGCTACCCCCCTCGTTATAAAATAAAATTAAAAGTATTTATTTATTTACAAAAACTTATTTATTTAAATTTAATTTAATTATTGCAATGCTTTAGGATATACAATATATTTACTTTGCCCTTCAGGAGCATACACATATAAATCGGTGGGCTTTCCTACACGCGAGCATGCAACATAAAGCTGTCCATGCGAGAAACATCGATTTGCTAAATTTAAGCCGCAAACTTGCAGAGATTGACCTTGAGCTTTGTTAACAGTCATCGCAAACGCTAACCGAACAGGAAACTGCAAGCGTTTAAAATCGAATGGTAAATCTGTTGGTATCATTGGATTGCATGGCAAAAGTACATCTGTCCCTTTATATAGGGTTTTTGAATAAGAGCGCTACAAAATTTTTTTTTAAATCAAACAAAACCGGTTTTAGATATCAATGAAATTCTTTATTCCTGTGAAAGTACGTTCGATGCCATTATGTATGGAACTCGATTTCCTTTGCATGGCTACCACGGGCACGCTTGCAGAAGTCCAGACGCTGAACCCAATTTTCAACGATTTTCAAGTTCATCAATCGTCGCTGGCTTGTTGGCATAGACCATAGACTTGACGTAGCCCCACAGGAAATAATCTAACGGTGTCAAATCGCACGACCGAGGCGGCCAATCGACTGGGCCATTTCGTGAGATGAACGTATTATCTTGGTTTGCAGTAAATTGATTGTGGCATTCGCTGTGTGGCTTGTGGCGCCGTCCTGTTGGAGCCACATGTCCTCCAAGTCCATATTATCCAATTGGGGCCAAAAATATTCGGTTATCATTGAACGGTAGCGATTCGGCTTCACAGTAATGTGCCGGTCTTGATCATCACGGAAGAAGTACGGCCCAATGACGCCGCCGGCCCATAAACCGCACCAAACCGTAATTTTTTCGGGATGCAATGATGACTCATGGAGTACGTGTGGATTGCTGTCTAACAATAACGCATATTTTGCTTATTGACGAAGCCATTCAGCCAGAAATGAGCCTCTTCATAAATTGGACGTAACGCTCTTAAAGTTTAGGCGACTGACTCCGAATTTCGGTAGTAAATTTCAATAATTTTGACTCGTTGTTGGCTCGTATATCTTTGCATGATGATATGGCAAACCTTACTGAAGAGAAATGTCAAAAGAGCCGGAAAAAATATGGCGTCGTTTGCTGTCACTATCGATTTACTTTTGTAGCGTTTCTTTTGAAAAACACTTTATTTTCCTGTTATGATGGTCGCTTCTATTAAATTATTTCTCAGTTTTTTTACTGCAAGTCGAGTGCCATTGCAAAGCCGTGGGGGATCGATATTACGCAGTAAAACAATGGGCACTCCAATTTTAAGTTGTAGCATATGTGGTGGAAAGCCTGGCACATCGAGTGAATTTAAGAACTCAACAGGATAATTAACGGCATCTTCTTCTCCGTTACAGTATCGATGGACTTGTACGTTGCTGCAGTTTCATCGATTTTGTTCAAAATAGCAGTGTTTATGGAATTAACATCAAAGTTTTGGCAGCAAGTAATGCTCGTTCACACAGCCATTCCTTGTTTTTAAAATTGCGTTCAATATTATTGATTAATTAATTCTTCAATGGACAGTGTCATTTTACAAAAGTCAGGTGGAAATGTAATGCAGTTTGTTGTTGGATCCGATGGCATTCTTCCGTTGCCCAAATCCAGCCACTGCTTTGAAAATCGGGAAGCTGATGCACCGCGTTGTAGTTGGACACGCATATTTGTCGTTAATTTTAGAGTGCGAACGTGGTGCCAAAAAATGGATGTTTTCAGACATGCGGTAATCTCATCAGCTGCGGTTGCACCTGGAATACATCGGTAGTGTTTGGCGAAAATCACCGGCTAACAAAATCAGTGCTCCCCCAAATAATTGCCTATTGCTTCTGAAATCCTGTAATGTGCGATCTAGGGCCTCTAAAGATTTTTTGTGTGCCATTGTGCATTCATCCCATACTATGATCTTACACGTTCGCAGCACTTTACCCATTGATGAATATTTATTTATATTGCATGTGTACGTCTCAGAGAATTGCAATTTCAGTGGTAATTTAAGTACCGAATGCGCTGTTCTGCCACCATCCAAAAGCGTTGCAGCAATTCCGGATGACGCAATGGCCAACGCAATATTGTTTTGGGATCGAACTTTAGCCAAAATCAACGAAATCAGAAACGTTTTTCCGGTTCCGCCCGGTGCATCTAAAAAATACATACACTTCTTTCATTTGAAATTGCTGTCATTAAAGTGTTATATGCCAAAAGTTGCTCCTGTTGTAAATTTGGTAGATTAGCTTCGATAAATAACATTAATTCTTGTGGATTGTAATTCCTTTCTCGTCGCAGATCTTGATCAGATGCATCATCGCCAGATCGAATTGGACTAATCATACCAATTTGAATGAGAGTCTTGTAGTTGATTTGCAAACACTTGTCTTCCAGAAAGATCAAAGCCTAATTATATGTAGCTCCAGAAAATTCAATAGTTTCGTCGTTTCTGGTAATTCTCTCTCTGTGCAAAATGTCTTCACTCATATATGCTTTAAATGTATGCCAAAGTTCTTTCGGGTTGGATGGATAGCATGTTCCCAATATAATCGCAAATAATGACCTTATCTACCACGGATGATTGGTAACTGAAGCATCTGGAAGTGTTGTTTCCCAATGTGAATCGCTCTCCAATAAATTAAGTTTTTGGCATGCCTCTCGATAAGTTGTACATATTTGGCCATTAACTGTACGTAAGTTCTCGAAAGAAATTGGTCCACGAACATTTATTAGAAGTATTCGTAGATAGAAACATTCTGCATTCTGGGGATGAACAGTATACAGTCTTCCTAATACATCAGTGGAATATAAATTTGGCCATCAACTGCTTTTCCTTGTTTGCGCCACTGAAATTTTTTCGCTGATCCGTTCCATGTATAGTACGTTGGCATTTGAGCATACAGCAAAGTCTGAGCAAATAAATCATTTGTGTATAAATCAAAAAAAGAAGTTAACGTTGTAGCTGGAGGCGCTGCTTCCCTTTCTTGTGCAGTTCCTTCAGTGAAATAAACGCGGTGTCCATTTTCGAGGTGAACAGATAAATGAACAACAGCCGGATGGCGTTCATGAATGGGAAATCCTAAAATTCGCCAAATGGCTTCATTGCTGCTGATGTATCGCGCCATTTGATATCGTATAATTTCATCATTTGGATTGTGCAACGAAAACACTGCCATATCTGATCCCTCGGTAACGTATTTGCATATGTATTTAATAGATTTTACGGAATTGCAATACTCTACATTAATATGAGCTTTGTACGTTTTTGAAAGCAATGGACAATAGGGTACTCTCCAGCGATTATCAATATCAATATCATTGTTTCGCACCCTTATTGTAATTGATTACCCACCAGCATCTGTTGATCTGCGACGATAAATCGGATAGCCATCAATACCTGAGATTGTTTCTGTAAGCATTTGTCGTGGATACTTTTTCGTGCATTTTCCATCGGCCATGCATGGTGAATTTGGATTGATGATTCCACATGGCCCATGTATCATGTTTTTGGATAAAATTTCATGCAATTGTGGAGCAATATCAGGATCAGGTATTTCCGCAGAAATGACATCATCTATTTTGTCAGACGTAATTTTGTCGACCAACCAAATTAAAATGTGTGCATGTGGCAATCCACGTTTTTGCCATTCGACTGAATACATCCAGCATCGCGTCTCTCCAAAAACTTGTAGCTTTACAATGAAAGCCATTAATGATTTTAATTTTTTCAGAAACTTATTCTCAGAAACTTGTAAAATGCTGGGAATCCAGAAGTTGCACATAACACCATATCATCCACAGGCGAATGGCTCATTGGAACGTAGTCATCGACCTCTGGCCGAGTACTTGCGCAGTTTTGCCAAAGAAGACGGCTCGAATTGAGATCAATGCCAGCAAATCTGAAGCGCAAATGTGCGCCAGTGTACAATGCTGATGACCCGAATAAAGTGCAAAAGTATCAGCTACAGCGAGCGCACGAGTTGGTCAGAGAAAACCAGGATTGTGCTAAACGAGTGGCCAGGGAAGCCTATAACAAGGTACTAAACCCAGTAGTTTTTCATGTGGGTGACCAGGTACTAATGAAGAATCAGGCTAGGAGAAACAAATTCTCACCTGTGTGGATAGGTCCGTATGTAGTAGCAGAGATCCGAAGCCCAGTTACAACAGTCGTAACGATTAAGGGCAAAAATAAAAAGCTACATAATAATTTGTTGAAATTATTCCACGTTAGACCACACACCTAAATTCATGTGCTAATGGTGTTTTACAAGTGTAAACACAAGAATAATAACATGAACAAGTACGTGTGTGTATCCAATAACACACACAGCGCCGATTTTCAGAGTCAATGCCAGTCAAAGTGTGCCACTTAAACTCGGGCAAGTAAAATTGACGTAATGAAAATCTGCTTATTAACCACTATTGCCGAATGAAGACAGTAGAGAAAAATATTTTTTTTTACATATTAAATAATAATAAACGGGTTCATTGCACGTATTTAAAAAATAAAATAAAATAGTAAGACAGTCGTGGGTAAGTAATATAAAACTTAACTTCAAATATGTACATACATACATACGGCGGTTAATGAAATGAAAGCAGTAGCGCCGGCACCGTTGTTGAAGTAAATATATATGTATGTAACTGTAGAATGTACAGAATGAATGTACGAGGGAATATTTAAAGAAGTAAGTATTCTAGTTACAGGAATGGGTATGGCAATATAAGTAAGTATGTAGGGACATATGATTAGGAATTGGGAATTTGCAGATACTGCAGCAGGCTATATGTAGATATACATAGGTTTTAACTGTTTATTGATTAGGAAATTAGCGTATGGAAATTTGAATAAATGTATATGTTGGGATATAAAAAAAATGTATAGGTTGATTGAGACAAGCAATTAATTCTAGGTAATTTAAAGCGCCTTGAATGTATGTATGTAGCCATATACGAGCTAATTACAGGATGGAAAATAGAATCGTTAATAGATATATACATATCAGGCTAGAAGTAAATTTAAATAACAAGTAATTGTATACGATGAAAGATATAGTCATGCAATGGACAAAGTTTTGACACAAACGGGATTATTTTATATAATCTGGTTTTTGTCGGAGGACCAATGAATTGGTTCAAAACTGAAATGAGTGATAATTCACGTGTTGAAAAAGAGCACGAAAAATTAATCGAAGCGAAACTAATGCCCTATATGGCTATGGAAACACATAGTCCAGTCCTCTTTTCCTCTAGGATACGGTAGCGAATCCGATAATGTAAGGGGAAAAGACGAGTGGATGCAAATTGAATGATATAGCATTCAATTATAGAATAAGCATGTTATAGAAATATTGTTTTTTTTTAATATATTCAGGAATAGCGTATGTTTAAGAAAAGTTATAAATTAAAAAATTATAATCTGTGCAAAGTTCACATTAGAAACAAAAGTAGTTTAGAAAATAATTAGAGTTACAAGAATTAATTATTTAAAATATAAGTTTGTAATGAAATAAGAGTTAAAATAAAAAAAAAACAAAAATCATGCTAAATTGGAAAATTATACCCAAGAGTATATATAGTACATATAGTGTATTTATTTAAATATTATATAATTTTGAAATTCATTTATTAAATTGACTTATGAAATGTTTGACAAAAATTAAACAGGCAGGAAGTTCCGGGAACAACGGATATCGGTAGACGGTGCGGACTAAAAGACCAACGTAGTATTCGGAAAGATGCGTTTTTGAAAAACAGAGATTTTTGGCAGTTATCTAAGGTTTGTGACCCCAAGGATGCCAACATATTAGATTGGGGATGAATGGCGACGGATGTAATTGAAATTTTGCGAAACGGCATATGGCCGCAGCATTTGAACGCGTTGTGGATGAGTTATTGACAAGCAACGAAAAATAAACAAGTTTCCTTGCGGAGTCATGTTTTGAATTGGACAATTTTATAGTACAATGTCCACCCAGTGTATCACAATCTCAACAGAATCGATTTTGGATAAGTTGAAGATGGGTAAAAGCTTAAGGTGGGTGACTGAAACCACCACCAAATATAATAAGCAGAATGAATTTGGCTCACGGAAGTTAATTGCTTCATTGAAGTATATGTCCAATCTAGAGTATGAACATATGAAATGTGATTTACATATGCAATATGATTTAATACACAGAGACTGGTTACCGATCAGAGTACACAAATTACGTCATTAAATGTGTGTCTCAGAGAAATACCGATTGTCTCCACATCAAAGCCAAACGATGTCAAATACCATTATGAGGAAGCTCAAGAGAAACACTTCCACCATAAAACGCATTGCTGCAAAGTAAGAAGGAGTATTGTAATCTCTCATGTATTCCAAATGTTTTTTACAAGTTGAATACTATAAGCAGAGGCAGTACCACCTACAGCCGTGGGACACACTATATAAATGGAAAGAAGAAGGCCACTAAAAACAAAGTTTTAATGGCAAACCAGATCGCCAACCTATAACATCTTTGTACGTACCGATCCAGAAAGAAGGGAGGGGTATGCAGAGTTCATCGAGGGACTTCACTCTCACAGGACGGGCGTTACCAGGACCAACAATTGCAGAGGACCGAATTTATAAGAAGCGTAGCTAAATATGTAATTAGTTTGTAATTTTGTTTGTATATATGCCAGTGAGAAGAGTCGATGAAAGACCGAATATAAAAAGGGGAATATAAAAAAAGATGGAAATAAAAGAACAAAATAACAAAAGGAAAAAAAATAGAAATAAAATAACAAAATAAAACAAAAGAGGAAAAAGAAAAGAACACAAAAGTAAAAAGAACAGAATACAACAATTGAACCCAAATAAGGCGAATTTGAAAAAAGAAAAAGAAGTTAGTTGCACTAACTTCTGTTAGAAAGAGGGGAGGGATGTTGTGAGCTAGAATCA
This sequence comes from Clusia tigrina, assembly GCA_920105625.2. Lineage (NCBI taxonomy): Eukaryota > Metazoa > Arthropoda > Insecta > Diptera > Clusiidae > Clusia > Clusia tigrina. The sequence continues at coordinate 311,797,586 of OV050030.1, read as the reverse complement.
AGCTGCCTGCGCGTAGTGTCTCACATCATCGACTCCTAACAGATGCCACACATTCTGTGTGATTAGCATGTGTTAAAGTTACTTAAGAAAGCACATATTTTTAGGGTGCGAGTATTTAGAATTAATATTACCTATGTAATATTTATTATGTAAACTTTTAGGGTGCTACAGTTTTGCAGTCGAGCCACTGAAGGGCATTGAAAGTTAGAATGCACCATCAACATTTCAGAATGGCGTAGGTCAGTTGGCTTGACCAACTGACACCAATTAACAGGTGCGAAACTGGAACACCAGAAAGGTCAGTTTTTGTATTGTAATTGTGAATTGTAAATAGTATATAAGAGTTAGTATTCTAAGAAATAAAGGCTTGTGATTTTAAAACTAAAAGTGTAATGTAGTGATTTTTCCAAAGTGATTTAGGCTTTTCAGATACACGCGCACAGCAGAAGGACGCCCCCCGTCAAACAAGGACAATACCCTAACAGAATCGGAAAAGATTGTCAAGCGAGGAAATGAACGGACTCCCACAACTGATGGCCCAAGAATCTTCGTTTCTCAGATGGCGTGGAAAAATAATAGCCTAACTGTCAATAGTGTAATAAGCGGAAGAAAAATTGTGGTAACATTAGATACGGGTGCATCACATTCCATAATTAGAAGGGATCTCGTTCGGGGAATCGGGCCGCTTCAGGGAATAAGTTTGCGTACGGCAACTGGAGATGATGCACCGGTACTGGGAAAAGTTACACGGAAAATCACTATCGGCACCACAACAGTGACGCACGAGTTTATAGTTGCGGATATTGTGGATGAAGTAATCTTAGGTGTGATTCGGAATGGATTCACACTAGATTTCAAAAGCCGAGTGCTGAAATATGCGAACACCGAAATACCGTTATTTATAGGTGATGATAAGTATGGAGTTGTTAAACAAGCCAATATATCGCGACGGACAAAAATCGCACACAAGTCAGAGGCAGTTATACGGGCCAAAATGGGCGGAGATGTTGGGAAGCATAAGAGCCGAACCGTACCAGAAAAAGTAGTGAATATTTCAAATACCGCTGAAACCATAGCGAAAAAGAAGGTAAGGTGCCAGAGAATCTCAGCAATTGTAAACTGTGAGAGGCAACCGCGAGTCACGAAAAGCAAGATACGAGCTTATAAAAAGGTACCCGACGGTCTGGTGAAAGAATGGACTAAAGAGTCATCTACAGTACTTCCATGCAGCAATTGTATACCTAAAAAACGAGGACAGTTGAATGAAATCCATGGAAACAGCAGAAATCGTACGCAACTGATGAGTGATAAAAGGAAAGCAAGATATGATGTCCGAGTAAACTCTAAGGGATTTCAGGAAGGGCAACTAGTTATACTTCATAATCCGCAAAGGAAAAGTGGATTATCGCCAAAACTGCAAACACACTGGGAAGGACCTTATAAGGTGATAAAGCGGATCAACGATGTTAGATACCGCATCCAGTGGACAAGAAATGTCAGGAGCAAAATGAAAGTCGTTCATTTTGAGAGGCTATCTCCTTATAAAGGTTGCAGTACTATCCTTGTTCGGGACGAACAAGATTAAGCAGAGGGCAGTGAAACGTGATTGCATATCAGTGAAACGGGATTGCATACTTTTAGGATCCCATCTGGAGTTGGAGAATGAATGCACCACCCTGTGTGTTATTTAGTCAAGACACAATCTATTCGAATAAAAGCTTCTTTCGTTGTAGAGAATATGCTATATGACATATTTACCTCAGATATAACACTTCCAAAAGAACTGAATACCACAATTGCTACCTTTGCTGACGACACATCCTGTTAGCATCTGAGAAAAATCTAAATACTGCGACTGCAAATCTGCAGATATACAAAGAGAATGTTAAGGGGAATGGTTTGATAAATGGTGCTTGAAAATTAATGAAGATAAGACTGTACAAATAATTTTTACCTGTAGAAATATTGTTTACAACTAAAACAAAATTTAACATAATACTTATTAAAATAAACAATAAAGATATAAAAATAGGGTCTACTACTAAATACCTTGGTATACACATGGACTCAAAGTTAAACTGGCACTACCACATCCAACAAAAAGCGAAACAAATAAAATAAAAATTTAGGCAACTACTCGTATATTGATTAATGGGTAAGAAATCTAAACTCACAATTAACAACAAGTTGCTGTTATACAAGTGTGTAATAAAGCCAATTTGGACGTACGGACTCCAAGTATGGGGAACGGCAAAGCGGTCACACATACAAAAAATTCAAAGACAGCAATCTAGAATATTAAGAGTTATCATAAAGTCTGGTTGGTGCACAACAAATGAAGACATACACCGCAAACTAAATATGACAAGAATTGACGAAGAGACAAAAAAGATATCCGCAAAACACTACGATACACTGCATGGGCATAATAACGAAGAAATAAACGAGTTGCTACATCTAGAAGAAACCACCATGCGCTGTTTAAAGAGAACTCGACCAAACGACCTAATGGACTAGAAAATCCAGCCTACACATATTAGTAGTAGTGTTATAAATGTAAATGTAAATAATTATTATAAACATAAATTTTATTATAATTGATCATAAATTGTTATAATATAATTATAGTGAATTATTATAATTAATGTAAATAATTTTTGTTGTATCACTTCTTGGCACTGGCCAAAATGTGTTTTTTAATATTAATTTCCAAACAAATTGTCAAATCATATACTAGTACATATATATATATATATTACGCCAGTTATATCGCCTTTGCTGCTGCTGTTGTTGTTGGTGTAGACTGTCTCGCGCCCTTTTGCTGTTGTTTTGTTGGTGCCAATTGAGACTGCTGCTGGGAGGCCCTGATATTGCCCGTTCATCGTTGCTACGCAGGTGACTGACTTGGAAGGAGGGGACCACCTAAAGACCTCCTCTGCTCCGGACCATTGTGTGTGCAAGCAAGCGGAACATATTTTCGCGCCCGAAATACTATAAACAAAGTGCACATTAAACACAGCTGCTGTCATATTAGGTGCTACCATATCTTTTAGCAAAATCTTGAAATGGATAATGCGCAAACCACCCCCGTGATTGCGCAAACCTCTGCTAAACGCAAGTTGGCACAAACATCTCCGGAGCCGTCGCTGGCGGATATTATGTTGGCTATTAACAGCATGAAAGTAAATTTCGAAGAAAAATTTGAAAAAGTTGCTACAAATATCTGAATTGAAGGCAGAGAATGCAGAACTTAAGACTGAACTAGCACTGATGAAAAAAGACCGGGAATCTGATCGAAAAGAATTTTCGCGCTGAATTGAGCAGAGTAAGAAGAGAAATGTAATAGTTAAAGGACTCACTAATGTTGGACCACCCCGAGATGCCTTTGAAAAAATGCGCAAGGAAAAATTGCAATTGCAACAAGTAAAAGTGAGAAAAGTTTGACAGCTATATGAGCATAATGGCAAAATTGGAATGGTGGCTGAACTAGATTCAGATGAAATGGCTGAAGAAGTTTTGAAAAACGCAAAAAAGTTGAGAGGTACAATGATTTTCATTGAAAAGGACTTAAGTGCGGAAAGACATCAGAATAAGTGGGCGCTGCTGCAACTGAAAGCAAAATTATCGATTATGGATAACACCAGGAAAATCTTTGTTCGCAATGACAGCATTAACATTGGCAATAAGTGGATGTCTTACAATACAAGCAAAGTGCTAATGTGCAACGGACAGCGAGCGGATAATATATTGGAAGAAATGTATGGCAGTAAGGTAGATAGTAGTTATTTTAGTTTATTAGAAAATGTTAAGTCAAAACACTTCATTTAAAATTTGTTTATTTACGAAAACTAAAATTAAGTGAACGAAAACAAGGAGCTTTAAATCAAAACATTCAGTGCACCAGTGGTGTAGAAAATAGCTCATCTGAAAGGACTCGTGAAACTAGCATCAAAATACTGTCCTATAACATTAATGGATTGCAGAGTAAAATAATGTTTTCAAAATTTTTCAATTACATAACTGACTTTGACATAATAGTATTAATAGAAACACATGTTGAAGAAGGCAAATTTGAAAATTTTAGTAAATACATCGCGAATCATAAAATAGAATGGAAAGGAGCAACAAGAAAAACACAATTTGGAAGAGCAAGTGGGGGTTTATTATATGGGTAAAAAAAAGATTGCAAGATCAAGATGTGAGCGTCTCGTTTCAGCAAATAAATACTCTAACTTTTATAGAAGTAAGAATGAAGGAAAGCGTTTTTCAAGTGTTTCCAATATATATCAGGGGTACGGAATGGAACAGGGAATTTGAAATATTTAAAAATACTTATATAGAAAAAGATTGGAATAATGTTATTGCGATTGGAGACTTAAATGTAAGAATCGGCGAAATGCAACAAGAAATTGAAGAAATGTACATGAATCCATTTAAGGCAGGCTGTGGTCATCGACAATCAAAGGATAAGACGGTAAATGCAAATGGGAAAAAATATATAGATTTCTGCGACGACAATGGTTTGATTGTTTTAAACGGAATAACAGATGGCGATAGAGAAGGTAATTTAACTTTCATAGGCAATATGGGCAGCTCTGTAAATGACATTTGCGCAGTGGATCAAAACCTCTTGAGCTATGTAGATAATTTTAAAGTAGACAAACAGATCTGGTCGGATCACATGCCGATTATTTTATATATGACTTTTCCTTGTAATGACGTCAGAGAAAACAAAAATTGTTTAAGTAGTAAATTAAAATGGAAAGATTCACAGACAGATGCATTTCACGCTAATATAAAAAGTAGTTTTGGTTGTGCAAAACAAATTCATAAAGGATGGAATTTAGACGATCTAGTGCAATTATTTATCAAATCGTTTCCACGGAAAAAAACGAGCAATCTAAATAAAAAGGAAGATTGGTTTAACTATAAATGCGAAAAGGCGCGAAAAATCTCTTTTGATTGGCTTCGTATATTTAGCGCTACCCTTGATCCGAATGATAAAAATAAGTATACAGAAGCAAACAAGGAGTTCAGAAGAATATGTCGAGAAAGCTTATTACATAGATCTCGAAAGAAAAATTAATAACGTAAAAGACTCGAAACAGTGGTGGAACTTGGCTTCCAAAATAAGAGGGCAGCAAAGAAATCTCGGATCAAGTATTAGCGTTTCTGCCTTTAAGAACTATTTTGAGATATTGTTAAACCCTGTACAACATGCTAGAGACATGCTCTATGCTCCAAATAAAATTGATATATACGAATTGGATAAGCCAACAAGGGAAGAGATTGAAAAAATGTTTAAAAAAACTAAGCCAAATAAAGCCCCAGGAATAGATGGTGTATCATACGAATTTTTTTAAAATAGCCCACGGGAGCTGCTAGACGAGTTAGCCGTAGAGTTTACGCGCCTATACAATATGGGTGAAACAGGAAGTTCTTTTCAGACCAGCCTAATCTGTCCGATATTTAAAAAGGGGAATAGGGAATTTGTATCAAATTATCGAGGAATTAGCTTCATGAACTGTGTGGCGAAAATAATGATGGGCGTCTTGAATGAAAGAATTGTTAGATGGGTGTCGGAGAATGAGATTCTGACCGAGTTTCAAGCCGGGTTTAGGCAAAAGTATTATACAGCCGACAATGTGTATAACATTGCGTCAATAGTAAATTTGAAATTTAGTGAGAAAAAGGTGTATGCTTTCTTCGTGGACTATAGAGCAGCCTTCGATAAGGTACCGAGAAATCTGCTTTTCTGCAAGCTGCATGAAATTGGTTTATCTACTAAATGTGTCAATTTTTTGAAGAAAGTGTACATGGATACAAAATTGCGTTGTGAAGGAGAATGATGAAGTGTCGGAAGAATTTTATACCCTGTCAGGGGTAAGAAAAGGGTGTTTGATGTCGCCGCTTTTATTCGCATTGTATTTAAATGACATAAATGAAGAGATAGGAGGTGGTCTATATATCGATGACATGAATATTAGAGTGCTCTTATATGCGGATGACATAGTGATAATGGCAGATGAAGTTGACGTGTTACAAAGTATGATACACAAGTTAGAGATTTACTGCAAGAAGTGGAATATGGAGGTGAATTTGGATAAATCAGCGATAATAGTCTTTAGACAGAGCGGAAAATTATCGTGTAGGGAAAAATGGCAATTCAAAGATTTAAATATAGCGATTACAAATGAGTATTGTTATCTGGGTGTAGTACTGACCCCTAAAATGAACTTTCAAAAACATCTTATTAAACGTAACATTTCAGCAAAAACTAGTATAAGTTCAGCTTGGTCAAGCTTCTTTTCTAAAAAAGCTATAAATCTCAGCTCGAAATGGCAAATGTTTCAAGCTGTATGCCGTGCCACTCAAAGTTATGCCGCTCAAGTATGGGGTCACACTCTTTTTGAAGACGTTGATAAGCTACATCTTTACTTTGTTAAAAAAAATATTAAGACTATCGGAATGTTCGCCTACTTATGCCATAATGTTGGAATCGAATATGGAAAGTGGGCACATTTATACTCTAGCGTTACATCTAAATTATATACAAAGAACAATATTTGAGTACAGCAACAAAAGACTACTACACAATCTGACACTGAAAGTTCTACGAAAAAACATATTCTGGGCTGAGTCACTAAATAAAATAGGAATAGATTTCAATTCAAGATGGGATGATAGAGATCTAAACCCAAATATTTGCCAAATGAACAGAGATACGCTTATAATGATGAATATGATGAATAATGAGAAATAACAAAATTCGAGATAGTATGTGGGAACGGTCCCAAAAAAGCGAGGGGAGAATATATAAACATTTAGATCTCAAAATAGGTCAAACTTATTTCAGTGATAAAGTTGGTAGGTATAAAATCTCGGTAATATTTAAAGCAAGATGCAATCTTTTGAAATTAATGGTATATATAATAAAAATTGTACACTCTGCAATCCAAATGAGTTCGAAAACGTTGAATATTTTATCGGGAGACGCCCCATCTTAACATTCCGCGTTGTCAATTTCCAAAAAACAACTTTGACACATCATGATATAGCTAATGTGTTGAACGGAAAAAATGATGATTCTTGGAAAAAGCTGGTTTCTTACATGACTGGTGTTCTGAAGTACAGAGAATTAATTGTAAATGAATTTACGTGATATGGAAAAATAGATCGCATATTCCGACAGACGACCTTTAAGGCCATCTTTATTTACTATTGTAATTAATAAATAAATAATAATAAATAATAATAAAATAAATAAATATATTCGTATTTAATATAAACATGATGCAGATTTTATAATCAAAAAGCTTATCTGAAATTTTATTTTTTTATTTTAAAAACATGTACGATATATTTTTATATTAAAAGGGAGTTCTAGTATATATTGTAGACTCTATACCAAGGATCCGATTCAAGGGTCCAACATTTTAGTAACAATTTATTTAATCCGCAATATGTAACAGCATTAGATCTTGTGTATAAAAATAAATTGGTGATTCCACATAAATAATAAAAAGCTCCATACGTCAGACAAACAAGAAAAATTAAAAATACTTAACATAGCATTGATAAGCATTAATAGTATTAATAAATCTATAGTTTACAGTTTGTTAGTTACAGTAGTCTGACAAAAATCTCATTAAATCAGTTCCATTTCTCGTGAATATCAGTTTCTTTTTGTGTTGAATGAAAGGCGACGTACTTTTATGCAATCTTGTAAAGATACATCTTTAGCACTACAGCAAGAGATGTTATTAGATTCAACCGACGACGGAAAACGACTCAAGAATCGCTGTAGTCGCAAAAATTTAATAGATAAAAGACGCTTATCAAACCACCAACCATTGATTTCGTTATGTACATAGCCAGCGTCAATTTCGCTAGCGCAACGTATGTACACACAGCAACTTTGCGTATCTAGCTGAATATCATGGATATTACATTGCAATCCCACTTTTTCCAATACCGCCTCTTTTATAACTTCTTTTAAATTAGGATGATGTATTTCTGTAGAGTCGAACATATGTCTTATTTTCAAACAAGGTGTAGGTGGATTTAAAATTTTATTAGTGGTATCAAATGCGGGACTTTGCCATTTTTTCGAGTATCCACTATCCCGTGAACTATTTCCGGTCCATTTCATGGTGCGAAATTCTTCGCCATTATGTATAGTAACTCCGAATTGAATCCGACTATCATTTGTTTCTAGAGTTTTTACAGCTTCATTCCAGGCCCACATTAACAATTGACGTTTTTTAAATGGTACAAGTTTGTCTCGTAAATGATTTAGAATCACATCTCGTTTTTCCGAGATGTCGCTCAGAGATGCTTGATACATAAGTTCGTTAACTATATCTGCAGTGAAGTGATCAATGGCCATAATACGATAATTTTTCCATCCTTGGACATAACGAAAAATAAAATAACTAAATAATGCTGCCAACGCCACAACTGTCAATGTACCTATTATTAGAAAAAAATGTTCCATTTTATTGTATAAAACACATTTAAATGGCAGGTGAGGTTTTAATAATATAAAATTAGTTTCCTGATTTGGAACAAATTTATCTAACGTAGCAGTAGATGGTTCATTTTCTGTTATACCAACATCCCATTGTGGATTACTTCTAATCAGATACTCTACTGCTTTAATATTACGAAGTAATTTACGAAAGTTTACTGTAATTGATTTCTTTAAAAAAAGATATTCTATAAAATCTGCTATTTTAACTGAAGCTGGCACACTTGCGTCTAAACAGTAGTGGAGTTCCGCACGTTCCTGTAGCAGTCGAATGAGCTCTTTATTAAGTTCAAGAGCATTGTGTAATATAATATAATCTATGCAATTAAAAGATGTTGAAGTCTGATATACCTGATCAATTTCGCCACACTTATTAAAAAATGTATTATTTTCATGGATTGTATTAGGAAAGTCTGGATTTAGAACCACATACAAGTAAATTAGAAGAGCAAAAAAAGTAATAAAAGCGAAATTTAGTGCATATGATATACAAATATTTCTGAATCCAAATTTTATATTAAAACATGACGTAAGTTGGGCAAAACTTTTTTGTGTCTTGATAACGCTTTTATATTTAGAACGTATTTTAAATATATTGAGAGGAAATTTTTCTGATTCTTCAGATGGATATGTATTCTGATTGGAAACCGATTGCTGGCGTAGTGTTTCATCTCTAAAGTTCAGTAATCTGGTCACAACACCAAAATTAATATTCTGCGAACCTGTTTCAACATTGATTGAGGAATTGGAGTATTCGAGTGTGCTTCTTGGTGGTTTTGGTGTGTTAATGATGTTTGAAAAGTTCCTACGAACGTTTGTCTCTCTGTCGGAATCAGAAGCCAAAATTGGTGGTTGCGTATCCATTTTTGGTGCGGACGACACTTCTTTATTTATTTGTGATTCCGCCAAATTATTTATCTCACAGCTTATTTTTTTGGAAGAAATACAATTAGGTAATATATGTTTATTACCGCCAAAATATATATAGTTCCCTACTTTGTCACAGATTAAATTCCCTTTATACTGTATATTATTGACATACTTTGTGCTTTTCATCGTTTCTTTGACAATATTACTTTTTAAGTTTTTTATAAGCACATTGCGAGTTGTTTCAGTGACCGGCAAATTAGGAAATCCATTATTAATAAGTAAGGAATGCAATTCAATATCGCTCAGAGTCTCCAAATCGTCAAAAAACATATCGAATCTAAAAATACAAGAATAGAGTTTTTAGTGATATTGTCATTGGTAAATCACTGCTATGAAATTCTTATGCTAAGTAAAAAATATTTATTTTACGCAAAACCGGGCTAATGAAAATTCTATAAAAGACTGACTGACTGGCACTTAAAAAATTACCGTTATCATTCAGCGCCTGCTACTTAATTTGCGTTGAATTATCATATAGCGATGTGTCACCAACAGCTATGGATCAACAGCACAACGGGGCTCCACAGTACGCCGTCGTCATTGGTCACATCAGGAAATGACCGATTAAGTACTACTGTGCATCGACTCGTTGCCGTCCCTTGAACGTGTGGAAAAGCTGTACAAAAATATGACCCCTCGTACCATGCCGGAACTCCTGAAAACTCGAGCACTTCTATAGTTCCGTAACAATAATCGTGCCTTTATATCAATTCTTCTTGCCCGCCAGATATCGTAAAAAGTTTGAAGGACGAAATTCATCGAAGGCGGCAAACACCCAGGAATACGTGGTGGAGGTCCAAAATCTCATGCGGCATTCTGGGTACATTGAATAGTTTGGAAGAATACCAGTGGTACGTGCGCCAAAAGACTGGTCTCTGGAAGAGCTACTACGTGATAGATCTTGAAGCCAGACGTGTTTACCGATACACCCACCAAGTTCCCCCAGCACAATCCCGAATTGAGCGTACACCACCACGGGAGGCACAGAATACATAAGTGGCACCTGTTAGCCATGCAGGTACTGAGGCACGTATCGATGTAACCACAGACGCTGCAGACAAGCGGTACATTTTGCGCGACACTGTCACAATACGCAGGTTATTTTCTGCTGGGATTGTGGCAAGGGGGTAGTCAGGCCAGTAGAGTACTGCAAAGCGTCAAGGGAAAACGGGCAGTGATGCCGCCAGTAGCGAGGCACGGCGCAGTCCACCTAAAAAAAACACGTCTCATCATCAATAAACACATTGCATTGCGATGGCCAACTTGTATGCCACCGTCCCTTTTCTGAGGCTTCTACGCCTACTTTCACAAAAAGTTAAAAATTTTCAGATGAGGGTGTATCAATTATAGGAAGAAACAAAATAACGAAACATCTAAATTTACAATTAAACCGTTATAAATTTCATTTACACTTAATGACAATTGTATAAATGTGAAATAAACATATTCGTAAATAAGGATTATAATATAAGTAAAGCGAGTTCGCAATCACTTATTTCTATTCAATCTTTGGAAGAAAACGAGTTAGCTGAAAAATCACTATCCTCAACTTGAAATGTTCTCTGGGGCCAAACAATAAAATTTCAATATTTCTAATAATAGAGATCTTTACGATTCTCCTACTTGTCGAAATAGTAGGCTCTGATGTAAGATCATAGCTACCATAAGATCATCATTCTCTGCCTTCATTCAAATGGTTCTTGTGTGTTTGAATCTTTGCTGTCTAATATCCTCATGCCTGCACTCTAAAGGTTGTTTGTATTCTAATTGGTAAATTAAAATTATGAATTATTTCACTAACATGTATGAGAATCTTATGAACTGTAATAGGAATGAAATACCTTGGGAAAAGATAAAGATACAATTCTCTATTATTTACCAGCAATTGTCGAAAAGTTGATAATTTCGTGTATTTTTACTGGAGATGTCACTAGAAAAAGTGTAATAAAATTCAAATTCGCAAATGGTGCAGACAAATTGGTAAAAATTCCAGGCCTCAAGGCCTATATTTATATAAAAAAAACTATTTTCCAAGCTAGGTTTAGATAGTTTATTAGTTGAACTATTATCTATCGATTGGCATATATATTTTTTTCATATGACGACTTTTACCCTTTTTGGCCACAAGGGTCATAGTGTGCGACGCTGCCTGGAAATCGCCTCGTGGTGTCGGCATTTTGTCCCCGATTTTGCGAAAACCGTACACCCTTTGACCGCACTAATGAAGAAAGGAAAACATTTTAAATCGAAAGCAAAAACGGGGCATCTAGGCATTCGGAAAACATTAGCAGTTAACAACAAACTGCCGGAGAAATGCTCACGCATATATCAGAGGTGGCGTGGGCTCTTAGTAATGAAGTCCACATCTTTATTTTTTATGTACAGCATTGACAATTATACCAATATCAGAGACTCACTTCACCAATAAAAGTTTATTAAAAATTTACCAATGCAGCATATACCATTCAAATCACCCAACGGGCACTGTGCGTAGTGGCATCGCTATTATTATTATAAAAAACAATATTAAACATACAGTACAAGAAAAGTATGATAAACCTCACATACAAACTACCACTAAGACCAACATGGTGAACTTACGATAATTTCGATTTATTGCCCTCCGATACACCTACTTCTATCTAAGACCAACATGGTGAACTTACGATATCTACGGTTTATTGCCCTCCGATAAACTTCTTTAACAAGGGCCAATTAAAGAAGTTCTATAGCGCTCTAGGAGATAGGTTCTTAGTCTGTGGTGACAATAAAGCCAAGCATCACTATTGTGGCTCAAAGACTTTTAATCCAGAAGGCAAACATTTTTCAAAACAATACAAAGTAATAATCTTATGAATGTTTCAACATACTGGCTATCCGAAAGAAAAAATATTCCTGATATTATTGACTTGTGTGTGATAAAAAGTGTTCCTAGAAACTGTGTCGAAGAGCCTTCACCATTGGATTCGTCATCGACCATTCTCTTATTATTATAAATATAATATCCAATGTTCTATATATATTAAAACCACAAATATTTCACAATGAGCGTACAAACTGGATTCAATTTAAAGAGATTATTTGTGACTCGTTATCTCTAGATATATCGTTCAAAAGATTTCGAGGAAGCAGCCGAAAATCTAAACAAAATAATACCTTAAAGAAACACATAAAAAATGCGCGATGAACCCAGTTATTGAGGAGATGATAGGTGCAAAAGGAAAGTTGAGCAAATTACAGAAGACAAAAAAGTCTTAATAAGGCAGCAAAAGAACTTAAATACAAACTCAAGACAGTAGCAAATGATGAAATTAAGCACTATTTGTCAAATTTATTAGCAACCGAGACCACGGAATATTCGTTATGGAGGCAACAAAAAAGTTGATGCAACCCACTACTCGATTTCCTCAAATGCAAACTGTGAATAGTTTTTGGGCAAAAACCGACAGACAAAGCAGACACATTTGCCAAACACCTTTGTGAGGTTTTAAACCATTTCCCAAAAAGCCACCACAGAATGCTGACGACATTCATGAGTTTTGGAAACTCTTGGTCAAATGCAATTACCAATTGTTGTGAGTTAGAATCAAGCTACCTACGCGTAGTTGACTCACAGCACCGGCTCCTATTAAATTCATTAAGAACGCACATATTTTCAGGGTGCAAATATTGTAAATGAATAGTATTTATGCATTAATTATGATGTAAACTTTTAGGGTGTCACAGTTCCGCAGTCAAGCTGACGAGGGGCATTTAGAATGCACTGACGACACTTTTACTTCAGTAGGTCAGTTGGCTTGAGCAACTGACACCAAATAACAATTGCGTAACTGGAACACCAGAAAAGTCAAGACGTAGACTGTAATGTTTATTTGTAAATAGTATATATATACTAGTATTTTAAGAATAAAGCTTCTTGTTGTTTTAAACCCAAAATTGTGCAGTGCTCATTTAAGAAAGTGATGTAGGTTTACAGGTTCCCGCGCAGGACAAGCCGCGACAGGACATTCCAGAGGACGTTACCGAGGACAAGCAGATAAGGACCCCAACATTTTGGCGCAGCCGGTAGGATGGACCTATTGGAGGAATCCCAGAGCAAGGAACCCTGAAGCAGTGAGGCATCCTGCAACGAATTCGAAGGACCTCAACCTGCAACGAATTCGAAGGACCCTAAGGAAAAAGATGTCATCGAAAAAAAAATTATGGTGAGTAGTGTATATTAGCGTAATTTAAGTAGATACTTCTGCGACCCTGAAGGCGCCGTAGCGCTGGTCAAAGCAGTCGCAACATACAGGCGCGTTTGCGCTGTTGCACGCAGTTTGGAATGGCAACCATAAACCGTCAGTATGATCGGACGGTCTATGCATGTTCATCCTAGCTGTGAGGAGTTTTTTTTGTAGGGGTTTTGTGTTTGTTTGTCGGTAGGGATATATTTGGATACACATTTTTTCACTTTTTTACACAATTAAATACCATGAGCTTAGGGTATTACGAAGAATATAAATGTTTTTATTACGTTGCGCATACGTTACGGGCTTATTTTTAAATATGGATTCAAATTTTCGGGAATGAATCAAGACACTTTTGCCTGTAAATCCAATTTCGGTTTTTACAAATATATGGCCTTTTCCATGGAATTTTGGAGTATTAAAGATGGTGAGAGGAAATCAAGGACTATCTGTGAGGACGTCAAGGACAAATTTGCACTGAGGGAAGGACTTAATGGACGCCGGTAGACAGCGGAAATTTGTGATGGAAAACAAGTATAGCAGGATATGTATATAAAGATAGAATTTGCGGTGGAATGTTTTTTTTTAATAACTCTATTTTGAATCATTAAGTAAGATAGAATAAAATATTGTAACAAGTTTTAACAATTATTGGATTTTTATTTGTAATTGGGATACGCCATCTGTTCTGGCATTTGGGATATGACGAAGGAAGCGCAAGGATTACTGCTGATGCAGGAACAAATTGGAGAAGCGATTGAAAAATTGGTCCGTAATTTTAATAAAGACGGCAGGTTACGTAAGGACAACGTGTATTACCGCAAGCGAATAACACAGTTGCAAAATCTGGGGAGAGAGTTCAACAATAATCACGGGCTGTTGTTGCCTCACGCAGTTGAGTACGGCAAGGGAAAATATTTTGCGGAAAATTACGCAGACTACATAAATAGTCTGGTCAACGAATGGGCAGATACATTTAGTTCTGAATTAGAAGGACTAGGGCAACAAACAGTGAGTTTGGTTTCGCCAGACGAGGAAGTAAGGAACAGATTGAAATCAATGCAGTCGGAGGTGGAGCTGTTTACTGGGAAAATAATTGACCAGTTCGAAGCAAGTACGAGCAGGGAAGAAGCTCAGGAATTGTGGAAGCAGGCGAATGCCGGAGGAGCTGTGTCACCGTTAGAAGTAGCGGATCAAGCCTTTACGGCAATCCAAAGAAGAACAGAAGAAAAGTTATTCAGTTTTCATAAGAAAACAGAAGATTTGAGAACACAAAAAGAGTATCTTGAGAAGAAGGTAAAGGAACTTTCTCAGAGATTGACGGAAAAAGAGGAAGCAGCAACGCTGTTGGAAAAGGAGTGTGCGGAATTGAAAAAAGGACGGGCGACCAATAGGGCCTCACTGAATAGGGAGAGATCAAAATCAGCATCAGCTGGATTTACGCAGACAGTATTGACATTGCCTCCGGAAGTACGTTGGCCGGAATATTTAACACCAGAAGCGATAAGCCGCATGGTGAAGCCAAAAGTAGTACTTAATGAAGAAAAGCAAGCGGAAATTTTGTTTGGCGCATCTGAAATCGGTGTCGTGCCTTTTTCTCCGGGAAGCCCGATAAATAACGAAAATCAGGGATATCCGCCAAAGGAGCCGGAAGCAGTAACAGTGCAGCAAAGTCCCGATACTGGGGACAATATTTCGCCTGTACGAACAAACGATCGAAGACTAATTAGTTTGAGTCCGTCACTGGCCAATTACCTCTCAGATCCGGGAGAAGTGAATTTGGAAACTCCCAAAGAGATTAATAAAGCTAAGGTTTTACCAGCAATTGAGAAAACACAAAGGAATAAAATGGGCATTCTGGAAGTTGCTCATGCGGTGGAGAAGTTGGTGCCCATGTTCTGAGGAGTCGAGTTGTATAATCTGAGAACTGAGATCCGGCGCTTCAAAGAAGGTTGTGAGCTAGCGCAACAGAGTGTTCCGGAAGCGGACGGGGAACGCTTTATATAGTGTATTAGGCAAAGAACCATAGGTGATGAGTTTGATTTACTGGTGCATAGCTCAGTAAGCACCCTGGCAGAATTATATGTACTTTTGGATAGGACGTATTTAAAACAAAAGTCATACGACTGTCTCGTTCGGGAAATTCAGGAATCAACTCAGACACCGGGGGAGGAATTGAGAGCCTGGGGACGAAGGCTCCAGTCTCTAGGGAACGCTGCTGAGACGGAAGCCAACAGGCAGTTTCCAGAAAATGTTGCAGCATACAAGGCTCAAGTAGAACGGACTATGATTTCTGTGTTCAAGGCAGGCCTGATAAATAGGGACTTAGCTAATTATACTCTTACTCTCAGGCCGAGGAGTATGGCAGTTAGTGGAAGCGGTCTCTTTAGCTGAAGCAGCAATACAACAGCGAACGACAACAGGTAGAATCTGCTGTACTGATGCTCCTGCAGAGGTAGGAACAGTACAGCAGAAAAACAGATGTGGAGTCGGTAGATTGATGGGCCAATTTCCGCAACAAAGAGACCAGGAATTCCTGGTTGGGAGGTTCCAGCCAAGGAAACCCCTTTGCTCATTCTGTGATAAGCCAGGGCACACAAGGGATGAATGCGTTACACGGAAAAATACGCCCTACTGTATGGAGTGCCAAACTTACGGTCATGAGGCAAGTAGACAGTGCCAAGTAGACACTAAATGGGGTCAAAGTAGAAGGCAGCCAGCTACGAGGCGCCCGGTTCCACCCTTGAGGGACAGCAGGGGTAACTTCAGTAGTCCCCGAGTTAAGTCAACGGAAGGAATTAACCAAGGAAGAAATCCTTTCAGAACTGGGAGTGGTCAGCAGCGACCAAGTTGGGGTTCTAGAAGTGAACCAAGGATAGGCAATAACATACAAGAATTGAGATGCTTCTCATGTGGACATTGGGCAGCGGAATGCAGGGATAGACAATCCCAACAAAGGAACCAGGGAAACTGCCAGCGGCCCAGTCGAGGCCAGTAGACTGGAAAGCCAAAAGAAAGAGAGTAATAATAAGGCCGGAAGTACGTGGGACTAGTAATGTAGGAACTACAGTCCAGGAGAAGGAGGAGCAAGAGGCTCTCCAGTATCACGAAGAGTTAGGGAGTGGATACGCGTCCATGTTGGGAACAGAAGGACATTGCTTCGCTATGAGCAGGATAGGTGATGCCTTCATCCAGATACCCTGCAAGGAATCAGCTAGTGGAAAGCTAGTGCTATTAGTAGATTCAGGGGCGGACACTAGCCTCGTAAAATCTAGTGTTTTACGGAAGGGGCTAGACATTAATCAAATGGACTTAAGAACGCTTAACGGAGCGTTTGGAGGGTGCATTAGGACATTGGGGTCGCTCAGAATAGGGCACAGTGGAGTTAAGGGTATGAGTTTTAGAGTTCACGCAGTGGAAGTGGATAGGAAAGGTATCCCGGCTGATGGGATAATTGGCCGCGATAATCTTTGGGGACGCACCATACTGGATGCGCTCGACAAGCAGTTATCATTCTATGATAACAATAAGCATAGAATCCTTACTTTTCCATTAATGTCATGGCAGGAAGGAACCGTGACTAGGGTTAAGAAGTGTGGTATGGAGGTAATAAACGGAAGGTCAACCAGAGTAGTTACTATGCATGTAAATACGAAACTTAGGACTGTTGTTTTGCACAAGCAGCAGCTAGCGCAGGGCGTATATATATATATATATATATATATATATATATATATATATATATATATATATATATATATATATATATATATATATATATATATATATATATATATATATATATATATATATATATATATATATATATATATATATATATATATATATATATATATATATATATATATATATATAATATATATATATATATATATATATATATATATATATATATACATATATTGAATTAGAACAATATATTTAGCTTACCATTACACATTAGGTAATAACTGTAGCAATTAATTTTAAACAATTGAAAGTGCCTGGAATGTATAATAGCAGGTTACATGTTGTAGGGAACTACATTTGTCAATGGATATATACATACCGGGCTAGTAGTAAAATTCAAATACTCGTATATAGAATAATTGGATGCAATGAAAAATTGAGTCATGCAATGGACAATGTGTTCACATAAACGGGTTTATCTTAAATATTCTGGTTTATGTCAGGGGGCAAAAGAATTTGCTCAGAATTGAAAAATTTAAAAAGATATATACAAAGAGAAATGATATGAAAGGAATAATGAATTGTCTAAAGAAAAGAAAAAATAAATAATAAATTTATTTTTTATGTACTCGCTTATGTAAGAGGCACTAGTTTTGCCAAGAATTGATATAAAAAAATTTTTTTTGGACGGCATATAATTTAATTAGAAAATAATTGTTATGTATGAAGCAAATTGTTGTAAAATGTATATATTTGAGAAGGATTTAAAGCTTTAATGCCGCCAACAATTGTAAGAAAATGTATCATAGTTAATTAATAGTATTTGTAAAGGAAATAGTTTTTGTTACTTGTTTATAGTTTGTTTGTTAAGACGTAGTAGATAAGCGATATATAGATTTAATTCCAATTTACTGTTTACGTTAGGAAAAATATTAATAATTGAATGAATGTAATAGCTAGTAAGAATAATTAAAACTCGGCAAGTCCGATACATGATTAAGCGTATTGTTTTTTGGATATTAGGCGTTGGCGAACAAACAAGGACATGTAGATGGTTCAATATGGTGCAGCATGAACCTGGAAGGGGCTTCCTGCAGCGTCGAAGACAGAGTAAGATGTTAACCAACATCCCGGAGACCGGCAGATGAAATACACGAGCAGCGGACAAAAATCTGACCAAATGAGAAGCAGTAAGAAGACGTAGAAGAAGAGTGATCAGTAAGCCGCAAAGGAAGAAAGACGAGTTTGGCAACGATGATGTCCAGAGATAATTTTTGGGTTGGAAGAAAATGAAAACGAAATTAGTGAGAATTCATTTTTATATGAAAGAGTGGAAGAGCTTCCAACTTCCCATGTGCGAGATGACTACGATTTAAGCTTATGAAAAAATGGAGATGGTATCGGCTGAATACAATAGTCTCTATCTGACAAGTAAAAGTCTAATAATACTTGAGTTTTATTGCATAACTGACGAAATGGCATGAAAAACACTAACATGTACGTTGTCCGGATAAAAAAATCCAACGTGTCTGCCATTATTACATATGTCAGTATGTATATTGTATTATTGTCTAGAAAGAAGAAGAGGTAATTTTAGCCAAAACCCGAAGTTACTCCGTAATTTTACCGAGAAACTGTAAAATTCAATTAGCTTCGCAGAATAATCTCCTGGCGCAAAAAATCGTTTTAACCACGAAAAGATCGAACACAACATAGCCAAGCTTTATCGGCTAAACTTCGTAACGATTTCTCCAATGAGAAAATATCCATTGTCACTCACTAAGCGAATATCGAATATTTATTTTGACTTCGTCAGAAGCGCATCTAGTCGCGCAAGCTTGCATCATCTTTTTACGTACCGGTCCAGAAAGAAGGGAGGGGTATGCAGAGTTCATCGAGGGACTTCACTCTGACAACGACGGTCGTCAACTGGACCAGCAGGTAGCAGAGGGCGCAGTATAATATAAGGTTTTATGTATAGAATAGAATTGTGTTATTGTTTAGATATTTGTATATACGCCAATGAGAAAAGAGTCAATTAAAGACCAAATTATAAAAAGGGGAATATAAAAAAAAAATGATACATAAAAATAAGAAAAAACAAAAACAACGTAAAGAAAAAAAATTACAAAAGAAAAAGAATAAAAACCGTGATAGAACCCAAATAAGGCGATTAAAAAAAAAAAAAATAATAATAATAATAATAAATAAAAACAAATTATATGTATGTAATATAGAGCTAAATCGATTTAATGGAAGTTAGTTGCACTAACTTCTTTTAGAAAGAGGGGAGGGATGTTGTGAGTTAGAATCAAGCTACCTACGCGTAGTTGACTCACAGCACCGGCTCCTATTAAATTCATTAAGAACGCACATATTTTCAGGGTGCAAATATTGTAAATGAATAGTATTTATGCATTAATTATGATGTAAACTTTTAGGGTGTCACAGTTCCGCACTCAAGCTGACGAGGGGCATTTAGAATGCACCGACGACACTTTTACTTCAGTAGGTCAGTTGGCTTGAGCAACTGACACCAAATAACAATTGCGTAACTGGAACACCAGAAAAGTCAAGACGTATACTGTAATGTTTATTTGTAAATAGTATATAAGAACTAGTATTTTAAGAATAAAGCTTCTTGTTGTTTTAAACCCAAAATTGTGCAGTGCTCATTTAAGAAAGTGATGTAGATTTACAGGTTCCCGCGCAGGACAAGCCGCGACAGGACATTCCAGAGGACGTTCCCGAGGACAAGCAGATAAGGACCCCAACACAATCTTACCTATCAAAATAAGAGATGTTAATTAAGAACTTTCTGTTTAAACACCTGAACAAAAAAAAGAGGCCAGGATATGACGTGATAACTGCGAGAATTCTTAAAGAGCTCCCGGATAATCCTATAAAATACGTCACCTATTTGTACAACGCAGTATTGATGTGTGCCTATTTTTCTCGTTAATGGGAAGCTGCTGAAATAACTCTAATTGCAAAACCTGGAAAGCCGGAAGAGGTAGTTGCTTAGAAGTTTGCTGCCGATTATTTCCAAAGTTTTTGAAAAGCTGATGTTGACTAAGCTTAAGCCAATACTGCTTAAGAAAGAACTCATACCCGATCACCAATTCGGGTTTCGAGAGCAACATGCTACCATCGAACGTGTACACAGATTTTATTTTAAGCTCTTTCACTTTTGTTTTTAAGTCTGTCTAGACAGTCGTATAATATGTTGTAAAAATAAACTAATAAAAATAGTTTTATTAAAAAAATTGATTGAAGTAACCAAAACTTGATTAAAAAATATTAACTAAAACAAAGATAATTGTTAAACACGAAAGGAAAATATTAATTTACATATTTAAAGTGTACGAGCAATAGTCCTAGTCTTTATAGAATCTCGAATAAAGCATTTCAATTCATATTTTAGTCGCCCTCCTCTTCCGTATTTTCCTTCTTCTCCACTATATTATTTTTTTTTTATTTTCGAAACAATAGATATTGAGTGAATGATTTAAATAACTACTATAACACAGGGAAGCACTGATTCTGCGGCATGGGATTTATTAGTCAACCGTAGGTAATTTTGGCTGCTGAATACAAATAATATTGTTGTTGAACTCACTCAACTTTTTGAGATAAAGGGAATCCATTTACACTGAAAATTGTATTTTTAAAAAGCCGAATATTTTTTAAACGTTTATTTTAAAATAATCAAATGATTTTAAACCAACAAAGTGCTATAAATTATACACAGAATAGTAAATTTAATCATAAAACACAAACACATATCAAGAAAAGTTAAGAAAAACGTTTTGTATGGGATTTTCTATGGTCTTTTTAGTCAGGACAGTCTCTTTGCAAGTTCCAGCAGTAGTCTGCCCTCATATGGCGATACCAATGGCCTTAATATCTTTCCCCCATAATCTTTATGTCCTGGTGAAACCTTCGCTTTATTCAACCAGGTTGCCAGGAAAATTATCTAAATAAGTGATTATCCAATTTGACACTCATATTAGCTCGTAGTTTTTGGAAATTCTGGAGCATTTTGTCTACTATTTTGAAATATTCTTTAGCTTTGTGATTCCCCAACAAGTTTTTTTTATAATTGATACATGATGACATAGCTTGTCAATGCTTCCAATTCAACTTGATGTTGATGAAATTTTCTGTAAAACAATTTTAATATTTTCAAATTCTTCCTTAAGAGTAGTTGAATGACCTATCGGGATCGAAGTTAATTTATTTCCGTTATGCAGTAATATACATTTCAAACTTCGTTTCGCTAGGGGCCGTTCAAGTATTCCGAAAGCAGAATTTTAGCGATTTTTAATCCCCCCCGTCTCCCTTGTCAACGAAAGTAAGCAAAGGTCTTACTCATACCCTCCTGTGCTTAAGTAACCAATGGTAAAATTTTTACAAAATTTGTTATCTTTTTTTTATTGTTATTCATAACCAACTATTTATCATAGATATATCTATGGCAGGGGTTGCCAAGGGGGACAGATTCACGTTAGGGTTTCCTGCTACTGACGGCTCATGTCTCTTAAATCTTCCTACTCTCACTTCCACGTAGTGCACCCTGGTAACCTGAGCAACCTAGGTGAAGATGTGGTAACCAACCCATGTGGGATCCTTGGTCAGGGCCAACGAGAGAGGGAGCTTTGGTGAGGCCACTCTGACATATTCGGTTTAAGGATTCATCAAAGAGTGCGAGGCCAGGTGGGGTCTCGCATGTAGGAACAGTAGCGGAGGAGTACTATAGGTACCAACAGCAGCGCCCATACCCCCGAAGCAGGTTACCACCACCAAAAAAAAAAAAAAAAAGTCCCTATCTTAGGGTTGTGCGCAGGGCTTGGAACCCGCCACATAAAAAAAGAAATAAAAATTGTGCTAGGTGACTTCAACGCCAAGGTGGGCAAAGAAAGCATTTTTGAACCAACCGTCGGTAAGTTCAGCCTCCACGAGCAATCATCAGAAAACGGTTTGAGGCTGATCGACTTCGCCGCAGCGCGGAACATGGAAGTTAGTAGTACTAGATTCCAACATCCCGATATACGGAACCCACCCTGTTTGTAGTCTACGTTACTTAATACATCGTAGAATTTCAATTGAGGAGCCCCACAAGCGCAAAGGTCCGGTACAATGCTCAAATTGCCAGGTACATGGGCACACGAAACCCACCCTGTTTATAGTCTACGTTACTTAATACATCGTAGAATTTCAATTGAGGAGCCCCACAAGCGCAAAGGTCCGGTACAATGCTCAAATTGCCAGGTACATGGGCACACGAAATCTTAATGCACTCTACGCACAATATGTGTCGCTTGCGGCGATTTTCACCCCTCAGTTGAATGTAAATTTGATAAATTCGAAAAAAAGTAAAAAGTATGCAGCAACTGCGGTGGTAACCACACGGCCAACTATAGAGGGCTTACACAGACCTGAAGATGAAGGCGCGTACAACACAAAAGCCACCTGGCTGTCCCCTGATCATAAAACCAGGAACCAAATTGATCACGTTGTGATCGACGGCAGGCATGCATCCAGCGTGTTAGGCGTACGTACAGTCCGAGGTGCCAACATTGATTCAGACCACTGCCTTGTTGTAGCTAAGGTTCGCCCACGCCTCAGTGCGGCAAAAAACGTTCGCTCTAATTCGCAGAGGAAGCTTGACGTCGGAAAGCTACAATCGCAACAGACAGCTACCGCATTTGCTTCTCAGCTCTCGAATGTGCTGACGAATTCTCCCCATGATCTCAATATTTGCGCGCAGTGGTCGCTTATTTCCCACTCCATGCGCACGGCCGCTGAAGAGGTGATTGGCTATCACCGCCCGAAGAAAAACATCTGGTATGATGAAGAGTGTCGCAACGCCGCTGCAGAGAAAGACGCAGCATACCAACTCACCCTGCGATCGGCTGCAATGCGAGCTGCTAAGGAGCGATATCGAGAGAAGAAGGGAAGAGAAGCGTCTCTTTAGGCGCAAGAAACGAGAAGCCGAAAAGAGAGAATGCGAGGAAATCGAGATGTTTGGCAGCAGGAATATGGCTCGAAAATTCTACGAACGTGTGAGGCGCCAAACGGAAGGTTTTAAGACCGGAGCCAATTCAATTCCTGCAAAAACGAAAACGGGAATTTAGTGACGGATGTCCAGAGCGTACTCACGTTATGGAGGGAACACTTCTCGAAGCTGCTGAATGGAGACAGCGCTAATGATAACAATGAAGATGAACCCGACCCCACAGTTGCTGACGACGAACATGAAGTAGCGCCCCCCGATTATGACGAGGTCTTGCTAGCTATTAGGCGGCTCAAAAACAACAAAGCCGCCGGAGTTGATGGTATACCAGTGGAGCTATTCAAGGCTGGCGGCGATGAGCTCACGAAACGCAGAAAACCCTAGAGAAGCAGATCGACATACACCACCTTTTCGTCGATTTCAAAGCCGCATTCGACAGCACCGTAAGGAGTCAACTGTACGCCGCTATGTCTGAATTTGGCTGCTAAGTTTATTTGGCTGTGCAAAATGATGCTAAGCACCACCATTGGTTAAAATCGTTAATGACTTGTCCGAGCCGTTTGTTACTGAGCGATGATTCAGACAAGGTGACTTCTTATTGTGTGTTTCCTTCAATCTAATATTGGAAAAAATCGTACGCGCAGCAGATCTAAATCGCACAGGCACTATCTTCCACAAGAGTGTCATGTTACTGGCGTACGCTGATGATATTGACATTATTGGCCATAACAGCTACGCCGTGAGTGCTGCATTTTCCGACTTGGAGAGAGAAGCGAGGCGAGTGGGCTTAGAGGTAAACGAGGACAAAACGAAGTACTTGGTGTCAACACACATATAGTCTCAGCGTCTTGGACACCACGTCACTGTTGGCGACTACAACTTTGAAGTTGTGAAGGACTTCGTTTATCTGGGAACCAGCATCAACACCACGAACGATGTCAGCCATGAGATCAAGCGAAGAATCACTCTTGCCAACAGGTGTTACTTTGGGCTCAGTAGGCAATTGAGAAACAGAGCCCTCTCTCGGCGAACAAAAATTACGCTCTACAAAACCCTCATCCTTCCCGTCCTGCTTTATGGTGCCGAAACCTGGACGATGACAAACAACGATGAGCGAGCTTTGGGGGCGTTCGAGAGAAAAACTCTTCAAAGGATCTATGGTTCTATATGCGTCTACGGAGAGTATCGAATCAGATTGAACAACGAGCTGTATGAGCTGTGCGCCGACATTGATATAGTTCAGCGTATTAAAACACAGCGGCTGCGCTGGCTGGGACATGTTGTGCGAATGGATGAAAGTGCTCCGGTGAAAAAAGTGTTTGAATCGATGCCGCCGGGTGGCGGACGCAGGAGGGGGAGACCACCACTACGTTGGAAGGACCAAGTTGAAGAGGACCTGGCTGCACTTGGTGTTTCCAACTGGCGCCAGCGTGCGCGAAGAAGGGACGACTGGTGAAGGCTAATAACGCGGCAATGATCAGAAATGGTTGTACGCCAATTATGATGATGATGAGATAAATATGCAGGCGCCGCGTGTCCTTCAAAAAGGGAGAAACTCCAAAGCCTTCAATCGAAGATTTTGTAAATGTTCACCGGTGCTCCATGGTACTTGAGGAACATAAACATCCACCGTGACCTGAATATACCCACGATTGAAAATGAAATACACTCTTAAATTAGAAAGTCACTAAAACTGCTTGGCGAGGAGCCTACTAAAGCTTCCCACTACAAGGCGCCTCAAAAGAATACATATCTTAGACCTGATTTAAATAGTGGCTTAGATATCTAAATGTAGTCTTGTAATCTTAGAAAAATTACTGTTAGTTTCTTGACAACGAAAGATTCGGTAAATAAATAGATGGTAATCAAAAATAAAAAATTTTATGTATGTATTTGAACTATAAATGAATTTCCAATTACATTTAATATTCATTCAAGAAAATCAAGTACATAATATTCAAATATTATGTTATTGACATATAAACGATATTTATTTCTTTTGTTCTATGTATTTAAAAATTTGGCAAAACCAAATTAATGGTCCTGAGTTCAAAACACTTGAATCCATGACTCTAAGACTTCAATAATATTGGATGTTTGCTGTTCGATGTGGTGTGTCTGCTCACTTTTGCGTTCTTTTGGAGATATCGAAATCGTTCTCTTCAAGCCATTCAACATATTCGTATTCATCTAAGGTTTGTACTATACACATCACTTCATTCGCACGATCGGTCTCACTTTTGTTTCGGTGTCCGTGTTTCTATTTTTATGGATCTCCGTAGTGTGAATATTTAATGACTTGACAGAGACATGATAAAGACCACACATTTTACATGTTCGACTGGATAGTTTCGATTTTACTGTTGGACAAAAATAATCGTAAGGCATCTGTAAAAACTCTCTACGTGAAGAAGTTAGGCTTAGAGCTAAACTGAATGGAAGAGTAAGAAACTGTCCTCCATCATCCAAAATCAAGTCATCAACTGTTTGTTTTAATTTTACTGGTTGTGGGATGTTGATTGGTTGGTTGGTTGCAGCGGCGATGGTCCATCATCCAATTAGGGCAGTTGCGCCGTTTTGATACCACTCTCTTGGTGTGTATTGCAAATTGGAATATTGTTGTGTGGCGGCCCTTATAACCAGGTGGAGAGATTTATGATCGTGAGAGTTTTCCTTATCGTGCAGCTCGCGATGTCTTCAATGTTTTGGAAAATTTGTTTGTCTAGTGTTCTCCATCTTCTTCTGACCAGGGCCGGGCAGGCACATAGGAAGTGTTCCACGGTTTCCCTTTCTAAATGGTTTCCGCAGCTGGCATTGGATATTATTCCCATTTTTGGCGCATGTTCCCCACTAGACCAGTGGCCTGTGGTGACTGCGGTAAGCCTAGCTGTTCACGACGGCCTCTGTTAATTAACTCTATGGATTTGTTTTTGTTGTAGCCCGGCCACAGTGCCCTACCAATCTTGCAGGTTTGCAACCTTTTCCATCCGCTGTTTGCATTCACCAAGAATTCTTTGCTAATCTTGCTTGAAACAATTGGGACACGAATCGGAGTAGCTTAATGTTCACCGAGAGCGGATCCCGTTCGGGTTGTGGGATAAATCTGTTGTTTAGTAATCTAAACAACCCGCTTCTGGACGACAGCAATCTCTATTTCTACATTATACAATTTGAAGTAAGTATTAGCTTTCACGCACATGTTCTGCATACCATTTAATGTCTGGTAAATCAGGAACGTCAGGTTCACCGGTCGCAACATATTTTACTGAAACATGATAATCG
This sequence comes from Clusia tigrina, assembly GCA_920105625.2. Taxonomy (NCBI): domain Eukaryota; kingdom Metazoa; phylum Arthropoda; class Insecta; order Diptera; family Clusiidae; genus Clusia; species Clusia tigrina. Next base: position 311,770,909 of record OV050030.1, on the reverse strand, counting down.
TCAATCTCCATCGAGCTCCATACCTTTCCTGCTAATACATTTCCAGTAAATTAAAAATTAGATCTTTCTAAATTCGTATTAATTGTAACGCCACGATCGTCCAATTGAGATCCAAAATAGTCACGAAGTAATATCAAACCAGCCAGTTCCAGACTACGTGGAGCTATTCTGCGCTCTACTCGGTTATACGCATTTCTGCCAGGAGCAATCGTAACTATAAATACTGCATCGAGATCATGTCGCCTAAAATGTTGTATAGCAAACGTTATTACTTTTTTGTAACGTGAATTTTCGTCTGGCCATCCATCAACCGTCATAATCACAACTGGTTTTACAGATCCATGGTCAGTTTTAGCTAATGTTCAAGGCCGAGAAGCTTCTCGAAATCTGGAGCATGAGTATTAGCAATGGATGAATCCCCAACGGCTTCCGGCATACTATGAATAATTTTAATAACAGCATAAACAGAGGGTGTCAACTTATGGCGCTTGGCAATTCTTGATGAGGCAATTTGACTCTATATTCCATATGGATTAGAATAGGTGCTTGTTTATTTGCTGTAGTTACACCAATAGAGACACGAGCTGTATCATATTTAGATTTGAATCATAATTGGTCTGGTCCAAGCATTGATGCTATGTTCTCCAAAAGTGGGTGTTCACTCCGAATCCTAATGTTCAGATGGCTTCCGCCTGGTATCTGTGGTGCCATGTTGTCGGCCTATATCTGCGTTCCATCGTTCGGTACGGTGCGAAAGCCCGTTATGTGCGGTGGAGAGCTAGAGAACAGTCGAGGCAGGTGCATACCGTATTTTTGCAGAAGCCATCTTTAACTGTTGGTCTATTTTGGCGCGGGGCTAGGAAGCAGCGGCAACTGCTCTCTTTGCGCCGTATTCAGTCTGTTCTGGAGTTTCTGAAAGTGCAGATCGGCGCCTTATCTAAGCAATCGAAACGAAATTAAAAATACAACGAAAATATTTGTACTACGATCTGTGATGATCGCAACACTAATAAAATAATATATATCTTTAAAAATCCATCAGAATCGCAACAGAGGATTGGATAATTGCATACAAATACAGTCCACTGCACAATCCAACAGTGGGTTTTGTGGGAATTAGTCTGTGCCCGTCGGAGGTTAACAGGAACTCCACCCCTCTGTGGAGCTAGATTTTCTTGGAAGTAAACGAAGATATGTCCCACTTCAGTTGATATCAAATCTTATTTTCTGTAATTCTTGTGAATGTTCATCAAAGGTTTTTATACAGCGAATAGATTTCATTCGTCTCCTATCGTCTGCTGCACTCCCAAATAAAGCAATATCTGCTAAAGTTTTTAATAGTAATGGCTGATCATTTTCTAGGTTAGGACTTCCAACTGAATTACTCATGGTTATTTTTTTTAAATTTGGATTTTCATGGAAAATATCTTCTAACTTTCTTGTCATACTATCTCTGTATTTCTTCTGGGATACCGCGTTTTGAAGCGTTCTCTTTAAAGACTATTTCTCAGCTTTTAATTCTTCACGGGACTTCATAATCTGTCTTAGAACGTCAGCACGGCTTGGCTTAGTATCTCTAGTAGTATACAAATCATTCCGATTTTTTTCCAGAATATCAATCTTCTTTTTCATAGCTTTCTGAGAAAGTTTTTCTCTCGACTGTTTTTCCTCATTTTCTATGTTTTCCAACTCCGGTTGTGATTCTACTTTGAGTTTAGTGTTTGTATCTACCAGTTTAGTCGAACCTGAAGTTAGCTGTACAAGTTTTATATTTTCAACAGATTTTTTGGTGGACATTGCCAAAAAAAATAAAATATCCTATTATTTTCAAGACTTAGAACACAAAAAATAGGATAGCTTATTTGTAGCACTGTAGCAATTTTTAAATGAAAATTATTAAGAACTTTTTCAAACTTTTTTATTTGAACAATTAAATTACCTTTTTTAAAAGATGACCTGTGTGGAATATGGCTAGATGGACAAACTATGTAATAATTTTAATTTAAAAAGTGCTATAGTACTTAAGCAGAGAGGTCATCCTATTTTCTTGTGTTCTTAAGTATTGACAGTTATATAATAACGTCAGATATTATAAAACATTTTGTTTTTGCCATTTCGCAACGACAAGTTTACAATAAAGAGAAGGCTAACTTACCTTAGAAAGACTCGATTTGTTCCCAGTTGCTGCTTGTAATTCATCTACAATTCGCATAGACACAATAGTAGTGAGTTCCTTGTCGTACTATGTTTATATCTTATAACTACGACAAACTTCATTAACTAACTAACTTCTGTACATTTTGTAATTTTGTGTTAGGTGAGTCTTTTTAAAATGTTCGAACAATTTTTTTTATTTTGATTTGTCTACATTTTAAACTATTTTAACGGTGGCAAAAGTAAACAAATAAAATCAATAGTAAGCATTAACTTAAAACACTTCAAATCCAATGATACTACACCGGACAAAATAAGTCAAGTGAATACCGTACGTTAATTATCCTACTTCGGTTCTTTCTTACTTAACCATAACCCGTGGCCACACCTGTCAAGTCCTCCAAGCAAAAGGCAAGCAGTCTCATATACTTTGCACAGAATGAGTATACATCGCTGCTTACCCTGAAGCTCTGAGCTATCCGCACCCTCATGTGTATTCCGAAAATAAAAATTGGTTTGGTTTTTGTTGCCTGCAAAACACAAAAAAAAAACGTTTGATGCTCTTTGGCAATGTGTGTACAGTCGGACTTCTTTAACGTACAATAGGAAATGATCATATTAGAGATTATCGCAAAAGTGTTCATATATTAATGAAAAATAGTTTAATATAAATTAGTTAAATTTGCTTGAATTTAATTTAAGGGCAGCATGTAACATAATTTGTTGACTTTGACCTTACTCTAGCATTATTATAATCGTCATGTCAGTCCGTGCAAATTGTTACAAGTTATTCGGAACGCATATGGCTTTCGAGCATAGACAAGCAGGGTTGCCATCAGATCAAAATTTACTAAATTTTACGCAAAGAAAATAAGAAAAGTAAATAAATATTGCTGACATAATCACCAATCAGAGCCCCCCGTCCCCCAGTATTGATGAAAATAAATCTGGAATCAAGTCATTTAGCTCGTCCTGATAAATACCTCGAAGTGTAGGACTGCATCCTATGACTTCACTCTCACTATTGCTTTTACCTTGACTATTTAAAATTTCAACATCATCACAGTACTCGTCTGATATGGAAGTAAATACCGGTATTGGCAAATCTTCAATATGCAGCGTTGGTAGCTTAGCAGACTGTACGTTTGGATAAACCCAAGAGCGCCATTTATATCTGTTCATACAATTTACATTCACAGCACAAATGTAGCAATCATCAAGGTGGTTCCTTGACTCTGTCCATTTTATCAGTATTCCAAACGGAAGACCTTTTCGTCCTCCTTGACTCCAATATCGAAGTGACTCCATGCAAGTTTTAGAAACTTTATGTGGTGCCCAACAATTGTCTTGTTGTAAGTTGGTTTCCAAAATATGCCCGATAACTTTGTTTTACAAAATGATTTATTATTGACAAAATGCTTCTCTTGCCAAAATTTACCACATATGCAGCAGAAATGGTCGAGATTATTAACACAAAAGTTGCGTGAAGAATTCATACTTTTTGAAACAATAACGCCCAATAAATTAAAAACTAGTTGAGTTTTTAAGTTTCACTATTTCACTCCCCTTTTCTCACCCGTTTTTTTTTTTTTTTTAATTGATAATCACTACTGCTTCAGTAGTTTTTTTGCGAACGAGTTTTCAGTTGTTGTTATTGTTTCCCTTAAGCGAAGCTCGTTTTGTGAATGAGATTTTCGGGTGTTGTTGTTGTCGAAATATCGCGCGCAATCATATTTGTTGCTACTTTATAGAAAAGATACGTTAATGAGGGTAGATTAGTGAAATCCGTGTCTTTGTTTATAGAATTATATATTTTTTAAGAACGAGTCAATTCAAACAAAATAATTTATAGGCTGAGTACTTCATAATCATATGTATCTAAATTGACTCCATAAACTTATGCCGCAGAAACAAAACATTTTTTCCCCCCTGTTTAATAAATTTTTAACAGACGATGATCAGAATAATGCATCAGAATATCTAATGTACTTAGATGCTAATAATTTATATGGTTGAGAACTGTCTGAATATTTACTCTATGGGGTATTTGAGTTGATGACTGATATTAATAGCGTCAATATTTATACAATGATATATATTCATAATGATTTTCCTCTCTGTTCATATTAACAAAAATATTAGACTCATAACAGATTTAGCAGATAAAAGTAAGTATGTAACTCATTACAAAAATCTAGGATAGAGTATGCGGGTTCTGTCTCAGGTGCATGTGAAATCAGTTTTAGTCACATTGCCATTGGCGGTAAAATTTACATGGTGGCTGATAAGTAGCTCAAACTTGGGTTGTGTCTGGCGTTAGATTACACTTAAAGCTTGGGTTGTGTCTGGAGTTATATTTAAAATACATGCATGTCAAAATAAAAAAATTAAAACTGGGGTTAGGAGTGTGATTAGACTCAGTGTACAAGTCAAAGTAAAAGCTCATCACAGTGTCGGTGATCGATAAGTTTGGTTCATGCATTGGTTGAACGCAGTTCTCATAGATGTTAGGATGGAACTAAGACTTTGATTCTGCACGTGGATTTAAACTGTAGTTTAGCTCATTAGCAAATCGTTGTACGCTACGAGTTATGATGTTCTGTGTAAACAAGTGAAAGACAGAAGCAAAATAAATTTAAATATTTTATGTTTCAGATTTGAAAAAAAAATATTGTGAAAGTGAAAGCAAAAAATATAAGAGATTTTAAATCCATATTTAACAGTTTGCTAATTGATGAGCATAAAAATCAGTTGATGAGAACTATGCAACTATTATTGAAAGCTGAAAACGAAGGAAGAGTTCATTCCATAAATGGATTAGATTTTAATGAATGTCCGTGGAGTAAAGATGATCCAAAATGTTGACCAGATACTTGTGCAAGCTATTTATTTGTCTTCAAATGTAAACAACCAATGTATGCAGTTATAAAAGCGCATAAGATGTTTTTCTTCTTTTCCTATCAAAAACAGCGACAACAAGCAGATACTAAGCAACAAAAACGACGACAACAAGTACAAATTGAATTTTCTTTTCATATATAGATATAGATAATTTTCGCACTTTGTCTAGTTAATATCCCATCCCCGATGAGTTTAATGTTTTAAGATGTAAAGGACTAATTACCGTGGCAGCTGTGTACTGTCCATCCAAACATAATAACAGAAATGCTCAATACAGGGACTATTTAAAATCATTAGGAAGCCATTACATAGCTGGAGGAGACTAAAATGCAAAAAACTCCACATGGGGCTCTAGACTGACCAACGCGAACTACTAGACGCCACAAAAGAAAATAATAGTCGCTTTATTAGTATAGGTGTGCCAACTTACTGGCCAGCAGACATCAAAAAATTACTTGATTTACTTCTGCGTTACAAAAAACATATTACACGAACACTTAGCAATAAAAGCATGTATAGATTTGTCATCAGACCATTCCTATTAACCCTTCAAAGCAAGCCAGATACACAAATATCTGGAGGCATATATAATATCACAAAACAGACTGGAACAAATATCGCCAATTGATAGCAAATAACATGACAACAAATATTTCATTAAAATCAAATAAAGAAATTGACACAGGAATAGCATACTTAAATGACATCGTCAAAGCAGCAATTCAGTCAACCCCAATTCTAAGCCCATCACAAATTACTACTGTCCCAGCTCACCTTAAGTATAAAAACGGACAAAAAAGAAAACTCAGGAAAAAATGGCAAATTACTAGACACCCTGAAGACAAAGCTAAATTCAATAAAGCGGCAAAAGAACTGAAGGCAACTATAAAACAATATGAAGATTGCAAAATTGAAAATTATCTAAACAAGGCTACTAAAAAACTAAACAGTGCAATAATACATAAACCACCCATAAAAACGGAAAATAATACTTGGGCAAAAACGAACATTCACAAAGCAACTGCTCTCTCAAAACTCTTCTCAAACATTTTCAGTAACGACATGAACACTCAAAATATCCAATTTAACAACTTACACAATGTTCACTACAACAAAACAAAAACTAGTACAGAAGTCTGAAGGCGGGTTAGACCGACTTCGAAATACCCTTTACCTTTTCTTGTGCGTGCGAGTTACACAATGGGGATGTTTTCTTCATAAATCATCATTAGGAGCATATATACGGTAATTTTCGGTAAGGTACCTTGAATTGAGTATATCGACCCCATTTCTTGTGTATGGCGTACGTTGTAGTGTCAATATAACCACTAATATAAAATTGAGTCTAAAAAATTTGTATAGATCGAAAGCTATAATAATATGTCAATAGTGGGCGTTGTTGTAAAAATAACACGCCCACTATTTTTTGTGTGGTGTTTAATGTTAGTACCCGCAAAGTTCCCTATATCAAAAGTGGGCGTGTCTTTTCCCTGATCAAACCCATTTGTTGCAGATGGCTTTATAATGTCCACATGTTCCTTCACGTAAAATTTCGTCCGTAAATCTCTACCAAATTTTAAGTTATTATTATTTGATAATACTGGGCGTGGTAGTTAATATATACAACTCACTTTTTGCACAGTGTCTAGTAGGACCCACATCTCCATAACTGCCAAATTGCGTCACGATTCCATCAATTTGGCCGAAGTTATAGTCATTTTAAAAAAGGTGAAATAGGCGTGTTCTTTGTCCAAATCGGTCCATATAGCAATCTGGTTCTGTATCTTTGTCCAGACTATACTTTTGCAAAATTTCATTAAGCTCTAACGGTGAAGAAAAAAAGTGGCCACAGACAAACAGACGGACCGTCAAAAAAAAATTTTCTTACAAATTGATTTTGATCATATTTGTATACTTAATTCCATTCCTACCACGCCTCCTTCTTAAAATTGCAACCCCTCTCAGAAGCACAATATTAGTATACCGTACATACCTTTTTTAAAGATAAAGGGTATAATTACGAGAATAGCTGAAATTAAAACACAGATATCGAAAGTGAAATACAAAAAGACTATCCAGGTGACCTAATAATTTAGAAAATATTAAAAGAACTACCTGACTTTATAATAATATATATTAGAAATATATTTAATGCCATATTTAGACTAAACCATTTTCCAGTCTTGTGGAAGGTAGCTTAAATAATAGCAATCCCGAAACCAAACAAAGGCGCAACAAGAACCAGCTCTTATCGACCCATCAAGCTCTTGCCAATTCTTTCAAATGTATTTGAGAAAATACTGTGTAATAGAATTGAACCTATCTTGACACAACAAAAAGTTATTCCAAGCCACCAGTTCGGATTTAGAAGGCATGATTCAACCGTGCAACAAGTCCACAGAGTTGTATATAAAGTTTTAGGCGACATGGATAAAAAAAAAATATTGCGTGGCGGTATTTTTGGATATTGCTAACGCGTTTGATAGAGTTTGGCACAAGGGACTTTTAAATAAAATAAATAGTGCAGTACCTTTAAACGATTATTACTTATTAAAAAGCTTTATAATCAACAGACACTTTCACAAAAAATGCGACGATGAATATTCAGATATATTATAAATGACAGAGGGAGTGCCCCAAGGTAGTGTGGTAGGACCACTTCTATATTTAATATATACTGCCGATATTCCAACCCCCACAACATCAGGAAGCATGATAGCAACATTTGCGGATGATTCTGTACTCCTAGCCTCAAACCACGACGGAAAAATCGCGACAGATACGCTGCAAAGAATTATCAAAAATACAACCCTCTGGTTCAAAAAATGGGGGATAATAATCGACGCCAAACTTACTTGGAGACAACACATAAAAAGTAAACAATACGAAATAAGAAACAAATTCAGACAATTAAGTTGGCTACTAGGAAAAAGTTCCAAATTATCACTACATAATAAGCAAAAAATATATAAGACAATAATCATATCAATATGGAAATACGGGATAGAAATCTGGGGGACTACGAGCAAAACCAACATACAACTGAACCAAAGAGCACAGGGCCTTGATCCACAACTTTTTTGTCTTTATTGTCGACAATAAGTTTTGGCCCTGCACATCCATTGCCCAGACCACCTATTATCACCGAAAGTTTCTTGGATCTGCTAGAACGCGGACGATCTTGCAATTTCTTTGTTTTAGTGAATTTGCTTGGAATTTTTTTTTAAATATTTTAATTTCTGCCAATTATTTTACCGATTTCACGCAGTGGATTTGCCCTCTGTAGATAATTTTATGGCATAACCAACCAAGAATCCTTAAAAGTAATTCTGATAGAACTATGGGAGCAAATTCCTCTGGAAGTCAATTTAAAAAATTCAATGCTAATTCGACTAAAATCAGTTATTAAAGCTAAGGGCAAGTAAACCATGTATTAAATTTAGCTTACATTTATTTTCATGCTTTGAATTTATCATTTATTTAAAACTGTATACTTTTTTTGATGCATGAATATATGAATTTAATTGAATTTATGTAAATATATTTTGTTCATATTAAAAAATGAATACTAAAAATAAGTTACCCAAAAATGGAAATGCATTTTGGATATTTTCATTATTAACAAAGATATGATCTTCCAAATGTGCCCTTTGCATCTGTATACTTTATTTTGAATCTAACTGTAACATTTTTTTAAGGATTTTAAACCGATGAAAATCTTATCTTTGCAGAAATTTTTTAAGCAGAATATAATTAATATGTGATACATTTATAAACAATGTTTAAGTATGGATAGAGTGTTTGGCTATTGTCATTTACTTACTTAGTTACTTATGTGGCCTAATCACAGACTCTGTGAAGACAACCCGCTATAGGGTTACGGTCAAACTTAACAGCGCTCGCCAGGCGCCACTTCTTTGTACGCGTCGTCTCCAATCTGATATACCAAGCGTGGTTAGGGTTTCCTGGACTTGGTTCTTCCAACGGGGGCATGGTCGGTCGACTGACCTGTTGATAGAATTTCCGAGCATCATTTCGGCCTCAGTAAATCTCGAGTTCCTCGTACTTACGCCTTTCTTGCTCGCGTTTCTTCCGTCTGAATGGGCGCCTCTCTTCCGCAGCAGACTGAATCGTGTGTTTATAAGCAGTGTTTTTCGCTGCCGTAGCTTCGCGACACTCTCTGATCATACCATTCATTTCGTGGTGGAGGGCATCTAAAGCCAATGGGTTTCTCCGCGCGGTACACATGCTGCAGGATATGTGCGCCCAAAATTGGTAGAGCAGTGCCGAGAGTTGAGCGTAATAGTCCTCGGCTGTCCATTGTGATTGCAGCTTAGCGACGTCCAGCTTCCGTTACGTTCCAGAGCGTACGTTATCCGCATTGCATAAAAGCATACGTATCTTCGCTCCAACACGATAATGACCAGAGTTAATGTTGACTCCCCGGTGTCAGAATCTGGAGCTACTAACTACCAAATTTCCCGCCGCAGCGAAGTCGATCAGCCGTATACCATTGTTCGATGTGATGAACCTGAATCTATTAGACATTTAATTTTTTCGTTGTTGAGTGGTAACAGTACTATCGGTAAATGTTTCGACAGTGGGCTATGTAAAAATTTACTTCTTCAATGTGATCAATGTCTATTGGCTCTACACGACTAGAATCTAACCGTCCGATATTTTGACTGATCCCATATCAACTGTTGACTTTCTAATATATTAAATGCCTCTCTAATCTTTTCGCAGTTGTTCTTGGTAACAATATTTCTGACAAATGTTGTGAGAACCACTTTCACATTATTTTGTGGTGTAAATTTTTGCACATCCTATTCATATTTCTCATTTATATTAGTCAATACATCTCTTGATTTTTTTTTATTTTTTTATTTCCAAAGTTTATTACACCTGTTTACAATAAAGATACTAACTAATAGTTTTTAAAGTACAGTAGAGCAAAAGCGTAATTTTAAATCATTACTTAAAATTACATATTGAATTGTCATTAATATTGTTTATTATCATTTAAATTTAAATTAAGACTAAAACTATCTATTGATTAACTCAAATGGAAGAAAATGCTTAAATCTCTTCTGTGTTGACAATTCAACTGCTGGCAAAACTTGCATTTCGCAAGACGAGTGAGTTTGTAACCGGTTGGTGTGGTTGATACTGCTCTTTTTAATTTTGTCATTTACGGTGTCGATTTTCAGATCCCGATGTACTCGTATGTCTTCATTAGTAACATACCATTCAGCGTAGACGAGTTTTTGCCAAGTAGCTAAAAGAGATGGGAAAATCAGAATTTCGCTTCATTGCGCTTATGAATTATATGTGCTTTCCAGTGTGTTCGAAATTTTATCATTGTACATGACATAGTAGTGGATGCCAGTTATGTAGCTTTTTAACAGCAAAAATAGTCTTTGGGAAATATTTCTTGGAGCTTATGGGTGAGACCTATCAGACAAACGCTGTCAAATGCTATAGCGGTATCGAAATATATCATTTTTCGTCCTCAATTAAAGGCTCTAGGCAGTTAATTATTAGTTTTTCAAACAACTTTGAGAGTACTGGCAAGTACTTGGAGTTTGTCAGGGTTGGCAGGGTTGAATCTTTGTCAGGTTTCGTTATAGCGATTATTTTGGCAACATTCCATACAATCGGAAAATATTTAATGGCTATGATCGACTTGAATAGATTTCTCATATATAGAATTGTTTTATCTGGCAGCTCTTTTAATAATTTTCCCGTTATGCCGTAATATCCAGGTGAGTTTTTCGTGTTAATTTGGGCTTGGATACAATTTCTTATTTCTCTGAAAGTCACTTTGCTGATGGAAGTTATTTTGCCGATAATTTTCAAGTAGGGCATGATTGTTGGTTGTTTATGGGTTTGTGAAAGTTGTTGCGAAATGTTGAGACAATACATTAGCTTTATCAAGGGGTGTTCTTGCCCATTTATTACTACGGGCTTTTATGGCAGGTTGATGCAAAACTGAATGATTGGATTCTTTTGTGGCTTTCTCTTAAGTTAATATGTTATTCTCTTACGTTATAATTTATTACCGAAAATATTCTCTGGTACAATGAATGGTAAGTGTCCTTGACTTCAGAATTATGCACCAGAGCTGCCTTGCTTGTATCCCATGATGCTTCGTCTCCCACCGTCCTCTTATTACCATTTTGTTGCAATGTCTACATTATGACCCGAAATTTATTGCAGAGCAATTGAAAATGAAGTTAATAGGCAATTGTTATGGAGGAACATTGTTGCGCTGTTTGAAATATGATATAAATATGTTAATGGGTCAGCTTACAACAAAGTATGTTAAACTCTATAGCGTAAGTATGTTGAAGCTGAATCAGCTAACATTGGTGGAGGCTCCGACTTAACTTACGCAATCGTTGTTGTTCCTACTTTACGGAACATATACGTTAATGGGGGTAGATTAGTAAAAAATGCGTCTTTGTTTATCATAAGAACCAGAGTCAATTATAACAAAATAATATATAGGCTGAGTACTTCATAATAATATATATCTAACTTGACTCCATAAACATATGCCCATTTCCTCCTAAATAACAAAATATATATACTGCTCATTTCTGAAACTGACCTTACTCTGAAACACAATTTTAAAATAAATGATTACTTAGGGAAACACTGATTCTGCGGCATAGGATTTATGAGACAATTTTAGGTAATTTTGGTCTGCTGAGTACTAAAATAATCATATTTTTGTTGAATTGACTCTACTTTTTGAGATAAAGGCAATCCTGGAAATTAAATTTTAAAAAAGAGGAGCACATTTTTTAAAACGATTATTTAAAAATTATCAAATGATTTCAAACAAAGTGCTATAAATAATACAAAGAATAATAAAATTAATCATAAAACAACAAAAACTTATCAATATCGATAAGATGTTATTGATACGCCAGGCTGGAGGTAATGTTTTTCTTTTAGTCTTTAAGCAAGAAGCTCAGCTGATTTCTTAGAAAAATTTAAATCTCGAATCAAGTCGTTTAGCTGGCCCTGAGAAAAAAATTGAAGTGTAGGACTGCAACCTCCTACGCTGGGTAGCAACCTTGTTGCGGTGTAGGGGCTTACTGTGTGCTGGAACATGGCATATGAAAGACGGTGACATGGTCCAGTTACGCAAACTAAGAACTACCTTCAACGCACAGGTTGAAAGTAGTTTTCTACGATTCCTGCTCAGTCGTTAAGGCTAGTTAGTAGTCGTACTGGCCAATATCGAACGTCTCACTGAGACCGCCGGATCGCCTAGACACTAACAATTGGTCAGCCCTTCGGGGAAGTGCGGCAATTACTTTACAGACCAATGGCCCACTTTCAGTACGGTCATGTCTCTGCTGGACTTGGGTCGCCGATTGCCGGGCGGGGGAGAGAGAAAACTCCCTGGGGCAGGGTTCACCAGACATATTGGCCCATAAAAAAAAACACCCTAAATTCACGGTGGAACAGCTATGCCAGTGAGCTTGCTTGACGGGGTAGAGTCAAGCTTAATAGCGAACTCCGTACGAGGTCCGGCGAACCTACGGTTTTAATTAGCCTTACCACGGGGGCGCCCGTGGGTGACCAAAACGCAAAAGAAAACTAAAGAAAAATATATGGAAAACTTAAGCCTATATGAAAAAAAAAAAATGGACTGCACACCTTCAAATGTGCATATTGTGGCTACAATGAGCCAACAGCCATCATTGGCCGAGGGGGCATCTGGTCCCATCGACAATGAAAGCATGGAGCACGACCTGTTGGGGGGGGCACCCGGTCCCTTAACCGACAGGCCGGAGGAGATGGACATCCCACTTAGCCAGGAATCGGCTGGGGTGTCTATCTCCTCGGAACAGGAGAGAAATCTTCTTGAACCTGCTCCAGAGAAGATTCCAAAACTTAGGGTGAAGCTGTCCGGAGCTGGACGTAAACGTTTTAAGGCTTTGCTTGCCAGGGGCATATCGCTGGAAACAGCTCGGTCCTTGGCGGCAAATCCAGCGAACGTGTCTGCGCGATGGACCCCTAAAAGATCCCGTTCAGATGGCTCCACGCCGACATCGAACTCCAGGCCGACAAAGCGGTTTGCACAAGAGGGCAACAAAAACATTGATAAAATGTCAATAGTGCCTCCAGCGGACCCGCCGGTGTGTGGTGAGATGAAGGAGGTGGAGACCTTACTTGGGGGCGAACCTGGTCCCAGTAAGTAGGTGGCGAGTGTCTCTGAAAGACATGGCGTGCAGGGCGCCTCCTTGGGGGTCCCCTGCTCAAAGCCTACTCTAGCGGAGACAGTCTGCTCCAAAAAGATAGGGGTTATACCTAGCAATTTCCCGGAGGGCATATGGTCCACTGAAGAAATTGGGAAGGTACAACGGTGCATTCTCGACAAGATGTTCGAGACTCGTGGGGGCCCAGTGAAGCCACACTTTGAAGGCTGTAGTTTCAAGCCTGGATGGTTGAGGATCAACTGTCTGGACGACGAAACCGTAGCCTGGGCTGAAGAAAGGATACCAGCCATGAAGCCATGGGAGGGGGCTGAGTTGAAGGTGGTGGACGAGGCAAAAGTGACAAAGGCCAAGATCTTCGTTGGCTACTTTCCTGGCTCGGTATCTTGGCAAAATGACCGAATTTTGGGGCAAGTGGAATCGCAGAATTCGGGCATTAGTGTCAGCGAGTGGCGGGTGCTCCATCGCCTACAAAAAGGTGACCAGGTCGAGCTGGCAATTGCTCCGGACCCCATCTCGTCTGAAAGGATCGACACAATTGCGTAACAAGGTCTACTATGGCTTTGGCAGTGCCCAGCTTCGACCTAGACTGAAGGGGAACAGGGCAAAATCTGCTGTTGGCGTTGAAGAGCAACCAACAACATCTGTTGCAGCGCGGGCAAAGCAGAGTAGCCAGAAGCCGAAAACGGGGCCCATTTTCACAAAGCCAGTACCGAGAGCGGAGAGAGGCAACACACGTGTCCAACGTCCAAAACCATCTGCTCTCTCTGGTAGGCTCAGGAAATGGGAGAGAAAAGACCCGGAGGCTGCGGAAAGTGTGCGGAGCACAAAGGGTGGTAAGATCCGCAAGGATCGGTCTGGGAAATAATGTCCCAGGCCCCATCACGAACGCAAAACTCTTGGAAGCAGCTTCACTGTCTCCAAATAAATCTCCACAGGGCTATAGCAGCCTCTTACAGGCTCAGTGCCTTGGTGGAACACCAGTGTCTGGACTTCGTAATCATTCAAGAATCATGGGCCACAAGTGGGTGCATAAATGGTTTGCAGACAAAAACATGTAAGTTGATCTATGATAATAATGTTGACCGACCGAGGGCAGCGATGATGATCAACAAAAATATTAAATTGCTCCCAATTTCAGAGCTTCTACAACGCGATCTGGTGGCAGTACAGGCAGAAGTGCCTAGTGCCAAAGGGAGGAGAACGGTAGTCCTGGCCTCCATGTACTTACCTGGCGACACAGAGGACGCGGTATCGCGCGAGCTCCAGCAGCTTACGGAGTACTATCGCACTCGCAGTCTACAGTGGGTGGTGTGCTGCGACGCAAACGCGCACCACACGGTATGGGGAAGCACGGACACGAACGGGCGAGGTGAGTCACTTCTTGATTTTATTACAACAAACAATCTGGTGGTGGTAAATAGGGGTGACGAGCCTACCTTTATGAATGCGATAAGGGGGGAGGTGTTAGATCTCACCCTAACTAGCGCATTCATATCAAATAACATTTCTAATTGGAGGGTGCTTAATGAGGTCTCCTTGTCGGACCATAAGTACATTTGCTTTGATCTGGGGGGGGAGGCACCTTCGAAATGAGAAATGTTAGGAAGACCAACTGGTCGATATATAACTTTTACTTAGAGCAAAATATTGCGTGCCTTAGTGAAAAAATAAGTAACTCTCAGGAACTAGATCTTGAAGTTAACAAATTAAATAATATAATAATCGAGGCTTTTGAAAGTAGCTGCAATTTAGTTGTGAAGAAACGTTCTAGGAACGTACCCTGGTGGAGCGGGGAGCTAAATGTTTTGCGCAAAAAAGCCCGTCAACTCTTTAATAGGGCCAAGTCTAATGGTGACTGGGCATCTTATAGAAGTGCCTTAACGGCCTATAATAATGAGTTGAGAAGATCTAAGAGAGACTCATGGAAAAAGTACTGTGAGGAGATTGAAACCCTCCCAGCAGCTACCCGACTCCAGAAGTCACTCAATAAAGATCACTCAAACGGACTTTCTACACTCAAGAAGCCTGACGGAAATTTTACGGAGAGCCTGGAAGAGACGGGACAGCTTTTGTTGGACAATCACTTTCCAGGCTGTGCCACTAGCGGAGAGGATAGTGAAATCATCGAGAATACTCGTTTCTTGATGCCTACACGGAGGGAACTCTCACTGGCTCGCAGAATCTTCACCGTCAATAAAACCAAATGGGCTATCTCCACTTTTAGACCATTCAAATCGCCAGGTGTCGATAATATATAACCGTGCCTACTTCGGCAAGGTGTTGATGTATTAGCACCTGTGCTAACAAACATTTTCAGGATAAGCCTGGAGCTAGGCATAGTGCCTAAACCTTGGACGAAGGCTAGGGTGGCTTTCATACCGAAAGCAGGCAAAAAGGCGGACCACACGCCAAAAGCCTATCGGCCCATTAGCCTGACGTCATTCCTGCTAAAAGTTATGGAAAAAATTCTGGACCAATATATCAGGGAAACTTATCTTAAAGATTCTCCTCTTCATATTGAACAATACGCTTACCAATGAGGCAAATCGACTGAGACAGCCATACATAGCTTAACAAGCAAAATTGAAAAGGCGTTTGAGGGTAAAGAAATAGCTCTCTGTACATCGGTTGACATTACGGGGGCTTTTGACAATGCTACTTTCAGATCAATTGAGGAGGGGATGAACAGGAAAGGTATACAAAGACTGATCATAACATGGGTTCTCAATATGCTGAAAAACAGAACGACAATCTTTGAAACAGGGACAGCAAAGCAAATTGTCAGGTCAACCAAAGGATGTCCCCAGGGGGGCGTCCTATCGCCACTCCTATGGTTATTGGTTATCGACGAGCTCTTACAAACTCTCAATGACCTCGGATACGAAGTTCAGGGCTTTGCGGATGATTTGGTAATTATGGTCAGAGGCAAGTTTGACTCTACCATAACAGATCGCATGCAACTAGCTCTTGATATCACTCAAAACTGGTGTCAGGAGAAAGGACTATCGATAAATCCGAATAAAACAAACGTGGTACCCTTCACCAAAAGAAGGAAACTGAATCTGGGGACCTTAAGTTTAGGGACCACAAACTTAACAATGTCCAATGAAATGAAATATCTGGGAGTAATCCTGGACAAAACTCTAACTTGGAAAAACCACTTATCATACATAACTAGTAAAGCCTTAAGAGCAACCTATGCTTGCCAGAGGTTGTACGGTAAAACATGGGGACTACGGCCAAAAATGATGGCGTGGTCATATAAAACAATAATAGTACCAATGATTACTTATGCGTCGTTGGTATGGTGGCCAAAAGTCAACCAAACAGGAGCTCAGAGGACTCTTAACAAGATTCACCGTATAGCCTGTTTGAGTGTGACGGGAGCAATGAGAACGTGCCCCACACTAGCTTTGGGAGTGATCACTGGACTGACTCCTCTACACCTTGTAGTTAAAAGGATGGCGGCCAGCGCGGCCCTAAGGCTACCTAATCTAGCCCATCTTAAAGAAGGCAACCTTTCGGGGCACGCAAAGATTCTGGACACTGTCTGGAATTCTCCGTGCCTCATGGTCTTCGACAAAATGGACAGAAAATTAGACTTCTCAAAGCAATTCAAAGTGGTCAACAGTGACCGTTCAGCTTGGAGAAACAAGGAAATAACAATAAAACAGGACTCTCAGTTGTGGTATACAGATGGGTCCAAAATGGAAGATGGCAGTGCAGGAGCTGGAATTGTAGGGCCAAATTTCCAAAAAGCAATTGCAATGGGAAAAACAGCTTCCATTTTTCAGGCGGAGGTCCACGCTTTAGAGTTATGTGCTAGAGAATGTCTACGCAGGGGTACACGCAACACCAAAATATGCATACTCTCAGATAGCCAGGCAGCTCTAAAATCATTAATAAACTTCTCATTCCAATCAAAGCTGGTCTGGGAATGCTGTAAACTTCTCAATACCCTAGCAGCGAGAAACTCTGTTACGCTAATGTGGGTACCGGGACACGAGGGACATGAGGGCAACGAAATGGCAGATTCTTTAGCAAAAAAGGGTGCAGACACTGCCTTTATAGCCCCAGAACCCTTCTGTGGGGTAAACAGTAGCTTCACAAATAACTTGTTGTGCGAACAGGAAAAACGAAGTCTGCTAAACTACTGGAGAGCCCAAAAAGGCATGCGGCAGTCGAGACTACTCATTGATCCTGAACACATAAGGGTAGATGCTTCTTTAAACTCAGCAGAAATGACATCAAACTATACACTGAACTTTTAACAGGACACTGTAAACTAAATTACCACCTGAAGAAAATAGGCGTGGTAGAAGACGATTCTTGTCGACTCTGTCAAGAGAAGCAGGAAACGGCAGAACACATTTTATGCACTTGCCCAGCGGTGGCAAGACGCAGACATAAGTACCTAGGCAGTGGGTTCATATCTCCAAATCACCTAGTTAAAATTAAGCCCACAGCAGTTACGAGATTTATAAACAGTCTAGGACTGTTTTAGTTGGGTACGAGGCTGCACAATAGATCTTTTAGGTCGCGGTGTTCTTTTAGCCTGTCAATAATAATAATGTGTCTGATGCTCTTTCGTCAAAAAATCACGTTTCGATATTGACCACGGATTTTGAAAAAGCTTTCGATCGTGTGTGGATTCACTCGGTGTTGAAACAGCTTGAGATGTGGAGGTAGGTCTTTCAAGTGGTTAAGGCCTTTATGACCGGCCGTACATTTCGGATTAGAATCAATAGTAAACTTTCACAACTAAACAAAATCATACTAAAACACAAAACACTTAATTTATCCGTATACGCAGATGACGTAATCTTTTTCACTAAAACCAAAATATTTCGATTGTGAGCCACACTTTCTCTAAGTTGCTATCTGATTTAGAAGAATGGGGATCACATTCAGGCGCCGCCCTCTCAACCGAAAGATGCAAACTACTTCACATATGTAAAAAAAAAATTGTTATTTCCTATTTTAAGTTTTAATAATATAAATATTGAATGCATCAACCAATTAAATATCTTAGGTGTTAAGTTTGTCAAGAAATTCACTTCTGACACCAATTGTTCCGAAATTGCCCTCCTGACAGTTTATCCTGTCAGGATTAAAATGCACGATGTATACACTGTTACGATTGCTGTTCAACTGTGTCGACTTTAATTGTGTGGTGACTTATATATCTTCCGAATGGTTGAAGTAGAAAATCAGAAATTCAGAGTTAGAGTAGAGTCAGGAGGGCAACTTCGTAACAATATAATAAACAAAAACCTAAACATTAGGTGTGCAGTATGCAAATGCAAGCAAAGCAATTGTAAAAAATTAAGTGAGAAAATGTACGGAATACTAACATTTTCCGTGATTTTAATGAAATCTACATATTTTGCTATATCTACTGGAAAATCTGTACACTTTTACAGTTTTCCGAAGGATGCAGCGCAAAGGAAGCTTTGGGTAATATTTTGCAATCAAAGGAATGCCATAAATGCTCAGCATGAGAGAATTTGTTTCTTACATTTCAAACAGGAGGATTTTGAAAGAAATTGAAATGGCTAAGTTACAAATAATTTTTATTTTTGCAATTTTTAATATTATGAATAGGATTTATCAAACGGCGTGCACCAAAATTGAAATCGGAAGCAATTCCGACCGTAGAGATGAACGCTATTACAAATGAAGTGCAATCCAATAGTTACAGTGAATAATGCATATCTATGGTGACACATTCTATTGCAAATGAAATTGAAACACTTTCTTGCGACGAAAAAATTAACGAAGATAGTCTACTAATGTACATAAACATTTTAGAAACGAAAATTAATGTAAATTTTTAAAAGTGCACAAATAACTATTTAAATCGTTTTTAAAGATACATTGCGCCAGGAAAATGATATGCTGAAAATGATACCAAGTCAATCTGCGATCACAATAAAAAATTGTCAAGTTCAGAGCTTGAGTTTTACAAATGCAAATTTGGAGAAAGCATTCAGATGTCTGGTTCACGGAACAGTAACAACAACAAACACTAATATTAAAACTAAGAAACAAAAAACACTACAAAAACCAAAAGTAGTCAGAAAATTTGCTGTCAAGAAAGTGTTTTTACAAATCAGAACTTATTTATAAAAATGAAAGAAAGAAAAGAAAATTTATTAGCACTATAAAAGGTTTCAATATTTTGTATGCCCCCTTTAGCATCTATAACGACTTGTAGTATTCTCCTCATAGAATAAATCAAATTCTGCACATCGTATTCGCTACGTATTTTATTTCATTCCTCTAGTATTGCAGTTTTGAGCTCTGCTCCACCTCGTGGTGGTCTGTCGGCCGCTCTCTTTCTTAAAATTTCCCACAAATTTTCAATAGGGTTCAAGTGTGGCCTCTGGGATGCCGTATCTAACACTTTTTTGTAATTATAAAGAACCCAGATCTTTACCATATGCGCCTTATTGTTTTGGGTAATTATCTTGGTAATATTTCAATTGCGGATTGCTATTAATATTGAACCCACAATAATCTGCGCTTTTTTACCAAATAGCGTTTGAAAATGTCCAAATATTGTTTTGCATCCATTTTATTCTCTATGGAATCCAGTTCTCCTACTCCTTTACTGGATATGCACCACGATACCATGGCAGAAAGTTTGCCGAATTTAAATATTGGAATATAATATATTTTGATTTTCCAATGCGTTTAACGGTTGTCACCAGAATCTATTATCCACCATTATCGTAAACCATGATTTTGGTATCATCGCAAAATCTAGCGTCATCCCAATAGTTTGTCAAAGTACTTTCTAGCGAATGACAATCACTTTTCAATGTTTTGTGTTGAAAGTATTGGTTTTCTTCGTGCAACCTTTGACATATACTGGTACTAAATATGTTTTACATATCAGTTTGGAAAGCGCTTTCACCTGAATATGTGTACGCAGACTTCTTTAACCAACACAAGATTGAAAAATCAGCGCTAAAACAAATTCTTCAGAAACCGATCATGAAAGATTACGCAAAACTAATTTCTGATAATAATGTGTCAGTGGTAGTTTCAGGAGACTCAGCTTTACTGAATTCGTATTTTGTGTTTTTCTTTAAAATACCTTCGGCGCTTTCTTCAATAATATATTCTAGGCTGAATGACTTGAAGACATGAATGTTACCACGTCTATGCTGAGCCGGAGACTCCGACACCCTTCTTCCCGTTGTTTTTAAGGAAATAAATTTATTGATTAAATGCACTTATACATAAATATACATGTGTCCTTACTGATATTTATTGGTCAAAGTGTATTTTTATTTTGACGTCTTTGCCAGAATACAAAAATCCGCGACCAGACAGCTGCACCGCAATCTCCGCAATCACATTATCATTTTTTTTTTTTTGGCCCGCGTAAATCCGGTATGCGCTCCTCCCACAACTGGAAGAGGAGCTCCATAAATTTCTTTTTCTCTACAATGAAATAAATTTGACTAATTTTATAAATAAATTAAAGACTGAAAAAAATTCAACACACCTTTCTGCTCCAAATTCCATTTTTATTTTTGTTTTTGTTTGCTTACATTACATTTGCTTAGATATGATGCAAAAATAATCGAATTCACCCGATTTGGCAGAGTTCGATTTATTAAAAAGGAGATTAATTTGCGAGAATAAATTTTAATCCGGCATTTTGTGAGATTATTTTTGTATGGGAAATCGCTATTCCATATGTGATTTTCGACATAATCACGCAATACAAGATTGTCTCGTTGGTGGAAACGTACTATAATAATACTTTTATTTAGATTTAGTCTGATTTATATCGGTAATAGTAAATCAGAGCATATTTAACCCTCAGTTTGAACTACTATAATAATTAATTTAAATCTTGTGTTTACTATTACATATTATGATTTAAACAAAATGTTCGATATTAGATTTTTAAAAAAAATTGGCCCTAATGGTCTTCTGGAATATTGTGCAATTCTCCAATAAAGAAAAAGAAACCAAATATAAAATTTTTTCAAGTCATTATTAATACCTTTAAGCCTGAATCGCAATGTCGCATTGGGTCGGTCATACATTTCGCAGCTAATCCCACGTCTCCACTGGCAATTTTTGTGGGTAAAACAACTGTCAAATTCGATGGCAAAAGCTGGCAATATTTTAATGGTGGGCATTGCCCTATTATGACATCGTCATTTTGAAAATGTCGTCAAGCTATCTAGTTCGCTATGCCCGCGTTTGAAAAATTGTTTGAATTATACGATGAAGAGGAAAAACAAGGAAACCGAAATTCTGGGTGAATCATTTTTTACAAAGAAGGGAAATGCATAATCTCCATCCATATTACCGTGTGTATTAATTTAATAGAGGTGGTAAAACTAAAATGTTCTACGATGCTGCCACTGTGAGCATCACGGAGAAATGAAAAATGGCTGTCAAACAAACAAAATGACGACTGATAACAACACAGCATGTTGGCAATTTATGGCATGAAATATTGCAAGCGATAAATTGCCAACTTGAAGCAATTTAGTCTCAATTGCCAATTTGCTTCAAATTGCTAAATGCAGGCCATCAAAAATTGCCCGTGAATTTTTAATGTAAACTAGTGTCATATTTCTGTATAAAAACTTGTTCAAAGTGTAAAACCGAGCAACGCAAATAATTATTTACATATTTTAAACTTATTTATTTTTTTTAGCAACGTGCATTAAGAGGTGAAAGTGTCTCGAAATGTCTTTTCAGCTACAATTATGTTTCACCATCCACACTGAACAAACCTAACTCTAATGTAGTAAATAATTTTAACTTTCCAAGTACCATTTTTGCCTCTCTTGTGTTGCTACCAACAATTTTTATACTAGGTCTCCGCAGCACTATATTTTTGACATAAAAGCGGAGAGAAAACGAAACTGTTCAAAAAGATTCTACCTCTTTAATGTACATTGTTTTTCTATGCAACCATCGTCAAGTGTGCAGCTGGCCGTTTTCTTTCTATCGTTTTCCATCTAGTAAGTGGTATACTTGGCAGCATTGTTTCAAACGCCGACTATAATTAGCTGGTGGAGTAAAATAATCAAACAAATTAAGCAGCAAACTATTGATATTTGTTGTTTGTAAACAAAACAAGTGAGTTTTTTAATAATTTAAAAAAAGAGAAGAACCTTTTTAGAAATTCAAGGAATTGTAAGTATATGTTGTTTGTACTATGATGTTATTTCTCCAATAATGATTTTTTGTTTGTGTTGATAGATGGACCAATCTGATATGGATTTTGTGCTAGAAAGCTTCGATTTGTTGGACGAACTTGCGGATTTAGACGGCTCTGGATTAAGTTCAGAATTTTTAGATATTGAAGATAGTGCACCAAGTTCTGAATGTCCAGAGCGTGACCAACTACACAAGTGCCAGAATTTCGTCACAGTGATTTGCGTTCACTGCAAACGAATTTAAAAAATATATGCGGATAAATCGCGAAACAGCCGATTTTTTATTAGGTAAATATATTGCAAAGTTTGCCACGGTGTTGTACAATGAAGTTATGTTTTACAGTGAGATTTACTCAAGATGCTGTTCCAAAACAACACACCGGTGGTAAACCAGCGATTGAAAATAAAAAAATGATTTATATGCATGTATGGTACATAAGTAACTCCATTACATTTAGGGAGTTGTCAAATTTATTTGGGGTTTCGAACCCAAGTGCATGGAACATTATTAACAAAGTTTCTACTTGCCTCCTTGGAATCAATCACGAATTTATATAATGGGCCAGTGGAGTCATTGCAAAAGAAACCAAAACCAAATTTGAAGGAATAAAAGGAATGCTTGATGTTATAGATGTTATAGATTGCACTCATATAACAATTAAAGCCCCGAGAGAAACCCAGGAATCCTATTTTGATAGGAAGAAAAATTCTAGTGTAAGCATACTAGCAATTGTCGGTACAGACTAAAAAATATTGGAAGTGTTTATTGGCGAGCCAGGATCCACGCATGACAACAGGGTTCTGCGTCGGTCTGCAATATTCCACAAAGTGGAGTCAGGCGTGGATTTCTTCCCCAATAATGGATATTTATTGGTTGATTCAGCCTACCCTATAATAAGTTGGCTGGTGGCACCGTGTTATAACAATAAAATAATAATAATTAATAATAGTAATGAAAATGATAATAATAGTAATGATATGTAACATATTCATTAATGAAAAGTAAATATTCATTTAACTTAACAATTGCATTTTGGAAATCTGACTAAAAAAACTTAAAAATTATATATATATATATATATATATATATATATATATATATATATATATATAAATATATATATATATATATATATATATATATATATATATATATGTATATATATATATATATATATATATATATATATGTATATATATATATATATATATATATATATATATATATATATATATATATATATATATATACGAGGTGTGATCAAAAAATAAAGTATTTATTTATTGATCAACAACTATCTTGTCCCCTTTAAAGTAATTCCCCTCAGATATAATACACTTATGCCAGCGTTTTTTTCAATCCTCGAAACACTTCTGAAACGCTTTTTTTGGTATCGCCAACAGCTCCTGTTTCGATTTTTCTTTTATCTCCTCAATCGTAGCAAAACGCTTTCCTTTCATCGGTGTCTGCAGTTTTGGAAAGAGGAAAAAGTCAGCGGGGGCCAAGTCCGGTGAATACGGTGGTTGAGGCATGATAACGGTTTTGTTTTTGGCCAAAAAATTACGCACAAGCATCGATGTGTGAGCAAAATCCATCATGGTGCAAAATCCATGATTGGTTTTTCCACAATTCTGGGCGTTTCTGACGAATTGCTTCTCGCAAACGGCGCATAACCTCAAGGTAGGATTCCTGGTTGACCGTACGACCTTGTGGCAAGAATTCATAATGCACCACGCCATTGCAATCAAAGAAAACTGTCAGCAAAACCTTTACGTTCGACCGAACTTGACATGCTTTTCTCGGTCTTGGCTCATCTGGACGTTTCCATTGGGATGATTGGACTTTGGTTTCAATGTCATACACCCACGATTCGTCACCAGTTATGATCTTTTTGAGGAAATCTGGATCGTCGTTGAAGATGTTCAACAGCTCCTGAGCGATGTCCATGCGACGTTGTTTTTGCTCAAAATTTAGCAATTTTGGAACAATCTTCGCTACCGCACGTTTCATGCCTAAAACATCCGTAAAAATTGCTTGGCATGAGCCGAACGATATGCCAACATCATCAGCAACTTCTCTGATAGTGATTCGACGATTATCCAAAATCATTTTCTTCACTACGTCAATGTTTTCATTGGTTGTTGACGTGCTCGGGCGACCAGGACAAGCTTCGTCATTGACATCTTCTCGGCCTTCCTTAAACCGGTTATACCACAATTAAACTTGTGTTCTGCTCATAGAAGACTCGCCAAAGGCCACAGTCAACATTTCAAATGTCCTTGCGCATTTAATTTCATTTTGTATACAAAACTGAATACAGTTTCTTTGATCCATTTTTTCGAATAGTACAAAATCGAAGAGCACACCAAACCACGACTAACCTTTTTATCTGTCAAAAACAAACTGACAATCCAAAATGGTTGGTATTGCCAACATGTATAACAGAGATGTGTACCAACATTAAAAAAAAAATGCGAACATCGAACATACGTAACTCAAGAATATACATATATACATATATACTCATTTATCTAAACAATTATTTTGCAAACATAATTAAAAAAATTAAATTATTTTCTTTTTCAAATTTATTGAATAATTCGTGCATAAAAAAGCCTTTTGTTTGTTTTCTTTTAGCAAGTGCTTCTTCCAGTATTTTATTTTTGGTGGCACTGGCTTCTATGAAAATTTTATTCTTCTCCTCCATGAGCTTCAACTTTTTCTCATAATAAAGCTGTCGCTCCTATTTTCTTTTTCGCGAAACAGGTATGGGAAAAGCTGCTGATGAAGTCGAAGGTGCTGAACACACAGGCGGTGATTGGAATAAGGGTGTACAGCATACTGGCGGTGAAGCAATTTCTTCAGTTAGTGTAGGTGATAAGCTGTCGATTGCACTCAAAGCGATAACGGCGAAATAGATGGTGCTGATGAGGGCAAAATTAAGGATTGCTGCACTTCTGGCAACGAAGATGGTGCAAAGTGCGATTCTCCTAAATTTCTGGTAAACTTGCTGTGTAGTATAAAAATATTGTCTTGGGGTTCTAGATTTATTTAATTTTTTATTTGTATGTTTGTTTCAAGGTTATGAGCAAATTCATTTTAAATATAAGAAATCTCAATATAAGAACTTTTGATCCACCCGTGTTCACTTCTCAACGTAAACTAATTGGCGTGTTGGCGCCAAAAGAAGTATATGGCGTGACAATATTGACAGTGTTAGCGGCTCTTTGTCAGGCTCCGCGCACAGTGGGGAAGGATTGATGAAATTCACTATGGAAATTGTACATGCCGCCTGCATTGCTGAGCCCAGCATGACAAACCAAGTGCGTCGCGATAGCAGCAGTACTGTTGTAGCTATAACTAGAAGAGAAAAGGGTTAAGTGTGTGCAAGGAGCTTAATTTGCTTGAGCTGCTTGATTGTTGTCACTATAGGTTGGAATTGGTAAGCGACAGATTTTGGAGATTGATCGCTTGTAAAGGCCGTGCTGCGATCACACGAACTAGTTGGTCTGAACCGGGGTGAAGCGCCATCACTCGTCCCATCATCCACTGGTTTGGTGGAAGACGATCATATTTCACCAGCAGCTCGTTGATATATAAGTTTGGTTCTTCAATCACGAATTTATATAATGGCAGTTTTGAGCTCTGCTCCAACCTCCACCTCTTGGTTGTCTGTCGGTCGCTCTCTTAAAATTTCCCACAAATTTTCAATGGGGTTCAAATGTGGACTCTGGGCTGCCGTATCTAACACTTTTTTGTAATTATAAAGAACCCAGATCTTTACCATATGCGCCTTATTGTTTTGGGTCATTATCTTGGTAATATTTCAATTGCGGATTGCTATTAATATTGAACCCACAATAATCTGCGCTTTTTACCAAATAGCGTTTGAAAATGTCCAAATATTGTTTTGCATCCATTTTATTCTATGGAATCTAGTTCTCCTACTCCTTTACTGGATATGCACCACGATACCATGGCAGAAAGTTTGCCGAATTTAAATATTGGAATATAATATATTTTGATTTTCCAATGGGTTTAACGGTTGTCACCAGAATCTATTAAGTCCACCATTATCGTAAACCATGATTTTGTTATCATCACAAAATATAGCGTCATCCCAATAGTTTGACATTGTACATTCTAGCGAATGACAATCACTTGACAATGTTTTGTTGGTCTTTTTCGTGCAACTTTTGACATATACTGGTACTTTGTCAGGAGCTGCCTTACTATTTCGTAGGTATCCGCAAGATCACACTTTTCGTTAAGTTGATTTGAAAGGGTTCTCGTAGAAATCTGCGGATTTTCGACTACTTACGTTACCAAAATGTGTTCTGTTCTATCTGATATTTTGTGCGCACGGAAATGCGAATGTTTTGGTACCAGACTATCTTCCTTTTTTAAGCGATTTAAAATATTATAAATATTTAGCTGGTCAAAGGAAACATCTCGCACAATTCTTAGACACTTTTTCGGATGCGGTGGTTGCAGTAAACCAACTGAGTCAAATCAAATGACGTTCTTTTACCAGACGTCTTAAATTCACAATAATTTTGCTAAAAATGCTACATTCGATGAGCAAAGAACACTATTTTTGATTAATTTGCGTCTTAAATGCGCACAAAGCATAGTGAAGAATCAATCTAATAACGGTAAATACATTGCCCATCTAAATTAGTTCCAAAGAGAATTGTAAAAGCACTTTCTTGACAGCAAAATTTTTGACTATATTTGTTTTTATGTTTTTTGTATCTTAAGTTTAATAGTTCTCCTTTTTTTTACCATTCATTAGTAAATACATTGATTAAAAGAAATGAATCAAAAAATTAATCAAAACAATAAAGAAATACTACATTATGAAGGGGAGAAATCAAATTCACCAATATTTTGCCTTGTCAAAACACTTTCTTCACAAACTGTACATTTTTTTTTGTTTCTTAATTTTAATATAAGGTTTTTTGCAACTTTTCAATAGCAAATACCTTAATGAAATGAAATGAATTAAAATTAGTCAAAAAAGTAAAGTATTAGATATATTATGCAAGGGAAAATATAATTGACGAATTTTATACTTTGTCAAAACACGTTCTGGACAGTCGATAGAGCGGACATTTGCCGGTTTTTAATGTGCATGAAGCTAAAAGACATGATCGTAATATTTTCTTAGTTTGAACCTAATGGAACGTTAATGGGCAAATCGCCGGATCAGCTATTTTCCTGCATATAAAAATGTATTTAGGTAATGACACAAATCTTGTAATATTTTTTAGTACTAATTTCATTTTGAATTTAGAGACGAATATTATTTTTGCGATTCGTGATAAGGGTAAAAAACGAAAAAAAGGAAACAAAAATAAAAGGCACGGACTTTATAATGAAATTAACTCTTAAATCTTCTAACTCATTGGAACCTTTGATCTTACAATAATGCGCTCATTTTATAAATTCGTCATAATTTGCAAATAAAAAGATGCTTCGTTATTTGTAAGTAAAAATAAACAATTAATAAATTTGTATTTTACCTTTAATTTCAAAGCAACTAAAAATTATCTGTACTATTATAAAGATCAGGATAAGATTCTGTTTCTTTGTAAATAAACTATAACCTTGCAGGAAAATGAACGGTGGTGCCAGGGCACACCTAGGGCACTGGGTGGTGCAGAAAAAGGTTCTATTATAAAACGGCCCTTACACGACCAATCAAATGAAGAAATAGTTAGAGTATGTGCATTTTACGTTTGCATTTAAGCGGCCTTTACCCTATGTCTTTTTCATTTTT
Source organism: Clusia tigrina (assembly GCA_920105625.2). Classification (NCBI taxonomy): domain Eukaryota; kingdom Metazoa; phylum Arthropoda; class Insecta; order Diptera; family Clusiidae; genus Clusia; species Clusia tigrina. The sequence continues at coordinate 311,742,637 of OV050030.1, read as the reverse complement.
TCTTGACGCTCACAATGGCAGCATCGTCGAAAATTTTAGTTGTACCGCGTCTATTAAATTAATACACACGCTAATATGCATGGAGATTGTGCATTTCCCTTCTTTGTAAAAAATGATTCACCCAGAAATTCGGTTTCCTTGTTTTTCCTCTTCATCGTATAATTCAAACAATTTTTCAAACGCGGGCACAGCGAACTTGCTCGCTTGACGACATTTTCAAAATGACGTTTGCATCACATCGCAGTGCCCACCATTAAAATATTGCCCAACTTTTGACAGATGTTATGCCATCAAAAATTGCCCATGGGACGTACGGTTAGACGATCAATCGATTGAAGGGAAATTTTATGTATTGTCCAGTGAAATATGTGTGTACGAATTACATGGACCCCGATTGATCGAAAATCAAAACATTTTGATATTGATTGACGCGAATGAGAGAAGTAAAGACAGAAACAGAAAAAGTGCCGTTATTGCTCATTTGAAAACTAATGCAGATTAAACATGTTATCGGACACAGATGAGTATCATTTCTCATGCTTTTGTCGAAACGAAAACATGAAAAAATGGATATTCGATAATTTTTTAAAGCACATTTTTCAACCAAATGCGTTTATCAGTTTTTCATTTTTTTGGTCTGCTACTGCCAAAGCAATATATGCAACATAAACATCCGTATCGCTCATGATAACTCTGTTCATCGCAGAAACATAAAGCAAACTAAAATTGAAGCGTGTAAGAGCAAACGGAAAATACACATATAGGAAATTTCCGTTAAATCGATTGACCGTTTAAGAGCCGCCTTACAATCTTCTGTCGGTTGACGGCAAAATTTAGTTTGCTTCACGTTTGGAGCATTCGATTCTGTACTCTATCGAGGATAGGACAGACATTTGTATGGAAAAAATTATCGAGTAAATTATACTCGGATTAAACGAGCGAATTTTTCCATCCTCTATAGAAAAGTGCTTAAAATTAAAAATTGCTTTAAAACCAGGAAGATTAAAAATTACCCATAAAAATTCCCTGAGTTCTTATTTGTCAGCTGATAAAAATTGAAGAAAAAAATTAATCTTTGGATTTTCTTTTTGGTTTTTTATTTTTATTGTGCTGATTTATATTCAAATGGTGAGTTTGTATACAAAATGGAAATGTTTAAACATTTTTCAATTGTTAATGATCAATTTTTTAAAGAAAATTGCGAAAATTTTGGACTGCGGACAAGATTAGGGGCCTATTGAACTGCTATGCCGCAAGAAAGGTGGACTTTTCCGAAAAAAGGAAAAAAATAATTGTTTTGGGAAACATTCTTGCGGACATGGTAAAACAGAGGGCATACAGTAAGTTTATCAAAAATGTATTGCATTATATTTAAAGTTGTGGTGTAGTTTAGGTTGAAAACACCAAAACAATGGCGATAGAATGCGTACGTTAAAGGACCTGTACAAGGCAGCGTAAGATGCTGAAAGCCGAACTACGGCGGCGACCAGTCAGTTTCCGTTCATGGAGGAGATGAATTTGAAATTTTTGGCAAATCTGCTGAATTTATCAATGGCAAGTGTACAATTTCCATCGTGAATTTCATCTATCTTTCCCCACTGTGCGCGGAGCCTCACAAAGAGCCGCTAACGCTGTCAATATTGTCACGCCATATACTTCTTTTGGCGCCAACACGCCAGTTAGTTTACGTTGAGAAGTGAACACGGGTGGATCAAAAGTTCTTATATTGAGATTTCTTATACTTAAATTGAATTTGCTCATAAACTTGAAACAAACATACAAATAAAAAATTAAATAAATCTAGAACCCCAAGACACTAGTTTTATACTACACATTTTATGGTGGCCCATGGGGGAAATAATAATATTTCCCACTAAGATTAAGTTATTCAATATTAAAATACGTGTGAAATAATTTCTAGAGTATGCGCATAGCATCATTATATTAGTGACATTAACAAAAAAAAATATTTATTATATAAAAAATATTAATACAAGGGCGCTGCAGCTTTAAACATAATTGGACATCGTTCAGTTAACGTATTGTAGCTGCTACCTGTACTTCTAAGCATACATACGCATATCTGCAGCTGACGTTCGCAGTATAACGAGTCTTCGTTCGCTGCTCTAAAATTACACGCTTACAACAACACGTCACTGCTGTCAGCCCACACAGTGAAGCTAACAGTCATCACGTCATTACCGCACTGAAGCGGGGCGCTGTTTACTTTTCTTCGTTTACTCTTCTACAAAAGCGAGACGCTATACTGAAAACAGCACTTCATTCTGGAGGCAATAAACTAGAGCCGTTACAGACAACAGCACGAGTGAAAGACTAGATAGACGAAACAAAGGTAAGTGTGTGCATTGATTTGAGATACTCGTATAAACATTTGCATTTTTGAGTGACCTAATTGTAAATTGACAATGGCGGAGGCAACAGCAGACGTTCAGGCTCTAATTAAGCTGCATCTGAACCGTGTATCCACTCTTGAAAAACTCCACAATAATTTTAAGAAAGACCCAATCGCAAGCAAAACTAAGCCGTACTTTCAGCAAAGGCTCAAACGCATCGCGGAACTTAATAGCGAATTCTTTACTGCTCATAAAATTATAATATGTTCCAACATCAAAGCAGATGACGCATTCTTAAAAGGTGACATCGATTCTAAATTCGAAGAACTGTATTTACACCTTTGTATCGAATCGACAATGAAACTATGGCAATACTTACTGCAATCCGACTTAAATAAAAACACAATTGTTTTAAGTGGAAAAGCATACGAAAAACCACTTTTTATTGCTCTTATAATTATGCACATACATATGTAGCTCAACAATAAATCGGCATGTATGCGATACATGTATATATTTACGAGTATATACAATTAGTGAATATGCACAAGCACTTGCGCGTTTAGCTCAATTGCTCTCATATGCATGAACGGACCTGCATATGTACGTGTAAATAGGTACGTTTATGCATATATATAATGTATAATGCAATGTGAACATAAATATTGTCAGTGTATATAATCTAAACATGACTCTGCTCTCGAATACCTGTGGCACCGCTCATACTTGCTCCTGTGTATAGGCTCCTGCTCAGCACCGCTCTCCTGGCTCAGCTCCCTGCACATAGATTGCACTCTCACCTGGCTCAGCTCCCTGCTCATATATTGCACCGCACTGCTCCTTGTGCTCTCACGCACTGCCCCATTGGCACAACCGCACAGCTCCATCGTCAGAAACGAACTAAACTTTTAAAATACTCGCTGAACCTATTTTCACTATGTGCGAAAACTCAAATGCATGGTTGCATTTGATACAAAAACGTAAGCTTAATTTATGAGCATTACTGAGACCTCATTCTTACGTAATAAATTCTTCACGATATAAAAGAAAAAATAAATTATTAAAAGCTTTAAAAACTTATAAAAGTACCAATTTTTTCATCTCTGATGTGTGTGTGGTAAAGTATGGGGAGTTGACTAGACGAATGAAGGAGCATATAGGGATACTAAACTTAGAATTAGGAGCAGAGGGAGGCGAAAATTAAGAAATTGCCGGTCAAAAGAGAATTAAACCTTTTTACAGTATTCTCACAAATAACAACAGTTTCAATAACCTCAGAAGAATTTTCCAAATAGGTCAAAAATACAGCTAAACGAATTAAGTCAACGTCTTTATGCTTTTAATTAAACAGAGGTAGTGTTTCTTTCTTTAATAATGACGAAAACAATTTTTTAATTGATCGAAATAAGTTTTTTACTTAAATTCAACTGCAATATTTCGACTTGTGGATCTTGAGGGTTCATTGATAATCAGCAATTATCAAACAAATTTTATGTTTTGAGTTATTTTGAGAGGTTAAGTGAGAATTGAGGAATTACGATAGTTAGAGTTAAATGGGGGTGCACTGTATTTTTACCACTACATACGAGTACATCAATTTTAAAACATTCTCCCACTAGCAGAACTCGCACAAATACATTCATATCAACTGCCTTTTCTATTTGTTCTTTGATAAAGGTATGAAAGAAATAGAAAAAATATGTTCGTAATAAAGTGTTCGGAAATGTGTTTTATATATTAACTCGTTGGAAAATGGTAATCCCCCTTTTTATTTTGTTTTGTGTTCATAATAAAGGCAGAGAAGAATAAGAAGAGACATTCAAATCGCGCGTTTTTTATTTATCGCCGCGATTAGGGAATATCGCCGTTACCAGTGATTGCTATTTTTCAATCACCGTGATTTTAAACAGTGACTGCGATCGCTGTTTCCATTGCGTTCATACATATACATATATATGTATGCAGTCAACCAAACTGTTATCAAATATGCAAAGTAACAGCCAAAACCTCGAGTTTTAACAGGCATCCAGTGATTGAAAATCGCTACTTTTACTAAAAGCTGAAGCTCAATCACTGTTTTTATCATGTTAGTTAAGTAAATTTATGTATGTTTATAGTTGTTGCTGTTAAATTATCCCATTGCTGGAGAGAGTGACAATTTATGCAAGGTTTGAATATTCATACTTATCGCTTTATATTTTAACATTTGCGCATAGATAATAGAGAAGCTGATAGATATTTGGAAAATTACTTGATTCCCCGAAATTCGAATCCTTTATTATGGTGGCGGAACAATAAAACAAAGTATCCAAATGTTTCGATAGTAGCGCAAGAAAATTTTTGCAGATTGGCATCTTCCGTACCATGCGAACGCCGTTTATCGCATGCTGGACAGATATTAAGCGAGCGGCGAAATCATTTAGGAGATGAAAATGTGAAAATGTTATTATATTTAAATTGTAACTATTATTATTATTATTATTATATTTTACACCATAATTAATTAGAAAATTGTAACTATAAATACTGTACTTAAACATTACTTATTAATATTTTTTATTATTTATAAATATTAGATTATTAATAATAAAATGTATTTTTCCAGCTGAATATCATAATTTAATTATTAGACGATAAGATATTAAAACGACTACTTGTAAGTTATTAAATGAGATATGTCACAAGCAATGCACCAATTGTTCAATTGATTAGTTTTACCTTCAAATGTATATCAGAATGTGTTCAATTTCTACAATGCCAATATACGAAATTAACTTATTCAATCAAATAAATTTTATAATAACATAACTACAAAATGTATAACACCATTGAGAAATTCCATTATTGTCAGCTACCCTGCAATATTAAATTCAAAACTTTATTAATTATTGAAAAAAATTCAAATGAACAAATTCCCTTTGCATAAAATGCATGCATTAAAAGTAACAGCAATCAAGAAACAAACTAACACTTTATTGCGAATTTTTTTTCTTACCTTTTTCCAAAAATAATGTAAAAATTCAAAAACAAAAAAAGGCCCGATTTATTGCAATAAAAAGACTACGTATAAAGCGAAAACAAGTAATTTTTAAGTATCAGAAAAGCAATTAAGTGATGAATGACTATCAAGTTTGTGTATCAAAGTTGACAAAAGTGTTTTCGCAAATGTGTTATTTAAAATAATTATTTAAAAAGTCAAGTAACAAATGTCTGCAAAGGGAAAGGAGATCGAGTTTTCCGAGAGAAAATTTATCGTGGTTTTGTGGAAGAAGGGTATGTCATATCGTCAAATAGGTGAAATAGTCTACCGAAGATATTCATCTGTCCAACGAGTCGTAAAATCGGTATTTTTTTTTTGTTTTTGAATTTTTCCATTTTTAGGAAAATGGTAATCCCTCTTTTTATTTTCTTTTGTGTTCATAATAAAGGCAAAGGAGAATAAGAAGAGACATTCAATTTGCGCGTTTTTTATTTACCGTTTCAACCATATTTTTTGGTCACACGTATAGTGTATGTGAATTAATGTGTTTGTCGTACACGTAATCCTTATGTGGGTTGTGTAAAGTGGTGAATAAAAAGCAGCTGTTTTTGTTTACAATTTGTACAAGATCATAACTTTTATTTGCCTGATAAAGCATTAATTTATTTAGTTGCGTTAAATTGATATGCATTGCTTTGATGTGATGTGCTTATATGTACTAGATAGTTTTTTTTTTTTAATATAATGCAATGTTTTCTGGTGTTTTTTAACGTTTATTGTTTTGTTTTCCTTTGTTATAAATTCGAAACTTTATTTAATTTTTTTGTGGTTCATTTCAGTTTTATTAATGACAAAATTATACGTCAACTGAATAGATTTTTTTTAAGTACAATACATTTGTTATTAGAAATGCATAAATTGTTGCATTGTTCTATAAATCAGCCTAATTAAATGTGGCCTGTTGCTGTGTAAAACCACGTTTCCCATTTGGTTACATACGAGTATATATACAATGGTATATATATTTTATGTATATATGGATTTAACTTTATGTAAGAATAAATTTAACTCAAGGGGCGGTCACGCAACTATTAGTACAATTAAATACGCACATATTTCATAACATTCCGCGAAAATTATTATTTCCCAAGACCTAATGTACAATAATTTTGTATTTCTCATTGCTAAAACTGTATCGAATCGACAATGAAACTATGGCAATACTTACTGCAATCCGACTTGAATAAAAACACAATTGTTTTAAGTGGAAAAGCTTACGAAAAACCACTTTTTATTGCTCTTATTATTATTCACATACATATGTAGCTCAACAATAAATCGGCATGTATGCGATACATGTATATATTTACGAGTATGTACAATTAGTGAATATGCACAAGCACTTGCGCGTTTATCTCAATTGCTCTCATATGCATGAACGGACCTGCATATGTACGTGTAAATAGGTACGTTTATGCATATATATAATGTATAATGCAATGTGAACATAAATATTGTCAGTGTATATAATCTAAACATGACTCTGCTCTCGAATACCTGTGGCACCGCTCATACTTGCTCCTGTGTATAGGCTCCTGCTCAGCACCGCTCTCCTGGCTCAGCTCCCTGCACATAGATTGCACTCTCACCTGGCTCAGCTCCCTGCTCATATATTGCACCGCACTGCTCCTTGTGCTCTCACGCACTGCCCCATTGGCACAACCGCACAGCTCCATCGTCAGAAACGAACTAAACTTTTAAAATACTCGCTGAACCTATTTTCGCTATGTGCGAAAACTCAAATGCATGGTTGCATTTGATACAGTCCCCGCGAGCAAGAGAAGAAAGTCTTGTCTTTGCTTTCATAAAGCCGCCCTCTATTCGCTCGGGTCAATTGGAAGCACACATATCGTCTGAACAGGCCTTGTCAGACGGTTTGTGGCCGTCTGCACAATGACTGAACATATTATACCATCTCAGCTCCTTATTAGCTCACTAAGCCCAAAGCCCATTGCGCTGGTGGAAAAAGTTCACTCTTGATCAGCACTAATTGATCCAGGCTCATTGGCTCTCGTTCTCTGCGCAATTTTTTACGCTCTTGCAGCGCCGTCAAATATTCCTCTCTCCATCTCTTCCAGAAATTCTCAATTATTTTCTGACGTGCTCTCCATAAACTTGCTCCTTTCATGTTTGACTGCTGTTCGCTCACGAATGGTAAGGGAATGATCAATGGCTCCCCTATCAAAAAATGCCCTGGCGTCAAGGCCTGAATATCTTCCACATCATCACTCAAGGTGTCAAAGACCTTGAGTTCAAAATTGCTTCGATCTCTACTAGGAGGGTAGATAACTACTCTTGTGTTCAAATCTTTTGCTCAGCAATGCGCGTGAGGTGGTACTTCATTGACTTCACAGCAGCTTCATATATTCCGCCATGATGCGGTGCTGCTGGCGTCATGAATACCCATTCTGTACCCTTGTTGCTCAAATGCTCAAAAACATCTCTTACTTGCCAGCTCTCTCGTGCTCTTCTCAGCTCCCTTGCCGCCCCTACAAATGATATACCATTGTCACTGTATATTCGCTCACATCTCCCTCTTCTGCAAATAAAGCGCTCATAACAAGCAATAAAGTCTATAGAGGTTAAATCAAAAACAATGTCAATATGAATGGCCTTTGTTTTTAGGCAAACAAATATAGCCACGCAGCACTTACGCTCCCTCATTCGCTCTCCTGCTCTTTGCACTCCCTTTGCTCTAAAAGGACCTGCGCAATCAATACCTGTGTATAGAAAAGGCTTGCCCACTTGCACCCTGTCGCCTGGCAATTCAGACATCAGCTGTTGCTCAAATCTGCGATTATAGCGCGCGCACACCACGCACTTGTGGAGAAAAGCTCTTAATTGGCTCCGTAGTTTTGGAATCCAAAACTTTTGTCTGATGAATTGCATCATCACTTGCACAGCACCATGCTTACTCATACGATGAGCGTGGTCCATTATCAGCCATGCTGTTCGAGAACCATCCTTCACTATCACCGGAAGCATCATCTCATAGGCTTCTTCTGATCTCCCCAATCGCCCGCCCGCTCTCAATAGGCCCTTGCTGTCCATTATTGGATTCAAGGCACTAATTTTGCTCCTTTCTTGCACCTGCCCAATCTCTCTTAGTTTGTCTATCTCTTGTCTGTAATCGCTCTCCTGCGCCTGCTTAAGCAGGAATTCCGTTGCTTCACATTTCCCTTCCACTGTTGGCGCTTGCACTACTCGGTTGTTGTGCCGAGTTCTGCGCCTCCTCTTTCTGTGCCTTGCCCTTCGCACAAACCTGATGATGTAGCTCAATATGTTGATGCTCTTCTCTAGACTTCGCGCATAGTCAATCAGCGCCATGCTCTTGCCCCTGCTCGGTATAAATATTTGCAAAAACTCGCGTGAATATTTCACGTGATACACTCCCAGCTCGTTAAGCCCTTTCGTTGGTTTTTCCGGCTCAAAAATGTTGGCTGGCCAACTGATTTCTGATTTACGTAACCACTCCGGTCCATATAACCAGAACTTATTACAAACTAGCTCTCTCGCAGTGCAGGAGTCATCACCACAAGGGTGAATTTTTGTCTTCTTCTATCAGCCATTTCAGCCCTAGCACTGACATCTCGTCTTCTCTCGGGAATAACATCTCTTCTTCTCTCTCCGCTCTCATTGCCCTGAGTAGTCTGTTTGAGTTCGACTTCCATTTGCACAGCTCGAAACCACCGCCTTTTAGGACAGTGTCTGTCTCTTTAGCGAGCACTATTGCTTCTTGCTCAGATCGTGCGCCTGTAGTACAGTCATCCATATAGAAGTAACTCTCTATGATGTCCGCTGCTCTTGGGTATTCATCTTTCGCCTCCCTAGCACATTGTATTAAAGCTCGCACAGCATTATAAGCGGAGGAAGTCATTCCCTACGTTACAACCGTTAAACACTATTCTCGTAATGGCTCACCACTATGCTCTCGCCAAAAGATTCTTTCAAATTTCATTGCCTTTCGGCAACACGTAGTTGTCGGAACATCTTCTTGATGACTACACATATCGCAAACTTATGACGCCTAAATCTCATGACAATTTCGTAAAGATCCTTTTGTAATTTATCGCCTAAACCTTGCACTTGGTTCAGAGATATGCCACGATTCGTTTGGCAGCTAGCGTCAAAAACCACCAGAAATTTTTTGGTAACACAGTGATGTGGGATATAATAAACTGGCTCGTCCACTTTTGGTGGTTGTATAGCGCACTTCATATGCCCTAATCTCTCATACTCTCTCATGAATTCTACGTATTGCTCTCTCAGCTCTGAGTCTTTCTCTAATTTCCGCTCCAAGTACATAAACCTGCGCAATGCTATTGCCTTTGAAGTGCCTAAACCTTGCACCGTCTCTTTCACTGGAATTGTCACAATAAAACGCCCTGTTTCATCTCTAGTATAAGTCTCCATAAAATTTTGCTCCACTTCCTGCCCATCTCTCTCGCAGGGTTGTGCCCCGAAAATGACTAGCCCAAACATGCTCTCATTTGGCATTATAGCCTTAATGGCTCTGGCCACCATATTTGCTCCTAACAGTAGCTCGACTGGTCTCGCCTTCCAAAACTCAGGATCCGCCCATAAACCCTCATTCTTAAAATGCATGGGTATCTCCACTAAATCTCTTGCTGGAAAAACTGGGCACCAGTACATTCTCTTGGTAGCACCCAAAATTCTGTCTCTAAATAATCATTCTCTCTCTTTTTTTTATAATGCTCTACTATGTTTTTTTTAAAATTTAAAGTTTAAAAAGCTCTTAAAGCTGGCACTTCGCCCCGCCTCTGCTACCCTTGCACGCTTTGCAAGGGTGCTGTACCGTCAATCGCTCTTAACCTTCAGCATTGTTTTCGCGGCGGCTCCCCGCTTTGGCTGCTGTGCCACCAACACCTGCTGCTGTGGCTCCCTTTTTGCATATAGCACGCTATTGTGCTTCTGCGCCCCTGGGCACCGTAAAAATGGCCCCGCAAAGCACTCCGACGCCTTATGCCCCTTCTTCAGGCAGTTGTGGCACAGGTTGCGTTTGCCAACTAGCTCTTGCCTAGCTCTCAAATTGAGTGACACGAAGTCTGGACACTGCGTGATCTGCGCTGCCTATCTCGCACAGCTTGTCTTGGCTTGCTCGTATCGGTGCTGCTCCTGTTGCACTCACACCGTGGCCCATTCTCTCCCTGCTCTTGGGTACTGCGCCCGTTGCTCGATCGCGCCCGTGCTCCAATTAATGCGCTCGCCCTGCTTCCCGTGCTGGTAGAGCAGAGGCCTGCTCCTCCAGGAAGGCATACCGGGTACTTGCAATCATATATTTGGTTGAGCCGCTCCCACGCTTCCTTGTACCCGTTGTCAGTGAACTCCCAATCACCCAACGTGCGCGCAGCCTTATGGGTGAGTGACTTCTTCAAATATGAAAATTTGTAAGAGGCCACTATTTGCTCATTGCTATGCACCGCAGCGACGAACCAATCGCGAAAACCGTGCCACTTGGTCACGCTGCCGTCAAATTTCCCCTAAGTGTTCTGGAGGTCATGCTGCTGGAACGACATGGTCACCTGCACTGAGATCGGTTCCTTTGTACTCTGATATGCGCTCTTTGCTGTGCCCACTTGCTCAGTTTTACCCTTCAGAGCACCGCTCGCTTCGAAGTACCGCCGCTCTGCTCGCTCCATCCATCTGTCTAGATCGGCGCTCTCGTCGCGCTTCGCTCGGGATGCTAACTCCTCATAGAGCTGATTAAAACGCTCCCACTGTGCTCCAAACGAATCAAACGCACCTTGGCTTCATCAATCCCTAGTCGCCCAAACTCATCAGCCTTGACGTACTCTGCTGTTCTTCGGATGGCTCTGTAGGCAGACTGGTGTTGCCCGTAGCTCATCTTGCCGTTGCTCTGTTATTTTTCTCTGTCAGTGTTGCTCTGTTATTGTTGCTCTGTTGTTGTTGAAAAGAAGAAAAATTAACTAATTTTGAAAGAAGAAATAACTATTTCCTCCTTGATCCTTCTGCAGCCGTGCCAACACTGCATATTTGTGCTTTAAAATTTTTGAGTCGAATAACCGCACTGGTTTATTCACCCACTTAGCTCACAAGCTCAGTACTAAAGCACGCTCTTATTTAATTTCCTGAGCCGCATAACCACATTGGTTTATTCGCTCACTAGCACGCAATTATTTGCACCAATGCTCGCTCTTATATAATTTTTGAGCCGAATAGCCACATTGGTTAATTCGCTCATTAGCACGAAATTATTTGTACCAATGCTCGCTCTTATATAATTTTTTGAGCCGAATAACCAAATTGGTTAATTCGCTCACTAGCACGAAATTATTTGCACCAATCCTCGCTCAAATTTTAAATTTTGAATCGAATAACCGCACTGATTTACTCGCTAATTTGCACATAATTTTCGCTCGCTCATAACTAAATTTGAGAGACGAATAACCGCACTGGTTTATTCGCTCATTTGCACATAATTTTCGCTTGCTCATAACTAAATTTTGAGACGAATAACCGCACTGGTCTATTCTCTCATTTGCACATAATTTTCGCTCGCTCGTAACTAAATTTTGAGACGAATAACCGCACTGGTTTATTCGCTCATTTGCACATAATTTTCGCTCGCTCATAACTAAATTTTGAGACGAATAACCGCACTGGTCTATTCTCTCATTTGCACATAATTATCGCTCGCTCATAACTAAATTTTGAGACGAATAACCGCACTGGTTTATTCGCTCATTTGCACATAATTTTCGCTCGCTCATAACTAAATTTTGAGACGAATAACCGCACTGGTCTATTCTCTCATTTGCACATAATTTTCGCTCGCTCATATTTAAATTTTAAGACGAATAACCGCATTGGTTTATTCGCTCATTTGCACATAATTTTCGCTAACTCATAACTAAATTTTGAGTCGAATAATCGCACTGGTTTATTCGCTCATTTGCACATAATTTTCGCTCGCTCATAACTAAATTTTAAGACGAATAACCGCACTGGTCTATTCTCTCATTTGCACATAATTTTCACTCGCTCATATTTAAATTTTAAGACGAATAACCGCATTGGTTTATTCGCTCATTTGCACATAATTTTCGCTAACTCATAACTAAATTTTGAGTCGAATAACCGCACTGGTTTATTCGCTCATTTGCACATAATTTTCGCTCGCTCATAACTAAATTTTGAGACGAATAACCGCACTGGCCTATTCTCTCATTTGCACATATTTTTCGCTCGATCATATTTAATTTTTGAGTCGAATAACCGCACTGGTCTATTCGCTCATTTGCACATAATTTCGCTCGCTCATATTTAAATTTTGAGACGAATAACTGCATTGGTTTATTCGTTCATTTGCACAAAACATTCAGCTCTTTGCACAAAACTTTCAGCAGACACGCCGCCTTACTGTCGGCCGCCAGCAAGGCGGCAGCCATAGCGCAGCATACTGCGCAAGTCTATGGCTGCGTCGCATAGTGCTTCCCTGCGCTTATTCTGTGCACAAAACTCGCACTGTGTCTGCTGCGCACATTCCACTCACCCCTAAATTCTTTTAGCTTTCCTGATAATATAATTTTTATTTGCTCAAGCCCAATGCACTGTACCAATTTGTCGTATGTGCTTTGAGCACATACATACGCCCTTCGTTTATTTTTTTTTAGCATTGCAATGTTGGCTCTGCTCCTATAACTCCGTGGACTGTATTTTGCCTTATTATTATATTGTTCTATAATTTATTTATTTCTTGAAATTTAGTCTATTTCTTTCTGTACCTGCCTGTGCTCTCATCGCTCTGCTCACATACCATATTATATGTTCCGAATGCGTATTGCGCATTCAGCAATTGATGCTCCTCTAGCGCTTTGCACTTGCTCTCTTTTTCCTTCCCGCAGGCACAACGGATCAAAAGAAATCAAAAGAAATAAATAGCTATTACCTACCCTGTCAGTACACAATCGCACATACATACTTACATACATGCATATACGATCTGCGTTTACATAGAGTCTGGTGTGATTTCATAGGAACGCTTAAAATAAAGGCGCAATTAAGTTTTGCACTTAATTTATGTATATAGCTACTTAATACTACAAACATACGCATGTATATGCGATCTGCTTTTACATAGCTCTGACGTCATCTCAAATGAATGCCTAAATTAAAGGCGCAATTTCATTTCGCACATAATTACTTATAGCTCTACTTAATATATATACATATTCACATGCATCGCACCATACTTGCTGTATTGCATATATCACTGGTACGAACCGGCTCGACATGGACCAATGTATCGTATCGACAATGAAAGTATGGCAATACTTACTGCAATCCGACTTAAATAAAAACACAATTGTTTTAAGTGGAAAAGCATACGAAAAACCACTTTTTATTGCTCTTATAATTATGCACATACATATGTAGCTCAACAATAAATCGGCATCTATGCGATACATGTATATATGTACGAGTATATACAGTTAGTGAATATGCACAAGCTCTTGCGCGTTTAGCTCAATTGCTCTCATATGCATGAACGGACCTGCATATGTATGTGTAAATAGGTACGTTTATGTATATATATAATGTATAATGCAATGTGAACATAAATATAGTCAGCGTATATAATCTAAACGTGACTATGCTCTCGAATACCTGTGGCACCGCTCATACTTGCTCCTGTGTATAGGCTCTGTATAAGCTCCCCTGCTCCGCATCGCTCTCCTGGCTCAGCTCCCTGCACATAGATTGCAACGCACTGCTCCTTGTGCTCTCACGCACTGCCCCATTGGCACAACCGCACAGCTCCATCGTCAGAAACGAACTAAACTTTAAAATACTTGCTGAACCTATTTTCGCTATGTGCGAAAACTCAAATGCATGGTTGCATTTGATACAGTCCCCGCGAGCAAGAGAAGAAAGTCTTGTCTTTGCTTTCATAAAGCCGCCCTCTATTCGCTCGGGTCAATTGGAAGCACACATATCTTCTGAACAGGCCTTGTCAGACGGTTTGTGGCCGTCTGCACAATGACTGAACATATTATACCATCTCAGCTCCTTATTAGCTCACTAAGCCCAAATCCCATTGCGCTGGTGGAAAAAGTTCACTCTTGATCAGCACTAATTGATCCAGGCTCATTGGCTCTCGTTCTCTGCGCAATTTTTTACGCTCTTGCAGCGCCGTCAAATATTCCTCCCTCCATCTCTTCCAGAAATGCTCAATTATTTTCTGACGTGCTCTCCATAAACTTGCTCCTTTCATGTTTGACTGCTGCTCGCTCACGAATGGTAAGGGAATGATCAATGGCTCCCCTATCAAAAAATGCCCTGGCGTCAAGGCCTGAATATCTTCAAAGACCTTGAGTTCAAAATTGCTTCGATCTCTACTAGGAGGGTAGATAACTACTCTTGTGTTCAAATCTTTTGCTCAGCAATGCGCGTGAGGTGGTACTTCATTGACTTCACAGCAGCTTCATATATTCCGCCATGATGCGGTGCTGCTGGCGTCATGAATACCCATTCTGTACCCTTGTTGCTCAAATGCTCAAAAACATCTCTTACTTGCCAGCTCTCTCGTGCTCTTCTCAGCTCCCTTGCCGCCCCTACAAATGATATACCATTGTCACTGTATATTCGCTCACATCTCCCTCTTCTGCAAATAAAGCGCTCATAACAAGCAATAAAGTCTATAGAGGTTAAATCAAAAACAATGTCAATATGAATGGCCTTTGTTTTTAGGCAAACAAATATAGCCACGCAGCACTTACGCTCCCTCATTCGCTCTCCTGCTCTTTGCACTCCCTTTGCTCTAAAAGGACCTGCGCAATCAATACCTGTGTATAGAAAAGGCTTGCCCACTTGCACCCTGTCGCCTGGCAATTCAGACATCAGCTGTTGCTCAAATCTGCGATTATAGCGCGCGCACACCACGCACTTGTGGAGAAAAGCTCTTAATTGGCTCCGTAGTTTTGGAATCCAAAACTTTTGTCTGATGAATTGCATCATCACTTGCACAGCACCATGCTTACTCATACGATGAGCGTGGTCCATTATCAGCCATGCTGTTCGAGAACCATCCTTCACTATCACCGGAAGCATCATCTCATAGGCTTCTTCTGATCTCCCCAATCGCCCGCCCGCTCTCAATAGGCCCTTGCTGTCCATTATTGGATTCAAGGCACTAATTTTGCTCCCTTCTTGCACCTGCCCAATCTCTCTTAGTTTGTCTATCTCTTGTCTGTAATCGCTCTCCTGCGCCTGCTTAAGCAGGAATTCCGTTGCTTCACATTTCCCTTCCACTGTTGGCGCTTGCACTACTCGGTTGTTGTGCCGGGTTCTGCGCCTCCTCTTTCTGTGCCTTGCCCTTCGCACAAACCTGATGATGTAGCTCAATATGTTGATGCTCTTCTCTAGACTTCGCGCATAGTCAATCAGCGCCATGCTCTTGCCCCTGCTCGGTATAAATATTTGCAAAAACTCGCGTGAATATTTCACGTGATACACTCCCAGCTCGTTAAGCCCTTTCGTTGGTTTTTCCGGCTCAAAAATGTTGGCTGGCCAACTGATTTCTGATTTACGTAACCACTCCGGTCCATATAACCAGAACTTATTACAAACTAGCTCTCTCGCAGTGCAGGAGTCATCACCACAAGGGTGAATTTTTGTCTTCTTCTATCAGCCATTTCAGCCCTAGCACTGACATCTCGTCTTCTCTCGGGAATAACATCTCTTCTTCTCTCTCCGCTCTCATTGCCCTGAGTAGTCTGTTTGAGTTCGACTTCCATTTGCACAGCTCGAAACCACCGCCTTTTAGGACAGTGTCTGTCTCTTTAGCGAGCACTATTGCTTCTTGCTCAGATCGTGCGCCTGTAGTACAGTCATCCATATAGAAGTAACTCTCTATGATATCCGCTGCTCTTGGGTATTCATCTTTCGCCTCCCTAGCACATTGTATTAAAGCTCGCACAGCATTATAAGCGGAGGAAGTCATTCCCTACGTTACAACCGTTAAACACTATTCTCGTAATGGCTCACCACTATGCTCTCGCCAAAAGATTCTTTCAAATTTCATTGCCTTTCGGCAACACGTAGTTGTCGGAACATCTTCTTGATGACTACACATATCGCAAACTTATGACGCCTAAATCTCATGACAATTTCGTAAAGATCCTTTTGTAATTTATCGCCTAAACCTTGCACTTGGTTCAGAGATATGCCACGATTCGTTTGGCAGCTAGCGTCAAAAACCACCAGAAATTTTTTGGTAACACAGTGATGTGGGATATAATAAACTGGCTCGTCCACTTTTGGTGGTTGTATAGCGCACTTCATATGCCCTAATCTCTCATACTCTCTCATGAATTCTACGTATTGCTCTCTCAGCTCTGAGTCTTTCTCTAATTTCCGCTCCAAGTACATAAACCTGCGCAATGCTATTGCCTTTGAAGTGCCTAAACCTTGCACCGTCTCTTTCACTGGAATTGTCACAATAAAACGCCCTGTTTCATCTCTAGTATAAGTCTCCATAAAATTTTGCTCCACTTCCTGCCCATCTCTCTCGCAGGGTTGTGCCCCGAAAATGACTAGCCCAAACATGCTCTCATTTGGCATTATAGCCTTAATGGCTCTGGCCACCATATTTGCTCCTAACAGTAGCTCGACTGGTCTCGCCTTCCAAAACTCAGGATCCGCCCATAAACCCTCATTCTTAAAATGCATGGGTATCTCCACTAAATCTCTTGCTGGAAAAACTGGGCACCAGTACATTCTCTTGGTAGCACCCAAAATTCTGTCTCTAAATAATCATTCTCTCTCTTTTTTTTATAATGCTCTACTATGTTTTTTTTTAAATTTAAAGTTTAAAAAGCTCTTAAAGCTGGCACTTCGCCCCGCCTCTGCTACCCTTGCACGCTTTGCAAGGGTGCTGTACCGTCAATCGCTCTTAACCTTCAGCATTGTTTTCGCGGCGGCTCCCCGCTTTGGCTGCTGTGCCACCAACACCTGCTGCTGTGGCTCCCTTTTTGCATATAGCACGCTATTGTGCTTCTGCGCCCCTGGGCACCGTAAAAATGGCCCCGCAAAGCACTCCGACGCCTTATGCCCCTTCTTCAGGCAGTTGTGGCACAGGTTGCGTTTGCCAACTAGCTCTTGCCTAGCTCTCAAATTGAGAGACACGAATTCTGGACACTGCGTGATCTGCGCTGCCTATCTCGCACAGCTTGTCTTGGCTTGCTCGTATCGGTGCTGCTCCTGTTGCACTCACACCGTGGCCCATTCTCTCCCTGCTCTTGGGTACTGCGCCCGTTGCTCGATCGCGCCCGTGCTCCAATTAATGCGCTCGCCCCGCTTCCCGTGCTGGTAGAGCAGAGGCCTGCTCCTCCAGGAAGGCATACCGGGTACTTGCAATCATATATTTGGTTGAGCCGCTCCCACGCTTCCTTGTACTCGTTGTCAGTGAACTCCCAATCACCCAACGTGCGCGCAGCCTTATGGGTGAGTGACTTCTTCAAATATGAAAATTTGTAAGAGGCCACTATTTGCTCATTGCTATGCACCGCAGCGACGAACCAATCGCGAAAACCGTGCCACTTGGTCACGCTGCCGTCAAATTCCCCCTAAGTGTTCTGGAGGTCATGCTGCTGGAACGACATGGTCACCTGCACTGAGATCGGTTCCTTTGTACTCTGATATGCGCTCTTTGCTGTGCCCACTTGCTCAGTTTTACCCTTCAGAGCACCGCTCGCTTCGAAGTACCGCCGCTCTGCTCGCTCCATCCATCTGTCTAGATCGGCGCTCTCGTCGCGCTTCGCTCGGGATGCTAACTCCTCATAGAGCTGATTAAAACGCTCCCACTGTGCTCCAAACGAATCAAACGCACCTTGGCTTCATCAATCCCTAGTCGCCCAAACTCATCAGCCTTGACGTACTCTGCTGTTCTTCGGATGGCTCTGTAGGCAGACTGGTGTTGCCCGTAGCTCATCTTGCCGTTGCTCTGTTATTTTTCTCTGTCAGTGTTGCTCTGTTATTGTTGCTCTGTTGTTGTTGAAAAGAAGAAAAATTAACTAATTTTGAAAGAAGAAATAACTATTTCCTCCTTGATCCTTCTGCAGCCGTGCCAACACTGCATATTTGTGCTTTAAAATTTTTGAGTCGAATAACCGCACTGGTTTATTCACCCACTTAGCTCACAAGCTCAGTACTAAAGCACGCTCTTATTTAATTTCCTGAGCCGCATAACCACATTGGTTTATTCGCTCACTAGCACGAAATTATTCGCACCAATGCTCGCTCTTATATAATTTTTTAGCCGAACAACCACATTGGTTAATTCGCTCACTAGCACGAAATTATTTGCACCAATCCTCGCTCAAATTTTAAATTTTGAGTCGAATAACCGCACTGGTTTACTCGCTCATTTGCACATAATTTTCGCTCGCTCATAACTAAATTTTGAGACGAATAACCGCACTGGTCTATTCTCTCATTTGCACATAATTTTCGCTCGCTCATAACTAAATTTTGAGACGAATAACCGCACTGGTTTATTTGCTCATTTGCACATAATTTTCGCTCGCTCATAACTAAATTTTGAGACGAATAACCGCACTGGCCTATTCTCTCATTTGCACATAATTTTCGCTCGATCATATTTAATTTTTGAGTCGAATAACCGCACTGGTCTATTCGCTCATTTGCACATAATTTCGCTCGCTCATATTTAAATTTTGAGACGAATAACTGCATTGGTTTATTCGTTCATTTGCACAAAACATTCAGCTCTTTGCAAAAAACTTTCAGCAGACACACCGCCTTACTGTCGGCCGCCAGCAATGCGGCAGCCATAGCGCAGCATACTGCGCAAGTCTATGGCTGCGTCGCATAGTGCTTGCCTGCGCATATTCTCTGCACAAAACTCGCATTGTGTCTGCTGCGCACATTACACTCACCCCTAAATTCTTTTAGCTTTCCTTATAATATAATTTTTATTTGCTCAAGCCCGATGCACTGTACCAATTTGTCGTATGTGCTTTGAGCACATACATACGCCCTTCGTTTATTATTTTTTAGCATTGCAGTGTTGGCTCTGCTCCTATAACTCCGTGGACTGTATTTTACCTTATTATTATATTGTTCTATAATTTATTTATTTCTTGAAATTTAGTCTATTTCTTTCTGTACCTGCCTGTGCTCTCATCGCTCTGCTCACATACCATATTATATGTTCCGAATGCGTATTGCGCATTCAGCAATTGATGCCCCTCTAGCGCTTTGCACTTGCTCTCTTTTTCCTTCCCGCAGGCACAACGGATCAAAAGAAATCAAAAGAAATAAATAGCTATTACCTACCCTGTCAGTACACAATCGCATATATATACTTACATACATGCATATACGATCTGCGTTTACATAGAGTCTGGTGTGATTTCATAGGAACGCTTAAAATAAAGGCGCAATTAAGTTTTGCACCTAATTTATGTATATAGCTACTTAATACTACAAACATACGCATGTATATGCGATCTGCTTTTACATAGCTCTGACGTCATCTCAAATGAATGCCTAAATTAAAGGCGCAAATTCATTTCGCACATAATTACTTATAGCTCTACTTAATATATATACATATTCACATGCATCGCACCATACTTGCTGTATTGCATAGATCACTGGTACGAACCGGCTCGACATGGACCAATGTATCGTATCGACAATGAAACTATGGCAATACTTACTGCAATCCGACTTAAATAAAAACACAATTGTTTTAAGTGGAAAAGCATACGAAAAACCACTTTTTATTGCTCTTATAATTATGCACATACATATGTAGCTCAACAATAAATCGGCATCTATGCGATACATGTATATATGTACGAGTATATACAGTTAGTGAATATGCACAAGCTCTTGCGCGTTTAGCTCAATTGCTCTCATATGCATGAACGGACCTGCATATGTATGTGTAAATAGGTACGTTTATGTATATATATAATGTATAATGCAATGTGAACATAAATATAGTCAGCGTATATAATCTAAACGTGACTATGCTCTCGAATACCTGTGGCACCGCTGATACTTGCTCCTGTGTATATGCTCTGTATAAGCTCCCCTGCTCCGCACCGCTCTCCTGGCTCAGCTCGCTGCACATAGATTGCACCGCACTGCTCCTTGTGCTCTCACGCACTGCCCCATTGGCACAACCGCACAGCTCCATCGTCAGAAACGAACTAAACTTTAAAATACTTGCTGAACCAATTTTCGCTATGTGCGAAAACTCAAATGCATGGTTGCATTTGATACAACCTTTATTGCTGGCTAAGTCAACGGCAAGAAGAAATGTTTCCTGAAGAGGCGAGTGCTGAAAAAACAAATGGCGGCCCTACGACATCCGATACACGAAATCGTTGCTCCTCAGTTAGTCAGTTTCCCCAATTGCCTGTGCCGTCGTCCTCGGGAAGGTTTACTGAGTGGGCTAGTTTCCACGATTCATTTAACAGGCTTATCCCCCTCAATAGTGAGCTTAACTCAGTCCAAAACTTTCACTACTTAAAGCAGGCACTTCCATCTGACCTTGATGTTGACATTCATCAAATGCTCTTGACTGACGGAAATTATCTAACAGCGTGGGATCTGCTTCTCAAGGGATATAATAATCCACACATTTTGTTTTCACACCACATGAACACGCTATATAATTTGCCTGTTCTCATCAAAGAAAAATCAAACGACATTAAATCGATGCTGAATGTGGCGAATGTTTGTATCAACGAATTCAAACGTTTGAAGCTTCCAATTGAAAATTGTGACCATTGGGTTGCGCATTACTTGGCTACCAAGTTGCCCACCGAAACTCACTCAGCCTGGGAGCGTCATTTAGGTGTTAAGACTGATATACCAACTTTTGCAGATCTGCAAGATTTCTTAACAGCTCGCCTCTTTACCATCGATGCAATCGAGAATCGTAACGTCGCTTTTAATGCAATTCTTGCGCATAAATTGGGCAAACCTGCCAACAATCTACATTCTCATCCTTCGAAATCTTCGCCACGCTCGACACATCATTTCAAAACTTTCTATGCTGCCACTAATGTCGCCGCAGCCCATCAAGATGGCTGTACTCCATACGCCGATGCCCAATTTTCCTTGCAAAAGATTGCTATCAGCGAAAGACTATAGTTGACAAGGCAAGGTTGTGCCTCAATTATTTGAGCAAGTCTCACGCACTCGCAAAGTGTACAAGCAGCAAAAACTGATATCAATGCGGACAACGCCATCATACGTTGTTGCACTTCCCTATCAACACAACGACTTTTCAAACAAGGCCAACTGTACCGCCATCAACTCAACGCGTTTCATCAAACGTCGATAACACTCCGGCTCCGTCCGATAGCCAACCGGCTATCTTCTATGCAGCATCCACCTCAGCAGCTGCATTTGAACCAAGGCGTGTCACTAACGCACACGCTATCATGGCTGCAAACTCAGCCATTCTTCACGCGTTTACGCTCTAATCGACCAAGGGTCAGAAGGCACCCTCATTTCCGAAGCTGCGAATTGGTAAAGCAGCGAATTGGTAATGCAAACCAACTTATTGCACAAAACACCCACTTAGGCTGGATATTGTCTGGTCGAGTAAAAGCTGCAGCACCCCCACGGTAAAGGTTCGCTGCCATCATGCTAATATTGAGCTAGAAACCCTCGTGAAGAAATTCTACGAATGCGAGCAGGTACCTATCGAAACACCAATGTCGCCGGAAGACCAATGGTGTGAGGAGTTCTTCCAAAGCACTCACATTCGGCAAGATAACGGAAAATATTTAGTACTATTACTCCTACGAGATGGCGTATTACGAGCCCGATACACAGATGTCATAGAAGACTGCTTCCGCCTTCAGCAAATTACGCCTGCAGCAACCACTGAAGAACAACACTGCACCGTCACGGCTTCCAATAAGCCCACCATAAGTTCGTGTGTCTTACTCCATCACGCTGTCGTAAAAGAAGACAGTCTTACGCCCAAAGTGCGGATAGTCTCTGACGCTTCCGCCAAAATCTCAATCGATCGATCGCTGAATTACATGCTGTGCACAGGTCAACCTTTACAAAATGACCTCCCCGCTGGCATTATTAATTGGAGGATGCATAAATTCGTTTTCCTCGCTGACATACAAAAAATGTACCGCTGCATTGACATGCACAGAGATGATGCACAATATCAAAGGATACTGTGGCGCAATGACGAAGGGCATATCCAAGTGTACTGCCTTACAACGGTGACGTTTGGAACAGCATCCGCGCCGTACACTGCCATACGTGTACTTCACCAACTCGCACACGATGAGAAATATCGTTTCCCGCTAGCTGAAAGGGTTTTGCTGCATGAGATTTATGTAGATGATGTCCTCAGTGGCAGTGATTCAATCACTAGCACAATTTTAATACGCGACCAATTAGTTTCAGCCTTGAGGTCAGCTGGGCTGAACTCCGAAAATGGTCTAGTAATGTTCCAGAGCTGCTCGAATCCATTCCATTAGAGCACCATGCATGCGGACCAACTCTCGCGCTCGACGAGAATGTCACTGTCAAAACGCTCGGTTTACAGTGGCAACCCAGCCGTGACTCCTTTATATTTTCCATTAATTTTGCTCTATCAGCTGTGGCAACTAAGGGGTCCGTCTTATCCACAATCGCGTGGTTATTCGATCCACTCGGATTTTTGGCTCCTGTCATATAGTAGCTGAGAAAATTATATTGAAGGAAACTTGGACAATAAAGGTCAAACGACACGAAGACCAAGAAACTTCTTTAGATTGCGATGAAGAGTTACCGATATCGCTTGGCATTCCCTGGCAACAATTTGTAGCAGAGTTGCCACAAGTAAAAACCATCTGCATTCCACGATGGCTTCACTATTCTCCGAACCACATCCGTTCAATGGAAGTACATACCTTTTGCGATGACTCTTCATCGGCATACTCAGCTGCAGTGTATCTTCGCATTCAATATCGGCATGGGAAAATTCACACTAAGTCAGCCTGGCGAAGCTGTGCTATTCACAAAGTAGAAATCGACAACAAGTCAGAGGAGAAGCCAATCCAGGTTCACGTGCACTCTACCATGACGACGCCATCAATTTTACTTCGCTATTCATCGTTTTCAAGGCTCCTACGTATCACCGCGTGGCTTTTCCGTTTTTCTCACAATCTCCCATTCAAGGAACAGCGCAAGCAGGGACCGCTTCCTGCCAACGAGCTAAAAGAGAGCCTAATGGTCTTTGTGCGATTGGTGCAGCTAGAGGAGTTTTCAGCAAAACTTCATCTGATGAAAAATATGGAGAGTTTACCAAGTAGCAGCAAACTCATTAGTTTAACCCCCTTTTTGGACGATCAGAAAATCATATGTGTACGAGGTCGTTTGAAGCACTCAACACTGCATTTTCGCCAACGACATCCAACAATTTTACCCAGCTATCATCATTTTACACGGTTAATCATCAACCACGCGCATGCCATCACGCTAGACGGTGGCATACAGTTGACATTATGCAACATTCGTCAAACACATTGGATAATCCATGCACGCTAGACAGTGCGCAACCATCTTCGACATTGCATCCGGTGTTTAAGAAACAAACCGAAAATTTCCATGCAGCTGATGGAAGATTTGCCGATGCAGCGAGTAAGCCCACCACGACGCCCTTTTCTCGCTACCGGTGTAAATTACACGGGGAACAAAGAGCTCAAATCTTCCAAATATCGCGGTCATACGGTGTATACGGGCTATATAGCCATATTTATATGCCTCGCTACGAAGGCCATACATATAGAGGCGGTTACAGGCATGACCACGAAGCGGTTCCATCGGACGCCGCGGAATCTGTCACGACATATATAGTGACTGTGGCACCAACTTCATCGGTGCAGATGCTGTCCTGAAAGCAAACCACAAAAGGTTCATCGAAGAGGTGGCACGTGATATCGTATCCAAATTGGCTGAAAGCAACATTCAATGGCACTTCAACCCTCCACATTTACCCAATTTTGGAGGTATTTGGGAAGCAAACGTGAAGTCCATGAAGTACTATTTAAAGCGCAAGGTTAATTGTACCAGGCTGACGTACGAGCAACTATCTACTGTGTTAGCCCAAATCGAAGCCTGCTTGAATTCAAGGCCTTTTTTTTCCACTAACGTCCGACCCCTACGACCTCCTTGTGCTTACGCCGGGACATTTTTTAATTGGTGATACTCTATTATCACCGCCTGCAGCTACTCCAGACAACAAGTCTCTCTCCGTACAGTATTTTGAGCTCCAAAGACTGCTTCAACAATTTTGGTCAAAATGGTCCACGGATTGGCTTTTACACTTACAAGCGCGCCCTAAATGGAGACGAGAAAAGCCAAACTTATATATCAACGAGCTAGTGCTGGTGAAAGATGATCGTCTCCCACCAAACCAGTGGATGATGGGACGAGTGAGGCCGCTTCACTCCGGTTCAGACCAACTAGTTCGTGTGATCACAGTTCGCACGCAGCACGGCCTTTACAAGCAATCAATCTCCAAAATCTGTCGTTTACCAATTCCAACCTATAGTGACAACAATCAAGCCGCTCAAGCAAATTAAACTCCTTGCACACACTTAACCCTTTTCTCTTCTAGTTCTAGCTGCTATCGCGACGCACCTGGTTTGTCATGCTGGGCTCAGCATTGCGGGCGGCATGTACAATTTCCATCGTGAATTTCATCAATCCTTCCCCACTGTGCGCGGAGCCTGACAAAGAGCCGCTAACACTGTCAATATTGTCACGCCATATACTTCTTTTGGCGCCAACACGCCAGTTAGTTTACGTTGACAAGTGAACACGGGTGGATCAAAAGTTCTTATATTGAGATTTCTTATATTTAAAATGAATTTGCTCATAACCTTGAAACAAACATACAAATAAAAAATTAAATAAATCTAGAACCCCAAGACTATATTTTTATACTACACAGCAAGTTTACCAGAAATTTAGGAGAATTGCACTTTGCACCATCTTCGTTTTTTAAGTCAGATTTCCAAAATGCTATTGTTAAGGTAAATATCATTACTATTATTATCATTTTCATTACTATTATTAATTATTATTATTTTATTGTTATAACCGTATTTCACGCTGTTCGGGCAGCATATGTTCACATGTGGGTCCGATTATAAGCTGGCGAGGAAGTTGAATGCGTTAGGAGATAGTCAGGTTGATCGACTAACGAGTAAAGATCGTATGGATTTGATCCGAAATGTGTAACAACTCTTTTTATAGCTCGGGTAAACTCAGCGGCTTCCAAAGGTCGTATACAGAAAAATATAAAAATCCTGCGAGTTAAATTAGTTTCAGTGTATTTATTCAGAATACTGATTGTGGACTGTTGTTAGTCCTTACTCAAAAAAATCTACTTCCTTAATTCTATATTTGTGTAAATAAACTTATTCAATGTGTACTTGTTTTCCTGTCTCTACGTCCCGGTAAGTGTGTGTCTCAGTGATTCAGTGGGAGAACGATTAAAAACCAGATGTTCTCAGTGTACTTGTTTTCCTGTCTCTACGTCCCGGTAAGTGTGTGTCTCAGTGATTCAGTGGGAGAACGATTAAAAACCAGATGTTCTCAGTAAGCTTTTTGTGTTCGTAATGTACTTTGTGTGGCGTAGAGCTGTTGCTAGTCAGGATGTTGGTGATCGACGAAGAGACCTACTGCTTGGGCCACATGGTTTATATAGCCCAACTGGTCACAGCCGCTGTGCATGTTGTTATTGGCGGGCCACAGTTGTGTAACTTTACTTCCGTTGGCCAGCCTCGCTTTCTGCTAGTCGCCTCGCTTGTTGTTGTTGTGGCCATGCTTCTTGTTGTTGTGGTCCAGCATGTTGTTGTTGCAGTATTTTGCCCTTGGGCCACCTTCAACTTCTGACGGTCAGCCACCTCACTCCAACGGCCCCTGGTTGGCCTGCAATATTATTGGCTGCAAGCAGCGCTGTCCTGGAATTCTGTAGTGTTGTTGTTGTTAAATATTTTATGTTCAATTTAACTGGCAGCCAGCATTTCATTTGCATTCCTCATTCTGCTTTGTACTTGCTGGCCGTTGGCGTGGTGGTCGCTCTGTCGTTGTCCCTCTTGTGCTTTGCTCTCGTTTCTTCGTGTTGTTAGTGTAAAATTACCGAGCGAGCGCACTCGGCAAATTCTACCGGTTGAGTTCGAGTACTCATCTTCTCTTGTCGAGCGTATATTTGTTGTATCCTTCGTCGCTGTGTTTTTCTTCTCTTCTCCAGCGTGACGCTGGTTGGCAAGATCATTGGCTGTGCGTGAGTTTTTTTTTGTTGTAATTACTATTATTCCAACTGGTATAATATGCTGCTGGTGATCTGTGCGCCCGCCACTGCTGCGCTAATTGGTTACTAATTGGTTTAAATTTCTATTGCAGTTGCTTCGGTTTGTAACTGTGGGCGTTTCCTGAATGCAATTGTTCGGGTCTGTTATTCATGATGTGTGTGTGGATATAGCTGCATAGCGACTCTGTCACCTGTAGTGTGGGCCAAAATTTCCACAGAAGATTTTAGTCCTCACAAAGGACGTGAAGACCAACATGCACGCGACATAAGCGAAAGGCGCTCTGCAGTACAATAAACGGACCCGAGAAGTAAAGTTTTGCGTAGAGCAGGAAGTATTTAAGCAAAAATTTGTATTGAGGGATTTTAGCAACAACGTCACCACAAAGTTCTGCAAGTGCCGAGTGAGAAAAGTGGTGAGAAACAGCCTATACGAGCTGGAGAGCTTGAGCGGGAAACCTTTAGGAATATTCCACTCTAAGGAATTAAAATGTTTAGGATAATTACATGATGGTGGCAGCTAGATAGCTGAGAGTGGAAATCAGCTATTCTGCTGAATGTTTCCCATGTAAAGTAAGATCCAAGTGTGAGAAATAGATGGCGTAGAGAACGGAAACAAGGAGAGTGAAAATTGAAAGATACTGGCCGAACTTGAACGTAGAAAAACGGCTATTCGAAAAGCTAGAGGGGAATGGAAAAAGGATTTAAGGCAGTGGCGAAATGCAAACGGGTCGGTGATAACTGAAAAACAACGGATCCGAAACTTGAAAATGTAAAGAAGGTTTGATAGAGCAAAGGTTTAGGATATTAAAAAGTCCGGAGGAGTTGGCGGTCAGAATTATAAAAACGAGAAGTTGAAAAAAAATATTGAACGGTAAAAGAAAAAGAGTGTGAAAATTAAGTGAAGAGAAAAGAAAGAGGGGTCGTCTGTGTGCTGATAGCAGTGCCATTACTATTGAATGGGACTTTAAAGGTGTTCAAAGAACCATCAGATAAATTGAATTCGAACTAAATATATTAGATATAATTTTTAAGATCTTAATATAAATTATTGACGTAGGTGTTCAGATTTATTAAATTAAGGTATCATTTTAAAAATTATTGTCGCAAGAGTTAGAAATATTCAAGCTCATTAGTATATGATAGGGAGTTAGTGGAAAACAATGTTAGGCTAAGGCGGTGAAGCTGGGGCGGGTTCGTTTGATGGCTGGACAAGAAGGATGCGGCAAAGAAGCTGCATGAGAAGGTAAGTGAGGCTACGGATGGTGTAGCGAGGAGGTAGGTAGAACATTTTATTGTTGCACCTCCCAGTGCAGTGTGGCGGATTGAGAATCACACCCACGAACTATTGAGCTAGCTGTGGCAACCACACTGCATCAGATAGGAAGGTTGTCCGTAACAAAAGCTTAATGAATGATTCAACATATTATGTAATAAACTGAAGTGTTTGGACAGATGCGACACAAAACTATTGGCATTGCATTCTACTAGATAAACGAGTTGAATATGTCGGGTTATTAAGGTACAATTGGTAGGCTGTTTAGTATGACAAAGCATCGGTTTCTTTGATCCTAAATGAGATTTACACATCAGTTTGGAAAGCGCTTTCACCTGAATATGTGTGCGCAGACTTATTTAACCAAGACAAGATTGCTGAATGTGTGGAAGGATTCCAGAAAATAGGTTTTCCTCAATGTCTTGGAGCTAAAGGCATGTTGTAGAATTGAAGCAATTAAATTTCTTTTGACATTTTTTATTGTTCCAGATGGCTTCCACATTAAGATTAGAACTTCAGCAGATGAAGCGGTGGAATACTATAGTAACAAGGGATTTTTTTTGCGTTGATTTCAGGTGAAAATGTTCTATGCAATGTCATCAAGGTCGTCACCGTGCTGGTGAGTCAGACTCCTCCATGGCGGGGATTCCCTTTTCTTTGGCTCTCTGCCCTATTGTCGGCCTCTTCTAAGCCTCCGCTTCATATTCCTTCTAGTTATGAATCTCTTCCTGGGCATCGAGATCTCCCTTCTACGTTTCGGGTAATTAAGTTCCAGTTTTCTTCGCATTTTTGCATTTTTTCACCGATGTTTTTACCTGTTTGTGAACCGGTACGTCTTTCGAGTTCACACCTTTTCTCTGTCCATTTTTTGCACTTGAAGAATTTATGCTCCGCATCATCAGCGTCTGCTTCACCATATATGCAAGCTGGGCTTTCAGTTTTCCCCATTTTGTGAAGGTATTTTTGTAAATACCCATGCCCAGATAGTAGCTGGGTGGTGTAAAAATTTACTTCACCGAAATTTCGGTTCAGCTAACTATTTAGCTCAGGTATGAGACGTGCCGTCCACCGTCCGTAGGTTTCGTTACGCCATTTTTCTTGCCAGTTTTGTATGATATGGGTTCTTACATCTTGTTTTGACAATTGGCTTTCCCCTTCGCTTTTGTGTATCCACATATCTCTGCGTTCCAAAACTAAAAGGTCGATAGGTATCGTTCCACTAATTACCAGAACCGATGCTTGAGAGACATTATGGTATGAAAAGGCTACCCGTAGCGCAGCTGTTTTTTGTACTCTACTTAGAACATTCCGGTGATACTGCGTCTCCCCAGATATCGCAGCCGTAGAGCAGAAAAGACTGTGTCACAGTCATAAGGAGTTTACGCATGCTCGCAGTTGGTCCACTTATATTTGCCATTAGCCTCGACAGTGACGCTGCCATTTGTTCCGCTTTGGTTGCCGCGTGCTTAGGTTACCGCCAGTAGGTTAGCTTCGAGTCAAGTTGGACGCCTAGGTACCTTACCATCCTCTTCGTATTGAAGATTTCTTGGCGTGTTCTCATTTGCATTTCCATCGGTATGTGCTTTTTGGTGAGGACAATTAGTCTTTGGGAGGCTAGTTTTAGACCGTGCTCGTTCATCCACATCTGTGTTCGTATCATCACCTGAGTCAGTTTGCGCTGGGCATCGCCAGTGTTTCTGGCTGTTATAATTACAAGGGATGCTACTCTATGGTTTTACTAACACTGGCTGATTACCGGTAGATATCAATTTAACATACTCAATTTCTTTTACTTAGGTATAAATTTATGTACATAAATGTTGGTGCTCCCGGACACTCCAATGATTGAAAAATCAGCGCTAAAACAAATTCTTCAGAAACCGATCATGAAAGATTACGCAAAACTAATTTCTGATAATAATGTGTCAGTGGTAGTTTCAGGAGACTCTGCTTTACTGAATTCGTATTTTGTGTTTTTCTTTAAAATACCTTCGGCGCTTTCTTCAATCATATATTCTAGGCTGAATGACTTGAAGACATGAATGTTACCACGTCTATGCTGAGCCGGAGACTCCGACACCCTTCTTCCCGTTGTTTTTAAGGAAATAAATTTATTGATTAAATGCACTTATACATAAATATACATGTGTCCTTACTGATATTTATTGGTCAAAGTGTATTTTTATTTTGACGTCTTTGCCAGAATACAAAAATCCGCGACCAGACAGCTGCACCGCAATCTCCGCAATCACAATATCATTTTTTTTTGTCCCGCGTAAATCCGGTATGCGCTCCTCCCACAACTGGAAGAGGAGCTCCATAAATTTCTTTTTCTCTACAATTAAATAAATTTGACAAATTTTATAAATAAATTAAAAACTGAAAAAAATTCAACACACCTTTCTGCTCCAAATTCCATTTTTATTTTTGTTTTTGTTTGCTTACATTACATTTGCTTAGATATGATGCAAAAATAATCGAATTCACCCGATTTGGCAGAGTTCGATTTATTAAAAAGGAGATTAATTTGCGAGATTAAATTTTAATCCGGCATTTTGTGAGATTATTTTTGTATGGGAAATCGCTATTCCATATGTGATTTTCGACATAATCAAGATTGTCTCGTTGGTGTAAACGTACTATAATATTAATTTTATTTAGATTTAGTCTGATTTATATCGGTAATAGTAAATCAGAGCATATTTAACCCTCAGTTTGAACAAGCTACTATAATGTTTAATTTAAATCTTGTGTTTACTATTACATATTATGATTTAAACAAAATGTTCGATATTAGATTATAAAAAAAAATTGGCCCTAATGGTCTTCTGGAATATTGTGCAATTTTTGCAATAAAGAAAAAGAAACCAAATATAAAATTTGTTCAAGTCATTATTAATACCTTTAATCCTGAATCGCAATGTCGCATTGGGTCGGTCATACGTTTCGCAGCTAATCCCACGTCTCCACTGGCAATTTTTGTGTGTAAAACAACTGTCAAATTCGATGGCAAAAGCTGGCAATATTTTAATGGTGGGCATTGCCCTATTATGTCATCGTAATTTTGAAAATGTCGTCAAGCTATCTAGTTCGCTGTGCCCGCGTTTGAAAAATTGTTTGAATTATACGATGAAGAGGAAAAACAAGGAAACCGAAATTCTGGGTGAATCATTTTTTACAAAGAAGGGAAATGCATAATCTCCATCCATATTACCGTGTGTATTAATTTAATAGACTCGATAAAACTAAAATATTCTACGATCCACTGTGAGCATCACGGAGAAATGAAAAATGGCTGTCAAATAAACAAAATGTCAACTGATAACAACACAGCATGTTGGCAATTTATTGCATGAAATATTGCAAGCAATAAATTGCCAACTTGAAGCAATTTAGTCTCAATTGCCAATTTGCTTCAAATTGCCAAATGCAGGCCATCAAAAATTGCCCGTGAATTTTTAATGTAAACTAGTGTCATATTTCTGTATAAAAACTTGTTCAAAGTGTAAAACTGAGCAACGCAAATAATTATTTACATATTTTAAACTTATTTATTTTTTTTAGCAACGTGCATTAAGAGGTGAAAGTGTCTCGAAATGTCTTTTCAGCTACAATTATTTTTCACCATCCACACTGAACAAACCTAACTCTAATATAGTAAATAATTTTAACTTTCCAAGTACCATCTTTGTCTCTCTTGTGTTGCTACCAACAATTTTTATACTAGGTCGTTGAAAAAACGTCTGGTTTGTCTTCATGTACGTTAAGATGATACTTTAACGTAAGAACTAAGACCAACTAGAAGAAAATCGACCGAAAAATGACAAAGTTATAAGCAATTGAGTGAATGAATCCACTCCATATTCTCCAAAATGCCTAAAAGAAAACGAGAATTTAAGTGCGTAAACAATCCAAATAATTTCTGTTACTTGTGTGGCAATTTTGTCCTCCAACAAAATAGACGTAGATTCACCCATTTGGGATTTGGATCTATTAACAATCCAATCGGACATTTCTAGCTCAAATATGATTTGTCACGTGAAAAAAGGTCGAAAAAATACAAAAATTACAATATCTCAAAAACTATTCCATGAAAAAAAATTTTACCTTGATTTTCGAATTCAGCAGATGAAAATACATAAGAAAAGTCACCTATCATCAAATGTACATTTTCGGTGTAAACTAGTGTAATTGAAAAAAAGAGAGGTATATTTTTAGAAATACAAAGAATTGTAAGTATATGTTGTTTGTACTATGATGTTATTTCTCCAATCATAATTTTTTGTTTGTGTGTTTTTTTTAGCACAGTAATTTAATTATATTTAAGTTAATATATAATTATTTAATTATAAATAACTATTTAATGTAACTCACTCCTCAATCATCATTCAATTTACTAACATTTTTTGTTATACTTAAAATGAACACTTTTAGCTAATCCGTTAATTCAGCCAATGTGCTTAACTCCAATAATTTTTGTATAAATGGAAGAAAAATAGGCCTAATAAAATCTCTTCTCTCATATGGATTCATCGAATAACCAACGACTTTTATTTCGCTCGTGCTCTTTTTCAAACATTCTCCTAAGACATACATTTTTTGGCGCCCAGCGTGTCAGCTCGAGTCTAATTTTTACCAAATGAATAAAAAGTCCTCGCTATAAATACATAATTATAAATCATTTCAATTGTCTTAACACCAATAACAAACAAATTGTATTATAATCTACATCAATTAGTGGTGGAAAGAGATTTCTTTGAGCAGCTGCGTCGTGGGAAGAGCAACGACAAGTAGCAAAAGAATATTATTTGCAGTTTCCAGAATATTCAAAGGGAGTATAAAATAAACGCATTATCAACAGGTATTTATGCATACACTATAAAACGAAAGTGTATTTTACAAAATTGCGGAAAATTAAGAACGCAACAACAAATTTTGCCACCACATTTTGCGTAAAAAATTCAAATTCTTTTCGAACATCATATTAAAGCATATTTGTCAACTAATGGAAAACCTGAGAGCTGTTTTTTTTTATTTCACTCTATTCATATCTAGCTCACAGCCGTAGGTCGTATTCTGTATTCTTCTAATCAACTTGCAATTTTGTTTAATACATCGCTCACACTTTGTTGTTTAAATTCTGCATTCGTCCTCTTATCATTCGTTTCATCGCGCTCACCATTATTGCGCAACCAACTCATCGTTCCCAGTTTGATTTCTTGTAAGCGTCGACGCCGGCAGAGAATTTTCGTTTGATTTTTTTATCGTATTACTGCATTGAATGATTATGGCAGACTTAGCTGTACTACAAACACAACGCTCAGCAGCCAAAGCTAGTGTTACACGCATAAAAAATATGCTATCTAGCAGAACTCGAATGTCAATTAGGTTTGATAGAGGCATATTTCAAACAATTGCTATCAATTCAGACGGACATCGAGATGCAAAATGATAAAGATACGAATCGACCAGAAATTGAAGAAATGTGTTTTGTAACGAATTTGAAAGTAATAGAATTATTGGATGACAACTACGAACGCTCTCATCATGATACAACTCTGGCGTTTCCCGTCTCGGCGCCCAGTAAATTACCCCATTTACATTTACCAAAATTCGATGGCAAGTATTCGCAGTATAGAAATTGTATATCATCGTTTGAACAACTCGTGATTCCGCTCTTTCGGCAATAGAGAAATTTAATCATCTCTTTTATTGCTTCTCTGGTCAAGTATTAGACACAATTAAAGGTTTTCAAGTTACAACTGACAATTATACAAAGGCACTAAAGAGATTAGAAGAACGTTACGACAGTAAAACGTTTAGAACATATTGCAAACCTTTACGAACTTCCAGAAATTCCAAAGACATCAGCTGTTCAGCTGCGTAGTCTTGTCGATAGAGCATCAGACTGATATTTACAATGCGTTGATAATACATCCAATAACACAAAAATTAGATTCCGAATCACAATTAAAATGGAAAGAAACTTTAGACTTTAGTTCGTTGCCGACATGGGAAGTATTTTCGAAGCAACTTGAGCGTAGATGCCAGTTTCTCGAATCAACAGAACCTTGCTCATCTCAGTCAGATTCTGCGCATGTAAATAAAACTAAGCGCAAATCTTCAGAAAATCGTACATATTTTCATGCGTTACAAAGGTCATGCGCTCATTGTAATTGCAAAGACCATTGGCTTAGTGGCTGCGCTAAATTCAAGGCAATGGAAGGCACCAGTAGATTCGACATAGTTAAAAAATTGGGCCTCTGTATAAATTGCTTATCAGATAGTCATGGTGTTGCCAAATACAAGTGCAGAGTATGCAACAAGTCACATCACTCTCTACTGCAACGGCCAACAACAACTGATGGGGCCGCAAATGAGTCGGGGTACTCACAGCATCAGCAGTAGTGAATGTGCATAAGGAAAAGTCTTTAGATACCGTTATGCTTGCTACTGCTATTGTTTTAATTCGCAATTCCGTGGGTGAATACCAATTTGGCCGTGCTCTCCTAGATTCGTGCTCGCAGGTAAATTTAATCACTGAACGATTCGCCAATGTTCTGAATTTGCCTAAAATAAAAACATCAGTAAATATTTTCGGCGTTGGTGGTTTATCATCCAAAATAAAATACCAATTGCAAACAACAATTCGCTCTCGTTACAACAATTTTGAAATAGAAGCAAATTTACTAGAAGCAAACTTACTAAACACATGGCAATTGCCTTCAAAAATGGGTTTCGCTGACGAATATTATATAATATCATCGGAGCAGATGGTATCTTTGAAATTCTGTGTAACGGCCAAATCCAATTGGCATCAAATCTGCCAACATTATAAGAGACCACATTCGGATGGGTGGTATCAGGTCGCTACAAATCGTTTTGTAAGGCACGCGCACAACAATGCTGCCTTTCTACACCCGATGATGAAAATTTCAATCAGCAACTAGAATATCTATGGGCATTAGGAGATGTCAAGTCAGTGACCACGAAATGGACAGCAGATGAGCAGGCATGCGAGTCTGACTATGTTGCCTATACAGAAATACAAACAGATGGTCATGGGGTGGTGAAGCTTCCATTCAAGGAAGATCCAGTCGCTATTGGTTCCTCTCGTTGTCTAGCTTTGAATCGATTTCACTCGCTAGAAAGACGCTTAGCTCGTGACCCCAATATCAAATTGCAATACGTACAATTCATGAAAGAATATGAACAGTTAGGCCATATGTCGCTTGCAAAAGACATAGATTTAAGACAGCCACATTACTTCATCCCCCACCAGTGCGTACTTAGACCCAATAGCACTAGCACAAAATTGAGGGTCGTATTCGATGCGTCTGCCAAATCGTCACAAAAATCTATCAATGATGTTTTGTTAGTCGGGCCGACTATACAAGCAGAGCTATATCTTGTTTTTAGTAAAACGTGTCGCGAGCAGACGTGTTCTCCGCGGCTCTAAGCTTTAACCACGAAAAAGAACTAAAAAAACGAAAACAAAAATTAAAAACATCATCAGAAACAAAAAAAATCAAAAATTCTCTACCCGGCTAACAAAAAAGTACTGATAAATATAAATACATACAACAAGGAACAAAATAAAAAAAAAATCGCGAAAATCTGACCTGTAAACATTACATGTGCGGTCGCCATCCGCGCGTTCAGCTAGTGCAGCAACGGCAACGAAGACAACCGATGCGCAAACACAACAAAACAATAACAACAGCGTGAAAATAAATAAAAACAGTTGCGATCTCTCGCCAAGTGAAATTAATACACTTATAGCGCAATCCGACAGCATCGGTAGGCAGCGCAGCTTTTCAGTGTCTGACTGCTCCCATAAACAGCTCTCCCTCTCTGGCTCTGCTAACGCTGGCTCTCAGCTTGAGCACATTACAGTAAGTAACGACTGCTGCAAAAACGTAAGTACGCTTATTGTTGGCTCTGGGTCGGTAAACACTTTGCCGTGGAGTATGCAAAGCAACTCTCTCTCACCAGTAGAACCTCTCAACATGCATGCTACAGCCAACCAAGGAAAACGTTCGGTAATACAGACTGGTATGGACCGCTATATTGTGGTTAAGCGCAAGTTGAGTCCTCAAAAATTGTCTCAAAAATCGGCAAAGCAGATCAAATCTAATGATTCTGCTTCTGAAAAGAATCCACTCGCTTCTAACAGGTTTGCACCTCTTGCAAATGCCGAAGACAATTCTACCCAGAAAGTGCTAAAAGAGGTAAAGCCCCCACCAATTTATTTAAGGGAGCGCAACTCTAACGCTCTCGTAAAAACTCTAACTACTCTAATTGGTGCTAAAAACTTTCATGTTGTCCCAATACTAAAAGGCAAAATACATGAAACCAAAATTCAATTATATATCGAATCAAGCTATCGCAAAGTCGTCAATCTCTTTGACACAGAGAAAAAAAACTATTACACCTACCAACTTAAAAGTAGCAAAGGCATTGTTGTTGTCCTTAGAGGAATCGAAGCTGACGTAGATCCCAACGAAATAAGAGAAGCCCTATCCCAAGAGGGTTTTACCGCAAACTCTGTGTTTAACATACGCAATAAAGACAAGATTCCACTGCCGCTCTTTCGCGTTGAGCTACAGCCAGTCGACTCGAACCTCAGAAAAGGCGAATCACACCCGATCTACAACCTTCGCTATCTTCTACATAGAAAAATCTCTGTAGAAGAACCCCACAAGCGAATTGGACCAGTTCAATGCCTGAACTGCCAAGAATTTGGGCACACTAGAAAATACTGTACACTTCCCAGTGTATGTGTCGTTTGTGGTGATCTCCACAGGTCACAAAACTGCACAAAGCCCAGAGACGACTCCAGTGTCAAAAAATGCAGCAACTGTGGTGAAAATCACACTGCAAACTACAGAGGCTGCACTGTATACGCTCAAATAAAAAAGAAATTTGCACCTCAGCCAAAACAAGTTAAAACTGTTCCTCCCGTAACAGTTTTGCGCGAAATCTCTGCCCGTGAAGCACAGCCTTCAAGTATTTCTTACGCAAATATTCTCAAAGGCACCCCACCAGTAAACCCTAAAACTGATGAGAGTACTCTTGAAAAGACTTTACAAGAGTTCATCGCAAATATAACGCAATTTATGTACTCAATGCAAAGTATGATGCAAGACATGATACGTAATCAGAACATGCTTTTGCAATCCCTATTAACAAAACCATGAACGCACTGAAAATCTGTCATTGGAATGCAAATGGCATAAGTCAGCACAAAAATGAGCTCAAACTATTTCTCAACGATACTCAATAGATTTGATGCTAATTTCTGAAACTCACCTTACTCAGAAAAACTGTTTCCAGATAGCGGGATACAAAGTTTATGACACCAAATACCCCGGTGGCAAAGCACGTGGTGGTACAGCCATTCTGATCAAGAATAGAATAAAGCATTTCCCAATGCAAGGATACTGTATCGATTATCTACAAGCGACGACTATTCAGCTCGAAGAATACGTCAAAGGCTTGACAGTATCATCCATATATTGCCCACCCAGGTTTAATATAGATGAGCAGCAGTACAAACAATTCTTTAGTACTCTTGATGCTAAGTTCATTGCTGCTGGAGACTTTAATGCAAAGCATACTCATTGGGGCTCACGTTTAGTAACTCCCAAAGGCAGAAAACTCTTGGTCTTAATGTCTTGTCCAATGGTAAGCCTGCATACTGGCCATCCGACAAACAGAAGATTCCAGATCTTATTGACTTCGCCATCACTAGAGGTATAAATAATGTACACTCTCTTGTGCATTCCTCTCTGGAGCTGTCCTCTGATCACACTCCCACAATAATAACTATCTTTTCTGAAAACTCCTATCAGAAAAACGTGAGTGGTAGTTTCGACTACAAGAATACAGACTGGCTTAAATATAAGATGTTCATAAGTTCACATCTTGAAATAAAGACTTCCCTAAAGTCTGAGCAGGAAATAAACTCCGCTATTTTCAATTTCACTCAATTGCTATCCCAAACAGTAAAAATTGCTACACCACGTTTTAAAGTTCAAACCCGACAAGAGTGTACTCCCCAAGACATTCTGAAGCTCCTCTCCGAAAAAAGATCTCTTAGGAGAGAATGGCAATTGCAGAGATCACCTTCTCTGAAGAAGAAACTGAATGAATGTACTAAAAAACTGCATCACCTTCTAAAAGAAAAGGAAACCTCCGAGTTTCACGAGTTTGTAGAGACCCTCTGTCCTACAGAAGCCTCAAGCTATTCTCTATGGCGAACGGCCAAAAACTCGAAAAAACCTATTCAAATGGAGTCACCAATACGCCTTCCCAACGGCAACTGGGCAAGAAGTGATGCAGAAAAGGGAATAGCATTCGCAAATCATTTGGAGCAAGTTTTCACCCCTAATCTTGCTAGTTCCGTCCGTTCTCTAACGGCGGTTGATGCTATCCCTAGCGTCAATGGTATCTCGATTGCCTAAAAGGAGCTGACAAACGCTATCAAAGAACTCAATGCCAAAAAATCTCCAGGGCGTGATCTGATTACGGGCCAAATGATAAAAGAGCTCCCAGCAATAGCCACAATGCATCTCTTGCATATATTAAATGCTATAATACGCATTGGATTCTTTCCTTACTCATGGAAAATTTCTCAAATTATCATGATTCCCAAAGCTGGAAAGGACCCAACAAGCGTCTCTTCCTACAGACCAATTAGTCTGCTATCAATTTTTTCAAAACTCTTTGAAAGTTTGTTAATAAAGCGTATTAAAGACGTTGTCAAACAGTGTAATGTTATACCAAACCACCAGTTTGGGTTTAGAGAAAAACACAGTACTATCGAACAAGTTCATCGCATTGTAAACACTATACAAGAAACGTTCGAAAAGAAGCAATACTGTTCCGCAGTTTTTCTCGACATCACTCAGGCATTTGATAAGGTCTGGCACGAAGGAATCTTGCACAAACTAAAATGTATGTTACCTCTTAACATCTACACATTGCTCGAAAGCTATCTCTCAGGTAGACGCTTTGTGGTGAAACAAAAAAGCTTCATCTCAGATGAATACCCTATACAAGCTGGAGTACCGCAAGGCAGCGTATTAGGTCCCCTGCTCTATACGTTGTTCACTGCAGATATGCCAACAAACGGCAAGACTATCACCTATACTTTTGCCGATGACACAGCCATATTGTGTACTCACACAAATCCGAAAGAGGCGTCAAAACTTCTCCAAGTACACGTCAACATGCTTCAGGAATGGCTTGACCACTGGAGAATCAAAGTCAATGAGTCGAAATGCGTTCATGTCACATTCACTCTATGCAGGAGTACTTGCCCCCCTGTGCAAATTAACACCAAGCCGATCCCTCAGGCGACAGAAACTAAATATCTAGGAATGCATTTAGATCGTAGACTGACTTGGGTAAAGCATATAAGTGCAAAAGTTACTCAAATTAAACTCAAAATAAATAAGCTAAACTGGCTTTTGAACAGGCAGTCCAAGCTCAAACTGGACTTTAAAGTTCTACTCTATAAAGTAATTATCAAGCCCATATGGACCTACGGTATCCAACTCTGGGGTACTGCTTCACCCTCAAATGTCGAAAAGCTGCAAAAAGTCCAATCGAAAATTCTTCGAATGATTACCAATGCTCCTTGGTACATCAAAAACGTTAACATCCACAGAGATTTACATATCCCGTATGTAACTAAAGAAGTTTCCCGACTTGCTGAATCTTACTTAGCAAAGCTAGACAAGCATCCCAATGCATTAGCGAGGCCCCTACTACAGCATCAAGGACACACCCGCCTGAAAAGGATGGACGTGCTGCGCTTAGCAACAAACTAGATTTTAAGCTTATTCATTACGCTATTATTTAAGTGTTGCGCTACTTCTTTTCATATACCATAACTCCTCAAAGCACTGGCACTGGGAGGTTTATAATTATTGATATAAATTTAAAAGTGAAATGTTAAATATACTATGAAGATTTATTGTTAGTTCTAAAATATTTTTTAGGAGATTCTATAAAATATATATATATAATAATAAAAAAAAAAAAAAAAAAAAAAATCTGTAAATTCTTCGTTTTCGCCTATACAAGTATGCACTCACCGGCGACATAGTAAAAATGTATCGCATGGTATTGGTACACCCCTCGCATCGCAAATTTCAGCTTATTTTTTGGCGCGAAAATGAACAACACCCGATTCAAATATACGAATTGAACACTGTCACATATGGCATGCCAGCTTCGCCATTTTTAGCCATTCGCAGCCTAAACCATATTGCAAATAAGTGGGAAGACTCTTTTAAGGTAGGTGCGAATACTCTACGCCATCATTTCTATGTCGACGACGCTCATAATCATCAATAAAGAAATTACTCAATTATTGCAAAAAGGCGGGTTTGAATTGGCCAAAGTCAATCGAATCACCCACAATTTCAAAACAAATGGATAGAACTCATCAATATGAATATCGATGAGCCTGTAGTTTCAAATGCACTCGGCATTTCATGGGATCCACAGCAGGATTTATTCTTATTTTCATTTCAGCCCAAAAAAAATACATGACGTATACAAAACGCTCAATTTTGTAACTTTCGTTTTCAATTTTCGATCCTACTGTTACTGGGTTACTGGCATCTCTTATAATACAACCAAGAGCCTTATTGCAAAACTTATGGATAATGAAAATCGATTGGGATACAGAGGTTCCGAAAATACCAAAAGATGATTTTAAAAATTTCATAAAATTCTTGAAAATCTGCATATGATAAAAGTACCCCGTTACGTTTTAGCCGCATCGTTTACTAGTATTCAGCTGCATGGTTTACGACGCATCAATACGCGCATATGGTTTTTGCGTATATAATGGAAACATTTCTGTTAATCTATTCACAGCAAAGTGTCGAATTGCACCAGTCAAAAAGAGGACGCTACCAGAATTGGAGCCCGCCGGCGCGCATCTGCTTTCACGCCTACGTTGGTTACAGCTGCACTCTTCAACATTAACATCATTTGTCGGCAATCGTATTTCTGAAATGCAGGAATCCACCACTAATTGCAACTGGCGACATGTTCCAACTACCAGCAAACCTGCCGATATCATCACTCGCGGCACGTCGATGGCTGAAGTGGTAGACTCCATCTGGTTTACTGGTCCAGCTTTTCTACAACAAAATCGAGAAAAGTGGCCACGTACAACCATAACTGATGTTAATAGCGAAGAGGGAAATTGCGCAATAAGAAGAGCAACTTTCAAATGCGCTGTTGAAAGCAATGCCATTCTAGATCTTGTTGAACGTACAAGTTGCTACACAAGACTTCTGCGCATCGTAAGCCGGCAATTCCGATTAACTCCACATGCGAAAGAGTCCGCTTCCAACGAAGACCAATCGCTGACACCTGAGGAGCTTCGACACTCGCTATATTGCATCGTCTGGAATATTCAAAGAAATATCTTCGATTACGAAATCGATTGCATCGGGAAAACATCGTTATCAACAATTCATCAAAATCTCTTAGTCTTTTTATTCAAGAGGTGGTATCATTCCCTCTGATTCGAGTCGGAGGTCGACTAAAAAATGATGACATTCCAAGAGAACGAAAATATCCGATTTTGTTGCCTCGAAGAAGCAATTTTTCCTTAATTTTCGTCAGACACCTGCACGAAGCAAATTATCACGCAGGCCCAAAAGCATTGATCGCTTTCACTCGCCAGATGTTCTGAATCTTCAATGGACGAGCTATTGCACGCTAGGTGGTGCGTTCATGTATGCGTTGCGTCCGCTTGCGCCCAATTTTGCTAAAACAAATCATGGCTAATTTTCCTCCAGAGCGCGTGAATCCTTCAGATCGTCCTTTCCTTCGCTATGGTGTTGACTTCTGCGGGCCTATCGACACCTACCTAAAGATGTGTGGAAAGCAGCCCTACAAATGCTATATGGCAGTATTTGTTTGTTTTACAAGCAAAGCTGTTCACCTCGAAGCAGTCTCTGATTTGACGGCAGACGCATTCATCGCTACACTCAAGAGGCTTGTTGGTCGTCGAGGTCTACCCACAGACATATTTTGCGACAATGAAACGAATTTTTGTGCAGCTGAAACCAAGCTCGAACAGCTCAAAAAATCGTTCCTCAACAAGTCATATCAAGATGAAATTAATAATTATTGTTCAACTAATTTTATATCATTTCATTTTATTCCTCCCAGGGCTCCCCACTTTGGCGGCATTTGGGAGGCCGCAGTCAAAAGCGCAAAAGGCCATTTGTATCGCACTTTGTCTGGTGCCAAACTCACTTACAATCGGCGCTTGTGGAGATTGAAGCCATAATGAATTTTAGGCCAATATCCACACAGTCGAGCGGTCCAAATGACCTCGGAGCAATAACTCCTGGCAACTTACTGATTGGTGGTCCAATCAATGCCATGCCTCAACGAATCATCGATTGCGCTGAAATTAGCTACCTTGAAAGATGGCAACGAATATCAGCAGTCAAAGAAACATTTTGGGAAAAGTGGTCAGTCGAGTACATCAACGAGATGCTTCAACGAACCAAATGGACAAAAGCAAACGTCAACCTAGAGCCCAGCAACATCGTTATGGTTCATGAAGATAACATGGCGCCGCAAAAGTGGCTAACTGGTCGCGTCATCAACGTCATCTCCGGCAAAGATGGGAAAATCCATGTAGCTGATGTCAAGACAGCAAAAGGCAGTTTTCGCCGCCCCATCCACAAGCTGGCCTTACTGTTGAAGCTTTGAAAGATGGTGCTTTCAACATCGCCGGGATGTTCGAGCACATTAATTTAATTATATTTTAGTTTATATATAACTATTTAATTATAAATAACTATTTAATGTAGCTCACTCCTCAATCATCATCCAATTTACTAACATTTTTTGTTATACTTAAAATGAACACTTTTAGCTAATCCGTTAATTCAGCCAATGTGCTTAACTCTCTTTACCAATAATTTTTGTATAAATGGAAGAAAAATAGGCCTAATAAAGTCTCTTCTCTCACATGGATTCATCGAATAACCAACGACTTTTATTTCGCTCGTGCTCTTTTTCAAACATTCTCCTAAGACATACATTTTTTGGCGCCCAGCGTGTCAGCTCGAGTCTAATTTTTACCAAATGAATAAAAAGTCCTCGCTATAAATACATAATTATAAATCATTTCAATTGTTTTAACACCAATAACAAACAAATTGTATTATAATCTACATCAATTAGTGGTGGAAAGAGATTTCTTTGTGCAGCTGCGTCGTGGGAAGAGCAACGACAGCTAGCAAAAGAATATTATTTGCAGTTTCCAGAATATTCAAAGGGAGTATAAAATAGACGCATTATCAACAGGTATTTATGTATACACTATAAAACGAAAGTGTATTTTAACAAATTGCGGAAAATTAAGAGCGCAACAACAAATTTTAACACCACATTTTGCGTAAAAAATTCAAATTCTTTTCGAACATCATATTAAAGCATATTTGTCAACTAACGGAAAACCTGAGAGCCGTTTTTTTTATATTTCACTCAATTCATATCTAGCTCACAGCCGTAGGTCGTATTCTGTATTCTTCTAATCAACTTGCAACTTTGTTCAATACATCGCTCACACTTTGTTGTTTAAATTCTGCATTCGTCCTCTTATCATTCGTTTCATCGCGCTCACCATTATTGCGCAACCAACTCATCGTTCCCAGTTTGATTTCTTGTAAGCGTCGACGCCGGCAGAGAATTTTTGTTTGATTTTTTATCGTATTACTGCATTGAATAATTATGGCCAACTTAGCTGTACTACAAAAGCAACGCTCAGTAGCCAAAGCTAGTGTTACACGCATAAAAAATATGCTCTCTAGCAGAACTCGAATGACGATTAGGTTTGATAGAGGCATATTTCAAACAATTGCTATCAATTCAGACGGACATCGAGATGCAAAATGATAAAGATACGAATCGACCGGAAATTGAAGAGTTGTGTTTTGTAACGAATTTGCAAGTAATAGAATTATTGGGTGACAACTACGAATGCTCTCATCATGATACAACTCTTGCGTTTCCCGTCTCGGCGCCCAGTAAATTACCCCATTTACATTCACCAAAATTCGATAGCAAGTATTCGCAGTATAGAAATTTTATATCATCGTTTGAACAACTCGTGATTCCTCTCTTTCGGCAATAGAGAAATTTAATCATCTCTTTCATTGCTTATCTGGTCAAGCATTAGACACAATTAAAGGTTTTCAAGTTACAACAGACAATTATACAAAGGCACTAAAGAGATTAGAAGAGCG
The DNA here is from genome assembly GCA_920105625.2 of Clusia tigrina. Taxonomy (NCBI): domain Eukaryota; kingdom Metazoa; phylum Arthropoda; class Insecta; order Diptera; family Clusiidae; genus Clusia; species Clusia tigrina. The sequence continues at coordinate 311,698,317 of OV050030.1, read as the reverse complement.
TTACGACAATAAAACGTTGATATTTTTAGAACAAATTGCACACCTTTACGAACTTCCAGAAATTCAAAAGTCATCAGCTGTTCAGCTGCGTAGTCTTATCGATAGAGCATCAGACTGATATTTACAATGCGTTGATAGTACATCCAATAACACAAAAATTAGATTCCGAATCACAATTAAAATGGAAAGAAACTTTAGACTTTAGTTCGTTGCCGACATGGGAAGTATTTTGGAAGCAACTTGAGCGTAGATGCCAGTTTCTCGAATCAACAGAACCTTGCTCATCTCAGCCAGATTCTGCGCATGTAAATAAAACTAAGCGCAAATCTTCAGAAAATCGTACATCTTTTCATGCGCTACAAAGGTCATGCGCTCATTGTAATTGCAAAGACCATTGGCTTAGTGGCTGCGCTAAATTCAAGGCAATGGAAGGCACCAGTAGATTCGACATATATAAAAAAATGGGGCTTCTGTATAAATTGCTTATCAGATAGTCATGGTGTTGCCAAATACAAGTGCAGAGTATGCAAAAAGTCACATCACTCTCTACTGCAACGGCCAACAACAACTGATGGGGCCGCAAATGAGTCGGGGTACCCACAGCATCAGCAGTAGTGAATGTGCATAAGGAAAAGTCTTTAGATACCGTTATGCTTGCTACTGCTATTGTTTTAATTCGCAATTCCATGGGTGAATACCAATTTGGCCGTGCTCTCTTAGATTCGTGCTCGCAGGTAAATTTAATCACTGAACGATTCGCCAATGTTCTGAATTTGCCTAAAATAAAAACATCAGTAAATATTTTCGGCGTTGGTGGTTTATCATCCAAAATAAAATACCAATTGCAAACAACAATTCGCTCTCGTTACAGCAATTTTGCAATAGAAGCAAATTTACTAGAAGCAAACTTACTAAACGCATGGCAATTGCCTTCAAAAATGGGTTTCGCTGACGAATATTTTTATAAATCACAACCAATAGACCTGCTCATCGGAGCAGATAGTATCTTTGAAATTCTGTGTAACGGCCAAATCCAATTGGCATCATATCAGCCAACATTACAAGAGACCACATTCGGATGGGTGGTATCAGGTCGCTACAAATCGTTTTGTAAGGCACGCGCACAACAATGCTGCCTTTCTACACCCGATGATGAAAATTTCAATCAGCAACTAGAATATCTATGGGCATTAGGAGATGTCAAGTCAGTGACCACGAAATGGACAGCAGATGAGCAGGCATGCGAGTCTGACTATGTTGCCTATACAGAAATACAAACAGATGGTCGTGGGGTGGTGAAGCTTCCATTCAAGGAAGATCCAGTCGCTATTGGTTCCTCTCGTTGTCTAGCTTTGAATCGATTTCACTCGCTAGAAAGACGCTTAGCTCGTGACCCCAATATCAAATTGCAATACGTACAATTCATGAAAGAATATGAACAGTTAGGCCATATGTCGCTTGCAAAAGACATAGATTTAAGACAGCCACATTACTTCATCCCCCACCAGTGCGTACTTAGACCCAATAGCACTAGCACAAAATTGAGGGTCGTATTCGATGCGTCTGCCAAATCGTCACAAAAATCTATCAATGATGTTTTGTTAGTCGGGCCGACTATACAAGCAGAGCTATATCTGTAAATTCTTCGTTTTCGCCTATACAAGTATGCACTCACCGGCGACATAGTAAAAATGCATCGCATGGTATTGGTACACCTCTCGCATCGCAAATTTCAGCTTATTTTTGGCGCGAAAATGAACAACACCCGATTCAAATATACGAATTGAACACTGTCACATATGGCATGCCAGCTTCGCCATTTTTAGCCATTCGCAGCCTAAACGATATTGCAAATAAGTGGGAAGACTCTTTTAAGGTAGGTGCGAATACTCTACGCCATCATTTCTATGTCGACGACATGTTGACAGGTGCCAACGATATCGAACAGCTCATAATCATCAATAAAGAAATTACACAATTATTGCAAAGAGGCGGGTTTGAATTGGCCAAAATTCAATCGAATCACCCACAATTTCAAAACAAATGGATAGAACTCATCAATATGAATATCGATGAGCCTCTAGTTTCAAATGCACTCGGTATTTCATGGGATCCACAGCAGGATTTATTCTTATTTTCATTTCAGCCCAAAAAAAAATACACGACGTATACAAAACGCTCAATTTTGTAATTTTCGTTTTCAATTTTCGATCCTACTGTTACTGGGTTACTGGCATCTCTTATAATACAACCAAGAGTCTTATTGCAAAACTTATGGATAATGAAAATCGATTGGGATACAGAAGTTCCGAAAATACCAAAAGATGATTTTAAAAATTTCATAAAATTCTTGAAAATCTGCATATGATAAAATTACCCTGCTACGTTTTAGCCGCATCGTTTACTAGTATTCAGCTGCATGATTTTCCGACGCATCAATACGCGCATATGGTTTTTGCGTATATAATGGAAACATTTCTGTTAATCTATTCACAGCAAAGTGTCGAATTGCACCAGTCAAAAAGAGGACGCTACCAGAATTGGAGCCCGCCGGCGCGCATCGCCTTTCACGCCTACGTTGGTTACAGCTGCACTCTTCAACATTAACATCATTTGTCGGCAATCGTATTTCTGAAATGCAGGAATCCACCACTAATTGCAACTGGCGACACGTTCCAACTACCAGCAAACCTGCCGATATCATCACTCGCGGCACGTCGATGGCTGAACTGGTAGACTCCATCTGGTTTACTGGTCCAGCTTTTCTACAACAAAATCGAGAAAAGTGGCCACGTACAACCATAACTGATGTTAATAGCGAAGAGGGAAATTGCGCAATAAGAAGAGCAACTTTCAAATACGCTGTCGAAAGCAATGCCATTCTAGATCTTGTTGAACGTACAAGTTGCTACACAAGACTTCTGCGCATCGTAAGCCGGCAATTCCGATTAACTCCACATGCGAAAGAGTCCGCCTCCAACGAAGACCAATCGTTGACACCTGAGGAGCTTCGGCACTCGCTATATTGCATCGTCTGGAATATTCAAAGAAATATCTTCGATTACGAAATCAATTGCATCGGGAAAAACATCGTCATCAACAATTCATCAAAATCTCTTAGTCTTTTTATTCAAGAGGTGGTATCATTCCCTCTGATTCGAGTCGGAGGTCGACTAAAAAATGCTGACATTCCAAGAGAACGAAAACATTCGATTTTGTTGCCTCGAAGAAGCAATTTTTTCCTTAATTTTCGTCAGACACCTGCACGAAGCAAATTATCACGCAGGCCCAAAAGCATTGATCGCTTTCACTCGCCAGATGTTCTGAATCTTCAATGCACGAGCTATTGCACGCTAGGTGGTGCGTTCATTTATGCGTTGCGTCCGCTTTCGCCCAATTTTGCTAAAACAAATCATGGCTAATTTTCCTCCAGAGTGCGTGAATCCTTCAGATCGTCCTTTCCTTCGCTATGGTGTTGACTTCTGCGGGCCTATCGACACCTACCTAAAGATGCGTGGAAAGCTGCCCTACAAATGCTATATGGCAGGATTTGTTTGTTTTACAAGCAAAGCTGTTCACCTCGAAGCAGTCTCTGATTTGACGGCAGACGCATTCATCGCTACAATCAAGAGGCTTGTTGGTCGTCGAGGTCTACCCACAGACATATTTTGCGAAAATGCAACGAGTTTTTGTGCAGCTGAAACCAAGCTCGAACAGCTCAAAAAATCGTTCCTCAACAAATCATATCAAGATGAAATTAATAATTATTGTTCAACTAATTTTATATCATTTCATTTTATTCCTCCCAGGGCTCCCCACTTTGGCGGCATTTGGGAGGCCGCAGTCAAAAGCGCAAAAGGCCATTTGTATCGCACTTTGTCTGGTGCCAAACTCACTTACCAAGAGCTTTCAACGGCGCTTGTGGAGATTGAAGCCATAATGAATTTTAGGCCAATATCCCCACAGTCGAGCGGTCCAAATGACCTCGGAGCAATAACTCCTGGCAACTTACTGATTGGTGGTCCAATCAATGCCATGCCTCAACGAATCATCGATTGCGCTGAAATTAGCTACCTTGAAAGATGGCAACGAATAGAAGCAGTCAAACAAACATTTTAGGAAAAGTGGTCAGTCGAGTACATCAACGAGATGCTTCAACGAACCAAATGGACAAAAGCAAACGTCAACCTAGAGCCCAGCAACATCGTTATGGTTCATGAAGATCACATGGCGCCGCAAAAGTGGCTAACTGGTCGCGTCATCAACGTAATCTCCGGCAAAGATGGGAAAATCCATGTAGCTGATGTCAAGACAGCAAAAGGCACTTTTCGCCGCCCCATCCACAAGCTGGCCTTACTGTTGAAGCTTTGAAAGATGGTTCTTTCAACATCGCCGGGATGTTCGAGCACATTAATTTAATTATATTTTAGTTTATATATAACTATTTAATTATAAATAACTATTTAATGTAGCTCACTCCTCAATCATCATCCAATTTACTAACATTTTTTGTTATACTTAAAATGAACACTTTTAGCTAATCCGTTAATTCAGCCAATGCGCTTAACTCTCTTTACCAATAATTTTTGTATAAATGGAAGAAAAATAGGACTAATAAAGTGTCTTCTCTCACATGGATTCATCGAATAAGCAACGACTTTTATTTCACTCGTGCTCTTTTTCAAACATTCTCCTAAGACATACATTTTTTGGCGCCCAGCGTGTCAGCTCGAGTCTAATTTTTACCAAATGAATAAAAAGTCCTCGCTATAAATACATAATTATAAATCATTTCAATTGTTTCAACACCAATAACAAACAAATTGTATTATAATCTACATCAATTAGTGGTGGAAAGAGATTTCTTTGTGCAGCTGCGTCGTGGGAAGAGCAACGACAGCTAGCAAAAGAATATTATTTGCAGTTTCCAGAATATTCAAAGGGAGTATAAAATAGACGCATTATCAACAGGTGTTTATGTATACACTATAAAACGAAAGTGTATTTTAACAAATTGCGGAAAATTAAGAGCGCAACAACAAATTTTGGCACCACATTTTGCGTAAAAAATTCAAATTCTTTTCGAACATCATATTAAAGCATATTTGTCAACTAACGGAAAACCTGAGAGCCGTTTTTTTTATATTTCACTCAATTCATATCTAGCTCACAGCCGTAGGTCGTATTCTGTATTCTTCTAATCAACTTGCAATTTTGTTCAATACATCGCTCACACTTTGTTGTTTAAATTCTGCATTCGTCCTCTTATCATTCGTTTCATCGCGCTCACCATTATTGCACAACCAACTCATCGTTCCCAGTTTGATTTCTTGTAAGCGTCGACGCCGGCAGAGAATTTTTGTTTGATTTTTTATCGTATTACTGCATTGAATAATTATGGCAGACTTAGCTGTACTACAAAAGCAACGCTCAGTAGCCAAAGCTAGTGTTACACGCATAAAAAATATGCTCTCTAGCAGAACTCGAATGACGATTAGGTTTGATAGAGGCATATTTCAAACAATTGCTATCAATTCAGACGGACATCGAGATGCAAAATGATAAAGATACGAATCGACCAGAAATTGAAGAGTTGTGTTTTGTAACGAATTTGCAAGTAATAGAATTATTGGGTGACAACTACGAATGCTCTCATCATGATACAACTCTTGCGTTTCCCGTCTCGGCGCCCAGTAAATTACCCCATTTACATTCACCAAAATTCGATAGCAAGTATTCGCAGTATAGAAATTTTATATCATCGTTTGAACAACTCGTGATTCCTCTCTTTCGGCAATAGAGAAATTTAATCATCTCTTTCATTGCTTATCTGGTCAAGCATTAGACACAATTAAAGGTTTTCAAGTTACAACAGACAATTATACAAAGGCACTAAAGAGATTAGAAGAGCGTTACGACAATAAAACGTTGATATTTTTAGAACAAATTGCACACCTTTACGAACTTCCAGAAATTCAAAAGTCATCAGCTGTTCAGCTGCGTAGTCTTGTCGATAGAGCATCAGACTGATATTTACAATGCGTTGATAGTACATCCAATAACACAAAAATTAGATTCCGAATCACAATTAAAATGGAAAGAAACTTTAGACTTTAGTTCGTTGCCGACATGGGAAGTATTTTCGAAGCAACTTGAGCGTAGATGCCAGTTTCTCGAATCAACAGAACCTTGCTCATCTCAGCCAGATTCTGCGCATGTAAATAAAACTAAGCGCAAATCTTCAGAAAATCGTACATCTTTTCATGCGCTACAAAGGTCATGCGCTCATTGCAATTGCAAAGACCATTGGCTTAGTGGCTGCGCTAAATTCAAGGCAATGGAAGGCACCAGTAGATTTGACATATATAAAAAAATGGGGCTTCTGTATAAATTGCTTATCAGATAGTCATGGTGTTGCCAAATACAAGTGCAGAGTATGCAAAAAGTCACATCACTCTCTACTGCAACGGCCAACAACAACTGATGGGGCCGCAAATGAGTCGGGGTACCCACAGCATCAGCAGTAGTGAATGTGCATAAGGAAAAGTCTTTAGATACCGTTATGCTTGCTACTGCTATTGTTTTAATTCGCAATTCCATGGGTGAATACCAATTTGGCCGTGCTCTCTTAGATTCGTGCTCGCAGGTAAATTTAATCACTGAACGATTCGCCAATGTTCTGAATTTGCCTAAAATAAAAACATCAGTAAATATTTTCGGCGTTGGTGGTTTATCATCCAAAATAAAATACCAATTGCAAACAACAATTCGCTCTCGTTACAGCAATTTTGCAATAGAAGCAAATTTACTAGAAGCAAACTTACTAAACGCATGGCAATTGCCTTCAAAAATGGGTTTCGCTGACGAATATTTTTATAAATCACAACCAATAGACCTGCTCATCGGAGCAGATAGTATCTTTGAAATTCTGTGTAACGGCCAAATCCAATTGGCATCAAATGAGCCCACATTACAAGAGACCACATTCGGATGGGTGGTATCAGGTCGCTACAAATCGTTTTGTAAGGCACGCGCACAACAATGCTGCCTTTCTACACCCGATGATGAAAATTTCAATCAGCAACTAGAATATCTATGGGCATTAGGAGATGTCAAGTCAGTGACCACGAAATGGACAGCAGATGAGCAGGCATGCGAGTCTGACTATGTTGCCTATACAGAAATACAAACAGATGGTCGTGGGGTGGTGAAGCTTCCATTCAAGGAAGATCCAGTCGCTATTGGTTCCTCTCGTTGTCTAGCTTTGAATCGATTTCACTCGCTAGAAAGACGCTTAGCTCGTGACCCCAATATCAAATTGCAATACGTACAATTCATGAAAGAATATGAACAGTTAGGCCATATGTCGCTTGCAAAAGACATAGATTTAAGACAGCCACATTACTTCATCCCCCACCAGTGCGTACTTAGACCCAATAGCACTAGCACAAAATTGAGGGTCGTATTCGATGCGTCTGCCAAATCGTCACAAAAATCTATCAATGATGTTTTGTTAGTCGGGCCGACTATACAAGCAGAGCTATATCTGTAAATTCTTCGTTTTCGCCTATACAAGTATGCACTCACCGGCGACATAGTAAAAATGCATCGCATGGTATTGGTACACCTCTCGCATCGCAAATTTCAGCTTATTTTTGGCGCGAAAATGAACAACACCCGATTCAAATATACGAATTGAACACTGTCACATATGGCATGCCAGCTTCGCCATTTTTAGCCATTCGCAGCCTAAACGATATTGCAAATAAGTGGGAAGACTCTTTTAAGGTAGGTGCGAATACTCTACGCCATCATTTCTATGTCGACGACATGTTGACAGGTGCCAACGATATCGAACAGCTCATAATCATCAATAAAGAATTGGCCAAAATTCAATCGAATCACCCACAATTTCAAAACAAATGGATAGAACTCATCAATATGAATATCGATGAGCCTCTAGTTTTAAATGCACTCGGCATTTCATGGGATCAACAGCAGGATTTATTCTTATTTTCATTTCAGCCCAAAAAAAAATACACGACGTATACAAAACGCTCAATTTTGTAACTTTCGTTTTCAATTTTCGATCCTACTGTTACTGGGTTACTGGCATCTCTTATAATACAACCAAGAGTCTTATTGCAAAACTTATGGATAATGAAAATCGATTGGGATACAGAGGTTCCGAAAATACCAAAAGATGATTTTAAAAATTTCATAAAATTCTTGAAAATCTGCATATGATAAAATTACCCTGCTACGTTTTAGCCGCATCGTTTACTAGTATTCAGCTGCATGATTTTCCGACGCATCAATACGCGCATATGGTTTTTGCGTATATAATGGAAACATTTCTGTTAATCTATTCACAGCAAAGTGTCGAATTGCACCAGTCAAAAAGAGGACGCTACCAGAATTGGAGCCCGCCGGCGCGCATCTGCTTTCACGCCTACGTTGGTTACAGCTGCACTCTTCAACATTAACATCATTTGTCGGCAATCGTATTTCTGAAATGCAGGAATCCACCACTAATTGCAACTTGCGACACGTTCCAACTACCAGCAAACCTACCGATATCATCACTCGCGGCACGTCGAAGGCTGAACTGGTAGACTCCATCTGGTTTACTGGTCCAGCTTTTCTACAACAAAATCGAGAAAAGTGGCCACGTACAACCATAACTGATGTTAATAGCGAAGAGGGAAATTGCGCAATAAGAAGAGCAACTTTCAAATGCGCTGTTGAAAGCAATGCCATTCTAGATCTTGTTGAACGTACAAGTTGCTACACAAGATTTCTGCGCATCGTAAGCCGGCAATTCCGATTAACTCCACATGCGAAAGAGTCCGCCTCCAACGAAGACCAATCGCTGACACCTGAGGAGCTTCGGCACTCGCTATATTGCATCGTCTGGAATATTCAAAGAAATATCTTCGATTACGAAATCGATTGCATCGGGAAAAACATCGTCATCAACAATTCATCAAAATCTCTTAGTCTTTTTATTCAAGAGGTGGTCATTCCCTCTGATTCGAGTCGGAGGTCGACTAAAAAATGCTGACATTCCAAGAGAACGAAAACATCCGATTTTGTTGCCTCGAAGAAGCAATTTTTTCCTTAATTTTCGTCAGACACCTGCACGAAGCAAATTATCACGCAGGCCCAAAAGCATTGATCGCTTTCACTCACCAGATGTTCTGAATCGTCAATGCACGAGCTATTGCACGCTAGGTGGTGCATTCATGTATGCGTTGCGTCCGCTTTCGCCCAATTTTGCTAAAACAAATCATGGCTAATTTTCCTCCAGAGCGCGTGAATCCTTCAGATCGTCCTTTCCTTCGCTATGGTGTTGACTTCTGCGGGCCTATCGACACCTACCTAAAGATGTGTGGAAAGCAGCCCTACAAATGCTATATGGCAGTATTTGTTTGTTTTACAAGCAAAGCTGTTCACCTCGAAGCAGTCTCTGATTTGACGGCAGACGCATTCATCGCTACACTCAAGAGGCTTGTTGGTCGTCGAGGTCTACCCACAGACATATTAACTAATTTTATATCATTTCATTTTATTCCTCCCAGGGCTCCCCACTTTGGCGGCATTTGGGAGGCCGCAGTCAAAAGCGCAAAAGCCCATTTGTATCGCACTTTGTCTGGTGCCAAACTCACTTACCAAGAGCTTTCAACGGCGCTTGTGGAGATTGAAGCCATAATGAATTTTAGGCCAATATCCCCACAGTCGAGCGGTCCAAATGACCTCGGAGCAATAACTCCTGGCAACTTACTGATTGGTGGTCCAATCAATGCCATGCCTCAGCGAATCATCGATTGCACTGAAATAAGCTACCTTGAAAGATGGCAACGAATAGCAGCAGTCAAACAAACATTTTAGGAAAAGTGGTCAGTCGAGTACATCAACGCGATGCTGCAACGAAGCAAATGGATAAAAGCAAACGTCAACCTAGAGCCCAGCAACATCGTTATGGTTCATGAAGATCACATGGCGACGCAAAAGTGGCTAACTGGTCGCGTCATCAACGTCATCTCCGGCAAAGATGGGAAAATCCATGTAGCTGATGTCAAGACAGCAAAAGGCACTTTTCGCCGCCCCATCCACAAGCTGGCCTTACTGTTGAAGCTTTGAAAGATGGTTCTTTCAACATCGCCGGGATGTTCGAGCACATTAATTTAATTATATTTTAGTTTATATATAACTATTTAATTATAAATAACTATTTAATGTAGCTCACTCCTCAATCATCATTCAATTTACTAACATTTTTTGTTATACTTAAAATGAACACTTTTAGCTAATCCGTTAATTCAGCCAATGCGCTTAACTCTCTTTACCAATAATTTTTGTATAAATGGAAGAAAAATAGGACTAATAAAGTGTCTTCTCTCACATGGATTCATCGAATAAGCAACGACTTTTATTTCACTCGTGCTCTTTTTCAAACATTCTCCTAAGACATACATTTTTTGGCGCCCAGCGTGTCAGCTCGAGTCTAATTTTTACCAAAAGAATAAAAAGTCCTCGCTATAAATACATAATTATAAATCATTTCAATTGTCTTAACACCAATAACAAACAAATTGTATTATAATCTACATCAATTAGTGGTGGAAAGAGATTTCTTTGTGCAGCTGCGTCGTGGGAAGAGCAACGTCATCAACAGAAGAATATTATTTGCAGTTTCCAGAATATTCAAAGGGAGTATAAAATAGACGCATTATCAACAGGTATTTATGCATACACTATAAAACGAAAGTGTATTTTACAAAATTGCGGAAAATTAAGAGCGCAACAACAAATTTTGGCACCACATTTTGCGTAAAAAATTCCAATTCTTTTCGAACATCATATTAAAGCATATTTGTCAACTAACGGAAAACCTGAGAGCCGTTTTTTTTTATTTCACTCTATTCATATCTAGCTCACAGCCATAGGTCGTATTCTGTATTCTTCTAATCAACTTGCAATTTTGTTCAATGCATCGCTCACACTTTGTTGTTTAAATTCTGCATTCCTCCTCTTATCATTCGTTTCATCGCGCTCACCATTATTGCGCAACCAACTCATCGTTCCCAGTTTGATTTCTTGTAAGCGTCGACGCCGGCAGAGAATTTTTGTTTGATTTTTTTATCGTATTACTGCATTGAATGATTATGGCAGACTTAGCTGTACTACAAAAACAACGCTCAGCAGCCAAAACTAGTATTACACGCATAAAAAATATGCTCTCTAGCAGAACTCGAATGTCGATTAGGTTTGATAGAGGCATATTTCAAACAATTGCTATCAATTCAGACGGACATCGAGATGCAAAATGATAAAGATACGAATCGACCAGAAATTGAAGAGTTGTGTTTTGTAACGAATTTGAAAGTAATAGAATTATTGGATGACAACTACGAACGCTCTCATCATGATACAACTCTTGCGTTTCCCGTCTCGGCGCCCAGTAAATTACCCCATTTACATTAACCAAAATTCGATAACAAGTATTCGCAGTATAGACATTGTATATCATCGTTTGAACCACTCGTGATTCCTCTCTTTCGGCAATAGAGAAATTTAATCATCTCTTTCATTGCTTATCTGGTCAAGCATTAGACACAATTAAAGGTTTTCAAGTTACAACTGACAATTACACAAAGGCACTAAAGAGATTAGAAGAGCGTTACGACAATAAAACGTTGATATTTTTAGAACAAATTGCACACCTTTACGAACTTCCAGAAATTCAAAAGTCATCAGCTGTTCAGCTGCGTAGTCTTGTCGATAGAGCATCAGACTGATATTTACAATGCGTTGATAGTACATCCAATAACACAAAAATTAGATTCCGAATCACAATTAAAATGGAAAGAAACTTTAGACTTTAGTTCTTTGCCGACATGGGAAGTATTTTCGAAGCAACTTGAGCGTAGATGCCAGTTTCTCGAATCAACAGAACCTTGCTCATCTCAGTCAGATTCTGCGCATGTAAATAAAACTAAGAGCAAATCTTCAGAAAATCGTACATCTTTTCATGCGCTACAAAGGTCATGCGCTCATTGTAATTGCAAAGACCATTGGCTTAGTGGCTGCGCTAAATTCAATGCAATGGAAGGCACCAGTAGATTCGACATAGTTAACAAATTGGGCCTCTGTATAAATTGCTTATCAGATAGTCATGGTGTTGCCAAATACAAGTGCAGAGTATGCAACAAGTCACATCACTTTCTACTGCAACGGCCAACAACAACTGATGGGGCCGCAAATGAGGTCGGTGTACCCACAGCATCAACAGTAGTGAATGTGCATAAGGAAAAGTCTTTAGATACCATTATGCTTGCTACTGCTATTGTTTTAATTCGCAATTCCATGGGTGAATACCAATGTGCTCTCTTAGATTCGTGCTCGCAGGTAAATTTAATCACTGAACGATTCGCCAATGTTCTGAATTTGCCTAAAATAAAAACATCAGTAAATATTTTCGGCGTTGGTGGTTTATCATCCAAAATAAAATACCAATTGCAAACAACAATTCGCTCTCGTTACAACAATTTTGAAATAGAAGCAAATTTATTAGAAGCAAACTTACTAAACGCATGGCAATTGCCTTCAAAAATGGGTTTCGCTGACGAAGATTTTTATAAATCACAACCAATAGACCTGTTCATCGGAGCAGATAGTATCTTTGAAATTCTGTGTAACGGCCAAATCCAATTGGCATCGAATCTGCCAACATTACAAGAGACCACATTCGGATGGGTGGTATCAGGTCGCTACAAATCGTTTTGTAAGGCACGCGCACAACAATGCTGCCTTTCTACACTCGATGATGAAAATTTCAATCAGCAACTAGAATATCTATGGGCACTAGAAGATGTCAAGTCAGTGACCACGAAATGGACAGCAGATGAGCAGGCATGCGAGTCTGACTATGTTGCCAATACAGAAATACAAACAGATGGTCGTGGGGTGGTGAAGCTTCCATTCAAGGAAGATCCAGTCGCTATTGGTTCCTCTCGTTGTCTAGCTTTGAATCGATTTCACTCGCTAGAAAGACGCTTAGCTCGTGACCCCAATATCAAATTGCAATACGTACAATTCATGAAAGAATATGAACAGTTAGGCCATATGTCGCTTGAAAAAGACATAGATTTAAGACAGCCACATTACTTCATCCCCCATTAGTGCGTACTTAGACCCAATAGCACTAGCACAAAGTTGAGGGTCGTATTCGATGCGTCTGCCAAATCGTCACAAAAATCTATCAATGATGTTTTGTTAGTCGGGCCGACTATACAAGCAGAGCTATATCTGTAAATTCTTCGTTTTCGCCTATACAAGTATGGACTCACCGGCGTATTGGTACACCTCTCGCATCGCAAATTTCAGCTTATTTTTGGCGCGAAAATGAACAACACCCGATTCAAATATACGAATTGAACACTGTCACATATGGCATGCCAGCTTCGCCATTTTTAGCCATTCGCAGCTTAAACCATATTACAAATAAGTGGGAAGACTCTTTTAAGGTAGATGCGAATACTCTACGCCATCATTTATATGTCGACGACATGTTAACAGGTGCCAACGATATCGAACAGCTCATAATCATCACTAAAGAAATTACTCAATTATTGCAAAAAGGCGGGTTTGAATTGGCCAAAATTCAATCGAATCACCCACAATTTCAAAACAAATGGATAGAACTCATCAATATGAATATCGATGAGCCTCTAGTTTCAAATGCACTCGGCATTTCATGGGATCCACAGCAGGATTTATTCTTATTTTCATTTCAGCCCAAAAAAAAAAATACACGACGTATACAAAACGCTCAATTTTGTAGCTTTCGTTTTCAATTTTCGATCCTACTGTTACTGGGTTACTGGCATCTTTTATTATAATACAACCAAGAGTCTTATTGCAAAACTTATGGATAATGAAAATCGATTGGGATACAGAGGTTCCGAAAATACCAAAAGATGATTTTAAAAATTTCATAAAATTCTTGAAAATCTGCATATGATAAAATTACCCTGCTACGTTTTAGCCGCATCGTTTACTAGTATTCAGTTGCATGATTTTACTACGCATCAATACGCGCATATGGTTTTTTCGTATATAATGGAAACATTTCTGTTAATCTATTCACAGCAAAGTGTCGAATTGCACCAGTCAAAAAGAGGACGCTAACAGAATTGGAGCCCGCCGGCGCGCATCGCCTTTCACGCCTACGTTGGTTACAGCTGCACTCTTCAACATTAACATCATTTGTCGGCAATCGTATTTCTGAAATGCAGGAATCCACCACTAATTGCAACTGGCGACACGTTCCAACTACCAGCAAACCTGCCGATATCATCACTCGCGGCACGTCGATGGCTGAACTGGTAGACTCCATCTGGTTTACTGGTCCAGCTTTTCTACAACAAAATTGAGAAAAGTGGCCACGTACAACCATAACTGATGTTAATAGCGAAGAGGGAATTTGCGCAATAAGAAGAGCAACTTTCAAATGCGCTGTCGAAAGCAATGCCATTCTAGATCTTGTTGAACGTACAAGTTGCTACACAAGACTTCTGCGCATCGTAAGCCGTCCATTCCGATTAACTCCACATGCGAAAGAGTCCGCCTCCAACGAAGACCAATCGCTGACACCTGAGGAGCTTCGACACTCGCTATATTGCATCGTCTCGAATATTCAAAGAAATTTCTTCGATTACGAAATCGATTGCATCGGGAAAAACATCGTTATCAACAATTCATCAAAATCTCTTAGTCTTTTTATTCAAGAGGTGGTATCATTCCCTCTGATTCGAGTCGGAGGTCGACTAAAAATGCTGACATTCCAAGAGAACGAAAACATCCGATTTTGTTGCCTCGAAGAAGCAATTTTTCCTTAATTTTCGTCAGACACCTGCACGAAGCAAATTATCACGCAGGCCCAAAAGCATTGATCGCTTTCACTCGCCAGATGTTCTGAATCATCAATGCACGAGCTATTGCACGCTAGGTGGTGCATTCATGTATGCGTTGCGTCCGCTTTCGCCCAATTTTGCTAAAACAAATCATGGCTAATTTTCCTCCAGAGCGCGTGAATCCTTCAGATCGTCCTTTCCTTCGCTATGGTGTTGACTTCTGCGGGCCTATCGACACCTACCTAAAGATGCGTGGAAAGCAGCCCTACAAATGCTATATGGCAGTATTTGTTTGTTTTACAAGCAAAGCTGTTCACCTCGAAGCAGTCTCTGATTTGACGGCAGACGCATTCATCGCTACACTCAAGAGGCTTGTTGGTCGTCGAGGTCTACCCACAGACATATTTTGCGACAATGCAACGAATTTTTATGCAGCTGAAACCAAGCTCGAACAGCTCAAAAAATCGTTCCTCAACAATTCATATCAAGATGAAATTAATAAATATTGTTCAACTAATTTTATATCATTTCATTTTATTCCTCCCAGGGCTCCCCACTTTGGCGGCATTTGGGATGCCGCAGTCAAAAGCGCAAAAGGCCATTTGTATCGCACTTTGTCTGGTGCCAAACTCACTTACCAAGAGCTTTCAACGGCGCTTGTGGAGATTGAAGCCATAATGAATTCTAGGCCAATATCCCCACAGTCGAGCGGTCCAAATGACCTCGGAGCAATAACTCCTGGCCACTTACTGATTGGTGGTCCAATCAATGCCATGCCTCAGCGAACCATCGATTGCGCTGAAATTAGCTACCTTGAAAGATGGCAACGAATATGCTTCAACGAACCAAATGGACAAAAGCAAACGTCAACCTAGAGCCCAGCAACATCGTTATGGTTCATGAAGATCACATGGCGCCGCAAAAGTGGCTAACTGGTCGCGTCATCAACGTCATCTCCGGCAAAGATGGGAACATCCATGTAGCTGATGTCAAGACAGCAAAAGGCACTTTTCGCCGCCCCATCCCCAAGCTGGCCTTACTGTTGAAGCTTTGAAATATGGTTCTTTCAACATCGCCGGGATGTTCGAGCACACTAATTTAATTATATTTTAGTTTATATATAACTACTTAATTATAAATAACTATTTAATGTAACTCACTCCGCAATCATCATTCAATTTACTAACTTTTTTTGTTATACTTAGAATGAACACTTTTAGCTAATCCGTTAATTCAGCCAAAAATGTTTGTATAAATGGAAGAAAAATAGGACTAATAAAGTCTCTTCTCTCACATGGATTCATCGAATAAGCAACGACTTTTATTTCGCTCGTGCTCTTTTTCAAACATTCTCCTAAGACATACATTTTTTGGTGCCCAGCGTCTCAGCTCGAGTCTAATTTTTACGAAAAGAATAAAAAGTCCTCGCTACAAATACATAATTATAAATCATTTCAATTGTTTTAACACCAATAACAAACAAATTGTATTATAATCTACATCAATTAGTGGTGGAAAGAGATTTCTTTGGGCAGCTGCGTTGTGGGAAGAGCAACGTCATCAACAGAAGAATATTATTTGCAGTTTCCAGAATATTCAAAGGGAGTATAAAATAGACGCATTATCAACAGGTATTTATGCATACACTATAAAACGAAAGTGTATTTTACAAAATTGCGGAAAATTAAGAGCGCAACAACAAATTTTGGCACCACATTTTGCGTAAAAAATTCAAATTCTTTTCGAACATCATATTAAAGCATATTTGTCAACTAACGGAAAACCTGAGAGCCTTTTTTTTTATTTCACTCTATTCATATCTAGCTCACAGCCGTAGGTCGTATTCTGTATTCTTCTAATCAACTTGCAATTTTGTTCAATGCATCGCTCACACTTTGTTGTTTAAATTCTGCATTCGTCCTCTTATCATTCGTTTCATCGCGCTCACCATTATTGCGCAACCAACTCATCGTTCCCAGTTTGATTTCTTGTAAGCGTCGACGCCGGCAGAGAATTTTTGTTTGATTTTTTATCGTATTACTGCATTGAATAATTATGGCAGACTTAGCTGTACTACAAAAGCAACGCTCAGTAGCCAAAGCTAGTGTTACACGCATAAAAAATATGCTCTCTAGCAGAACTCGAATGACGATTAGGTTTGATAGAGGCATATTTCAAACAATTGCTATCAATTCAGACGGACATCGAGATGCAAAATGATAAAGATACGAATCGACCAGAAATTGAAGAGTTGTGTTTTGTAACGAATTTGCAAGTAATAGAATTATTGGGTGACAACTACGAATGCTCTCATCATGATACAACTCTTGCGTTTCCCGTCTCGGCGCCCAGTAAATTACCCCATTTACATTCACCAAAATTCGATAGCAAGTTTTCGCAGTATAGAAATTTTATATCATCGTTTGAACAACTCGTGATTCCTCTCTTTCGGCAATAGAGAAATTTAATCATCTCTTTCATTGCTTATCTGGTCAAGCATTAGACACAATTAAAGGTTTTCAAGTTACAACTGACAATTACACAAAGGCACTAAAGAGATTAGAAGAGCGTTACGACAATAAAACGTTGATATTTTTAGAACAAATTGCACACCTTTACGAACTTCCAGAAATTCAAAAGTCATCAGCTGTTCAGCTGCGTAGTCTTGTCGATAGAGCATCAGACTGATATTTACAATGCGTTGATAGTACATCCA
Source organism: Clusia tigrina (assembly GCA_920105625.2). Taxonomy (NCBI): domain Eukaryota; kingdom Metazoa; phylum Arthropoda; class Insecta; order Diptera; family Clusiidae; genus Clusia; species Clusia tigrina. The sequence goes on along the minus strand of OV050030.1, from coordinate 311,680,683 downwards.
ATAACACAAAAATTAGATTCCGAATCACAATTAAAATGGAAAGAAACTTTAGACTTTAGTTCTTTGCCGACATGGGAAGTATTTTCGAAGCAACTTGAGCGTAGATGCCAGTTTCTCGAATCAACAGAACCTTGCTCATCTCAGTCAGATTCTGCGCATGTAAATAAAACTAAGAGCAAATCTTCAGAAAATCGTACATCTTTTCATGCGCTACAAAGGTCATGCGCTCATTGTAATTGCAAAGACCATTGGCTTAGTGGCTGCGCTAAATTCAAAGCAATGGAAGGCACCAGTAGATTCGACATAGTTAACAAATTGGGCCTCTGTATAAATTGCTTATCAGATAGTCATGGTGTTGCCAAATACAAGTGCAGAGTATGCAACAAGTCACATCACTTTCTACTGCAACGGCCAACAACAACTGATGGGGCCGCAAATGAGTTCGGTGTACCCACAGCATCAACAGTAGTGAATGTGCATAAGGAAAAGTCTTTAGATACCATTATGCTTGCTACTGCTATTGTTTTAATTCGCAATTCCATGGGTGAATACCAATTTGGCCGTGCTCTCTTAGATTCGTGCTCGCAGGTAAATTTAATCACTGAACGATTCGCCAATGTTCTGAATTTGCCTAAAATAAAAACATCAGTAAATATTTTCGGCGTTGGTGGTTTATCATCCAAAATAAAATACCAATTGCAAACAACAATTCGCTCTCGTTACAACAATTTTGAAATAGAAGCAAATTTATTAGAAGCAAACTTACTAAACGCATGGCAATTGCCTTCAAAAATGGGTTTCGCTGACGAAGATTTTTATAAATCACAACCAATAGACCTGTTCATCGGAGCAGATAGTATCTTTGAAATTCTGTGTAACGGCCAAATCCAATTGGCATCGAATCTGCCAACATTACAAGAGACCACATTCGGATGGGTGGTATCAGGTCGCTACAAATCGATTTGTAAGGCACGCGCACAACAATGCTGCCTTTCTACACTCGATGATGAAAATTTCAATCAGCAACTAGAATATCTATGGGCATTAGAAGATGTCAAGTCAGTGACCACGAAATGGACAGCAGATGAGCAGGCATGCGAGTCTGACTATGTTGCCAATACAGAAATACAAACAGATGATCGTGGGGTGGTGAAGCTTCCATTCAAGGAAGATCCAGTCGCTATTGGTTCCTCTCGTTGTCTAGCTTTGAATCGATTTCACTCGCTAGAAAGACGCTTAGCTCGTGACCCCAATATCAAATTGCAATACGTACAATTCATGAAAGAATATGAACAGTTAGGCCATATGTCGCTTGAAAAAGACATAGATTTAAGACAGCCACATTACTTCATCCCCCATTAGTGCGTACTTAGACCCAATAGCACTAGCACAAAGTTGAGGGTCACAAAAATCTATCAATGATGTTTTGTTAGTCGGGCCGACTATACAAGCAGAGCTATATCTGTAAATTCTTCGTTTTCGCCTATACAAGTATGGACTCACCGGCGTATTGGTACACCTCTCGCATCGCAAATTTCAGCTTATTTTTGGCGCGAAAATGAACAACACCCGATTCAAATATACGAATTGAACACTGTCATATATGGCATGCCAGCTTCGCCATTTTTAGCCATTCGCAGCTTAAACCATATTACAAATAAGTGGGAAGACTCTTTTAAGGTAGGTGCGAATACTCTACGCCATCATTTCTATGTCGACGACATGTTGACAGGTGCCAACGATATCGAACAGCTCATAATCATCAATAAAGAAATTACTCAATTATTGCAAAAAGGCGGGTTTGAATTGGCCAAAATTCAATCGAATCACCCACAATTTCAAAACAAATGGATAGAACTCATCAATATGAATATCGATGAGCCTCTAGTTTCAAATGCACTCGGCATTTCATGGGATCCACAGCAGGATTTATTCTTATTTTCATTTCAGCCCAAAAAAAAAAATACACGACGTATACAAAACGCTCAATTTTGTAGCTTTCGTTTTCAATTTTCGATCCTACTGTTACTGGGTTACTGGCATCTCTTATTATAATACAACCAAGAGTCTTATTGCAAAACTTATGGATAATGAAAATCGATTGGGATACAGAGGTTCCGAAAATACCAAAAGATGATTTTAAAAATTTCATAAAATTCTTGAAAATCTGCATATGATAAAATTACCCTGCTACGTTTTAGCCGCATCGTTTACTAGTATTCAGTTGCATGATTTTACTACGCATCAATACGCGCATATGGTTTTTTCGTATATAATGGAAACATTTCTGTTAATCTATTCACAGCAAAGTGTCGAATTGCACCAGTCAAAAAGAGGACGCTAACAGAATTGGAGCCCGCCGGCGCGCATCGCCTTTCACGCCTACGTTGGTTACAGCTGCACTCTTCAACATTAACATCATTTGTCGGAAATCGTATTTCTGAAATGCAGGAATCCACCACTAATTGCAACTGGCGACACGTTCCAACTACCAGCAAACCTGCCGATATCATCACTCGCGGCACGTCGATGGCTGAACTGGTAGACTCCATCTGGTTTACTGGTCCAGCTTTTCTACAACAAAATCGAGAAAAGTGGCCACGTACAACCATAACTGATGTTAATAGCGAAGAGGGAATTTGCGCAATAAGAAGAGCAACTTTCAAATGCGCTGTCGAAAGCAATGCCATTCTAGATCTTGTTGAACGTACAAGTTGCTACACAAGACTTCTGCGCATCGTAAGCCGTCAATTCCGATTAACTCCACATGCGAAAGAGTCCGCCTCCAACGAAGACCAATCGCTGACACCTGAGGAGCTTCGACACTCGCTATATTGCATCGTCTCGAATATTCAAAGAAATTTCTTCGATTACGAAATCGATTGCATCGGGAAAAACATCGTTATCAACAATTCATCAAAATCTCTTAGTCTTTTTATTCAAGAGGTGGTATCATTCCCTCTGATTCGAGTCGGAGGTCGACTAAAAATGCTGACATTCCAAGAGAACGAAAACATCCGATTTTGTTGCCTCGAAGAAGCAATTTTTCCTTAATTTTCGTCAGACACCTGCACGAAGCAAATTATCACGCAGGCCCAAAAGCATTGATCGCTTTCACTCGCCAGATGTTCTGAATCATCAATGCACGAGCTATTGCACGCTAGGTGGTGCATTCATGTATGCTTTGCGTCCGCTTTCGCCCAATTTTGCTAAAACAAATCATGGCTAATTTTCCTCCAGAGCGCGTGAATCCTTCAGATCGTCCTTTCCTTCGCTATGGTGTTGACTTCTGCGGGCCTATCGACACCTACCTAAAGATGCGTGGAAAGCAGCCCTACAAATGCTATATGGCAGTATTTGTTTGTTTTACAAGCAAAGCTGTTCACCTCGAAGCAGTCTCTGATTTGACGGCAGACGCATTCATCGCTACACTCAAGAGGCTTGTTGGTCGTCGAGGTCTACCCACAGACATATTTTGCGACAATGCAACGAATTTTTATGCAGCTGAAACCAAGCTCGAACAGCTCAAAAAATCGTTCCTCAACAAATCATATCAAGATGAAATTAATAAATATTGTTCAACTAATTTTATATCATTTCATTTTATTCCTCCCAGGGCTCCCCACTTTGGCGGCATTTGGGATGCCGCAGTCAAAAGCGCAAAAGGCCATTTGTATCGCACTTTGTCTGGTGCCAAACTCACTTACCAAGAGCTTTCAACGGCGCTTGTGGAGATTGAAGCCATAATGAATTCTAGGCCAATATCCCCACAGTCGAGCGGTCCAAATGACCTCGGAGCAATAACTCCTGGCCACTTACTGATTGGTGGTCCAATCAATGCCATGCCTCAGCGAACCATCGATTGCGCTGAAATTAGCTACCTTGAAAGATGGCAACGAATAGCAGCAGTCAAACAAACATTTTGGGAAAAGTGGTCAGTCGAGTACATCAACGAGATGCTTCAACGAACCAAATGGACAAAAGCAAACGTCAACCTAGAGCCCAGCAACATCGTTATGGTTCATGAAGATCACATGGCGCCGCAAAAGTGGCTAACTGGTCGCGTCATCAACGTCATCTCCGGCAAAGATGGGAACATCCATGTAGCTGATGTCAAGACAGCAAAAGGCACTTTTCGCCGCCCCATCCCCAAGCTGGCCTTACTGTTGAAGCTTTGAAATATGGTTCTTTCAACATCGCCGGGATGTTCGAGCACACTAATTTAATTATATTTTAGTTTATATATAACTACTTAATTATAAATAACTATTTAATGTAACTCACTCCTCAATCATCATTCAATTTACTAACATTTTTTGTTATACTTAGAATGAACACTTTTAGCTAATCCGTTAATTCAGCCAAAAATGTTTGTATAAATGGAAGAAAAATAGGACTAATAAAGTCTCTTCTCTCACATGGATTAATCGAATAAGCAACGACTTTTATTTCGCTCGTGCTCTTTTTCAAACATTCTCCTAAGACATACATTTTTTGGTGCCCAGCGTGTCAGCTCGAGTCTAATTTTTACGAAAAGAATAAAAAGTCCTCGCTATAAATACATAATTATAAATCATTTCAATTGTTTTAACACCAATAACAAACAAATTGTATTATAATCTACATCAATTAGTGGTGGAAAGAGATTTCTTTGGGCAGCTGCGTTGTGGGAAGAGCAACGTCATCAACAGAAGAATATTATTTGCAGTTTCCAGAATATTCAAAGGGAGTATAAAATAGACGCATTATCAACAGGTATTTATGCATACACTATAAAACGAAAGTGTATTTTACAAAATTGCGGAAAATTAAGAGCGCAACAACAAATTTTGGCACCACATTTTGCGTAAAAAATTCAAATTCTTTTCGAACATCATATTAAAGCATATTTGTCAACTAACGGAAAACCTGAGAGCCGTTTTGTTTTATTTCACTCTATTCATATCTAGCTCACAGCCGTAGGTCGTATTCTGTATTCTTCTAATCAACTTGCAATTTTGTTCAATGCATCGCTCACACTTTGTTGTTTAAATTCTGCATTCGTCCTCTTATCATTCGTTTCATCGCGCTCACCATTATTGCGCAACCAACTCATCGTTCCCAGTTTGATTTCTTGTAAGCGTCGACGCCGGCAGAGAATTTTTGTTTGATTTTTTATCGTATTACTGCATTGAATAATTATGGCAGACTTAGCTGTACTACAAAAGCAACGCTCAGTAGCCAAAGCTAGTGTTACACGCATAAAAAATATGCTCTCTAGCAGAACTCGAATGACGATTAGGTTTGATAGAGGCATATTTCAAACAATTGCTATCAATTCAGACGGACATCGAGATGCAAAATGATAAAGATACGAATCGACCAGAAATTGAAGAGTTGTGTTTTGTAACGAATTTGCAAGTAATAGAATTATTGGGTGACAACTACGAATGCTCTCATCATGATACAACTCTTGCGTTTCCCGTCTCGGCGCCCAGTAAATTACCCCATTTACATTCACCAAAATTCGATAGCAAGTTTTCGCAGTATAGAAATTTTATATCATCGTTTGAACAACTCGTGATTCCTCTCTTTCGGCAATAGAGAAATTTAATCATCTCTTTCATTGCTTATCTGGTCAAGCATTAGACACAATTAAAGGTTTTCAAGTTACAACTGACAATTACACAAAGGCACTAAAGAGATTAGAAGAGCGTTACGACAATAAAACGTTGATATTTTTAGAACAAATTGCACACCTTTACGAACTTCCAGAAATTCAAAAGTCATCAGCTGTTCAGCTGCGTAGTCTTGTCGATAGAGCATCAGACTGATATTTACAATGCGTTGATAGTACATCCAATAACACAAAAATTAGATTCCGAATCACAATTAAAATGGAAAGAAACTTTAGACTTTAGTTCTTTGCCGACATGGGAAGTATTTTCGAAGCAACTTGAGCGTAGATGCCAGTTTCTCGAATCAACAGAACCTTGCTCATCTCAGTCAGATTCTGCGCATGTAAATAAAACTAAGAGCAAATCTTCAGAAAATCGTACATCTTTTCATGCGCTACAAAGGTCATGCGCTCATTGTAATTGCAAAGACCATTGGCTTAGTGGCTGCGCTAAATTCAAAGCAATGGAAGGCACCAGTAGATTCGACATAGTTAACAAATTGGGCCTCTGTATAAATTGCTTATCAGATAGTCATGGTGTTGCCAAATACAAGTGCAGAGTATGCAACAAGTCACATCACTTTCTACTGCAACGGCCAACAACAACTGATGGGGCCGCAAATGAGTTCGGTGTAGCCACAGCATCAACAGTAGTGAATGTGCATAAGGAAAAGTCTTTAGATACCATTATGCTTGCTACTGCTATTGTTTTAATTCGCAATTCCATGGGTGAATACCAATTTGGCCGTGCTCTCTTAGATTCGTGCTCGCAGGTAAATTTAATCACTGAACGATTCGCCAATGTTCTGAATTTGCCTAAAATAAAAACATCAGTAAATATTTTCGGCGTTGGTGGTTTATCATCCAAAATAAAATACCAATTGCAAACAACAATTCGTTCTCGCTACAACAATTTTGAAATAGAAGCAAATTTACTAGAAGCAAACTTACTAAACGCATGGCAATTGCCTTCAAAAATGGGTTTCGCTGACGAATATTTTTATAAATCACAACCAATAGACCTGCTCATCGGAGCAGATAGTATCTTTGAAATTCTGTGTAACGGCCAAATCCAATTGGCATCAAATCAGCCCACATTACAAGAGACCACATTCGGATGGGTGGTATCAGGTCGCTACAAATCGTTTTGTAAGGCACGCGCACAACAATGCTGCCTTTCTACACTCGATGATGAAAATTTCAATCAGCAACTAGAATATCTATGGGCATTAGAAGATGTCAAGTCAGTGACCACGAAATGGACAGCAGATGAGCAGGCATGCGAGTCTGACTATGTTGCCAATACAGAAATACAAACAGATGGTCGTGGGGTGGTGAAGCTTCCATTCAAGGAAGATCCAGTCGCTATTGGTTCCTCTCGTTGTCTAGCTTTGAATCGATTTCACTCGCTAGAAAGACGCTTAGCTCGTGACCCCAATATCAAATTGCAATACGTACAATTCATGAAAGAATATGAACAGTTAGGCCATATGTCGCTTGAAAAAGACATAGATTTAAGACAGCCACATTACTTCATCCCCCATTAGTGCGTACTTAGACCCAATAGCACTAGCACAAAGTTGAGGGTCACAAAAATCTATCAATGATGTTTTGTTAGTCGGGCCGACTATACAAGCAGAGCTATATCTGTAAATTCTTCGTTTTCGCCTATACAAGTATGGACTCACCGGCGTATTGGTACACCTCTCGCATCGCAAATTTCAGCTTATTTTTGGCGCGAAAATGAACAACACCCGATTCAAATATACGAATTGAACACTGTCACATATGGCATGCCAGCTTCGCCATTTTTAGCCATTCGCAGCTTAAACCATATTACAAATAAGTGGGAAGACTCTTTTAAGGTAGGTGCGAATACTCTACGCCATCATTTCTATGTCGACGACATGTTAACAGGTGCCAACGATATCGAACAGCTCATAATCATCACTAAAGAAATTACTCAATTATTGCAAAAAGGCGGGTTTGAATTGGCCAAAATTCAATCGAATCACCCACAATTTCAAAACAAATGGATAGAACTCATCAATATGAATATCGATGAGCCTCTAGTTTCAAATGCACTCGGCATTTCATGGGATTCACAGCAGGATTTATTCTTATTTTCATTTCAGCCCAAAAAAAAAAATACACGACGTATACAAAACGCTCAATTTTGTAGCTTTCGTTTTCAATTTTCGATCCTACTGTTACTGGGTTACTGGCATCTCTTACTATAATACAACCAAGAGTCTTATTGCAAAACTTATGGATAATGAAAATCGATTGGGATACAGAGGTTCCGAAAATACCAAAAGATGATTTTAAAAATTTCATAAAATTCTTGAAAATCTGCATATGATAAAATTACCCTGCTACGTTTTAGCCGCATCGTTTACTAGTATTCAGTTGCATGATTTTACTACGCATCAATACGCGCATATGGTTTTTTCGTATATAATGGAAACATTTCTGTTAATCTATTCACAGCAAAGTGTCGAATTGCACCAGTCAAAAAGAGGACGCTAACAGAATTGGAGCCCGCCGGCGCGCATCGCCTTTCACGCCTACGTTGGTTACAGCTGCACTCTTCAACATTAACATCATTTGTCGGCAATCGTATTTCTGAAATGCAGGAATCCACCACTAATTGCAACTGGCGACACGTTCCAACTACCAGCAAACCTGCCGATATCATCACTCGCGGCACGTCGATGGCTGAACTGGTAGACTCCATCTGGTTTACTGGTCCAGCTTTTCTACAACAAAATTGAGAAAAGTGGCCACGTACAACCATAACTGATGTTAATAGCGAAGAGGGAATTTGCGCAATAAGAAGAGCAACTTTCAAATGCGCTGTCGAAAGCAATGCCATTCTAGATCTTGTTGAACGTACAAGTTGCTACACAAGACTTCTGCGCATCGTAAGCCGTCAATTCCGATTAACTCCACATGCGAAAGAGTCCGCCTCCAACGAAGACCAATCGCTGACACCTGAGGAGCTTCGACACTCGCTATATTGCATCGTCTCGAATATTCAAAGAAATTTCTTCGATTACGAAATCGATTGCATCGGGAAAAACATCGTTATCAACAATTCATCAAAATCTCTTAGTCTTTTTATTCAAGAGGTGGTATCATTCCCTCTGATTCGAGTCGGAGGTCGACTAAAAATGCTGACATTCCAAGAGAACGAAAACATCCGATTTTGTTGCCTCGAAGAAGCAATTTTTCCTTAATTTTCGTCAGACACCTGCACGAAGCAAATTATCACGCAGGCCCAAAAGCATTGATCGCTTTCACTCGCCAGATGTTCTGAATCATCAATGCACGAGCTATTGCACGCTAGGTGGTGCATTCATGTATGCGTTGCGTCCGCTTTCGCCCAATTTTGCTAAAACAAATCATGGCTAATTTTCCTCCAGAGCGCGTGAATCCTTCAGATCGTCCTTTCCTTCGCTATGGTGTTGACTTCTGCGGGCCTATCGACACCTACCTAAAGATGCGTGGAAAGCAGCCCTACAAATGCTATATGGCAGTATTTGTTTGTTTTACAAGCAAAGCTGTTCACCTCGAAGCAGTCTCTGATTTGACGGCAGACGCATTCATCGCTACACTCAAGAGGCTTGTTGGTCGTCGAGGTCTACCCACAGACATATTTTGCGACAATGCAACGAATTTTTATGCAGCTGAAACCAAGCTCGAACAGCTCAAAAAATCGTTCCTCAACAAATCATATCAAGATGAAATTAATAAATATTGTTCAACTAATTTTATATCATTTCATTTTATTCCTCCCAGGGCTCCCCACTTTGGCGGCATTTGGGATGCCGCAGTCAAAAGCGCAAAAGGCCATTTGTATCGCACTTTGTCTGGTGCCAAACTCACTTACCAAGAGCTTTCAACGGCGCTTGTGGAGATTGAAGCCATAATGAATTCTAGGCCAATATCCCCACAGTCGAGCGGTCCAAATGACCTCGGAGCAATAACTCCTGGCCACTTACTGATTGGTGGTCCAATCAATGCCATGCTCAGCGAATCATCGATTGCGCTGAAATTAGCTACCTTGAAAGATGGCAACGAATAGCAGCAGTCAAACAAACATTTTGGGAAAAGTGGTCAGTCGAGTACATCAACGAGATGCTTCAACGAACCAAATGGACAAAAGCAAACGTCAACCTAGAGCCCAGCAACATCGTTATGGTTCATGAAGATCACATGGCGCCGCAAAAGTGGCTAACTGGTCGCGTCATCAACGTCATCTCCGGCAAAGATGGGAACATCCATGTAGCTGATGTCAAGACAGCAAAAGGCACTTTTCGCCGCCCCATCCCCAAGCTGCCCTTACTGTTGAAGCTTTGAAATATGGTTCTTTCAACATCGCCGGGATGTTCGAGCACACTAATTTAATTATATTTTAGTTTATATATAACTACTTAATTATAAATAACTATTTAATGTAACTCACTCCGCAATCATCATTCAATTTACTAACTTTTTTTGTTATACTTAGAATGAACACTTTTAGCTAATCCGTTAATTCAGCCAAAAATGTTTGTATAAATGGAAGAAAAATAGGACTAATAAAGTCTCTTCTCTCACATGGATTAATCGAATAAGCAACGACTTTTATTTCGCTCGTGCTCTTTTTCAAACATTCTCCTAAGACATACATTTTTTGGTGCCCAGCGTGTCAGCTCGAGTCTAATTTTTACGAAAAGAATAAAAAGTCCTCGCTATAAATACATAATTATAAATCATTTCAATTGTTTTAACACCAATAACAAACAAATTGTATTATAATCTACATCAATTAGTGGTGGAAAGAGATTTCTTTGGGCAGCTGCGTTGTGGGAAGAGCAAGGTCATCAACAGAAGAATATTATTTGCAGTTTCCAGAATATTCAAAGGGAGTATAAAATAGACGCATTATCAACAGGTATTTATGTATACACTATAAAACGAAAGTGTATTTTACAAAATTGCGGAAAATTAAGAGCGCAACAACAAATTTTGGCACCACATTTTGCGTAAAAAATTCAAATTCTTTTCGAACATCATATTAAAGCATATTTGTCAACTAACGGAAAACCTGAGAGCCGTTTTTTTTTATTTCACTCTATTCATATCTAGCTCACAGCCGTAGGTCGTATTCTGTATTCTTCTAATCAACTTGCAATTTTCTTCAATGCATCGCTCACACTTTGTTGTTTAAATTCTGCATTCGTCCTCTTATCATTCGTTTCATCGCGCTCACCATTATTGCGCAACCAACTCATCGTTCCCAGTTTGATTTCTTGTAAGCGTCGACGCCGGCAGAGAATTTTTGTTTGATTTTTTATCGTATTACTGCATTGAATAATTATGGCAGACTTAGCTGTACTACAAAAGCAACGCTCAGTAGCCAAAGCTAGTGTTACACGCATAAAAAATATGCTCTCTAGCAGAACTCGAATGACGATTAGGTTTGATAGAGGCATATTTCAAACAATTGCTATCAATTCAGACGGACATCGAGATGCAAAATGATAAAGATACGAATCGACCAGAAATTGAAGAGTTGTGTTTTGTAACGAATTTGCAAGTAATAGAATTATTGGGTGACAACTACGAATGCTCTCATCATGATACAACTCTTGCGTTTCCCGTCTCGGCGCCCAGTAAATTACCCCATTTACATTCACCAAAATTCGATAGCAAGTTTTCGCAGTATATAAATTTTATATCATCGTTTGAACAACTCGTGATTCCTCTCTTTCGGCAATAGAGAAATTTAATCATCTCTTTCATTGCTTATCTTGTCAAGCATTAGACACAATTAAAGGTTTTCAAGTTACAACTGACAATTACACAAAGGCACTAAAGAGATTAGAAGAGCGTTACGACAATAAAACGTTGATATTTTTAGAACAAATTGCACACCTTTACGAACTTCCAGAAATTCAAAAGTCATCAGCTGTTCAGCTGCGTAGTCTTGTCGATAGAGCATCAGACTGATATTTACAATGCGTTGATAGTACATCCAATAACACAAAAATTAGATTCCGAATCACAATTAAAATGGAAAGAAACTTTAGACTTTAGTTCTTTGCCGACATGGGAAGTATTTTCGAAGCAACTTGAGCGTAGATGCCAGTTTCTCGAATCAACAGAACCTTGCTCATCTCAGTCAGATTCTGCGCATGTAAATAAAACTAAGAGCAAATCTTCAGAAAATCGTACATCTTTTCATGCGCTACAAAGGTCATGCGCTCATTGTAATTGCAAAGACCATTGGCTTAGTGGCTGCGCTAAATTCAAAGCAATGGAAGGCACCAGTAGATTCGACATAGTTAACAAATTGGGCCTCTGTATAAATTGCTTATCAGATAGTCATGGTGTTGCCAAATACAAGTGCAGAGTATGCAACAAGTCACATCACTTTCTACTGCAACGGCCAACAACAACTGATGGGGCCGCAAATGAGTTCGGTGTACCCACAGCATCAACAGTAGTGAATGTGCATAAGGAAAAGTCTTTAGATACCATTATGCTTGCTACTACTATTGTTTTAATTCGCAATTCCATGGGTGAATACCAATTTGGCCGTGCTCTCTTAGATTCGTGCTCGCAGGTAAATTTAATCACTGAACGATTCGCCAATGTTCTGAATTTGCCTAAAATAAAAACATCAGTAAATATTTTCGGCGTTGGTGGTTTATCATCCAAAATAAAATACCAATTGCAAACAACAATTCGTTCTCGCTACAACAATTTTGAAATAGAAGCAAATTTACTAGAAGCAAACTTACTAAACGCATGGCAATTGCCTTCAAAAATGGGTTTCGCTGACGAATATTTTTATAAATCACAACCAATAGACCTGCTCATCGGAGCAGATAGTATCTTTGAAATTCTGTGTAACGGCCAAATCCAATTGGCATCAAATCAGCCCACATTACAAGAGATCACATTCGGATGGGTGGTATCAGGTCGCTACAAATCGTTTTGTAAGGCACGCGCACAACAATGCTGCCTTTCTACACTCGATGATGAAAATTTCAATCAGCAACTAGAATATCTATGGGCATTAGAAGATGTCAAGTCAGTGACCACGAAATGGACAGCAGATGAGCAGGCATGCGAGTCTGACTATGTTGCCAATACAGAAATACAAACAGATGGTCGTGGGGTGGTGAAGCTTCCATTCAAGGAAGATCCAGTCGCTATTGGTTCCTCTCGTTGTCTAGCTTTGAATCGATTTCACTCGCTAGAAAGACGCTTAGCTCGTGACCCCAATATCAAATTGCAATACGTACAATTCATGAAAGAATATGAACAGTTAGGCCATATGTCGCTTGAAAAAGACATAGATTTAAGACAGCCACATTACTTCATCCCCCATTAGTGCGTACTTAGACCCAATAGCACTAGCACAAAGTTGAGGGTCACAAAAATCTATCAATGATGATTTGTTAGTCGGGCCGACTATACAAGCAGAGCTATATCTGTAAATTCTTCGTTTTCGCCTATACAAGTATGGACTCACCGGCGTATTGGTACACCTCTCGCATCGCAAATTTCAGCTTATTTTTGGCGCGAAAATGAACAACACCCGATTCAAATATACGAATTGAACACTGTCACATATGGCATGCCAGCTTCGCCATTTTTAGCCATTCGCAGCTTAAACCATATTACAAATAAGTGGGAAGACTCTTTTAAGGTAGGTGCGAATACTCTACGCCATCATTTCTATGTCGACGACATGTTAACAGGTGCCAACGATATCGAACAGCTCATAATCATCACTAAAGAAATTACTCAATTATTGCAAAAAGGCGGGTTTGAATTGGCCAAAATTCAATCGAATCACCCACAATTTCAAAACAAATGGATAGAACTCATCAATATGAATATCGATGAGCCTCTAGTTTCAAATGCACTCGGCATTTCATGGGATCCACAGCAGGATTTATTCTTATTTTCATTTCAGCCCAAAAAAAAAAAATACACGACGTATACAAAACGCTCAATTTTGTAGCTTTCGTTTTCAATTTTCGATCCTACTGTTACTGGGTTACTGGCATCTCTTATTATAATACAACCAAGAGTCTTATTGCAAAACTTATGGATAATGAAAATCGATTGGGATACAGAGGTTCCGAAAATACCAAAAGATGATTTTAAAAATTTCATAAAATTCTTGAAAATCTGCATATGATAAAATTACCCTGCTACGTTTTAGCCGCATCGTTTACTAGTATTCAGTTGCATGATTTTACTACGCATCAATACGCGCATATGGTTTTTTCGTATATAATGGAAACATTTCTGTTAATCTATTCACAGCAAAGTGTCGAATTGCACCAGTCAAAAAGAGGACGCTAACAGAATTGGAGCCCGCCGGCGCGCATCGCCTTTCACGCCTACGTTGGTTACAGCTGCACTCTTCAACATTAACATCATTTGTCGGAAATCGTATTTCTGAAATGCAGGAATCCACCACTAATTGCAACTGGCGACACGTTCCAACTACCAGCAAACCTGCCGAGAAAAGTGGCCACGTACAACCATAACTGATGTTAATAGCGAAGAGGGAATTTGCGCAATAAGAAGAGCAACTTTCAAATGCGCTGTCGAAAGCAATGCCATTCTAGATCTTGTTGAACGTACAAGTTGCTACACAAGACTTCTGCGCATCGTAAGCCGTCAATTCCGATTAACTCCACATGCGAAAGAGTCCGCCTCCAACGAAGACCAATCGCTGACACCTGAGGAGCTTCGACACTCGCTATATTGCATCGTCTCGAATATTCAAAGAAATTTCTTCGATTACGAAATCGATTGCATCGGGAAAAACATCGTTATCAACAATTCATCAAAATCTCTTAGTCTTTTTATTCAAGAGGTGGTATCATTCCCTCTGATTCGAGTCGGAGGTCGACTAAAAATGCTGACATTCCAAGAGAACGAAAACATCCGATTTTGTTGCCTCGAAGAAGCAATTTTTCCTTAATTTTCGTCAGACACCTGCACGAAGCAAATTATCACGCAGGCCCAAAAGCATTGATCGCTTTCACTCGCCAGATGTTCTGAATCATCAATGCACGAGCTATTGCACGCTAGGTGGTGCATTCATGTATGCGTTGCGTCCGCTTTCGCCCAATTTTGCTAAAACAAATCATGGCTAATTTTCCTCCAGAGCGCGTGAATCCTTCAGATCGTCCTTTCCTTCGCTATGGTGTTGACTTCTGCGGGCCTATCGACACCTACCTAAAGATGCGTGGAAAGCAGCCCTACAAATGCTATATGGCAGTATTTGTTTGTTTTACAAGCAAAGCTGTTCACCTCGAAGCAGTCTCTGATTTGACGGCAGACGCATTCATCGCTACACTCAAGAGGCTTGTTGGTCGTCGAGGTCTACCCACAGACATATTTTGCGACAATGCAACGAATTTTTATGCAGCTGAAACCAAGCTCGAACAGCTCAAAAAATCGTTCCTCAACAAATCATATCAAGATGAAATTAATAAATATTGTTCAACTAATTTTATATCATTTCATTTTATTCCTCCCAGGGCTCCCCACTTTGGCGGCATTTGGGATGCCGCAGTCAAAAGCGCAAAAGGCCATTTGTATCGCACTTTGTCTGGTGCCAAACTCACTTACCAAGAGCTTTCAACGGCGCTTGTGGAGATTGAAGCCATAATGAATTCTAGGCCAATATCCCCACAGTCGAGCGGTCCAAATGACCTCGGAGCAATAACTCCTGGCCACTTACTGATTGGTGGTCCAATCAATGCCATGCTCAGCGAATCATCGATTGCGCTGAAATTAGCTACCTTGAAAGATGGCAACGAATAGCAGCAGTCAAACAAACATTTTGGGAAAAGTGGTCAGTCGAGTACATCAACGAGATGCTTCAACGAACCAAATGGACAAAAGCAAACGTCAACCTAGAGCCCAGCAACATCGTTATGGTTCATGAAGATCACATGGCGCCGCAAAAGTGGCTAACTGGTCGCGTCATCAACGTCATCTCCGGCAAAGATGGGAACATCCATGTAGCTGATGTCAAGACAGCAAAAGGCACTTTTCGCCGCCCCATCCCCAAGCTGGCCTTACTGTTGAAGCTTTGAAATATGGTTCTTTCAACATCGCCGGGATGTTCGAGCACACTAATTTAATTATATTTTAGTTTATATATAACTACTTAATTATAAATAACTATTTAATGTAACTCACTCCGCAATCATCATTCAATTTACTAACTTTTTTTGTTATACTTAGAATGAACACTTTTAGCTAATCCGTTAATTCAGCCAAAAATGTTTGTATAAATGGAAGAAAAATAGGACTAATAAAGTCTCTTCTCTCACATGGATTAATCGAATAAGCAACGACTTTTATTTCGCTCGTGCTCTTTTTCAAACATTCTCCTAAGACATACAGTTTTTGGTGCCCAGCGTGTCAGCTCGAGTCTAATTTTTACGAAAAGAATAAAAAGTCCTCGCTATAAATACATAATTATAAATCATTTCAATTGTTTTAACACCAATAACAAACAAATTGTATTATAATCTACATCAATTAGTGGTGGAAAGAGATTTCTTTGGGCAGCTGCGTTGTGGGAAGAGCAACGTCATCAACAGAAGAATATTATTTGCAGTTTCCAGAATATTCAAAGGGAGTATAAAATAGACGCATTATCAACAGGTATTTATGCATACACTATAAAACGAAAGTGTATTTTACAAAATTGCGGAAAATTAAGAGCGCAACAACAAATTTTGGCACCACATTTTGCGTAAAAAATTCAAATTCTTTTCGAACATCATATTAAAGCATATTTGTCAACTAACGGAAAACCTGAGAGCCGTTTTGTTTTATTTCACTCTATTCATATCTAGCTCACAGCCGTAGGTCGTATTCTGTATTCTTCTAATCAACTTGCAATTTTGTTCAATGCATCGCTCACACTTTGTTGTTTAAATTCTGCATTCGTCCTCTTATCATTCGTTTCATCGCGCTCACCATTATTGCGCAACCAACTCATCGTTCCCAGTTTGATTTCTTGTAAGCGTCGACGCCGGCAGAGAATTTTTGTTTGATTTTTTATCGTATTACTGCATTGAATAATTATGGCAGACTTAGCTGTACTACAAAAGCAACGCTCAGTAGCCAAAGCTAGTGTTACACGCATAAAAAATATGCTCTCTAGCAGAACTCGAATGACGATTAGGTTTGATAGAGGCATATTTCAAACAATTGCTATCAATTCAGACGGACATCGAGATGCAAAATGATAAAGATACGAATCGACCAGAAATTGAAGAGTTGTGTTTTGTAACGAATTTGCAAGTAATAGAATTATTGGGTGACAACTACGAATGCTCTCATCATGATACAACTCTTGCGTTTCCCGTCTCGGCGCCCAGTAAATTACCCCATTTACATTCACCAAAATTCGATAGCAAGTTTTCGCAGTATAGAAATTTTATATCATCGTTTGAATAACTCGTGATTCCTCTCTTTCGGCAATAGAGAAATTTAATGATCTCTTTCATTGCTTATCTGGTCAAGCATTAGACACAATTAAAGGTTTTCAAGTTACAACTGACAATTACACAAAGGCACTAAAGAGATTAGAAGAGCGTTACGACAATAAAACGTTGATATTTTTAGAACAAATTGCACACCTTTACGAACTTCCAGAAATTCAAAAGTCATCAGCTGTTCAGCTGCGTAGTCTTGTCGATAGAGCATCAGACTGATATTTACAATGCGTTGATAGTACATCCAATAACACAAAAATTAGATTCCGAATCACAATTAAAATGGAAAGAAACTTTAGACTTTAGTTCTTTGCCGACATGGGAAGTATTTTCGAAGCAACTTGAGCGTAGATGCCAGTTTCTCGAATCAACAGAACCTTGCTCATCTCAGTCAGATTCTGCGCATGTAAATAAAACTAAGAGCAAATCTTCAGAAAATCGTACATCTTTTCATGCGCTACAAAGGTCATGCGCTCATTGTAATTGCAAAGACCATTGGCTTAGTGGCTGCGCTAAATTCAAAGCAATGGAAGGCACCAGTAGATTCGACATAGTTAACAAATTGGGCCTCTGTATAAATTGCTTATCAGATAGTCATGGTGTTGCCAAATACAAGTGCAGAGTATGCAACAAGTCACATCACTTTCTACTGCAACGGCCAACAACAACTGATGGGGCCGCAAATGAGTTCGGTGTACCCACAGCATCAACAGTAGTGAATGTGCATAAGGAAAAGTCTTTAGATACCATTATGCTTGCTACTGCTATTGTTTTAATTCGCAATTCCATGGGTGAATACCAATTTGGCCGTGCTCTCTTAGATTCGTGCTCGCAGGTAAATTTAATCACTGAACGATTCGCCAATGTTCTGAATTTGCCTAAAATAAAAACATCAGTAAATATTTTCGGCGTTGGTGGTTTATCATCCAAAATAAAATACCAATTGCAAACAACAATTCGTTCTCGCTACAACAATTTTGAAATAGAAGCAAATTTACTAGAAGCAAACTTACTAAACGCATGGCAATTGCCTTCAAAAATGGGTTTCGCTGACGAATATTTTTATAAATCACAACCAATAGACCTGCTCATCGGAGCAGATAGTATCTTTGAAATTCTGTGTAACGGCCAAATCCAATTGGCATCAAATCAGCCCACATTACAAGAGACCACATTCGGATGGGTGGTATCAGGTCGCTACAAATCGTTTTGTAAGGCACGCGCACAACAATGCTGCCTTTCTACACTCGATGATGAAAATTTCAATCAGCAACTAGAATATCTATGGGCATTAGAAGATGTCAAGTCAGTGACCACGAAATGGACAGCAGATGAGCAGGCATGCGAGTCTGACTATGTTGCCAATACAGAAATACAAACAGATGGTCGTGGGGTGGTGAAGCTTCCATTCAAGGAAGATCCAGTCGCTATTGGTTCCTCTCGTTGTCTAGCTTTGAATCGATTTCACTCGCTAGAAAGACGCTTAGCTCGTGACCCCAATATCAAATTGCAATACGTACAATTCATGAAAGAATATGAACAGTTAGGCCATATGTCGCTTGAAAAAGACATAGATTTAAGACAGCCACATTACTTCATCCCCCATTAGTGCGTACTTAGACCCAATAGCACTAGCACAAAGTTGAGGGTCACAAAAATCTATCAATGATGTTTTGTTAGTCGGGCCGACTATACAAGCAGAGCTATATCTGTAAATTCTTCGTTTTCGCCTATACAAGTATGGACTCACCGGCGTATTGGTACACCTCTCGCATCGCAAATTTCAGCTTATTTTTGGCGCGAAAATGAACAACACCCGATTCAAATATACGAATTGAACACTGTCACATATGGCATGCCAGCTTCGCCATTTTTAGCCATTCGCAGCTTAAACCATATTACAAATAAGTGGGAAGACTCTTTTAAGGTAGGTGCGAATACTCTACGCCATCATTTCTATGTCGACGACATGTTAACAGGTGCCAACGATATCGAACAGCTCATAATCATCACTAAAGAAATTACTCAATTATTGCAAAAAGGCGGGTTTGAATTGGCCAAAATTCAATCGAATCACCCACAATTTCAAAACAAATGGATAGAACTCATCAATATGAATATCGATGAGCCTCTAGTTTCAAATGCACTCGGCATTTCATGGGATCCACAGCAGGATTAATTCTTATTTTCATTTCAGCCCAAAAAAAAAAATACACGACGTATACAAAACGCTCAATTTTGTAGCTTTCGTTTTCAATTTTCGATCCTACTGTTACTGGGTTACTGGCATCTCTTATTATAATACAACCAAGAGTCTTATTGCAAAACTTATGGATAATGAAAATCGATTGGGATACAGAGGTTCCGAAAATACCAAAAGATGATTTTAAAAATTTCATAAAATTCTTGAAAATCTGCATATGATAAAATTACCCTGCTACGTTTTAGCCGCATCGTTTACTAGTATTCAGTTGCATGATTTTACTACGCATCAATACGCGCATATGGTTTTTTCGTATATAATGGAAACATTTCTGTTAATCTATTCACAGCAAAGTGTCGAATTGCACCAGTCAAAAAGAGGACGCTAACAGAATTGGAGCCCGCCGGCGCGCATCGCCTTTCACGCCTACGTTGGTTACAGCTGCACTCTTCAACATTAACATCATTTGTCGGAAATCGTATTTCTGAAATGCAGGAATCCACCACTAATTGCAACTGGCGACACGTTCCAACTACCAGCAAACCTGCCGATATCATCACTCGCGGCACGTCGATGGCTGAACTGGTAGACTCCATCTGGTTTACTGGTCCAGCTTTTCTACAACAAAATCGAGAAAAGTGGCCACGTACAACCATAACTGATGTTAATAGCGAAGAGGGAATTTGCGCAATAAGAAGAGCAACTTTCAAATGCGCTGTCGAAAACATTGCCATTCTAGATCTTGTTGAACGTACAAGTTGCTACACAAGACTTCTGCCCATCGTAACCCGGCTATTCCGAATCACTCAACATGCGGAATAGCCCGCCTCCAAAGAATACCAATCGCTGACACCTGAGGAGCTTCGACACTCGCTATATTGCATCGTCTCGAATATTCAAAGAAATTTCTTCGATTACGAAATCGATTGCATCGGGAAAAACATCGTTATCAACAATTCATCAAAATCTCTTAGTCTTTTTATTCAAGAGGTGGTATCATTCCCTCTGATTCGAGTCGGAGGTCGACTAAAAATGCTGACATTCCAAGAGAACGAAAACATCCGATTTTGTTGCCTCGAAGAAGCAATTTTTCCTTAATTTTCGTCAGACACCTGCACGAAGCAAATTATCACGCAGGCCCAAAAGCATTGATCGCTTTCACTCGCCAGATGTTCTGAATCATCAATGCACGAGCTATTGCACGCTAGGTGGTGCATTCATGTATGCGTTGCGTCCGCTTTCGCCCAATTTTGCTAAAACAAATCATGGCTAATTTTCCTCCAGAGCGCGTGAATCCTTCAGATCGTCCTTTCCTTCGCTATGGTGTTGACTTCTGCGGGCCTATCGACACCTACCTAAAGATGCGTGGAAAGCAGCCCTACAAATGCTATATGGCAGTATTTGTTTGTTTTACAAGCAAAGCTGTTCACCTCGAAGCAGTCTCTGATTTGACGGCAGACGCATTCATCGCTACACTCAAGAGGCTTGTTGGTCGTCGAGGTCTACCCACAGACATATTTTGCGACAATGCAACGAATTTTTATGCAGCTGAAACCAAGCTCGAACAGCTCAAAAAATCGTTCCTCAACAAATCATATCAAGATGAAATTAATAAATATTGTTCAACTAATTTTATATCATTTCATTTTATTCCTCCCAGGGCTCCCCACTTTGGCGGCATTTGTAATGCCGCAGTCAAAAGCGCAAAAGGCCATTTGTATCGCACTTTGTCTGGTGCCAAACTCACTTACCAAGAGCTTTCAACGGCGCTTGTGGAGATTGAAGCCATAATGAATTCTAGGCCAATATCCCCACAGTCGAGCGGTCCAAATGACCTCGGAGCAATAACTCCTGGCCACTTACTGATTGGTGGTCCAATCAATGCCATGCTCAGCGAATCATCAAGTTACAACTGACAATTATACAAAGGCACTAAAGTAGCTAAACAGTGTATGTATTGGACCAAAAACTCGTGTATTTTTGTAGGGGCCTCATAAATTTACGAAAAAACAGGACATATTATTATTCTAAGTCGAAAGCTTTTAGAGGCGCCATCTGGCGGTGAGTTTTTGTTGAAAGTTTTTTGTGGAAAGCTGTGGTTTGTGTCTTTGCTATTTTTGGGAGGGAGCTTTTGTGGGAAGCTATGTTTTGGTTTGTGTCTTTGCTATAAGAAACTTCTTATGTATTGAAATTTCCTCAAATTTCCCCCCACCCCACGCCCCTTTCTTTGCTATTGATTAACACAAGTTTCTTTTAAACTAAAAAGTTCAACACAGTATTTACTTACACATTCCGCCCCTGTGTTTGCTGTTGCCAACAAAGTTTAAGTTCAACACAGTTTGACATTTACTGATGTTGAAAGCTTTTTAGAGGAACCATCTGGTGGAGAGTTTTTTGTTGAAAGTTTTTTTGTGGAAAGCTCTGGTTCGATCACCACAAGTTTATTTTTAAACTAAAAGTTCAACACAGTATTTTCTCACCTTCCGCCCCCTGTGTTTACGGCTGCCAGCAAGTTCAAGTTCAGCACAGTTTGCTATTTATTGATAAGAAAGCAGCTGCATTCGCTCTGATGTGATCGCTTGACGCTGTGTGCATGCAGTTGCTTTCTTGAACTCAACATATAAATAGTTTGCTAGTGAGCTAATATATATTAGTATTTTATTTTTTTCTCTTAGAAAATCAAAGTGAATTTATAATTTTTTAAAAAATGGCAGCGGAGAGAGTAATAGTTATGGATGTTCAAGGATTTTATAGTGAAACTAAATTTATTCCGAAGGAAATCAGTATTTCGGGAGCAGATATGGGGATAAAATCGTTTATTATTGGACCGCCTTTTGAATATTCGAGGCTATTAAAGGAAGAAAGGAAAACAATTGATTGGTTGACTCATCATCATCATGGATAGCGCTGGCATGATGGTAACTCAACGCTATAGGATCTTTATGAATATATTTTTCTAAATATAAAGAAAGAAGAAAATCCAACTATATATGTAAAAGGTTTGGAAAAAGCAAAATGGGTACGAGATTTGATAGGAGAAGAAATAATTATAAACAATTTAGATGATTTTGGTTGTCCTAGTATAAAAAATTTATATAAAACTAATAACAATATATGAAGGAAATCAGAGTAAGGGGATGCGAGGTAATTTAAACATTGTTGCATACAGATTAAAAAGTTTTCCTGCCATTCGATATCGCTCATAAAGCATTACACATGCACATGTGCTTACATTCTGTATGTTCTCATCATTTGTTGCCCACCAACAATGTATCTTATGAATTCCATATATATAATTAGAGAGCTTTGATATTTTTAATTCATTTATTACTGCTTCGAAGAATTCTAAATGCTCTGCTTCTATCCAAAATCTGTATTTATTTAGTAAATTTTCCAACAAAGTAGAGGAAATAATTTTCAACAGCTTTCTTCAACTCAGTTTGTTGTTTACTGACAAAAAAAAAAAATTTAGTTGCATTCTATTTTTTTAAAAAAATGCAGCTGAATCCCATTAAAATCAACTTTGATTAATGTTCACTGAGAAAAAATGTACTTGCATTCTATTTTTAAAAATATAAATTTCTTGAATTCTCTTTGTTGTTTACTGAAAAAAATGCAGCTGCTTTCCATTTAAAAATATAAACTTCTTGAACTCTCTTTGTTATATACTAATAAAAAAAAATGCAGCTGCATCCCATTAAAATCAACTTTGATTAATGTTCACTGAGAAAAAATGTACTTGCATTTTATTTTTTTGCTGATAAAAATGCAGCTGCTTTCCATTTATAAACTTCTTGAACTCTCATTGTTGTTTACTAATAATAAAAAAAAAATGTAGCTGCAAAAATGCAGCTGCATCCTATTTAGATAAAAGCTTATTCAACACGAATGTCTGTTTTTAAATGCAGTTGCTTTCTTGAACTCAACATATAAATAGTTCGCTAATGAGCGAGTTTATATTAGACTTTCTTTTCTCTTCGACAACAAAGTGAAGAATATACAATCATATTCATATTTTAAAAATGGATAGTACTTTAAGTGCACTTAACAACATTTCTCAAATAAAGGGATATAAAAAACCAGTTCTAAGCCTTAGAATCTTTCCATTCGACACCCTCTTAAGGATAATTAAGGCTAGCAGGAAGCATACACCGTTTGGAGAAAAAATCATGGTGGAGTTAGATGAACATGTAATATTCTTACCTCAAAAATTTAATAGTTTAACAGATGACGATATTTTAAACTTATCAAGTGGAGAATATTTTATTAAAAAGATAAATGTAATTAATAATAACTATAAATTTGTTTTTGAAACTAAAAATAAAGAATAAAAACATCTGTAATAAATTTTTAATTAGTTGCTTATTTTTTATCTATATCTACAATTCTAAAGTGGCCCCACGCTTTCGTTTCATTAGTACCAGTCACTAAAAATCGTTTGTCATCAAATGGATTCAAAGCGAGCTTAGTTTGAGTAATGCTGTTAACTTCATGTTTCTGCGATTGAATTAAATTTTGTTCGATTGCTTTTTCAATATTATTTTGCAGACAATCAACATAGTCATCAAATGTTATCCTATTTTTTATTATACGTCTTTTTACACCTTTACACTTTTTTTGTTCTTCTTTACCCTCTTAATCTCCTCTCCTTAATGATTTGATACAAGTCGGGGCAAATGACTTCATATATAAGAGAATCTGTATCAGTGTAGCAAATAGTACAATTGGATCCAAATTCAGGAAGCATATAACCATAATGAAAATCGTAAATGGTTGTTTTAGCTAGTTCGAGGATACACATAGCAACATATATGGGCTTATTGAAGAAAACTTCTGTTTTGTTTAGTTCTATAGCAACAAGATTTTCATTGAATATGGTTGAAGCTTTAAATTCCGGCTTGGAATTGTTTTTTATTTTAAATTGTATTTTTGAAAAAGAAATTTTAAACATAGATGTCCACAGTTGAAAGTATTGAATTTTTGTTTTTGTTTATAATTATATTCAATAGGGGCTTTTAAATAATTAACTATTTCAAGTGGTGGTTGTAAGTCGCCAAAACTATCAAAATATTCCTTATAGTTGTGATTTTTGCAGTACGCTACCCAATGTGTTCCACGACCGCTTGAGTCATCTAAATTAACAATACCACATTCTTGAGGTAATGGTTTTTTAGGTAAACAATCACGCATAAAAACACCTCTAAAATGATTAAGTTGTTTTCCATATTTATTCAAATCTATATCTGTTAGTGGTCGTTTGGGTAGGTTCTTTAAAAGTTTTTTTAATGTTGATTGTAATAAAGTCCAAATATCTTCTTATATGGTTTAAGATGCAAACCTTTACCCATAGCAATTGACTCCATGTATCTATTGTGACGCATAGCCTCTGCTAGTTGTTCCTTTCCATTTTTTATATTACGTATAGCTTTTGCAATAGCTGATCCACCAGTAGCTAAGCCACCAAGTGCAGACAACGCTATTAAAATTGGAATTAATGGAAGAAATCCACCAATTTTTGGTACTGGAATAACTCTCGGTATAGCAATATTAGATTTTTTTTTCTTTCTAAAACTTGAATGTACAGCTTTTTGAGCAATTTTAATAGCAGCATTTATATTATCAGGTTTTTCTTTTTTTAAGATTTTCAAGGTGTTTTTGATAGTAGTTGAAAATAATTTTTTATTATATCCTTTTGTCTTTCTCTTTCTTCTTTTTTTTTAATTTCCTTGTTTTACGAATGTTATTTTTCATTCCTAATCCAAATTTAACTTTTGTCTTCATTGCGTTTGTTACAAACCAAGCGTCTGCACGTTCTCTTAAATTACTATCTTTTGATTTTACTCGTCCCCAAGCTTTTTCAGCTAATATTTGGTCAGCGTAATGTCTTTTATTTATATCTTTTGATTGTGAATATGCAATATCATGCTCTTTGCAAGCTGCATCCAATGGATTTATTCCTTTATCTCCTCTTGCTAAACGTTCTTTTAGTTTTGTTCCTGGTCCACAGAATTGATAGCCAGGTAAATGTAGTTCAAAACGTAATGCGTTTATTAAGTTGTTTACGAGTCCCCTGCCAATCTTAATCTGATTATGTGTATGTCTTTTGTTATAGTTTATAACCATTTTTTTTTGTTATATGAAATAGTCAAGGCCCATTCGTGTTAGCATTACAAATCGAAATGAGATACTTTCTACATATAATAGAGAATTTATATTGAAAACATATTAGTTATCAATATGCGATTAAAGAAGCAAAATAAGCAAATTTTAGTAAGAAATGCTGATGATATCTATATGCAAGGGAAAAAACAAAAAATTATTCATAGTTCACTTTTACCAAATTCAATACGTGCACTTATTGTAGGACCATCAGACTGTGGTAAGACTAATGTTATGCTTAGTCTAATAGAAAGTCCTAATGGTCTTAATTAAAAAAAAAAAGTTATAAGTCCACTTAAAGCTAAACCACACTCCATAATAATTTTCGATTATGTAATTTGTGATAAACAAAACACAATAAGAGATTATTTTTGTATGGGAAGACACAAGTTGATTGATTATTTTTATTTATGTCAAACTTATACGAAAATTCCAAAACATTTAATACGAGATAATGCAAATATGATTATTATATTTAAACAAGATGAAACGAATGTTAAGCATCTATATATATAAAATACAATAGTATGTTTGTATGTTTGTCCTCTATAGACTCTAAAACTACTGGACCGATTTTTACCAAACTTTATATACATGCTCTATGGGGCGTGAGGAGTGTTTCTGTGTAGTTTGAAGTTCGTCCGACAGATGGCACAATATTTAGTATTTTTGGGCAACACTGTTTTGTAGATAACAAATCGAGGTGACAGACAAGCTGTCATGAGAAGACAGATAACGAAGAAAAATGACTTAGATAAGTTAGAGGAGCAGCACGGTCACTAAGGAAAAGGAGAAACAGCGAACTACTGTGCATCATTTTGCATATTACTTTTAATATTTAAGTGTATATCAACAATTTTGATCAAAAATGCCACCGAAAAGAGCTTCAATTGGAAGATTTACAGCAGGTGCACAACGCAAAACAGAAAGAAGGGCAGCCGAAACGCCCGAAACCCGTGAAGTGCGTTTAGAATCAAGCCGTCTTACAGTTCAACAGTCAAGAGCAGAAGAAACACCAGAACAACATACAGCACGGCTAGAACAACTTCGAACCAGAGCAAGTACATCAAGAGCTGCCGAAACGCCCGAAAACCGTGAAGTGCGTTTAGAATCAAGCCGTCTTAGAGTTCAACAGTCAAGAGCAGAAGAAACACCAGAACAACATACAGCACGGCTAGAACAACTTCGAACCAGAGCAAGTACATCAAGAGATGCACAATCGAGACAAAGAATGGATTTGCAGTTGGCGGCATTCAATTATGACAAAAACTATGACTACAGTAATCATCCGTATGTTGTGATTGGGTCAATGAACACCCTTTGTTTGTACTGCCGAGCATTGAAATTTAAAAAGGAATCACCGGGCATGTGTTGTTCCAATGGTAAAGTTCAGTTGTCACCGCTGGTTGAGCCACCTGAACCACTTAAAAGCTACGTTTCTGGCACTTCTTGAAAAGCATTCGGAAATACAATTCGAGCTTTCAAATGACTTCGTTTGGAGCTACAAACATTGTTAGCAATACAGGTTTGTCTGCTTTTTTGGTTTTTTACATAAAAAATACATCAAAAAAAATATTTTCCCAGGTTTTATGCCAACATTTAAAGTGCAAGGACAAGTTTACCACCAAATCGGTTCGCTTCTTCCAATGCCAGATGAAGATGCCAAGTTTTTGCAAATTTATTTCACAGGAGATGAAGAAGAAGAAGTTAATCAACGTTCCGCTGCCATCAATGGAACAAAACGTGAAATTATTTCTAATTTGCAACGATTATTTCACCAGCATAATCATTTGGTTCAACTATTCAAAGTCACCTTGGATCGAATGCCATCTGATGATTATAAAGTCATTATAAGAGCCGATAAAACACCATCCGATGAGCATGAACGACGCTTTAACGCTCCAATGATGAACGAAGTGGCAGTCGTTATGGTTGGAACGGAATTCAATCGGCGAGACATCATAATTCAGAGACGAAATACAAATTTGCAACGCGTCTCTGAAACACACCGATCGTATGATGCTCTTCAGTATCCAATATTATTTTGGCAAGGTGAAGATGGATACCATTTAAACATCATGCAGATAAACTCTGTCACAGGTGCAGCAACAACTAAAAAGGTTTGTTTTTTTATTTTGAAGTACATATTTTTTTAAATATATAAATGAGTTTGTTTGCTTATATCGGTAACAATTTATTTAACAAAACTTTTTGTATAACAGGTTTCATGTATGGATTATTATGCATATCGCATTATGATAAGAGCTCAACAATCCAATCACATTTTGAAATGCCGTGAACTCTTTTATCAGTTCATTGTTGATATGTACGCCAAAATTGAAAGCGAGCGGCTTCTGTACATTCGTTTGAACCAAAACAAATTGCGTGTCGTACATTATATTCATTTGCGCGATGCAATTGCAAATGATGGAAACGCTGCCAACATTGGTCAAATGTGTATACTTCCAGCTTCGTACACTGGAAGCCCAAGACATATGCATGAGTATGCTCAAGATGCTTTGACGTATGTTCGAAGATACGGGCGACCAGATCTTTTCATCACATTCACGTGCAATCCAGCTTGGTCGGAAATCAAAGATTTGCTATCGCCTGATCAGTCATCGCATCACAGACATGATCTGACAGCTAGAGTTTTCAAACAAAAACTAATGAAACTCATGGATCTCATCATAAAAAATCGTATTTACGGCGAAGTGCAATGCTGGATGTATTCGATTGAATGGCAAAAACGGGGCTTACCACATGCTCATATTTTAATTTGGTTGAAAGTAAAAATTGTTCCAACTCAAATCGATAGTGTTATATCTGCTGAACTACCGAACCAACAAGAAGATCCGATACTTTTTGACGTTGTATACAAGAACATGATTCACAGCCCATGCGGAGCATTGAATATGAATTCACCTTGCATGAAAGACGGCAAATGCACGAAAAGATATCCACGCGATTTGATTAATGAAACACAAACTGGTGAGGATGGATATCCAAAATACAGACGACGAAAACCAGAAGATGGAAGATTCACCACCACCATTAAAGTAAGAAACGTTGATATTGACATTGATAACAGATGGATTGTTCCCTACAGTCCAATACTTTCAAAAACCTTTCAAGCTCATATCAATGTGGAATATTGCAACTCCGTAAAATCCATTAAATACATATGCAAATATGTTAACAAAGGTAGTGACATGGCAGTTTTCGGGCTTTCAAGTCGAAACGATGAAATCACTCAATTTCAGATGGGTCGTTACATCAGTAGTAATGAAGCTGTCTGGAGAATTCTTTGTTTCAGTATTCACGAACGATATCCAACTGTTCAACATCTTGCTGTTCATTTAGAAAACGGTCAACGTGTTTACTTTACCGAAGAAAATGCAGAAGAACGAGCAGCACAGCCACAAAATACAACACTTACGGCTTTTTTTCAATTGTGTCAAGCTGATAATTTTGCAAAAACATTGCTGTATCATGAAGTTCCAAAATATTTCACTTGGAACACAACACGCAAAATGTTTTGCAGGAGAAAGCAAGGCGCTGTTATTCCAGATTATTCTGATGTTTGTGCATCTGATGCTTTGGGTCGAGTATATACTGTTCATCCAAATAACGCTGAATGTTACTATTTAAGAATGTTGCTTCACACAGTCAAAGGTCCAACATCATTCCAAGCTTTGAAAACGGTTAATGAAGAAATATGTGAAACGTACAGAGAAGCATGTTATCGACTCGGCTTACTTGAAAACGATCAGCATTGGGACATAACATTGGCAGAAGCAGGTCTCACGTGTCTTCCGCCACAAATTCGCACACTGTTTGCTATAATTTCTTTATAAACTTATGGAACACGTAGCAAACAAAAGAGGTGGAATTATTTTCCTTGACGCACCTGGAGGCACTGGAAAAACATTTCTGCTCAATTTGATACTCGCTGAGATTCGATCGAAAAATGAAATTGCACTTGCTGTAGCATCGTCTGGAATCGCATCAACTTTACTCGATGGTGGGCGTACAGCGCATTCAGCTTTTAAACTTCCATTAAATGTAAACCATACCGAAACACCAACATGTAACATCGGAAAAAATACTGGCATGGCTGCAATATTAAAAACAAGCTCACTTATTGGGATGAATGCACTATGGCACACAAGAAATCTCTTGAAGCTCTTGACCGTTCTCTGAAAGATTTCCGAGAAAATTATCGACCAATGGGTGGAGCTCTATTGCTTCTTGCTGGTGATTTTCGACAAACTTTGCCAGTGATACCAAAATCAACACCAGCAGATGAACTCAATGCATGTTTGAAAGCGTCATATCTTTGGAGACATGTAAAAAAACTTACATTGTCGACAAATATGCGTGTGCATTTACTTCAAGATGCTGCTGCACAAATATTCGCCAAACAGCTTTTGGATATGGGCGATGGAAAACTTCCGTATGAACCGACTACACGTGAAATATCTTTTCCGCTAAACTTTTGCCAAATGCAGTCATCAATTCAACATGTTGTGCAGAAAGTTTTTCACGATATTGCAAATAATTTCAAAAACCATGATTGGCTTTGCGAACGAGCAATTTTGGCTCCGAAGAATGATGATGTCAACAAAATAAACCATCAAATTCAATTGAAGCTACCCGGTGAAGTTGTGAAGTACAAATCGATTGATACAGTTATAGATGAAAACCAAGCTGTTAACTATCCAATAGAGTTTCTTAACTCTCTGGAACCTTCTGGAATGCCACCACACATCTTAACTTTAAAACTTGGTTCACCAGTGATGCTCATTCGCAACTTAGATCCACCGAAATTGTGCAACGGAACAAGACTTGCAGTTAAAAAACTATCTCCCAATTTAATCGAAGCCACAATCATCAGCGGCAAATGTAAAGGAGAAGAAGTGCTGATACCACGAATTCCTATGATTTCAACCGATTTACCATCCGATTTCAAGCGATTACAGTTTCCAGTGCGTCTTGCTTTCGCCATAACCATCAATAAGGCTCAAGGCCAATCGCTAAGTGTTGCTGGTTTGAACTTAGAAAATTCCTGTTTTTCGCACGGCCAATTATATGTTGCTTGCTCTAGAGTTGGAACGCCAAAAAATCTTTATGTTTACACACCTACCCAAAAAACTCAAAATATTGTTTATCCGCTAGCATTAAGATAAAGATGTTAATAAATAAACAAAATTTAATTTTTTCAAACACACTTATTTCATTTTATTAGCGGAACCAGACTTGCAGTGAAAATAAAATTTGAAGGCAAAACAACGTTTGCCCGGGTCGGCTAGTATATATATAATGACCATATTATCGGAGATATGTCATTTAATCAATTTATGAAGATTTGTAGTGAATGTTGGAGAGATAAGTATGGGTTTGTTGTTGTAAGTAAGGATGATTTAATAAATAAAGGACGATATCGAAAAGGATTTGATAATTTCTTTCAATTATGAGAGACCTGATGTAAAAGCAGATCAATAGCAGTTCGATAGCAGATTGATAACAGATATAAAGCAGATTAATATCAGATTGATAGCAGATTGGAAGCAGATACTAAATAGAGAACATTGACCGGTAGAAATCGGAAAAAGGAAGCACCATGAATAAAAATAATAAACTACTAAAAGATATAATAAAGACAAGAGCAGTATTAAAAGAAAAAGTAAAAAATTTCAAATCAAATGCAATAGATAGGGTAAATATGTTGGAAGATACATTTCAACCTATAACAAAACCTCTGAATGAAATAATTGGAAACTTGAAAAATAAAGAAAATATTTCAAGGACTGTCTATGATGAAAACTATGATAATGATGAAGATGATGATGATGATGAAGAAAATGATGATAATGATGATAACAAAAACGATGATTATAACATGGCTTCTTTTATAAATGATAATGATTCATTAGCAAATAGTCATAAATCACAAAAAAATAATTTTGATCAAAACAAACTTAAAAGAATGAAACAAAATAATTTATATGAAAACAACACTAAAAAAACTAAAAGATAATTATTTTAAACCAAATAAAAGAAAATTAAATGTGAATAGACAATTAAAAGAGAAAAGATATAACAAAATTACGGAACACAAACAAGTAAAAAGTGCAAATGATGCTGATAAAGGGAATGTAGTTCTTAATACAGTAGTCCCTTTAATTACATCACAAGCACCATTTCCAATGAAAAAAGCTAGCACATCAACAGACGATAGATATGAAAATAATCTAAAAAAAAACAAACAATTGAAAAGGAAATCTTATGAAAGAAATATAGAGAGTAAACAAGTAAAAAGAAAAAGTGATGATGAGAATGTTCTTGTATTGCATAATACTATGCATCCCTTAATAACATCACAATCAATAACTGCAACACAAACAAAAGTAAAACGAAAGCGAAAAATTCAAACAAAATTAAATGATTTTAACTATGATGACAAGAAACGGAAAAAATTAAATCATTTGTTTTCGAAACGAAAAAGTAAGGGACAATTAAATAATGATAGAAAACGAATTAAACTGAATGATAGTAGTATCACTAATTCAAATAAATTATTAAAAAATTTAGAATTACTCAAAGATGGTAAAAAGTTAGATACACTATATGGTGTTAATGTTGAAGAAAAAGGAAGATGGCAGTATGGATATAAGAAAATAAAATTTAATACAGATAACTCTATTAATGTCGGTGGTAAAAGATGGAAAATGAC
Source organism: Clusia tigrina (assembly GCA_920105625.2). NCBI lineage: Eukaryota > Metazoa > Arthropoda > Insecta > Diptera > Clusiidae > Clusia > Clusia tigrina. Next base: position 311,648,392 of record OV050030.1, on the reverse strand, counting down.
ACCGGGGTTATTTGAATTAGTATTTCACACCAAACCTCTAAATTACTCTAAAAATGACTTAAAAAATTATAAACAAATTTTAATTAATACAAATGCACATACACGACATTATCAAGCAAATGCACAAATTAAAGGTACAAAAGCATTTAAATATCGGTGCATAATTAAAAAATTGTTTAATTCAAAAATAAACGCTTTAACGATAGGAAGCTGATTAAAATCATTAATCAATCGTAAGCCGAACTATATATATTGGGATGATCCTAATGAATTAGTCGACAGATTACGTTTGCTTCTATCATCAGAAAGCGTAGGACATAATAATCACCAAAACGAAATAATTTCTATTATCGAAGAACTGAAAGAAGCTAATATAATTCTGTAAAATCTAAATTAAAAACAAGGCGGTACTGTGCTCGTAAATCACAAAAATTAGTTTCATAAATAAATTTGGAGGAAGTTCAGTTAATCAACGATTTAACGATTCAAAATTAAAAACAATTATAACTAAAACACTTGGTATTAGCATAGATAATCAACATTTAAATGTTAATAAGAAAAGAATTACTAATCTGAGTGAACCCAGTGATGTTAATGATGCAGTTACTAAAGCATATCTTGTTAAAAAGAATTGGCTTCTAAGAACAAAATTAGAAGAATTCAAAACCGAATATGATAGACAAATGAATATTACTAGGAGTGATATAGAAAAATTGTATGCAATTATTGATAACGATGTTAAAGAGGATACGAATCGAATTGAAAAAGCAATTAATGACCGATTATTTAGTGCAAATAAAGAATTTGTAAATAAAATTGAAGAAAGACTTAGTCAGCTTGAAAACTACTCATATAAATATCTTGATAAAGACAATGAAGATGTTAAGCGAATCAAACTTGAGCCACCAGTTATTCAATTTTGAAATAAAGGTTTTATTTTCTCAAAGTATATAAAATAAGACATACATACATTCACTAACAGATAATATGGAAACACCCTCGAATATGGACAATATGGAAATGAAAAAAAGATAAATAGTCAACGAACTACACAAACAAGCACGAAAAAATTTTAAAAGAAGAAGAGTTATCATGAAAGGAATTGATGACTTATGGCAAGCAGATTTAGTTGAAATGGGGAATTATGAAGCTAATAATAAAAAATTTCGCTATCTTTTAACAGTAATAGATACCTTTTCGAAAAAAGCCTGGGGTGTAGCATTGAAAAATAAAACTGCTCTAAACGTAACAAAGGCAATGAAAAGCATTTTTAATAACAATCATCGAATATCAAAAAATTTACAAACAGATGATGGAAAAGAATTTTTCAATAATCAATTTCACCATCTGATGCAAAGCAATCATATTAATCACTATTCAACATATTGTGTTCTAAAGGCATCCATAGTAGAACGATTTAATAGAACATTAAAGGGAATGATGTGGAAAGAGTTTAGTTATCGAGGAAAATTTCAATGGATTGATAAATATCAAGAACTTATTGATAAATATAATAATACATTTCATAGGACTATAAAAATGACACCTAATGAAGTAAATTCTTCAAATGAAAAATTTCTATTGGATACAGTCTATAACAATTTAAAAGTTTTTAATAAACCCAAATTTAAAATTGGTGAATATGTTCGAGTTAGTAAATATAAGCATGTATTCGAGAAAGGCTACACACCAAACTGGACAACGGAAATCTTTAGAATTAAAGCTATACAAAATAGTAACCCTACTACATATATTTTAGAAGACTATAAAGGTCATGAAATTAAAGGAGGGTTTTATAGATTCGAGTTAATTAAAACTTAATTTCCTCAAACATATTTAGTTGAAAGAGTTCTAAAGAGGAGAAGGAATATGGCTTATGTCAAGTGGTTAGGATTTTCAGCAGAACACAATTCTTGGATTGATCTTAACAATTTATCAATGCCTTCATCACTTTATTTACTTACTAGTCGTTAAGATGTCTATAACATTAACACTGACCGGAAATTCTTCATTACTTGTAGCAAATTATTTTCCACCGATTCAACTTAATTCAAATTATGTTTGCGGTTTAATAAGCTTAGACACATATCATTCAATTCCGAATGTTGATGTAGAAAACAAACTATTTCATATTGGTGATAATGAAATAGAGATTTCTATTGGATCATATGAATTATCTGATATAGCTGATGTAGTTAGTGAAAAATATGAACAACTGAATCAAAAGGGAATTCTTGATATAATATATTGATAATATATTTACAAGCAAATTATAATACCTTAAAAACGGAAATAAAAAGCTCTATAGATCCAATTTATTTCGATAGAGATAAATCAATTGCTTCAATTTTGGGGTTTAGTAAGAGAGAATTGGAGCCGGGTATTCTACATTATTCAGATAAAACAATAGATATAACAAAAATAAACACAATAGTTGTTGATTGTAATATTGTGACTGGATCATATATAAATAGTGTATCAGCACATACTTTACATCAGTTTTCACTTGTCGTTAGTCCAGGTTACAAAATCATTGAAACACCAGCTAATGTAATATATTTACCTGTAAATACCAATGAAATAAATCTTGTTTTGAAAGTTGTTGATCAAGACGGTAATTTAATAAATTTTCGCGAAGAAAAAATAACAATAAGATTGCATTTAAAACCTTTCAAATAATGATTATCTTCAATAAAAATCAGTTAGACAATGATTTATCATTCATTTCACTAGCAGCAACAGAAGACAACGGTAAAGAAGAAGAAGAAAAATATATATCATTTTGTAAAAATCAATAGCAAGCGAAATCCAAATATAAACAACAAGCAAAAGCTAATAATCTCACAGAAGCTAATCGGAAGTTTCTTCAAAATTTAGGATTTCAATTCAAAATTCAATAAAAAAAAGAGTAATATAATCAATGTACTACAGAAACCATTGTTTGATAATTCAATTATTAAAAAAGGATATCATAGCTATACATCATATTTACAATCATTTCAAAATAATGATGAAATTCGTATAGCAATTGAAAATCAAGATTTATATGTTTTGCCAAGCGAAAGCTTTTTATACATTGAGGGATTTGTAACGAAAGCAGCAGATAATACAATCTCTAATACTGTAAAACTTTTTAATAATGGTATGGCATATCTATTTGATGAAATTCGATATGAAATTAATGGTATAGAAATTGATCATACACGACATTTGGGTATTGCTACAGAATTAAAAAACTTTGTATCTTTGAATAAAGATGAAAGTGGTGCACTAAGAAATGCAGGATGGCCGCCAATCTCTGAGAATCTTACACTTATTAGCGGTTATTTAAATTTTTGTGTGCCATTAAAATTATTGCTTGGATTTGCCGCAGATTTTAATAAAATAATAATGAATTCTAAACATGAACTGATTTTGTTACGTTCTATGAATGATAGCAATGTCTTAACATATATCACTGCAAATGAAAAACTTAAGTTAACAATAACAAGTATCAGATGGAAAATTCAACATGTTCAACTTGCTGATGAATATAAATTGGAAATGCTAAAAGTAATTAAGAGTCAGCAACCATTAAATATTTCATTTAGGAGTTGGGATACATATTATAATCCATCATTACCTAACAATAGTACAAATATTTTATGGAATGTTAAACTAGCTGCTGAAAATGAAAGACCACGTTTTCTATTATCAGCGTTTCGAAATAATAATAAGTTCATGCATTGTGATTTGTTAGATATAAAAGTATATCTGAACTCTGACATATATCCTTATGATGATCTAAATCTTAAATTTAATCGAAATCGTTTTGCTTTATTATACGAAGTTGAAGTTTCAACAAAGTTATTATTCACGCGATTTACAGCCTCTATTAACACGAGAAGAATTTTCATCAAATGCCCCAATAATTGTCTTAGATGTAAGTCATCAAAATGAAACTACCAAAAATGGACCAATCGATATTCGGATTGAATTCAAAACATCAACAAACATACCAAATAATGCATCTGCATATTGTTTAATTATACATGATAATTCCAATTACAAACGAAGTAAGAAAAATATTGTAAAATAAAAGGAAAATAAAAATGAAAATTTGATTTATGTTAATTTTTTTGGTTATATAGACAATAATCACTAGTATTTTCCTTCATTATATCTTTAAACACCATCGCAGTCACATACAACAAAAACACAGGAGAAAATGAAATTAACATTATTATTTTTATTTGTATTTTTAAAAGTGGTGATTGGAAATCCACTATCACTATCTATTAGTAATACTCCTCTGATAGAATCAAGTTCAAAAAGTGTAGCATTTAATCTTACACTTCCTAACAATGATATTCTAAAAATTAATATATCATTTAAACTGATGGAAAAAAGTAAACCACTAAATAATTTAGATTATGATTATCAATTAGATCAAATCGATAAAAATTATACATTTTCAATAACAACAACAACATCAACTTCACCTATTTTTCAAAGAACAACAGAAGGAACTCCACAAAAATATTTTACAGTGGATGACGCTATAGAAGCGTTTCGAAAGCATTTAATTAAAAAAGAAACAAATATAGGTGGTATACTAAATGCAAAGGAATCATTTTATCGTCATTTTAAACTTGAATATGATAATGTTGAAATACCTATTCGTTGTACATACGATGTTATATATGAGAAAAAACAACTAAAAATAAGTTGTTTTGAATATCGTGAATATGAAGTTGAATGAATTTTAAGTAATGGGGAAATTGAAAAGGTTCTCACTCCAGATTTGAGTCATAAATTACAACATATTAATATAATTGATGTAAAAAACTATACTCAAACATATAAAATGGATATCATATAAGGAAACAGTAATAGTTTTCATAATAATCTCAAAGAAAAAGCAAGATGGACACCTCTATTTTAATAATATTTATATTTTTATTTGTTAATAGTGTTAAAAGTTATAATATTAATAATATTAATAATATAGATCCTAAAAGTAAATACTTAATTTTAATATAAAACTTCCCAATAATTCAATAGATATTAGAATACATTTATCAATTCAATTGGAAAATGATACAACAACATTAAGAAATAATATTATGTTACCATCGGATAATTCTGAAGCCAAGTTCAGCATAAACGATGCAATTGAAGCTTTTAGAAGGGATTTAATTGAAAAAGAAATTAATATTGGAGGTATTATTGAGAGTTCTAAAGTATTTTTCCGACATTTCAATTTAAAATACGATGAAAATTGTGAAATTAGAATCAGGTGCTCCTATTATAGTAACTATCATTATAAAACTCTCAACATTTATTGTTTTGAGCATAATGGAGAGGATGATAGAGATATAATAAACTCGAATGAAAAAGAAAGAAATCATGAAACAAGCCCCTTGTTTGATCGAACAACAAATAATATAAATACCAGAACAATCAATATCAAAGATTATTCACAAACTTTACATATGAGAGTACAGTAAACACATAACAGCAAATATGAAAAAGGAAATAATAACCTTCTTAAAAAAATTTGCTCATGTTATTTCGGATGATCATAAACAACAGCTCATCAATATTCAATCAGATTTGGAGTACATAGACAGTTTAAAAATATATGGTCAACATTATGAGAACTGTGAATGGATATATATATATACATATATTTAGACTCATTTATCTTAACAATTATTTATGCAAACATAATAAAAAAAATTTAAAATAATTTTTTTTTTTAATTTTATTGAAAATTCGTGCATAAAAGACCCTCTTGTTTGTTCTCTTTTAGCAAGTGCTTCTTCCAGTATTTTATTTTTGGTGGCACTGGCTTCTATGTATATTTTATTCTTCTCCTCCATGAGCTTCAACTTTTTCTCATAATAAAGCTGCCGCTCCTATTTTCGTTTTCGCGAAACAGGTATGGGAGAAGCCGCTGATGAAGTCGAAGATGCTGAACACACAGGCGGTGATGATAATATTGTTGAGGGTGTACAGCATACTGGCGGTGAAGCAATTTCTTCAGTTAGTGTAGGTGATAAAGCTGTCGATTGCACTGAAAGGGCAAAATTAAGGATTGCTGCACTTCTGGCAACGAAGATGGTGCAAAGGGCGAATCTCCTAAATTTCTGGTAAACTTGCTGTTAAATTCAGCCGATTTGCCAAACATCTGGTTCCTCTCCTCCATGAACGGAACTTACTGGTCGCCGCCCCAGTTCGACTTTCAGCATCTTTCGCTGCCTTGTACTGGTCCTTTAGCGTACGCATTTTGCCATCTATCGCAAAAATTGTGGTGTTTTCGCTCTAAAGAACACCACAAATTTAAATATAATACAATTCATTTTAGATAAACTTACTGTATGCCCTCTGTTTTACCATGTCCGCAAGAACGTTTCCCAAAAAAATTATTTTTTTCCTTGTTTCGGAAAAGTCCACCTTTTTTGCGGCATAGCAGCTCAATAGGCCCCTAATCTCGTCCGCCGTCCAAAATTTTCGTAATTTTCTTTAGAAAATTGATAATTAACAATTGAAAAAATTTTAAACATTTCCTTTTTGTATACAAACTCTCCATCTGAATATAATTTAAATCAGCACAATAAAAATAAAAAAACCAAAGAGAAAATCCAAAGATTAATTTTTTTCTTGAATTTTAACCAGCTGACCAACTGACAAATAAAAAATTCCAGGGAATTTTTATGGGTAATTTTTAATCTTCCTGGTTTTAAAGCAATTTTTAATTTTAAGCACTTTTCTATCGAGGATGGAAAAATTCGCTCGGTTAATCCGAGTATAATTTACTGGATAACTTTTTCCATACAAATGTCTGTCCTATCCTCGGTAGAGTAGTGAAACGAATGCGCCTAACCCTACGTCTCCACGGGCAATTTTTGATGGTATGCCATTGGCAATTTCAAGCAAATTGCCAATGGAGACTCCAAATTGCTTCAAGTTGGCAATTTATGTTATGAAATATGTTATGCCATAAATTGCCAACGTGCTGTGTTGCAATCAGTTGTCATTTTGTTTGTTTGACAGCCATTTTTCATTTTTTCGTGACGCTCACAGTGGAAGCATCGTCGGACATTTTCGTTTTACCGCATCTATTAAATTAATAAAAACGCTAAAATTAATGGAGACTGTGCATTTGCATTCTTTGTAATAAAGGATTCACCCATAATTTCGGTTTCCTTGTTTTTTCCTCTTCATCGTTAAATAAAAAATTTTTTCAAGCGTGGGCACAGCGAACTAGATTGCTTGACGGCATTTTCAAAATGACAATGGCATAACATCGCAATGCCCACCATTAAAATATTGCCAACCATTGCAATCGAATTTGACAGATGTTATGCCATCAAAAATTGCCCGTGGAGACGTAGGGTAACGTGAAGCAAACTAAATTGTGACGTCAAGCGATAGAAGATTGTAAGGCGGCCCTTAGACGGTCAATCGATTTAAGGGAACTTTCGTATATGTGTATTTTCCGTTTGCTCTTACACGCTTCAATTTTAGTTTGCTTTACGTTTCTGCGATGAACAGAGTTATCATGAGCGATACGGATGATTATGTTGCATATATTGCTTTGGCAGTAGCAGACCAAAAAAATAAAAAAATAAAGATAAACGCATTTGGTTGAAAATTGTAGTTTAAAATAAGAGATAAATTATCGAAACTCCATTTTTTCATGTTTTCGTTTCGACAAAAGCATGAGAAATGATATTCATCTGTGTCCGAGAACATGTTCACTCGGCATTAGTTTTCAAATGAGCAATAACGGCACTTTTTCTGTTTCTGTCTTTACTTCTCTCATTCGCGTGAATCAATATCAAAATGTTTTGATTTTCCATCAATCGGTGTTCATGTGACGCATACACACATATTTCACTAGACCATACATAAAATTTCCCTTCAATCGATTGACCGTCTAACCCTAAGATTGGTAATATTTTAATGGTGGGAATTGCCATATTATGTCATCGTCATTTTGAAAATATCGCTAAGCAATCTAGTTCGCTGTGCCCACATTTGAAAAATTGTTTGAATTATACGATGAAGAGGAAAAAACAAGGGAACCGAATTTCTGGGTGATTCCTTTTTACAAAGATGGGAAATGTACAAGCGTCAAGAAAAAATGAAAAAGACGTAGGGTAAGGGCCGCTTAAGGGCAAACGTAAAATATACATCTCAAAATATCCCTTCATTTGATTGATCGTGTAAGGGCCGTTTTATAACAGAACCTTTTTATGCACCACCGTTCATTTTTCTGAAAGGTTTAAGTTTATTTACAAAGAAACCGAATCTTATCCGGATGTTGATAATAATACACATAATTTTTAGTTGTCTTCCTCTTTTTTGCGTATAGGTGACTTTGAAATTTAAGGTAAAATACAAATTTATTAATTGTTTATTTTTACTTACAATAACGAAGCATATTTTTATTTGCAATTTAAGACGAATTTATAAAATGAGCGCATTATTGTAAGATCAAAGGTTCCAATGAGTTAGAAGATTTAAGAGTTAATTTCATTGTAAAGTCCGTGCCTTTTATTTTTGTTTCCTTTTTTAGGTTTTTTACCCTTATCACGAATCGCAAAAATATTATTCGTCTCTAAATTCAAAATGAAATTAGTACTAAAAAATATTACAAGATTGGTGTCATTACCTAAATACATTTTTATATGCAGGAAAATAGCGGATCCGGCGATTTACCCATTAACGTTCCATTAGGTTCAAACTAAGAAAAAATTACAATCATGTCTTTTAGTCCCATTTAGGCACATTAAAAACGGACAAATGCACGCTCTATCCAGAACGTGTCTTGACAAAGTATAAAATTCGTCAATTATATTTTCCCTTGCATAATATAACTAATAATTTAGAAATAACCAATTTTACAAATTCCGCGAAAGAGACGCTTAAACGAAAGTGCAAGTTTTCAATCAAGTGTCTAGTTCTGTTTAGAAAAACTAAAAACTTATAATAGCTAATTTATAATTTAATAAAAGTGATAAATAAACAATCAATCAAACAAAGGAACTGTTATATACATACATATATGAGTTAAAAGTTGAAAGAGACAAAAAATTATATAATCGCGGTTGTGTGTGGTGTTACCACAGTGGACTCTGGCCAGAATTAGTGATTAGAGTTACCACACCAAATTTTGTTTTCGTGATTTTTTTTTACCATATTTTATAATAATAAATAAGATTAAAATATATTAAAAATAATAATAAATAAAATTAAAATAAACTAATAAACAAAGTATAGTCGGTAATCGCCATGAGTGTGCAGCGCTCTCCCCCGTGGGAGAGCACGAGATCCATGAGCGAGTCAGAAAATATGTGCAACAAAGAACAATATGCGCGAATAGAGTGCAAAGCAAAACTAGTAAAATGTTCAAAGAGGCTGCCCAACCTATTAACACTAATGTTCGCTCTTCGTGGAGTGCACATGGCAAACCTCCAATAATGTCCTGCTCCAGTATAGCTGTGGATTGTGCAACAACTACAACAAATTCGTCAGCAACAACAACATCTGCCTTCTCTACGTACGGTACAACAACTATCTACTCGACAACAACTGCGACATCAACATGTTCTTCTGCCTGTGCGCAAATTCTGCCAAAAGCCGTGCAGGTAAGTCAACTGCAATCGCTACCAAAGAGAGCACGAACCTCACTCATGACAGATAAAGCGAAAAGAACGCCAAACAGTAACAAAAAGCAAAATATAGCAAAAAACCCAAGCCCAAGTAAGTTATCAAACTACTGGTTGAGCGATACTACTTCGGAAAGAAAAAACAATTTTGCTGCTTTGACCGTTGATGATGACGAACTTGCTGAATGAGTCCGAAAAAGAAAAACACAAATAGTCCAAAAAAAAAATTTTAACAAACCAGCCCCTATATATGTGCAAGGCGTAGAATGCATAAAGACATTAAAAAATTCGCTAACCGCTGTTGCGGACAACAAGTTTATATTTAAAATATTAACAAACAATAAAGTACGAGTTCAATCGAATGACTCGGAATCATACACAAAAATATTCAAAATGCTAAAGCAAAAAGGTACGAAGCTATACACATTTAAGCGAAAACATGAAAGGGGTTTCAAAGCGATTCTTCGCAATATTCACCCCTCCGCAGACCAAGAAGAAATTTAAAATGAGCTTGGTGAAAACGGTCACAAAGTTTTAAATATAACTAACATAAAACCGCTACCACTGTTTAGCATAGAACTAGAAACAAATACTAAAGATAAAGATATTTATAGCATTAAGAAATTAATGTATTGCATAGTAGTTTTGAGGCACCACATCATAAAAGAGAAGTCGCGCTATGCATTAAATGCCCAAAATACGGACATACAAAAAACTACTGTACAAGGGATCCAGTATGTGTGAAATGAGCTGGAAAGCATCTAACAAGTGAATGCAAAAAAAAGAACCAACGCAGCTGAAATTAAATGTGCCCTATGTGGCGGAAATCATACTGCAAACTACAAAGGCTGTGAAATATACAAAGCCATAAAAATTCAAAGGTTTCCATCTTTACGCAGAAAGGATCCATTATTACTACAGACCAAAAATTTGGATGGATCAGTAGTTAAACCAAGCGTAAGCTATGCCAAAATTGAAGTGTCGTCAAATCCAAATAAAACTGAAGAAAATAAAAAAATTTTAAACGATAGTGATATTAATGAACTTAAAGACACGGTGAAATCCCTAATCACTCAAATGACTAATATGATGAATATCATTACAATGTTACTTACAAGCATAAATACATGAAAGTAATAATTTAAAAATTGTAGCTTGGAATGCAAATAGCCTAACAAAACATTAACTTGAGTTGCAGCAATTTTTGTCTGAGAAGAAAATTTATATAGCACTAGTTTCAGAAACACACCTTACGAACAAAAGCTATTTAGTATTTCCTGAATATAAAATTTATGTGACAGATCATTCTGATGGTAAAGCTCGTGGTGGGACAGCTATCATAATAAATTCACTATTACGACATAATGAAAGGCAACCATATGCAACACCTCATATTAAATTTACTACTGTGCAAATTGAGGATACAAGTGGGCCAATACCCAGCTCCTCAGTTTACTGTCCCCCCGGACACCTAATAACGACGGATCAATATGATGACTACATAAAGACGCTTGGCGTAAGATTCATTACAGCTGGAGATCTGAATGCAAAATACACTGACTGGAGATCTAGGCTAACCAATAAAAAAGGACGAAATCTGATTAATGCTATAAACAAAAATAACTGCAGATTTTTAAGCTCAGGTGAACCCACATACTGGCCAACAGATAGGAAAAAGATACCAGATCTAATCGACTTCAGCATAACAAAAAATATAAAGTGTAACCAATTAAAAATTAAAGCTTGTTTTGAACATTCTGCAGACTCTCCGATAATACTTGACTACACAACTGACATCAAACCCATAGAACCAATAGCTAAGATTTTTAACCACAAAACAAACTGGAATGAGTATAGACAGCATATTGAAAATCAACTGAATATGTCTATCACACTGAAAACACTATTAGACATTGAACGTGCCATTATTCACTTCAACGATGTGGTCCTAGACGCGGGAATCAAATCAAGCCAACAGCATAAATTTAGAAGAAATAAACCTACAACGGATATTTTCATAAGAAAGCAAATTATTGAGAAGAGAAAGCTGAGAAAGAGGTGGCAGCTAACTATATATATATATATATATATATATATATATATATATATATATATATATATATATATATATATATATATATATATATATATATATATATATATATATATATATATATATATATATATATATATATATATATATATATATATATATATATATATATATATATATATATATATATATATATATATATATATATATATATATATATATATATATATATATATATATATATATATATATATATATATATATATATATATATATATATATATATATATATATATATATATATATATATATATATATATATATATATATATATATATATATATATATATATATATATATATATATATATATATATATATATATATATATATATATATATATATATATATATATATATATATATATATATATATATATATATATATATATATATATATATATATATATATATATATATATATATATATATATATATATATATATATATATATATATATATATATATATATATATATATATATATATATATATATATATATATATATATATATATATATATATATATATATATATATATATATATATATATATATATATATATATATATATATATATATATATATATATATATATATATATATATATATATATATATATATATATATATATATATATATATATATATATATATATATATATATATATATATATATATATATATATATATATATATATATATATATATATATATATATATATATATATATATATATATATATATATATATATATATATATATATATATATATATATATATATATATATATATATATATATATATATATATATATATATATATATATATATATATATATATATATATATATATATATATATATATATATATATATATATATATATATATATATATATATATATATATATATATATATATATATATATATATATATATATAAAAAATATATATATATATATACATATATATATACGAGGTGTGATAAAAAAATAACCGTTATTGTGTGATCAAAAAATTAATAATAGACTTATGCCAGCTTTTTTTCCAATCCTCGAAACACTTCTGAAATGCTTTTTTTGGTATCGCCAACAGCTCCTGTTTCGATTTTTCTTTTATCTCCTCAATCGTAGCAAAACGCTTTCCTTTCATCGGTGTCTTCAGTTTTGGAAAGAGGAAAAAGTCAGCGGGGGCCAAGTCCGGTGAATACGGTGGTTGAGGCATGATAACGGTTTTGTTTTTGGCCAAAAACAGCTCCTGAGCGATGTCCATGCGACGTTGTTTTTGCTCAAAATTTAGCAATTTTGGAACAATCGTCGTTTCATGCCTAAAACATCCGTAAAAATTGCTTGGCATGAGCCGAACGATATGCCAACATCATCAGCAACCTCTCTGATAGTGATTCGACGATTATCCAAAATCATTTTCTTCACTGCGTCAATGTTTTCATCGGTTGTTGACGTGCTCGGGCGACCAGGACGAGCATCGTCATTGACATCTTCTCGGCCTTCCTTAAACCGGTTATACCACAATTGAACTTGTGTTCTGCTCATAGTAGACTCGCCAAAGGCCACAGTCAACATTCCAAATGTCCTTGCGCATTTAATTTCATTTTTTACACAAAACTGAATACAGTTTCTTTGATCCATTTTTTCGTACAAAATCGAAGTGCACACCAAAACAAGACTAACCTTTTTATCTGTCAAAAACAAACTGACAATCCAAAATGGTTGGTATTGCCAACATATATAACAGACATGTGTACCAACATAACAGAAAAAAATGCGAATATCGAACATACTTAACTCACGAAAAGATGAAAATAACGGTTATTTTTTGATCACACCTCGTATATATATATATATATATATATATATATATATATATATATATATATATATATATATATATATATATATATATATATATATATATATATATATATATAAAAAATCAACACTTTTAGAACTTTGTGGGGCCCCATTTGGCATCTATCACGTCTTTTAGTCTTTTCATCATGGAATAAATCAACTTCTGCACATCAGCATATTTGCTTGGCATTTTATTCCATTAGTATTGCAATTTTGAGCTCTGCTCTACCTTTTGGTTTCCTCTTGGCCGCCGTTTTTCTTAAAAGTGTTCACAAATTTTCATTAGTGTTCAAGTGTTGATTCTGGGCAGACGTATCCAACACTTTTTGGAAATAATAAAGAATCCCCCCATTCTTACCATATGCGCCTTATGCTTTGGGGAATTATCTTAGTAAAATTTGAATTGCAGATTATCAACATTGAACACAAATTGATATGCGATGTTTATCAACTTTGAGTACAAATTAATATGCGCTATTTATCAATATTGAACACGATTTGTTATGCACTGTTTATCAATAAGCTATAATGAAGCCGCACTCCTTGATTGTCTTCAATATATTAAATAAAATTGTTTTTGTCATTTGGCAAACATAATCATAATATATTGGTTGCTTCCATCTTGTAATTAAACATTTGAATCAAAAAGACAAACGTTTTTAAAAACACTTGAATTTGATGTAAATAACTAAACTCTCAACATAGCCACCCGGATAAAATTAGCTGGTGTAGAGTCCATTCGCTTGTCGTAGCAGTACATTTTTTCGCCTTCAATTCGTCAAAACTCAATACATATAGCTTTTGTTATTCATACATTTGGTTAGCCGCAGACCATATTTTCACAACAGGGTCCAAAATTCCGGTTGACACATTTAATTTTTGCGACCATATTTGCGTTGTTCTCACCGAGGGAAGTGGAAAATGTTTATTCTTTAACAGCTTGTTAGCTTTGCCACTTGTGGAATGCAAAGTTATTGTTTGGGAAATATCTGCTTCTGAAAAGTTTTGTCTTTTGTCGTCATTCTTAATTTTATTCATTTGGCCTTCCGTGAACCAGACACCTGAATGCTTTCTCCAAATTTGCATTTGTAAAACTCAAGCTCTGAACTTGACAATTTTTTTATTGTGATCGCAGATTGACTTGGTATCATTTTCAGCATATCATTTTCCTGGCGCAATGTATCTTTAAAAACGATTTTAAATAGTTATTTGTGCACTTTTAAAAATTTACATTAATTTTCGTTTCTAAAATGTTTATGTACATTAGTAGACTATCTTCGTCATAGGAGTGCTTTTTTCGTCGCAAGAAAGTGTTTCAATTTCATTTGCAATAGAAGTGCTTTATTCGCTGTAACGATTGGTTTGCACTGTAACTGCTACAAGTAAAATGCACGATGTACACACTATTACGATTTCTGTTCAAATGCGTCTCGACTTTAATTGTGTGGTGGCTTATGCACCTTCCGAATGGTGGAAGTTGAAAATTCTAGAATATTCTCTACACTAGAAAATAATTTTCTGTAACATTCTCGAATCTTACCTACACTTATTGAATATTATCTATACAATAAAAGAAGTCTCGGGAACATTCTCGAATCTTATCTACACGTATCGAATATTATCTACACAATAAAATAAGTTTCAAGAGGGTTCTTGAGTAAGCTTTTTTAAGAATAGATCGTGTCTTGACTTATATACACCTCTCTCGTTGTGAACTGCACTTAATGGATGTATCCTAAAAGTAAGCAATTGCATATGTAAGCGACCACACAATTAACGTCAACACATTTGAACAGCAATCGTAACAGTGTGTATATCGTGCATTTTAATCGTGGCAGCAACAGTATAGAGAAGTTATAGAGTGATTAAATGAATTATTAAATAAAGTGCAAAATTGTATTAAAGTAAACTTCAAGCTAAACATAAAGATAAAGTTGATTAATTTAATTTAACCATGCGATTGTTTGATTACTACACAATCCAGTGATACAATCCAGGCGGTAACATCTTATCTTGGTTTTTTTGTATGGAAAATTTTTAAATATACAAAAATATTGTTTATATTCATTTTTAAGTTTATTTCAGTAGTTGTTCGGCCCCACTCAACATCAGCACTACCACTTTTTGCCATTCAGGTCGACTAAATGTATAGATTTCTCGGCGGTAACATCTTATCTTAGTTTTTTTGTACGGAAAATTTTTAAATATACAAAAATATTTTTTATATTCATTTTTAAGTTTATTTCAGTAGTTGTTGGGCCTCACTCAACTACCGAATCACCAATTTCGTACCGTATTGAGAGTTAGAATAAAATGTCAGGAGGGCAATTTCGGAACAATTGGTGTCAGAAGTGAGATTGTGTATCAGTAATAGAAAATGGTTAAATTTGAAAAACTGAGATTGGAGCAGCTCGAGAAGGAGCTGCAGGTGCGGTTAAGAAGCGCTTTGGAGGAGCAGAGTATAGACGTCGATGAGCACGGATTCCAATTTGAATAGCCAACGACATCTCGAGAGGAAGAAACACCGCAAGGCACTAATACTGGTAACTTTGATATCACCGCACTCATAGTTGCTTCTCATGCTCAAGTTGTCGATGAGAAGATACAGCATCGTTTACAGCAAAATGCTCCAGCTATCAAAGAGGATGTCAAAGAACTGTTACAGCAGAGTGAAACACGACTTACTCAACTAGTGGAAAAGAGCTCACAGCAGATGAAAGAAATGTGCGAGATGGTAGACAGGAAGGTTTGTGAATTTGAGACAAGGCAGGAGTCGTTCGAAAAATCTGTAGAACAAAAATTCATTGCGAACGAGCAAATGAAGAACGAATTTAAACAACAAATAGAGCAAAGGATTCATCTACTACAAGAAGGTTCATTGCCTATATCAGCTTTATCATCAATAAATTTGAAGCCTCTGACCTATGATGGAACCACGAGATTTAGCGTCTTCAGAATGTTTGATGAATGCCGTTCAGCGCAAGTATGGTAGTAAAGCAGATGTAGCAAGTAGAGCTACGAACACGTGTACAGAAGAGTGGTGACTCTCTATAACAGTTTGCGGCGGAAGTGGAACGGTTGGCCCATCTTGCATATCCAGGAGAGATTACTGAGACACCTTCATATATAGCATTCGTGATGGGGAGATAAAGCTTGCGGCGCTAACTAATCCGAAAGCTACATATATGGATACAGTAGCTAGCGCTTTGACATCAGAGACTGTAGCATTGGTGTGCCAGCCAGTATACAGAGCACGTCAGGACAAGTCGAAAGCGGACAAAGTTCCACTGGCAAATGCTTTACCTGCGGAGAGGTAAGACCACCAAAGCAGGTTAGATTCCAAAATAGGGAATAAGAAAATGCTGATAAGCCGTCGACAAATTAAATGGAGTCCGTTTCGAGGGCATGATCTGACTCCCACAACATGTAGCCCAAGAATCTTCGCTTCTCAGATTGCACGGAAAATGAACAGCCTAACTTTCAACAGTGTAATAAACGGAAGAAAAATTTGTGGTAGCATTGGATACGGGTGCATTACATTCCATAATCAGAACGGATCTTGTTCGGGGAATCGAGCCGCTTCTGGGAATAAGATTGCGTACGGCAACTGGAGATGATGCACCGGTACTAGGAAAAGTTGCACGGCACATCACTATCGGCACCACAACGGTGACGAACGAGTTTGTAGTTGCGGATATTGTTGACGAATTAGTCTATGGTGTAGATTTTATGATCCGGAATGGATTCACCCTAGATTTGAAAAACCGAATGTTGAAATATGCGCATATACGAGGTGTGATCAAAAAATAACCGTTATTGTGTGATCATAAAATAAAGTATTTATTTATTCATCAACAACTATCTTGTCCCCTTCAAATTAATAATAGACTTATGCCAGCGTTTTTTCCAATCCTCGAAACACTTCTGAAACGCTTTTTTTGGTATCGCCAACAGCTCCTGTTTCGATTTTTCTTTTATCTCCTCAATCGTGGCAAAACGCTTTCCTTTCATCGGTGTCTTCAGTTTTGGAAAGAGAAAAAAGTCAGCGGGGGCCAAGTCCGGTGAATACGGTGGTTGAGGCATGATAACGGTTTTGTTTTTAGGCCAAAAACAGCTCCTGAGCGATGTCCATGCGACGTTGTTTTTGCTCAAAATTTAGCAATTTTGGAACAATCGTCGTTTCATGCCTAAAACATCCGTAAAAATTGCTTGGCATGAGCCGAACGATATGCCAACATCATCAGCAACCTCTCTGATAGTGATTCGATGATTATCCAAACTCATTTCCTTCAATGCGTTTCATCGGTTGTTGACGTGCTCGGGCGACCAGGACGAGCATCGTCATTGACATCTTCTCGGCCTTCCTTAAACCGATTATACCACAATTGAACTTGTGTTCTGCGGTGGGAGCCAACCGCGAGACACGAAAAGTAAGATACCAGCTGATAAAAAGCTAATCCACACACACAGAGCAGAGAAAGACTGCCAGCCAACTTTTAGCAAGGCATTGGTCAGTATTTGCTGAAAAGGGTAAAAATAAAAGCAGAACAAAGATGGTGAAACACACAATCAACACTGGTGATGCCAGATCCATTCGTCAAGCGTCCAGAAGAGTACCTTTTTTTTTTAACTCCAGTTTTATTTGCATTCTGCCTCTTGGGGCAATAATCAAATTAAATAACAATATTAAACAACTACATAAATCAATACACAAAGTAATTTTTTAAAATAGTTATTTAAATCAACATGAGGAAGAGGAGCCAGTGCTAATCTCCCATAAGGTTAGTTCAGAACTATTGCGTTAGAAAAAATTATTATTATAAATTTAGTGGTGTTGCTCGCTTCAGTCGCCGTGTTGTGCCTGTCCTCTCCAGAAGATTTGAAGCTAGTATGTTCGGATGCTTACTTAGTCGTTCTAGGTATTTATTGCTGTATCTTGCTATTTCCTCATCGACAGTAGGGATGTTTAGGTCGTGACGTATTATATCATTCCTGACGAACCATGGAGCCTTTACTATCAAGCGTAATACTTTTGATTGGAATCTCTCAATGATTTTTATATTATTTTTCGCCTGTTTTATATCTAGGAAAGCAGTTGTATAATAACGGTTTTCCTCAAAAGCGTTCCTTATTATGCTATACACTCGGTGCACTTGTTCTGTTGTGGCATGGTGCTCCCTAAATCCAAATTGATGATTGGGTATTATCTTCTTTTTGAGCAGAATTGGTTTAAGTTTGTTTAACAGGAGCTTTTCAAACATTTTGGAAACAATTGGCAAAAGGCTAATTGGTCTATAAGAAGTGACTTCCTCCAAAGGCTTTCCGGGTTTTGGGATGACAATAATTTCGGCCACTTTCCATTGACGCGGAAAATATCCACATCTAATTATTGCATTGAAGAGATAGGTAAGGTATTTGATTCCTTTATTTGGTAGTTCCTTTAATATTTTACCTGTTATCAGGTCGTAGCCCGGTGCCTTTTTCACATTCAGTGTTTTGTGCACAGCGTTATGTATTTCCTTTTTTGTAAAGGGCGTGATAGGTAACTCTAATTGTCCTGGACTATTGAGAAGATTAAATACCTCGTCTTCCTCTTGCTGTGAAGTGGGTGGAAACGGCTTAAAGACCCCAGTAAGGTGTTTGGCGAATGTAATTGCTTTCTCCTTATCAGTTTTTGCCCAGGAGCCATTTGAGCTTTTGAAAGGAGGAACACGGGTGGTGGGTTGCTTCAGCTTTTTTGTCGCCTTCCAAAGTGAGTAATCTGTGGTCTCATTTGCTGATAAAGTGGACAAGTAGTGCTGTATTTCTTCATTTTGCTTCTGCGCCAAGTACCGCTTAAGGTTTTTTGTAGCTCTATTAAAATTATTTTTGTCTTTCGGATGCCTGGTACTTTGCCACGCCCTTCTTAGTTTGCGTTTTTTATCAACCATCTCCCTAATAACGGGATGGGAAGGATGCTTGTTCACTTGATTTTTATGCTCCGGAGTAGAGTTCCATGCAGTGTATTGGACAGTTTTGTTAAAATTTTCAACGGCAAACTCAATATCCTCAGCACTCTTCAGACAAATATTGAGGCACAGAATGTCATCTACAATTTCCTTGAAATGCAACCAGTTTGTTTCGTATGTAGTGTGAGTGGTTTTATTGTGCATTCTACCTTCGAGTTCAGTGTTGCAATAATAGGAGAGTGGTCTGATGACAGATCCAGCGACGGGGATATCTCAACACAGCTTCTGAGAACACCTTTCAGCACGCAGAAGTCAATGACATCTGGAATTTTGTTTCTATCAGATGGCCAGTATCTGGGTTCACTTGTCGGATTGATTTTCCGGGAACCCCAAAATTGGTGTTTAGCGTTGTAATCACCACCAGCCAAAAATCGCACACCGAGTGTTTGAAAAAAATCGTAATATTGCTCTTTTTTAATGGAATACCTCAGAGGGCAATACATTGATGTTATGGTTAGCAGTCCATATTGGTCCTGTATTGTTATGCTTGTTGCTTGAATGTGAGATTTTTCCAAATTGTCTTGTACTGTGTATTTTATTTTGTTTTTAATGATGATAGCAGTACCACCGCGTGCTGTGCCGGCTGGGTGATTTGTGTGATATATGTTGTACTGATTTATTTTTAAGAAGCTTTTGCTTGTGAAGTTTGTCTCAGATATTAGCATTATGTCAATGTTGTTCTGTTCCATAAATGTTTTGACTTCATTACTATGACGAGAAAGCCCGTTCGCATTCCATATTGCAATTATAAGTTTTTGTTCCATTAAGTCAGTTTAGAGTTCACTGTTGTTAATAAATTGAGCATTGTTCCCATTTGTTCCATAAGGGTTTTCAGCATACTCTTTAATTCATTCATGTCATTTATTCGATGTGTGGCGAATTGATTTTCACTTTGCTGGTTTAGAGTTTGCTCTTGTTGCGTGCTCTGTTTGGCGATATGCGTATATGTGCAACCTGGTTGTCTTTTGGAATCTGGGGTCTTGTTAAATGTGTTGTTTTCAAACACTTTCTGCCTTAGCGTGGGGAATGTTTTTTGCTGTAATTCTTTGTACACATTACAGCCTCTGTAATTAGCCGGGTGGTTTCCTCCGCATAGCACACATTTCACATCCTGTGATTTTTCTTTACTAGGGCAGTCTGACGTTGCATGATTGCCAACGCATTTAACGCATCGCGAAGTATGGATGCAATATTTTCTAGTGTGGCCATACCTCTGACATTTTGTGCTCTGAGCTATTTCCCTTTTTTTATTTGGTGGTTGGAATTTTATTTTTGTGTGCATAATTGCTTTAACTTTATAAATGTCTGTATTATTTTTGTTCTGTTTTAAGTTGACATAAAACATCGACAACGGATGCTTTGTAATTCTTTGTTTTATATTTGAAACGTTTGTAACATCGAATCCCAACCTAGTTATTTCCTCTTTTATTTCTTCTGTTGATATTGTATGGTGTAGCCCTTGGTGGGCCCCCAACAACAGATGCTCGTGAGTGAACTGGGTGTATCCTATCCTTATTCGAACAAATATAGTTGTTTGAGTACGTGATGCACTGTACGGGTAGCGAGCTTTTATGCAATTGGTGTTAACTGTAGCTTACCGTTGATTAAAGCGGGCCCATTGTTTATGATGGTTTACTGGTGTTTGTTTATGAAGCATCCAGTTATTAAGTTTATAGCAGTAGTCTTGTTCCCGGAATAGCCGATGGAATGTGAGAGGCTTCTAATATTTTTATTTTGTATATGGTGGTACGTAGGTGGTATTGAAAGAGTTATTTAGTAGCCATGGTGATTGTGCGCTTATTTTGTTACAAATTAAGGTTTAATATCAATCATGTGGCAGAGAGCAATGCAACGGCTTACTGTAGATTTTTTTTGTATCTACGTTTGTGTCGCGCTGCAGTGATGAAATACCTTTCGAAGTATTTGGTTCCTAGTGTTAAAAAGGTTAGGGATTAGTTTCCCATGTAGTTTCTATCACTTTTTCTTTGATTGAAGGTAGTCCAGCTTCCGCTAAAACGCATTTGATTGGGGAGGTTGGGAAAGCGTTGATGCTACGACAAACCGCGGCGTGATACGGCGCGTTTAATAGCTTGATATTCGTGTTTGCGCACCACCCGTAAATCGGGAGCGCATAATCGATTTTACCATGTATTAGACATCTAGAAACATTTATTTGAGTATCGAGGTAAAGTAATTTACAATATTTAATCTAGCAGCTAAACTTTTTCTAAGGTTTGTACAGTGTTGCATAAAAGTGAATTTCTTGACAAACTTAACACGAGAACTTTACATACGAGTATGTGAAGTAGTTTGCATTTTTCGGTTGAGAGGGCGGCGCCTGAATGTGATCCCCATTCTTCTAAATCAGATAGCTACGTTGAGAAAGTATGGTTGTGTCTAAGGTGTGGTCAAAGTCTATTATAAATAAAACTACCGTTAACGGAGACCCCTGAGGCATACCATTAAAAAGAGGATAAGATTGTGAAAGTTTACTATTGATTCTAGCCCGAAATGTACGGCCGGTCATAAAGGCCTTAACCACCTACCTCCACATCTCAAGCTGTTTCAACACCGCGTGAATCCACACACGATCGAAAGCTTTTTCAAAATCCGTGGTCAATATCGAAACGTGATTTTTTGAGGAAAGAGCATCAGACACATAGTGTTGAACGTGTAACGACTAATGTGCTATATTTGTTGTTTTTAAATGCTACTTGGTTATGGCTAATAAAACTATTTTTCCTGATATACCACATAAGTCTTTTTGCGAGCGTTTTTTCCAAAATCTTCCCTAAACATGACAGAAGAGATATTGGTCTGTACCCACTAATATCATGAGAAGGTTTGTTGGTTTTATGTATAGGTAGAATGATTGCTGCGCGCCAAGTGTGGGGCACATTCCTTTTTCCAACACAGTATTATAGAGATTTAACAGCTTCACTTTTAGGCTTCAGATTTAGGCAGATGTTTTATCATAGGGTATGATATACGATCATACCACATTGTTTTGTATAGCTAGTTCAAATTCTACAAAGGAGAAATCAGTCCAAATTCTTAGCTGAGGTTGACAGTCTAACCTGCCCACATGACGTTGAAAGCATACCGTTTTTATTTCTTATGTTTTGGTTTGCAAAGTTGGAGTCTTTTGAATAATTAGACCATTTGGAAGCAAAGGCTTCGGCTATCTATGCTAGTAGATGCTATTATTCTCTGATTAGCTCTTATGGATTTGATTTGAGGGTGCGGTATACCGGAGAGAGAATTAATATCGGCCCATATTCTTTTTTGCTGTTGAGAGGGGAGAAATTTTGGAAATCAAATCCTCGAAGATTTTTCTTTTCGCTTCTTCAACTGATTTCTTAAATATAGCCTAGGCCCTTTTAAATGCTATTAGGTTTACCAAGGACCTGACTCTTTTATAATAGTATCAAATAATATTTTGTTTTTACGGAGTTTCTTTAAGTCATTGCTGCACCAATGAGTACAAGTTTTACCAATTATTGGTTTTGGTTTGAGGAATGGCTATATTTCCGGCTGATCTAATAGCTCTATTAGTTCTATCAGCTTCTTGATGAATATTATTGAAAGTCCAGTTTTCAAAATAATCTAGGCATTCTGTTTGGTAGATAGACCAGTCAGTCAAAAATTTTGGTAGTTTTTGTTTTTTTCGAACTTTAAAAGTGTTGTTAACTCAGTAATTATTGGATATATGGTCGCTTCCATACAGAGAATCGGAGACGTTCCAAGAGCACCTATTGCTTAATTGAGGCGAAATTAAACTTAGATCAATATGGGTGAAGGAGTTGTGTGTTGAAAAATGTGTGGGTGAACCGTCATTTAGGAGTATCAGATTTTCTGAACAAATCATGCTTTCGATTTTAGTTCCCTTAGTATTAGCGTTTGGGGATCCCCAAAGTGGACTCCAACTCACCAGTTAAAATGAATGGAGATTCTATTTGATTAAGAAATGTAATTATGTCTTATTCTGAAAACTGTTGCTG
Source organism: Clusia tigrina (assembly GCA_920105625.2). Taxonomy (NCBI): domain Eukaryota; kingdom Metazoa; phylum Arthropoda; class Insecta; order Diptera; family Clusiidae; genus Clusia; species Clusia tigrina. The sequence goes on along the minus strand of OV050030.1, from coordinate 311,624,745 downwards.
GGGTGGAATATACTTATTGATAATTGTAAACTTAAAATTTATACAAACTCTACTGCGAGCGATGCAATATTTGAGTTTATGGGGGATATGTCGTTTGAATAGATCCCAATGCCTTGTTTAGATGTTTTATTGCTGTCTATATTGGAAAAAATATCTAACATATGGTTTGGGTGTGATAGTTAGAGTTTTTGAGAAGGAATATGAGTTTCTTGCATACATATAACATCTGGCTGCTTGTCTTTAATTAATAATGCTAGTTCATCGAAATTATTTATGTAGCCTATCATATTCATCTGTATTACTGTAAGAGACATAGGCAGATACAGAAATACCTAGTAGATAGTGTATAAGCAATTTGGATGCGTACATACATATATTAATTAGAATTCATTGCATCGGAGTAGGTGTCTGAGATATTGGTAGTTTTATCTATTTTAAACTTTTGTCAACAAATGTCTACGAAGAATCTGACGCATTTTCTAGCCGACAACGATTATAAACAAACCTGTGGCGCCTCACCAATAGCGAGCCTATTGACACAGAAGTTAAAAGACGCAAGTAGAGCGTAGAGAAGACACAAACATTGCAAAGATGGCCTTTCAATGGAACCCACATGGTAGTCGGAAAGCAGGACGCCCACGACAAACATGGGTACGCACTTTCCACACCGAAAGACACCACAGAGCCACCTGGAACGAAATAGGACACCTGGCTGCTGATAGAAACCGTTGGAGAGCTTTTGTGTCCGCCCTATGCTCCGACTAGGAGCGATATTTGACTTTTTTTTTTGGTTATATCTTTTAGTTAAGTTTGTTAGCAAAAGTATAGTTTTATTGTGTCATGTCATGGAATTAATAATAATAATAATAATATAATTTTTTTTGAGTGTGAAGATTGGTTTGATTAACATTACATTACAGGTTGTGAGAAATGGGATTAGTGCTAGTATTTTCTATTGACATTTTGTTTGAGATTTAAGTGGCCTTAAGTTTCTTTGAGAAGTAATTGTTATATTTGCAAGTGACGTTTTAGTATTTAAGTTTAAATTTGTATTATTAATAACTTTTGTTGTATTCATAAAACTGGGTGTTGCAGAAGAATTTGTTGTTGAGTTGCTTTCAGATTCCGTTGAGATTGAGTTTTTTTTTTTAATAGTATTTGATTGCTGAGTTGTGTTGGAGTTTTTGTTTATATTAGAATTTACATTTACTTGGTTTCTTTGTTGCGTTGCAGTGGAAGCGATGGCTGCAAAAGTTGTTGCGAAGGGGTATTTGTTGTGTTCGTTTTGTAAATTTCCATTGCTTCTCTCATTGTGCACTTTTTGTTGATTTTAATTTTGAGAATTTCTCTTTGCTGTTTGAATTTTGTGCATTGTCTAGAAGGAGCAGCATGATCTTCATCACAGTTAACGCATTTTGTACGTATGCAAACTGATGGTGAGTGAGGAGGAAGGTTGCAGTTGACACAATAGGGAGAGTTTCTGCAATATTTTGTTGTATGTCCAAGTAATGGGCAAGATTTACATATCATGGGATTAGGTATATACTCTCGTATTTTAACAGAGTACCATGATATGACAATCTTGTCAGGAAGGTTATATAGATCAAATGTGAAGAAAATAACACCACTGGGCTTATTTATGCCTTCAAATGTTTTTGTGAATTTGTACACAGAGGTATGATTTTGTTTCTTCAGTTCCTGGATTATCTCTTCCTCGGGAATGTTATTAAGGCAGGGTGCGTAGACCGTCCCTTTCACCAGGTTTAATGTATCATGTAATTTTTAGTTGATTTGACATATGCCTGGTAGTTCTGTTGCTCTCGAAAATTTGTCCGCCACTTTTTCAGAATTAACTAATGGTAGGAGGGTCTCATCTCTAATTTTCAAATGCTGTTTGTGGTTATTTTTGGAGGCTGCAATAGCGAATTTCGGATTTTGTTGGCGAGTACTATGTAGTTCCGGATAGTCATTTTGTTATAACATTTTTTTTTGTGGATTTGGGCTTTCAGAAAGTAGTTGAAAACGGTTTTTGCCTGGATTGGGTGGCTCACGGGCCATTTTTGCGGCAGGTTGTGAAAACTGCACTTATGAAAGTTAGCTGCCGCGTGCACGAGAGAATGAAAATTGAGTAGGTATGGAGAACCAAAAAAAAAAGAAAACTAGAATACCGAAAAGACGCCTTATCGCTGCGAGCGATAGTCGTAAACTGGCGAAAAATATATAATTCGGATACTAATGGAATTCCTTTCACAATGATTTGCTGCTAGTTTAACAAAGCTATTTATCTATACTAATCGATAATCCGAATAGTATATACGCTCTTCATTTCTTACTGCTCCAACTATTTGCAGTTCAATAGACAGTATCATCCCAAAATATTCGAAACATACTTAGTGAGTAAAATTCAGATGGTTTGTGGCCGCGAGAAATTCATAAGTGAAGCCAAAATTGTTAAAAAGTACATAAACAAGGATTTTCTGTTTTCGAAACGTGTAATGCTCAATGCCCATTGGAAATCTTACATAAATTGCCTGTATTATAAAAATCTGTTCAATTAATATTTTAGTGCGGCTCGAGTTGGAAACATCGTTCCCATGATAGGATACTTTTGTGATGTTCTATAATATCATTCTATCTGCCCCACAGCTGAACTTTTACGTGTTTCTCTTTTAAATGGTAGCATGCATATATCAATTCGGTTGAATATTGAATAGTAAGGAAATTTAACATTATCCTCATCATCACCATCATTATCATCATAACATAAAATTAGACAACAAGGGCATAAAAGATCTTTTACTATAATGGAAACAAACGAAGCTTTTAGAAGGGATTTACCTGAAAAAGAATACAATATTGGTGGTATACATGAAAGCCCATCAGTTTTCTATCGACATTTCAATTTAAAATATGATGATTGTGAAGTAAAAATCAAATGTACCTATTACACAGGGAAAAACCAATTTTTCTGGTTCTCATGATAAGCCGTTCTATAAAATATACACCTTTGTTACTAACCTACTCTCATTAACGTAACTTTTCCGTAAAGTAGCACATCAATGATTGCTCGGAAGACTCGCACAACAACACCCGAAAGTCTCGTTCACAAATATTTACCTAAGCTTCGCTTTAGGGAAACAATAACAATAACTGAAAAACTCGTTCGCAAAAACTACTGAAACAGTAGCAATTATAAATAAAAAGAAACGGGAGAGATAAGGAGAGTGAAATAGTGAAACTTAAAAGTATATTTTTAATTTTTGAGCTTTATTGTTGCAAAAGTATGAGTTCTTCACGCAAGTTTTGTGTTTATAGCCCCGACCATTTCTGCTACATATGTGGTAACTTTTTCTCAAGAAAAGCAACGAAAGAATAAAAATGATTTTGTAAAACAAAGTTATCGGGCATATTTTGGAAAATAACTTCGACAAGATGTTGAGTCACTTGGATATTGGAGTCAAGGATGACGAAAATGGCTACCGTTTGGAATTCCGATGACATGGAGAGAGCCAAGGAACCGCCCTGCTTATTGCTATTGTTGTGATGTGGATGTAAACGGTATGAAGAATCGATACTAAAAGCGTTCGGACGTACAATCCACTAATTCACCAAAGCTGCATAGTGAAGATTTCCCAATACCGGTATTTATTTCCTTATCATACGATTGTTGTGATCATGTTGAAATGTTACATAGTCAGTGTAAAAGCAATAGTGAAAGTGAAATCGTAGGTTGCAGTCCTACACTTCAAGGTTTTTCTCAGGGCCAGCTAAACGACTTGATTCGAGATTTAAATTTTTCTAAGAAATCAGCTGAGCTTCTTGCTTAAAGACTAAAAGAAAAACATTACCTTCAGCCTGGCGTATCAATAACATCTTATCGATATTGATAAGTTTTTGTTGTTTTATGATTAATTTTATTATTCTTTGTATTATTTATAGCACTTTGTTTGAAATCATTTGATAATTTTTAAATAATCGTTTTAAAAAATGTGCTCCTCTTTTTTAAAATTTAATTTCCAGGATTGCCTTTATCTCAAAAAGTAGAGTCAATTCAACAAAAATATGATTATTTTAGTACTCAGCAGACCCAAATTACCTAAAATTGTCTCATAAATCCTATGCCGCAGAATCAGTGTTTCCCTAAGTAATCATTTATTTTAAAATTGTGTTTCAGAGTAAGGTCAGTTTCAGAAATGAGCAGTATATATATTTTGTTATTTAGGAGGAAATGGGCATATGTTTATGGAGTCAAGTTAGATATATATTATTATGAAGTACTCAGCCTATATATTATTTTGTTATAATTGACTCTGGTTCTTATGATAAACAAAGACGCATTTTTTACTAATCTACCCCCATTAACGTATATGTTCCGTAAAGTAGGAACAACAACGATTGCGTAAGTTAAGTCGGAGCCTCCACCAATGTTAGCTGATTCAGCTTCAACATACTTACGCTATAGAGTTTAACATACTTTGTTGTAAGCTGACCCATTAACATATTTATATCATATTTCAAACAGCGCAACAATGTTCCTCCATAACAATTGCCTATTAACTTCATTTTCAATTGCTCTGCAATAAATTTCGGGTCATAATGTAGACATTGCAACAAAATGGTAATAAGAGGACGGTGGGAGACGAAGCATCATGGGATACAAGCAAGGCAGCTCTGGTGCTTAAATCTGAAGTCAAGGACACTTACCATTCATTGTACCAGAGAATATTTTCGGTAATAAATTATAACGTAGAGAATAACATATTAACTTAAGAGATAGCCACAAAAGAATCCAATCATTCAGTTTTGCATCAACCTGCCATAAAAGCCCGTAGTAATAAATGGGCAAGAACACCCCTTGATAAAGCTAATGTATTGTCTCAACATTTCGCAACAACTTTCACAAACCCATAAACAACCAACAATCATGCCCTACTTGAAAATTATCGGCAAAATAACTTCCATCAGCAAAGTGACTTTCAGAGAAATAAGAAATTGTATCCAAGCCCAAATTAACACGAAAAACTCACCTGGATATTACGGCATAACGGGAAAATTATTAAAAGAGCTGCCAGATAAAACAATTCTATATATGAGAAATCTATTCAAGTCGATCATAGCCATTAAATATTTTCCGATTGTATGGAATGTTGCCAAAATAATCGCTATAACGAAACCTGACAAAGATTCAACCCTGCCAACCCTGACAAACTCCAAGTACTTGCCAGTACTCTCAAAGTTGTTTGAAAAACTAATAATTAACTGCCTAGAGCCTTTAATTGAGGACGAAAAATGATATATTTCGATACCGCTATAGCATTTGACAGCGTTTGTCTGATAGGTCTCACCCATAAGCTCCAAGAAATATTTCCCAAAGACTATTTTTGCTGTTAAAAAGCTACATAACTGGCATCCACTACTATGTCATGTACAATGATAAAATTTCGAACACACTGGAAAGCACATATAATTCATAAGCGCAATGAAGCGAAATTCTGATTTTCCCATCTCTTTTAGCTACTTGGCAAAAACTCGTCTACGCTGAATGGTATGTTACTAATGAAGACATACGAGTACATCGGGATCTGAAAATCGACACCGTAAATGACAAAATTAAAAAGAGCAGTATCAACCACACCAACCGGTTACAAACTCACTCGTCTTGCGAAATGCAAGTTTTGCCAGCAGTTGAATTGTCAACACAGAAGAGATTTAAGCATTTTCTTCCATTTGAGTTAATCAATAGATAGTTTTAGTCTTAATTTAAATTTAAATGATAATAAACAATATTAATGACAATTCAATATGTAATTTTAAGTAATGATTTAAAATTACGCTTTTGCTCCACTGTACTTTAAAAACTATTAGTTAGTATCTTTATTGTAAACAGGTGTAATAAACTTTGGAAATAAAAAAATAAAAAAAAATTAAGAGATGTATTGACTAATATAAATGAGAAATATGAATAGGATGTGCAACAATTTAGACCACAAAATAATGTGAAAGTGGTTCTCACAACATTTGTCAGAAATATTGTTACCAAGAACAACTGCGAAAAGATTAGAGAGGCATTTAATATATTAGAAAGTCAACAGTTGATATGGGATCAGTCAAAATATCGGACGGTTAGATTCTAGTCGTGTAGAGCCAATAGACATTGATCACATTGAAGAAGTAAATTTTTACATAGCCCACTGTCGAAACATTTACCGATAGTACTGTTACCACTCAACAACGAAAAAATTAAATGTCTAATAGATTCAGGTTCATCACATCGAACAATGGTATACGGCTGATCGACTTCGCTGCGGCGGGAAATAAGGTAGTTAGTAGCTCCAGATTCTGACACCGGGGAGTCAACATTAACTCTGGTCATTATCGTGTTGGAGCGAAGATACGTATGCTTTTATGCAATGCGGATAACATACGCTCTGGAACGTAACGGAAGCTGGACGTCGCTAAGCTGCAATCACAATGGACAGCCGAGGACTATTACGCTCAACTCTCGGCACTGCTCTACCAATTTTGGGCGCACATATCCTGCAGCATGTGTACCGCGCGGAGAAACCCATTGGCTTTAGATGCCCTCCACCACGAAATGAATGGTATGATCAGAGAGTGTCGCGAAGCTACGGCAGCGAAAAACACTGCTTATAAACACACGATTCAGTCTGCTGCGGAAGAGAGGCGCCCATTCAGACGGAAGAAACGCGAGCAAGAAAGGCGTAAGTACGAGGAACTCGAGATTTACTGAGGCCGAAATGATGCTCGGAAATTCTATCAACAGGTCAGTCGACCGACCATGCCCCCGATGGAAGAACCAAGTCCAGGAAACCGTAACCACGCTTGGTATATCAGATTGGAGACGACGCGTACAAAGAAGTGGCGCCTGGCGAGCGCTGTTAAGTTTGACCGTAACCCTATAGCGGGTTGACTTCACAGAGTCTGTGATTAGGCCACATAAGTAACTAAGTAAGTAAATGACAATAGCCAAACACTCTATCCATACTTAAACATTGTTTATAAATGTATCACATATTAATTATATTCTGCTTAAAAAATTTCTGCAAAGATAAGATTTTCATCGGTTTAAAATCCTTAAAAAAATGTTACAGTTAGATTCAAAATAAAGTATACAGATGCAAAGGGCTTATTTGGAAGATCATATCTTTGTTAATAATGAAAATATCCAAAATGCATTTCCATTTTTGGGTAACTTATTTTTAGTATTCATTTTTTAATATGAACAAAATATATTTACATAAATTCAATTAAATTCATATATTCATGCATCAAAAAAAGTATACAGTTTTAAATAAATGATAAATTCAAAGCATGAAAATAAATGTAAGTTTAATTTAATACATGGTTTACTTGCCCTTAGCTTTAATAACTGATTTTAGTCGAATTAGCATTGAATTTTTTAAATTGACTTCCAGAGGAATTTGCTCCCATAGTTCTATCAGAATTACTTTTAAGGATTCTTGGTTGGTTATGCCATAAAATTATCTACAGAGGGCAAATCCACTGCGTGAAATCGGTAAAATAATTGGCAGAAATTAAAATATTTAAAAAAAAATTCCAAGCAAATTCACTAAAACAAAGAAATTGCAAGATCGTCCGCGTTCTAGCAGATCCAAGAAACTTTCGGTGATAATACGTGGTCTGGGCAATGTATGTGCAGGGCCAAAACTTATTGTCGATAATAAAGACAAAAAAGTTGTGGATCAAGGCCCTGTGCTCTTTGGTTCAGTTGTATGTTGGTTTTGCTCGTAGTCCCCCAGATTTCTATCCCGTATTTCCATATTGATATGATTATTGTCTTATATATTTTTTGCTTATTATGTAGTGATAATTTGGAACTTTTTCCTAGTAGCCAACTTAATTGTCTGAATTTGTTTCTTATTTCGTATTGTTTACTTTTTATGTGTTGTCTCCAAGTAAGTTTGGCGTCGATTATTATCCCCCATTTTTTGAACCAGAGGGTTGTATTTTTGATAATTCTTTGCAGCGTATCTGTCGCGATTTTTCCGTCGTGGTTTGAGGCTAGGAGTACAGAATCATCCGCAAATGTTGCTATCATGCTTCCTGATGTTGTGGGGGTTGGAATATCGGCAGTATATATTAAATATAGAAGTGGTCCTACCACACTACCTTGGGGCACTCCCTCTGTCATTTATAATATATCTGAATATTCATCGTCGCATTTTTTGTGAAAGTGTCTGTTGATTATAAAGCTTTTTAATAAGTAATAATCGTTTAAAGGTAGTGCACTATTTACTTTATTTAAAAGTCCCTTGTGCCAAACTCTATCAAACGCGTTAGCAATATCCAAAAATACCGCCACGCAATATTTTTTTTTTTGTATCCATGTCGTCTAAAACTTTATATACAACTCTGTGGACTTGTTGCACGGTTGAATCATGCCTTCTAAATCCGAACTGGTGGCTTGGAATAACTTTTTGTTGTGTCAAGATAGGTTCAATTCTATTACACAGTATTTTCTCAAATACATTTGAAAGAATTGGCAAGAGCTTGATGGGTCGATAAGAGCTGGTTCTTGTTGCGCCTTTGTTTGGTTTCGGGATTGCTATTATTTGAGCTACCTTCCACAAGACTGGAAAATGGTTTAGTCTAAATATGGCATTAAATATATTTCTAATATATATTATTATAGAGTCAGGTAGTTCTTTTAATATTTTCTAAATTATTAGGTCACCTGGATAGTCTTTTTGCATTTCACTTTAGATATCTGTGTTTTAATTTCAGCTATTCTCGTAATTATACCCTTTATCTTTAAAAAAGGTACGTACGGTATACTAATATTGTGCTTCTGAGAGGGGTTGCAATTTTAAGAAGGAGGCGTGGTAGGAATGGAATTAAGTATACAAATATGATCAAAATCAATTTGTAAGAAAATTTTTTTTTGACGGTCCGTCTGTTTGTCTGTGGCCACTTTTTTTCTTCACCGTTAGAGCTTAATGAAATTTTGCAAAAGTATAGTCTGGACAAAGATACAGAACCAGATTGCTATATGGACCGATTTGGACAAAGAACACGCCTATTTCACCTTTTTTGAAATGACTATAACTTCGGCCAAATTGATGGAATCGTGACGCAATTTGGCAGTTATGGAGATGTGGGTCCTACTAGACACTGTGCAAAAAGTGAGCGGTATATATTAACTACCACGCCCAGTATTATCAAATAATAATAACTTAAAATTTGGTAGAGATTTACGGACGAAATTTTACGTGAAGGAACATGTGGACATTATAAAGCCATCTGGAACAAATGGGTTTGATCAGGGAAAAGACACGCCCACTTTTGATATAAGGAACTTTGCGGGTACTAACATTAAACACCACACAAAAAATAGTGGGCGTGTTATTTTTACAACAACGCCCACTATTGACATATTATTATAGCTTTCGATCTATACAAATTTTTTAGACTCAATTTTATATTAGTGGTTATATTGACACTACAAAGCCATACACAAGAAATGGGGTCGATATACTCAATTCAAGGTACCTTACCGAAAATTACCGTATATATGCTCCTAATGATGATTTATGAAGAAAACATCCCCATTGTGTAACTCGCACGCACAAGAAAAGGTAAAGGGTATTTCGAAGTCGGTCTAACCCGACTTCAGACTTCTGTACTAGTTTTTGTTTTGTTGTAGTGAACATTGTGTAAGTTGTTAAATTGGATATTTTGAGTGTTCATGTCGTTACTGAAAATGTTTGCGAAGAGTTTTGAGAGAGCAGTTGCTTTGTGAATGTTCGTTTTTGCCCAAGTATTATTTTCCGTTTTTATGGGTGGTTTATGTATTATTGCACTGTTTAGTTTTTTAGTAGCCTTGTTTAGATAATTTTCAATTTTGCAATCTTCATATTGTTTTATAGTTGCCTTCAGTTCTTTTGCCGCTTTATTGAATTTAGCTTTGTCTTCAGGGTGTCTAGTAATTTGCCATTTTTTCCTGAGTTTTCTTTTTTGTCCGTTTTTATACTTAAGGTGAGCTGGGACAGTAGTAATTTGTGATGGGCTTAGAATTGGGGTTGACTGAATTGCTGCTTTGACGATGTCATTTAAGTATGCTATTCCTGTGTCAATTTCTTTATTTGATTTTAATGAAATATTTGTTGTCATGTTATTTGCTATCAATTGGCGATATTTGTTCCAGTCTGTTTTGTGATATTATATATGCCTCCAGATATTTGTCTATCTGGCTTGCTTTGAAGGGTTAATAGGAATGGTCTGATGACAAATCTATACATGCTTTTATTGCTAAGTGTTCGTGTAATATGTTTTTTGTAACGCAGAAGTAAATCAAGTAATTTTTTGATGTCTGCTGGCCAGTAAGTTGGCACACCTATACTAATAAAGCGACTATTATTTTCTTTTGTGGCGTCTAGTAGTTCGCGTTGGTCAGTCTAGAGCCCCATGTGGAGTTTTTTGCATTTTAGTCTCCTCCAGCTATGTAATGGCTTCCTAATGATTTTAAATAGTCCCTGTATTGAGCATTTCTGTTATTATGTTTGGATGGACAGTACACAGCTGCCACGGTAATTAGTCCTTTACATCTTAAGACATTAAACTCATCGGGGATGGGATATTAACTAGACAAAGTGCGAAAATTATCTATATCTATATATGAAAAGAAAATTCAATTTGTACTTGTTGTCGTCGTTTTTGTTGCTTAGTATCTGCTTGTTGTCGCTTTTTTTGATAGGAAAAGAAGAAAAACATCTTATGCGCTTTTATAACTGCATACATTGGTTGTTTACATTTGAAGACAAATAAATAGCTTGCACAAGTATCTGGTCAACATTTTGGATCATCTTTACTCCACGGACATTTATTAAAATCTAATCCATTTATGGAATGAACTCTTCCTTCGTTTTCAGCTTTCAATAATAGTTGCATAGTTCTCATCAACTGATTTTTATGCTCATCAATTAGCAAACTGTTAAATATGAATTTAAAATCTCTTATATTTTTTGCTTTCACTTTCACAAAATTCTTTTTTCAAATCTGAAACATAAAATATTTAAATTTATTTTGCTTCTGTCTTTCACTTGTTTACACAGAACATCATAACTCGTAGCGTACAACGATTTGCTAATGAGCTAAACTACAGTTTAAATCCACGTGCAGAATCAAAGTCTTAGTTCCATCCTAACATCTATGAGAACTGCGTTCAACCAATGCATGAACCAAACTTATCGATCACCGACACTGTGATGAGCTTTTACTTTGACTTGTACACTGAGTCTAATCACACTCCTAACCCCAGTTTTAATTTTTTTATTTTGACATGCATGTATTTTAAATATAACTCCAGACACAACCCAAGCTTTAAGTGTAATCTAAACCCAGACACAACCCAAGTTTGAGCTACTTATCAGCCACCATGTAAATTTTACCGCCAATGGCAATGTGACTAAAACCGATTTCACATGCACCTGAGACAGAACCCGCATACCCTATCCTAGATTTTTGTGATGAGTTACATACTTACTTTTATCTGCTAAATCTGCTATGAATATTTTTGTTAATATGAACAGAGAGGAGAATCATTATGAATATATGTCATTGTATAAATATTGACGCTATTAATATCAGTCATCAACTCAAATACCCCATAGAGTAAATATTCAGTTCTCAACCATATAAATTATTAACATCTAAGTACATTAGATATTCTGATGCATTATTCTGATCATCGTCTGTTAAAAATTTGTTAAACAGGGGGGAAAAATGTTTTGTTTCTGCGGCATAAGTTTATGGAGTCAATTTAGATACATATGATTATGAAGTACTCAGCCTATAAATTATTTTGTTTGAATTGACTGGTTCTTAAAAAATATATAATTCTATAAACAAATACACGGATTTCACTAATCTACCCTCATTAACGAATCTTTTCTGTAAAGTAGCAACAAATATGATCGCGCGATATTTCGACAACAACAACACCCGAAAATCTCATTCACAAAACGAGCTTCGCTTAAGGGAAACAATAACAACAACTGAGAACTCGTTCGCAAAAAAACTACTGAAGCAGTAGTGATTATCAATAAAAAAAAGGGAGAGAAAAGGGGAGTGAAATAGTGAAACTTAAAAACTCAAATAGTGAAACATTTTTAATTTACACAACAACAATTATTTTAAACTACCAGGCTATACATTTTAAAACACAAATCCACTAGACGGTAAAGCCCGTGGTAGAACAGGAATTCTGGTTAAAAATCATCTTAAACACCATGCAATCGAAGAATACTCAAAAGAGTACATACAAGCAACATCGGTCTCTCTGCAGTGCTGAGGTGATTAAATTATAATAAGCGCAGTGTAGTGCCAGGTACAACATGACAATGTAAATTTATCTATTTTTTCAAAACACTCGGTAAAACATTTTTGGCAGCAGGAGACCTTAATGCCAAGCATATGGTTTCGGGCTCTTGACTTATAAACCTAAAAGGAAGGCAGCTGTACTCTTCTGTAATTCATACGACAAATCCACCAAACCACCTACTGGCCATCTGATTCCAGCAAAATTCCGGACCTAATCGATTTTGGCGTCACTAGATTTGGTTGACTAGAACATACACTTTATCTCAGCGGAAGAATACTTCGACTTATCGTCAGATCATTAAGTTGCAGAAGCATCCCATACGTAATGCACAGCCAATGAAAATAACAAACCGCAAAACCAGTTGGGTAAAAGGGCGACAATACATTAACAGCCATCTAAAGTATAATCCACTATTAAAAACAGCTGATGATATAGACTTCCTTGTCGACGAACTTAGCACACTACTGGTCTCGGCAGCAGTGCTTGCAACTGCTGCAACAAAATTATCTTCATACTCTAAAAAAACGGTCACTTCCGGAGATATTGACGCGTTGGCATGAGAGAAAAGAAGTATCAGAAAAGAGTGGCAGAGGGTTCGACCACCCATGCTGAAGCGAACACTAGCTGAAGCTGATCAACGTCTAAGAGAAGCCCTTAGAAATCATAGGGATATAAGTTTAAGAGGTTCACGGCAAAGCTTACTCCAGGCAAGGACACAAACTAACCTTGAAAAACGTGTAATTTCGACAAAAATCTCCAAGAACACAAAATGGGAATTTCAAATGGGAAATGGGCTAGAAGTGATGCTGAAAAAGCAAATATATTTGCAAACCACCTCAAAGATATTTTTAAGCCTGTAACGACTCGTTTTCGCTGGGGTAAAAACTCAGCGGGTTCCAGGGTCGCTTACAGAAATGTATTGCAGTTGTATTAGTTTTAATAAGTGGTTTTATTTATTTTCAAAATTTCTACTTATTTCCTATGCATATATATATATGATAATATTTAATTACTACCCTACTCTGTGTGCTAGTGGTAGTGTCCGTGCTTTGTACTAGTGTCCCAGGGAGAGTCGGTCAAAACCATAAACTCCTGGCTCTGTCTGCGTTGCGTATGTGTCCCAGGGAGAGTCGGTCAAAACCATAAACTCCTGGCTCTGTCTGCGTTACGTATGTGTCCCAGGGAGAGTCGGTCAAAACCATAAACTCCTGGCTCTGTCTTCGTTGATTTATTGTCAATAGTCAAAGTACCTAGCTTCGAAGCTTGGTGCGTCTCTAGGAGCTTGGTGCGTTGTATACTCACGGAGCGATGCTGGATCAAAGAGACTCACTGTCTGGTTTACTCCGCTTATATAGCGAAAGCTTGCCATAGGATCAGTGCTCGTTGTTGTTGTGGTCCAGTTGTCCTTACGCCACCTTCAACTTCTGCTGGTTAACCATCTTGTTGTAATTCCTCTAGTTGTCCATCATAGTTGTTGCTTGCAGTAGTGTGGCCTGATCGCTGCTGTTAGTTGTCGCTTTGCTGTTGTTGTAGATACGTTTCTTCGTACGCTGCCTGTTTACAGCTTTGCGTTTACGATCGGTTAGCGTGTGTGTGGCGCGCTCTTGTTTTCGCCTTCGGTCGCTATAGTGTTGTTGTTGTTAAAATATTGGTTCACACTCCGCCTGCTTACGGCTCTGTGTTTACGATCGGTGCGCTCTCGTTGTCATACGTGTTCCGCCTTCGGTCGCTGTACTGTTGTTATTGTTAAGATATTGGTTCATACTCCGCCTGCTTACGGCTCTGTGTTTACGATCGGCTCGCGTATGTGTGGTGCGCTCTCGTTGTCATCCGTGCTCCGCCTTCGGTCGCTGTGCTGTTGTTGTTGTTGTTATAAATATTTCTTCTTACTCTGCCTGTTTACAGCTTTGCGCTTGCGATCGGTTGGCGTGTTTCTGTTTCTCCGTGTTCCGCCTTCGGACGCTGTAGTGTTGTTGTTGTTGTTATACATATTTATTTGTATTCCGCCTGCTGAATGCTTTGTGTGTGTTTCTCTCTCCGTGTTCCGCCTTTGGTCGCTGCACTGTTCAGTAGAAATGTTTGCTTGCTGTTTCTTTTTTCCTTTATAGCCGTACTAGTCCCTCTTGATGTTCTTTGTACTATTAGGCCGTCGTCGTCGTCTGTCTAACCCTTTCGGTTTCTGAGCTCCTCACAACCTGTACGTTTATTGGTCCGATCGTCTGTGCGTAAATGTTTTGTTATACTTATCCGCTGTCTTTGTTGTTGCATTTAGCGTTACCTTTTTAAGCTGCATGATATCGGGGATGGTTGCATGCTTGAATATTGTTGGTGGTTATTTCTAAATAAAATATGGTGGACATCGTTATTTGTTTTTGGAGTTAACACGGTCTCTGGTGGTAGCATATGGTTTTTGTTGTATTCTTTGTAGGAGGTGTATGCGGAAAATACTTCTGGTACTTTACGTCTTTACAAGCCATATCCACCATCAAACAACTTCGCAGTTCCAAATATTGAAGTTCATAAAACTCACCATCAGGTAAAGTTCAGTTTTAAAGAATTGGCTCTTGCTATAAAAACGAACTATAAAGCGAGCAAGGCTCCTGGCTACGAAATGATAACGTCAGAGATAATAGCTCAATTACCAAAATGCGCATTCAAGTTAATTCTAAACTTGTTCAATGCAGTTCTTCGAGTAGGATACTTCCCAAATATTTTGAAATTATCAGTGATCAAAATGATTTGCAAGCTGGGTAAAGAACCCACCTATTCCTCTTCATACAGACCTATCAGCCTATTGTCTATACTTTCCAAGCTGTTGGAAAGTATATTCTGACCAGATACAGCCGCATGTTGACAACTTGAGCCCAAGTCATCAATTTGGATTTCGGAGAAAACATGGAAAGATTGAGCCATTGCACCGAATCACCAAAGAAATGCGCAAAGTGTTTGAGTCTACACAGTTCTGTTCTGACATAATCTTAGACGTAGCTCAGACATTCGATAAGGTTTGGCACGACGGACTCATGTACAAGTTGAAACAAATTGTTCCGGAATTTCACACTACCCCTGAATCGTACATTAAATCGTACATTAGAGAGAGAAAATTTTTATTGAAGAATCCACATCGAACATCTACAGCATCGATTCTAGTTTAACCCAAGGTAGTGCTCTTGGCCCTGTCTTATATGTTTTGTTTACGGCTAATATACCGACGGATAAAAAACAACCATCTGTACTTTTGCTTACGGCACTGCGATACAATGCTCTCACGAACGCCATTACAAGAGCGTTAGAAGCTTTGGGCGTTTAAGCAGACAGGTCTGCAGAGGCACTTCTCAGGGAGGAGTTCTCTACCCGTGCTCTGGAATTTGGCGGTAAATTCCTTACTGCTAGCCTTAGAGAGGGGGGGTTGCCATGTCGATCAGAGGGAAATATCCAGACACTCTTATGGATATTTTGCGCTCCAGCATGGCCAGAATATGGACGGGAAGAAGGGGATTAGGGTTAAACCCCGATAAAATTGAATTAATCCTCTTTTCCAAGAAAAATAGATATCCTAATGTCTCCCCGCTAACATATAAAGGTGTGGAAATATTTGGGACTAGATAGGAAACTTACCTGGAAACACAATATTGAAGAAAGAGTTAGAAAGGCCAATATTGCTTTGTACACATGTACAAAAACGGTCGGAATCAGATGGGGGTTATCCCCACGAATTATGCACTGGCTGTACATTTCGGTGGTCAGACCTATATTGCTATGGAATACTGGTATGGTGGCCAGACACTCAGAAACAAAGCTATTTGAAGCTTCTAAACAAGGTCCAAGGAACGGCTTTTCTGTGCATCTCTGGTGCTTTAAGGACCACTTCAACTAAAGCATTAGAAGTAATTCTCAACCTACCTACATTATAGCTGGTAGGGAAACAAGTGGCCGCCACATCAGCACTAAGGCTGAAATGTGCGGCGTTTTGGCATGATCGGCAGATTGGTCACTCGACTATTGCGCATACCTGGAGTATTTCTATGCAACACATTGACCATTCTATACGAAATCTCAACTTCGATAGGCACTTCCAGACATATATTCCATCTAGAAGAGAGTGGCATGCCATGGAGAAGGGGGGAACTGAATTTCTACACTGACGGATCCAAACTTGACGATAGAGTCGGTTTTGGAGTTTTCTCACAAGAACTGTGACTGGAACTTTCTTTCCGTCGCCCCGACCACTGCAGTGTTTATCAAGCAGAGGTCAGCCATAAAGGAGGTAGCCGTCTACTTAAAAAGACATGCCGTAACAAAAAAAATCATAAATATCTACTCGGATAGCCAGGCGGCCATCTTGTCAATGAACTCGGTGGCACTGAAATCAAAGGTTGCTCAGGACTGCCGAGCAGCCCTAAATGATATCAGTACCATTTTCAGGGTACGCCTTATATGGGTTCCGGGGCATGGGGATATGATGGGAACTGTAGGACTGATGACTTAGCCAGTAGGGGTACCAACCTTCCTTTATGCACGGACAGATGCGGGGTTGGAATACGAATTGCCACCTGTAAACTGATGCTGAAGGTCGTGCGTGATGCCAACGGGTCTTGGGCACAAGAGGGTACTTGCTTAACGTCTAGGCTAATGTGACCGCAACTTAATAGAAGGAAATCTAGAGACTTGCTTGCCCTGTCGAGAGAGAATATCTCTAAGGTCGTGGCTTGTGTAACTGGTCACTGGCTGTTCGGCAGACATGCTCTCAGGCTGGGAGTATTGTCTCATGAATACTGCACAAGCTGTGAGGATGAGGAGGTGGATACTGTGGAACATCTCTTCTGTAGTTGCCCCGCTCTGGCTAGAAGCAGGGCGGGCTCTTTAGGCAAATACGCTTTTAGCTCTCTTACAGAGGTGTCTAGCGCGAAGGTCAAACAAATCCTGCGCTTTATTAGGGCTTCGAAATGGTTCGACGAGTGAATCGGATGTGCGTTGTTGCGCGGTGGTATCACAATGCACCCATGGTGGTCTGAGTGAGCTGGTCCCTGGACCGGCTGCCACGTTAACCTAACCTAACCTGGGTTGTATTCCCGCACAACCACTAACTCACCCACCTTGACATTCAATTGAGCCGTCCGCCACTTACTCCGCCGTTGACACTCAAGAAGATATTCCTTTTTCCACCTGACGCTGAATTGATGGGCCAGCGCCTTCAGTTTTGGTCAACTGTTCAAAATCGAGAGAAAGGGTGTTTTATCCGGAGGCTCAGCTGGTGCCAGCAGTGGTGTACCCAACAAATAATGACCAGGCGTCAGCGCCTGGAGATTCGTGGGGTCCTCAGACCGCCTTTTCCGCGCCCACAAAGTTCCGACCATTATCCGACGGCGGGCGATAAACCGCGACAATGCCACAAGGAAGGCAGGAGTACTCAGATCGGTAGTCGCCTCTAGGTGAACTGCTCTCGTAGTGAAACAGACAAATATGCAGTTGTGCCCCTTCGTAACGTGGCAAGCCCGCCCCTTAAATTGCTCGATATCAAACAGCCCCGCGAAATCAACTCCAGTATGGGTAAAAGGACGTGAACATGTCGTACGTTCAACCGGAAGAGCTGCCATGAGCTGCTGTTGTTGACGCTTCTTCCACAGAATACATGTCTTACATTGGAGTATTGTGCTTTTAATGAGCGTTTTGGCTTTTGGAATCCAATATTGGGTACGGATTAGCCGCAGCATTAGTTGATTCCCCCCGTGTAGGGACACCTGATGGATGAATTTCACCATTAGACGAGTAAAGTGACCGTAGTAGGGCAGAATGATCGGGTGCCTTTCCGAAAATGGCAAATGTGTAGTGAGCGCCAACCGACCATTTACGCGCAGAGTACCATCGGAGTGCACGAACGGATTCAGAGCCAAAAGCGAACTGGAGCTGGATATCGGCTCCCTTGCCGCAAGTGTGCGGTATTCTTTGGGGAAATACATTTGCTGCGCGAGCACAATAAGGCAATTGGTCGTTTCAGTGATTTCTCCCCGAGTAAGCGGTGACCCCCTGTCAGGAGTCGTATCGCGATGCTTCAGCGAACAGTAGCGCATAAAGCGGCGCGCGAAGCTCAACACTCGGAGGGCCTTAGAAAATGAGGAGAAGCGCAACATTGGGTCGTCCGCAGAGGACACATATACTACATGACACATTGCAGGTCGTTGCTCTTCATCGGTTGCTAACAAGTTTTCGTCCAACGAGGGCGGCCACCGCTCCCGCTCCTGCTGCAGCCAGGCCGGGGCTTCCCACCAGAGCTTGTTGTGGAGTAGTGCATCAGGTGCCACACCACGGCTAGCTAAATCTGCTGGGTTATCGTCTGAGCGGACATGACGGCAGTTGTTCGCACCCACTTTGCTGGCAATGGCAGTGACTCGATTCGCCACGAAGACTTTCCACACGTGGGGTGGCTTTCGCAGCCATGCCAACACAATCGTAGAGTCGCACAACAGAACAAGTTGTCCTCTAAAATATTCAATAGAGGTTTAAGAGGGAAAATCAACTCTGCTAAAAGTATTGCCCCACATAGTTCTAAACGTGGAAGAGAGATAGTTCGCAATGGGGCCACCCGCGATTTTGCCACCAGCAAATGGGTAGAGATGGAACTTTCACCTTTACACCGAACGTAAATGGCTGCAGCATATGCCAGCTGTGAAGCATCGCATAAGGCGTGGAACTCAATATCGCGATCAGGTGCAGATCGTACCCAGCGAGGCACGCGTACTTGGGAGATTGCCTGATAATGCAATAAGAAGTGTGTCCACCTTGTTAAAGTGGTAGGAGTAAGTTGCTCGTCCCAACCTATTTGATCCAACCATATCTGTTGCATCAAGATCTTAGCGGAGATGAAAATAGGCGCCAACCACCCCGCTGGGTCGAACAGCTGTGCGATGACCGACAGGACCTTACGTTTAATGTATGCGGCAACGAGTGGCAAAGCTGCCACGTGGAAATAAAACCAATCCCCCCGCGCATTCCAACGAATGCTCAAAGTGCGAGTGGTGCTGGTCTCGAATTCGAGAAAATCTTCCCTAAGCAGATGCCCTGGAGGCAAGCCGGATAAAATTTCTGTAGAGTTTGCTGCCCATTTTCGCATTGAGAACCCGGCTGAATCCAAACTCTCAATCAGCTCATCCCTAGTGCGAATGGCAGTAGCAATATCATGTGTACCCACTAGAGCGTCATCCACGTACATCGAACCACGTAGCACCTGTGAAGCCAACGGGAACCTGCTCTCCACGTCGTCTGCCAATTGCAAAAGTGTCCTTATTGCAAGATAAGGAGCACAATTAACCCCGAAGGTTACCGTTTTCAATTCATAATCAGAGATCTCGCTGTCGGGAAATTCCCTAAACACAATTCTCTGATATGATGTGTGGCTTGGATCAACCAGAATCTGACGATACATCTTTTGTATGTCCTCGTTCAGGACATACCGAAACTTACGCCACTGGAATATTAGCCGGGTCAGATCGGCTTGTAACACTGGCCCTGTGTGTAACATGCCATTCAAGCTGACCGTGTTGGAAGTTGCCTGTGAGGCATTGAACACCACGTGAAGTTTGGTGGTTGTACTCTCTGGCTTAATTACTGTATGATGTGGCAAGTAATAATGAGGCACAGGAGTTACTGACGGCGGTGGAACCTTGCGCATGTGATTTAACGTCATGTATTCGAGTACCACCGCGTCGTATTATCGGTTATCGGCCGGGCTCTTTACCAGCCGGGACTCATTGCGCTCAAATTGCCGAAGGGCAATATAGCGCGACGCTCCTAGAGACTTCTCCGGAACAAACCCTTGTTTGAACGGCAGAGAGACTATGTATCGCCCCGTAGCATCCCGACGAGTAGTCTGGGAGTACAAATTAAGGCAGTCTTGATCAGTCTGGGAAAGCTTTCGATCTTGCGGAGGCTGTTCCATTTCCCAGAACTGTCGTAGAAGGTGGTCGAGCGAAGCAGTTTCAGACACTTGCACGCGAGCTGTGAAAGTGGAGATCCGGTTATCCGGCAGAGGCCCTGAAAGGATTCAGCCGAATACCGTTTCTTGGGCAATTAGTGACCCCACCAGGTTGCGCCGCAACCCATCAAGCAAGACCTGAGGGTAAAGATCCCCTCCGATTAACAAATCGACTTGGGTGGAGTGTGAAGTGCTTGAATCGGCTAACCTGAAATGTCTCAGTTTGTGTTGCTCTCCTTTACTCAATAGGAGTGACGGCAGTTCACCTGTCAGGGTAGGCAACACCAAATCCGACACTTGGAGACGTACAGTGGCATCGTACCGCGACCCGATGGTGATGTGACATGCTTTGGTAACGGTGCCAGCAAAGGTGTTGCTGACCCCCGATACCTGGGCATGTACTGAGTGCGCCGGCAGCTTAAGGCGCTTTTGGAGGCGGTCCGAAACAAAGGACCCTTCAGAACCGGAGTCTATTAGAGCCTGGGCTGTGTACCATACTCCTTGATGTTTTATCGTGACTAAGGCCGTACCCAAGATTACACGAATGGAGAGGCGGCCACTTGGATGACTTGGACTCGGCCCCGCCCTATTTGCCGGACGCGATACCTGCGCAGTGTGGTAAGAAGACTTGGGTACGGGTGGAGGGACCAGGGAGGAGCGTACATTTGAATTGGAGCGTCCCCCCCGATGTGGATATTGCGTTTGGCGTCGCAGCGGTTGGACGACCCCGTGGCGAGTCCTTATGCAGCAGAGTGTGGACTCGCTCCCGACAGGTGGAGCACGAAAAGGAGCTGGGGCAATTTGCCACTCTATGCGAAGCTGACAAGCAATTCACACACAACCCGTGTGCGCACCAAGCCCCACCGAGCTGCTACGGTGGCGGCCTGGAGCGCAGGACAATTTCGCACCGAGTGCGCAGACCGCCAGCACACTTTGCACCCTTGCGGGGTAACACTTACTGGATGGGTTTGCACCCGTGTTGTTCGCGGTTGATTCGGCTAAACCCTTATTTGTGATGAACTTGAGCCTTGCGACTGGAGATCCGAAATCGCCTCAAGTGTATGAAGCCACAATGACAAGAAGTCATCCATCGCCTTCCATTCTGGAATATCTGCGCGGCCCCCCATGGTCTGTTCCCACAGGGACAGTGCAGCCGCATGGAGCACAAGTATACTAAAATGGCATCCCAACTCGCAACGTCGATACCATAAGACGTCAGAGCAGCGATACAGTTACCGATGTCACGCTGTAGGCGTTTAATTTCCCCACCATCTTCTCTTCTAACCGGGTCAAGGCCCAACAGCGTCTTCAATTGGTTGTTGGTCTTCCACACTTGCTGAAAACCCGCCTCCGTTATTGAAATTTTGGAGACAATTTCATATGGTTCTCCCCGGGTCTTTAGGGACAAATGGTATAATTTCTCCGCATTAGACAGCCGCGTGTTGTTATTGAACAGTGCTGTAAACATGTCACGAAACGTTGGCCATGCAGCATAACTCCCTTCAAAGGGAAGGATATCACAAAGGGGTACGTGGATGCTGTGCGCCAATGATAAAAATGGCTCCCCTCTAGTAGGAACGGGAGTTGCCTTCTCTAAACGTTGTCTCACTTCAGCGATCAAAATACGACCCCGCTTAAAAGTATCAAAGCTTGACTCGAGCGGCTGTCCGATTGACTCTAACAGTTATTTTTGCCGTTTTAAGCGAAGCCCACCGAGCATCCAATTCTGTTTCATCAAGTTGAAGTGATATAATGGAGTGAGTGTCCGGTGAGCACCGTTCAAAACGACTTATGAACATCAGAAGTTCATCTGCCGCCGAAATATACGAATCCACCATTTTGCGGAACTTATGCGCCTGCGAACGCAGCTCAATATTGGCTTATCCGCACCTCTGAACGCAACCACACTGAAACAACGCCTAACATTTATCGTTTAAACGCACTACGACATTGGGCCCACAATGCTCAGGAATCCAATTGCTACCCGTAACCGGCCCTGCCTCACAAAAGAAATAGGGACAGCAGCTGATCACAGTAGCCACTGACCTACTTTTCTTGTTCTGTTTTCTGCATTAGCCACCAGTACCTAAAAACGGCGATAATGCAGCAAAGACAACAACATCGCAAAGGTTTTAATAGTCAGCAGCCCCGACAGAACACAAACACCCGAACGCACGGCAAAACCAACCGAAACACATAAAAGAATCAATTTGTATATATGTATGCATGTACACAAAACTTAAATTATTATTATTGATTTAATATTATTTAATTTAATTAAATTAAAACAATCGACACTTACCAAAGCCGGATTCGTATCCGGCTCGAAGGACCAAATGTTGGATTGTGCGGTGGACTGTATTTGTATGCAATTATAATCCTATGTTGCGATTCTGAAGGATTTTTAAAGGAATATATTAGTGCTGCGATCATCACAGATCGTAGTACAAATATTTTCGTTGTATTTTTAATTTCGTTTCGATTGCTTAGATAAGGCGCCGATCTGCACTTGCAGAAACTCCAGAACAGACTGAATACGGCGCAAAGAGAACAGTTGCCGCTGCTTCGTAGCCCCACGCCAAAATAGACCAACAGTTAAAGATGGCTTCTGCACAAATACGGTATGCACCTGCCTCGACTGTTCTCTAGCTCTCCACCGCACATAACGGGCTTTCGCAACGAACTGAACGATGGAACGCAGATAAAGGCCGACAACATGGCACCACAGATACCAGGCGGAAGCCATCTGAACATTAGGATTCGGAGTGAACACCCACTTTTGGAGAACATAGCATCAATGCTTGGACCAGACCAAGTATGATTCAAATCTAAAGATGATAAAGCTCGTGTCTCTATTGGTGTAACTACAGCAAATAAACAAGCACCTTTTCTAATCCATATGGAATATAGAGTCAAATTGCCTCATCAAGAATTGCCAAGCGCCATAAGTTGACACCCTCTGTTTATGCTGTTATTAAAATTATTCATAGTATGCCGGAAGCCGTTGGGTATTCATCCATTGCTAATACTCATGCTCCAGATTTCGAGAAGCTTCTCTGCCTTGAACATTAGCTAAAACTGACCATGGATCTGTAAAACCAGTTGTTATTTTAATTATGACGGTTGATGGAGGGCCAGACGAAAATTCACGTCACAAAAAAGTAATAACGTTTGCTACACAACACTTTAGGCGACATGATCTCGATGCAGTATTTATAGCTACGAATGCTCCTGGCAGAAATGCGTATAACCGAGTAGAGCTCAGAATAGCTCCACGTAGTCTGGAACTGGCTGGTTTGATATTACCTCATGACTATTTTGGATCTCAATTGGACGATCGTGGCGTTACAATTAATACGAATTTAGAAACATCTAATTTTTAATTTGCTGGAAATGTATTAGCAGGAAAGGTATGGAGCTCGATGGAGATTGACGATTATCATGTTTCAGTAAAATATGTTGCGACCGGTGAACCTGACGTTCCTGATTTACCAGACATTAAATGGTATGCAGAACATGTGCGTGAAAGCTAATACTTACTTGAAATTGTATAATGTAGAAATAGAGATTGCTGTCGTCCAGAAGCGGGTTGTTTAGATTACTAAACAACAGATTTATCCCACAACTCGAAGGGGATCCGCTCTCGGTGAACATTAAGCTACTCCGATTCGTGTCCCAATTGTTTCAATCAAGATTAGCAAATAATTCTTGGTGAATGCAAACAGCGGATGGAGAAGGTTGCAAACCTGCAAGATTGGTAGGGCACTGTGGCCGGGCTACAACAAAAACAAATCCATAGAGTTAATTAGCAGAGGCCGTCGTGAACAGCTATACTTACCGCAGTCACCACAGGCCACTGGCCTACTGGGGAACATGCACCAAAAATGGGAATAATATCCAATGCCAGCTGCGGAAACCATTAAGAAAGGGAAACCGTGGAACACTTCCTATGTGTCTGCCCGGCCCTGGTCAGAAGAAGATGGAAAACACTAGGCAAACAAATTTTCCAAAACATTGAAGACATCGCGAGCTGCACGGTAAGGAAAATTCTCACGATCATAAATCTCTCCACCTGGTTATAAGGGCCGCCACACAACAATATTCCAATTTGCAATACACACCAAGAGAGTGGTATCAAAACGGCGCACCTGCGCTAATTGGATGATGGCCCATCGTCGCTACAACCAACCAACCAATCTACATCCCACAACCAGTAAAATTAACACAAACAGTTGATGACTTGATTTTGCATGATGGAGGACAATTTCTTACTCTTCCATTCAGTTTAGCTCTAAGCCTAGCTTCTTCACTTAGAGAGTATTTACAGATGCCTTACGATTATTTTTGTCCAACAGTAAAATCGAAACTGTCCAGTTGAACGAGCAAAATGTGTGGTCTTTATCATGTCTCTGTCAAGTCATTAAATATTCACACTACGGAGATCCATAAAAATAGAAACACGGACACCGAAACAAGAGTGAGAACGATCGTGCGAATGAAGCTTGCAGACAACGCTTTCGATATCTCGAAAGAACACAAAAGTGAGCAGACACACCACATCGAACAGCAAACATCCATTATTATTGATGTCTTAGAGTCATGGATTCAAGTGTTTTGAACTCAGAACCATTAATTTGGTTTTGCCAAATTTTTAAATACATAGAACAAAAGAAATAAATATCGTTTATATGTCAATAACATAATATTTGAATATTATGTACTTGATTTACTTGAATGAATATTAAATGTAATTGGAAATTAATTTATAGTTCAAATACATACCTTAAATTTTTTATTTTTGTTTACCATCTATTTATATACCGAATCTTTCTTTGTCAAGAAACTAACAGTAATTTTTCTAAGATTACAAGACTACTTTTAGATATCTAGGTAATATCCTCAGCCACTATTTAAATCAGGTCTAAGATATGTATTCTTTTGAGGCGCCTTGTAGTTTGAGTGATTTTCTAATTTAATAACGTAGGTTTTGTAGGTGTTCACAATTTCATTTTCAATCGTGGGTATATTCAGATCACGGTGGGTGTTTATGTTCCTCAAGTACCATGGAGCACCGTTGAACATTCTCAAAATCTTCGATTGAAGGCTTTGGAGTTTCTCCCTGTTTGAAGGACACGCGGCGCCTGCATATTTATCTGCCATAGATATATCTATGATAGATAGTTGCTCATGAATAACAATAAAAAAAGATAACAAATTTTGTAAAAATTTTACCATTGGTTACTTAAGCACAGGAGGGTATGAGTAAGACCTTTGCTTACGGGGGGGGATTAAAAATAGCTAAAATTCTGCTTTCGGAATACTTGAACGGCCCCTAGCGAAACGAAGTTTGAAATGTATATTACTGCATAACGTAAATAAATTAGCTTCGATCCCGATAGGTCATTCAACTACTCTTAAGGAAGAATTTCAAAATATTAAACTTGCTTTACAGAAAATTTCATTTCATCAACATCAAGTTGAATTGGAAGCATTGACAAGCTATGTATCAATTATAAAAAACTTGTTGGGGAATCACAAAGCTAAAGACTATTTCAAAATAGTAGACAAAATGCTCCAGAATTTCCAAAAACTAGGAGCAAATTGTCAAATTGGATAATCACTTATTTAGATAATTTTCCTGACAACCTGGTTGAATATAGTGAAAGTTTCATCAGGACATAAAGATTATGGGGGAAAGATATCAAGGCCATTGGTATCGCCATATGAGGGCAGACTACTGCTGGAACTTGCAAAGAGACTGTCCTGACTAAAAACACCATAGAAAATCCCATACAAAACGTTTTTCTTAACTTTTATTGATATGTCTTTGTTTTTTATGATTAAATTTATTTTCTGTGTATAATTTATAGCACTTTGTTGGTTTAAAATCATTTGATTATTTTAAAATAAACGTTTAAAAAATATTCGGCTTTTTAAAAATTTAATTTTCAGTATAAATGGATTGCCTTTATCTCAAAAAGTTGAGTGAATTCAACAACAATATTATTTGTATTCAGCTGCCAAAATTACCTACGGCTGACTAATAAATCCCATGCCGCAGAATCAGTTTATATAGTAGTTATTTAAATCATTCACTCAATATCTATTGTTTCGAAAATAAAAAATAATAATATAGTGGAGAAGAAGGAAAAGACGGAGGAGGAGGGCGACTAAAATATGAATTGAAATGCTTTATTCGAGATTCTATAAAGACTAGGACTATTGCTCGTACACTTTAAATATGCAAATTAATATTTTCCTTTCGTGATTAACAATTATCTTTGTTTTAGTTAATATTTTTTAATCAAGTTTTGGTTACTTCAATTAATTTTTTTATTAAAACTATTTTTATACGTTTATTTTTACAAAATATTATACGACTGTCTAGACAAACTTAAAAACAAAAGTGAAAGAGCTTAAAATAAAATCTGTGTACACGTTCGGTGGTAGCATGTTGCTCTCGAAACCCGAATTGGTGATCGGGTATGAGTTCTTTCTTAAGCAGTATTGGCTTAAGCTTAGTCAACATCAGCTTTTCAAAAACTTTGGAAATAATCGGCAGCAAACTTATAAGCAACTTCATCTTCCGGCTTTCCAGGTTTTTCAATTAGAGTAATTTCAGCAGCTTCCTATTAACGAGAATAATAGGCACACAAATATGCGTTGTACAAATAGGTGACGTATTTTATAGGATTATCCGGGAGCTCTTTATGAATTCTCGCAGTTATCAGGTCATATCCTGGCCTCTTTTGTTTGTTCAGGTGTTTAAACAGAAAGTTCTTAATTAACATATCTTATTTTGATAGGTAAGATTGGTAATTCCATTTGACCAAGAGTTTCCAAAACTCATGAATGTCGTCTTCATTCTGTGGTGGCTTTTTGGGAAATGGTTTAAAACCTCACAAAGGTGTTTGGCAAATGTGTCTGCTTTGTCTGTCGGTTTTTGCCCAAAAACTATTCACAGTTTGCATGGGAGGATATCGAGTAGTGGGTTGCATCAACTTTTTTGTTGCCTCCATAACAATCGAAACGTGGTATCGGTTGCTAATAAATTTGACAAATAGTGCTTAATTTCATCATTTGCTACTGTCTTGAGTTTGTATTTAAGTTCTTTTGCTGCCTTATTAAGACTTTTTTGTCTTCTGTAATTTGCTCAACTTTCCTTTTGCACCTATCATCTCCTCAATAACTGAGTTCATCGCGCATTTTTTATGTGTTTCTTTAAGGTATTATTTTGTTTAGAATTTCGGCTACTTCCTCGAAATCTTTTGAACGATATATCTAGAGGTAACGTGTCGCAAATAATCTCTTTAAATTGAATCCAGTTTGTACGCTCATTGTGAAATATTTGTGGTTTTAATATATACAGGACATTGGATATTATATTTATAATAATAAGAGAATGGTCGATGACAAATCCAATGGTGAAGGCTCTTCGACACAGTTTCTAGGAACACTTTTTATCACACACAAGTCAATAATATCAGGAATATTTTTTCTATCGGATAGCCAGTATATTGAAACATTCATAAGATTATTTGCATTGTTTTGAAAAACTTTTGCCTTCTGGATGAAAAGTCTTTGAGCCACAATAGTGATGCTTGGCTTTATTGTCACTACAGACTAAGAAACTATCTCCTAGAGTGCTATAGAACTTCTTTAATTGGCCCTTGTTAAAGGAGTTTATCGGAGGGCAATAAACCGAAGTTATCGTAAGTTCACCATGTTGGTCTTAGATAGAAGTAGGTGTATCGGAGGGCAATAAACCGAAATTACCGTAAGTTCACCATGTTGGTTTTAGTGGTAGTTTGTATGTGAGGTTTATCATACTTTTCTTGTACTGTATGTTTAATATTGTTTTTTATAATAATAGCGATGCCACTACGTACAGTGCCCGTTGGGTGATTTGAATGGTATATTCTGCATTGGTAAATTTTTAATAAACTTTTATTGGTGAAGTGAGTCTCTGATATTGGTATAATTGTCAATGCTGTACATAAAAAATAAAGATGTGGACTTCATTACTAAGAGCCCACGCCACCTCTGCGTGAGCATTTCTCCGGCAGTTTGTTGTTTTCCGAACGCCTAGATGCCCCGTTGTTGCTTTCCATTTAAAATGTTTTCCTTTCTTCACGAGTGCGGTCAAAGAGTGTACGGTTTTCGCAAAATCGGGGACAAAATTCCGACACCACGAGGCGATTTCCATGCAGCGTCGCACACCGGCCCCGTCGTGACCCTTGTGGCCAAAAAGGGTAAAAGTGAAAGTCGTCATATGAAAAAAATATATATGCCAATCGATAGATAATAGTTCAACTAATAAACTATCTAAAACTAGCTTGGAAAATAGTTTTTTTTATATAAATATAGGCCTTGAGGCCTGGAATTTTTACCAATTTGTCTGCACCATTTGCGAATTGGAATTTTATTACACTTTTTCTAGTGACATCTCCAGTCAAAATACACGAAATTATCAACTTTTCGACAATTGCTGGTAAATAATAGAGAATTGTATCTTTATCTTTTCCCAAGGTATTTCATTCCTATTACAGTTCATAAGATTCTCATACATGTTAGTGAAATAAGTCAAAACTTTAATTTACCAATTAGAATACAAACATCCTTTAGAGTGCAGGCATGAAGATATTAGACAGCAAAGATTCAAACACACAAGAACCATTTGAATGAAGGCAGAGAATGATGATCTTATGGTAGCTATGATCTTACATCAGAGCCTACTATTTCGACAAGTAGGAGAATCGTAAAGATCTCTATTATTAGAAATATTGAAATTGTATTGTTTGGCACCAGAGAACATTTCAAGTTGAGGATAGTGATTTTTCAGCTAACTCGTTTTCTTCCAAAGATTGAATAGAAATAAGTGATTGCGAACTTGCTTTACTTATATTATAATCCTTATTTACGAATATGTTTATTTCACATTTATAGAATTGTCATTAAGTGTAAATGAAATTTATAACGGTTTAATTGTAAATTTAGATGTTTCGTTATTTTGTTTCTTCCTATAATTGATACACCCTCATCTGAAAATTTTTAACTTTTTGTGAAAGTAGGCGTAGAAGCCTCAGAAAAGGGACGGTGGCATACAAGTTGGCCATCGCAATGCAATGTGTTTATTGATGATGAGACGTGTTTTTTTTAGGTGGACTGCGCCGTGCCTCGCTACTGGCGGCATCACTGCCCGTTTTCCCTTGACGCTTTGCAGTACTCTACTGGCCTGACTACCCCCTTGCCACAATCCCAGCAGAAAATAACCTGCGTATTGTGACAGTGTCGCGCAAAATGTCCCGCTTGTCTGCAGCGTCTGTGGGTACATCGATACGTGCCTCAGTACCTGCATGGCTAACAGGTGCCACTTATGTATTCTGTGCCTCCCGTGGTGGTGTACGCTCAATTCGGGATTGTGCTGGGGGAACTTGGTGGGTGTATCGGTAAACACGTCTGGCTTCAAGATCTTTCACGTAGTAGCTCTTCCAGAGACCAGTCTTTTGGCGCACGTACCACTGGTATTCTTCCAAACTATTCAATGTACCCAGAATGACGCATGAGATTTTGGACCTCCACCACGTATTCCTGGGTGTTTGCCGCCTTCGATGAATTTCGTCCTTCAAAATTTTTACGATATCTGGCGGGCAAGTAGAATTGATATAAAGGCACGATTATTGTTACGGAACTATAGAAGTGCTCGAGTTTTCAGGAGTTCCGGCATGGTACGAGGGCTCATATTTTTGTACAGCTTTTCCACACGTTCAAGGGACGCCAACGAGTCGAGCCCCCCTTAGTACTTAATCGTCCATTTCCAGATGTGACCAATGACGACGGCGTACTGTGGAGCCCCGTTGTGTTGTTGATCCATAGCAGTTGGTGACAGATCGCGATTCTGTGTGGTTGTGCACCTTGATGCTTTGAATTTGCTTTGCATCCTCCTTATAGTCCCTTTTGTTCTTACTCTGTATTTTTTTAAACTCCTGCTCGGTGGCGCCACTGTAACTATTCTTATCCCTGGGGCAAGCTAGCCGGATTTCCAATGGTCGAATACAGAAATTATATATTAATGAATCGTATTTAAAATATTTTATTTATTTTATTTCACTGCCCAATTTATTTGACGTTGTTTTTTTTTGCTTTTGGTGTTATTGATTCTACGCGACTGGATTCTATGCAATTGGATCCTTCTGACAAAATTGTTCTTGCGATTGAATTCTTCCTACGACTGAATTCTTCCTGACTATTGAATTCTTACTTCGATTGAATTCTTCCTACGACTGAATTCTTCCTGCAATTTAATTCTTCCTGCAATTGAATACTTCCTTCGATAGAATTCTTCCAATGACCGAATTCTTCCATCAATTTCAACTGCTTTCGTTAGCTATTTGCTGTTGCTATTTCCATTGCTAGATGCTATTCTGCTATATGCCTTAGTAAATGAACAAATAATTTAAGGCAGCAAAATCATAAACCAGATACAAATTTCGAGCTTACAAAAATATTCAAATCGGAAATCAATTCGGTTGCTTAGATACGTTTTTGTTTTACATAGTTGAGTGCATATGTGAAGAAATTATCTTCCTCACAATAGCAATCCTAACTTCAACAACTATTAACAACAGCAAATACATCATCATACAACAACTACACTAATTGCAAGTCACTTCAAAATTATAGCTACATCCATAACAATTACATCTCCAACAAATATACCGACTGACGCTACTAAAAGAATTACAATGGAAACAAAAGGAACAGGATATCCCAAAGGGAAAAAAATCAAAGTACCCTAAAAAACTGGCTTAACCAATCTGGTCATAAATCCCAAAACCGTTATGATATTCTATCAACAGGTGATAAATTTGACGAAACATTGCCTAAAAAAGACAGTAGAAAACTAATACGTCCAAGACGCCATGACTTCCGGCAAATATACGTACAAGGTATATATTTGCCATCTTCTGATCGACGCCCTTAAAAGCTTATTATTAAAAGCTTTGCCAAATATAAATACGGTAATCCGACTCAATAATTTATATAAAAATCGTAAAAATACTTAAATTTAAAACTATACAATACCTATGGAACAGCGAAATTTTATAATTATGTTTCGCAATATGCAGCACTCTGCGGATCAGGGAAAAATCATGAAATAACTAAGTTTGGACACATCGTTACTAACATACACAACATCCTACAACGTGGAACTAAAAATGCCTTTTATTCTTCTCCATTGAGCTTGAAAAGAATAAGAATAATAAAGACAAATCACACAGAACATCACAGAAGCTAAACAAGCGACGCAAATAAACGTGAAACCATAAATAACATGGTTCAATCTCTGAAGAGATTTGCTGACGTCTCTAAAAGTAATACCCCTCTTGCTACAAGAAATAATAATCCTTCTATAAACAATAATCCGGAAAACTAAACAAAAGCCGCGGACGACCTATTTGTTAAAGAAATTATAAAGAAACTAACAGATATCTGATATGATATACATACTAACCTTATTAATGACTAAAATAAATAATGAGCAGTAATTTTAATTTAAAAATTATCTTTTGGATTGGCTGAAGGCAATTAAAAGCAAGGGC
The DNA here is from genome assembly GCA_920105625.2 of Clusia tigrina. NCBI lineage: Eukaryota > Metazoa > Arthropoda > Insecta > Diptera > Clusiidae > Clusia > Clusia tigrina. The sequence continues at coordinate 311,592,809 of OV050030.1, read as the reverse complement.
ATGCATAGGCTGTAGAAATATAAAACAACTACAAGCCTTTATTAAAAATACGCCAACAAATAAAATTAAATTATTATACAAAAACACTAGATTTTTACCGACTCAGTTTGACTTTAACACAGACATAGCCAGAGGTTTAAGGTCTATACCGACTCCACTGGGACACAAATTTACAGATACAGAATCAATGGTTCAAGATTTCTACTGACACCGGCTCATTAACTTACGTAGATGGAGCCAGTGGTGGTTTAAAATTTTTACCGACTCCACTGGGACACAAACTCACGCCAGTGAACAGCACCAGTAGTTTAGGGTTGTTACCGAGTCTATTGGGACATCTGTATACAAGGCTAGGTCAAGTTAAACATTAATAAAATACGTTGTAAGGAAAAAAAATTATGTTACAAACCTTGGCCACCGTTCAGGATACCCCAGCATAAGTAAGGTCATTACAAGTCTATACACATTTTAAATCTTCATTATAATAATTATTATAAAATAATATTTTAATATCTGATTAGTAAAACTGACGGCCTGTAGCTTTTAAGTTTTAGTTCATACTGGTTTTCCGAAATCTCATTAAGCGTTGTGATTAATGTGTTAATTACTTGAACACTTTGTGTATATGATGACCCATTCTCTGCACAAATAGATTAACACCACTTTTTTAAATCTTATATTTAAGTGTCAAAGCACTAGGGTCCGTCATAGCTTTTTATATTTATTCTAAATTTCCCCATTTGTTGGCCATAAATAATAAATAATTTATTTCAGAAGCCATTTTGTACTCTAATTAAATCGTTGCAATAATTCAACGCAAATTAAGTAGCAGGCGCTGAATGTTAACTGTAATTTTTTGAGTGCCGTTTTTTCAGAATTAAAGTAAAATAAATTAGTCAGTCAGTCTTTTATAGAATTTTCATTAGCCCGGTTTTGTGTAAAATAAATATTTTTTACTTAGCATAAGAATTTCATAGCAGTGATTTACCAATGACAATATAACTAAAAACTCTATTCTTGTATTTTTAGATTCGATATGTTTTTTGACGATTTGGAGAATCTGAGCGATATTGAATTGCACTCCTTACTTATTAATAATGGATTTCCTAATTTCCCGGTCACTGAAACAACTCGCAATGTGCTTATAAAAAACTTAAAAAGTAATATTGTCAAAGAAACGATGAAAAGCGCAAAGTATGTCAATAATTTAGAGTACAAAGGGAATTTGATCTGTGTGGCTAAATTGATCAGGTATATCATTCTTCATCAACATCTTCTAATTGCATAGATTATATTATACTACACAATGCTCTTGAACTTAATAAAGAGCTCATTCGACTTGTCCGAACTCGATCAAAGAAGAGAGACAGAAAGAGAGCAAAGTGACAGCGCAGCGACGGCAAACAAGAAAGAGCCGAGTTTAGTTGTTCTCTCCACACATATTAGTGCTATTTATTCATAACCTGTACATTTCATTAGTGTAATAATTACATAAAATAAATCTTTTCATTTTACAAAAACAAACCTTCGCAAATATCTAATAATTCATTTGAATAAAAACCCCGATACTATGCAATCCTGCACATAATTTTGGTGGCCCATGGGGGGAACCTAAACGACGACCAACAAAAATTCAACAATTTAACAATTTAATAAACGTGATTTAGCCTTTCATACAGCGTGCACCTTTGCTGACTGCAAACACGCCACCATCGCCATGTATAAAGGGACAGTGTGCTAACTGATGACGCCATAACACATAACCCCAAAATCACGCAACGTGCTCGAAAATTCAACATTTATTTTTTGCTGCAACTCCATCAACTACCTCCGATAACGAAGACGACAGTGATCCTGTATCCACACCATCTGAGATGACAGCATAAGGCAAAGGGTAAGTAGGGTATCGGTTTAATGCAGTGGAGATGGATCCTTCTAAAACAAGTCAACCGTCTTCCAAAGACAACGCGCCAAATCCGCCATTGGCAAATTACGAAGGCCTCATTGCACTGCAAATAGACCACCATGACAGTCTTAAGCAAATTTTGAAAAACTTCAAAAAGGACTCCAGTACGAGAAAAACTAAAGCCTACTGTCAAGTCCGGCTGGATAAGGTAGAAATGCTGCATAAGGATTTCTTCGAGGTACACAAACAGCTTATTTGAACCTCTCTCACTCGCGATTCGCCATATTTCAAAGATGCGATGTCCTCTTTTTTGAAGAACTCTACTTTGACATACGAGCCACGCTGTTGGATGCATTGGAAGACCAACAGCCCAAATCGACGGAAGACCCATCTGTAAAGCAAACTCATGCGTCATCGCTTGAGCTACCCAAATTACCTCTGCCATCGTTCACGGGCAAATACACAGACTGGCCAGCTTTCCACGATGCCTATATTTGCTTAATCCACAACAACACTAGTTTGAGTGCGATTCACATTTCCAATTTCTGAAGAAAGCGCTACCTGATGACAAAGACTTCGATGTACAGCAAATAGAGCTTACCGAAACCAACTATCCAACAGCCTGGGAGTTAATAGTAAAGTGGTACAACAACGGGGAAAAAGTCAGCGGGGGCCAAGTCCGGCGAATACGGTGGTTAAGGCATGATAACGGTTTTGTCTTTGGCCAAAAAATTACGCACAAGCATCGATGTGTGAGCTGGTGCATTATCATGGTGCAAAATCCATTATTGGTTTTTCCACAATTCTGGGCGTTTCTGACGAATTGCTTCTCGCACATGGCGCATAACTTCAAGGTAGTATTCCTTGTTGACCGTACGACCTTATGGCAAGAATTCATGATGCACCACGCCATTGCAATCAATGAAAACTGTCAGCAAAACCTTTAGGCTCGACCGAACTTGACGTGCTTTTTTCGGTCTTGGCTCATCTGGACGTTTCCATTGGGATGATTGGGCTTTGGTTTCAATGTCATAGCCATACACCCACGATTCGTCACCAGTTATGATCTTTTTGAGGAAATCTGGATCGTCGTTGACGATGTTCAACAGCTCCTGAGCGATGTCCATGCGACGTTGTTTTTGCTCAAAATTTAAATCACACCTCGTATATTCTTTCTTTACTTATCTTCCATCACAATTTCCATATCCTCTGTCTACCGGCGTCCATTAAGTCCTTCCATCACTGCAAATTGGTCGTTGACTTCCTCACAGATACTCCTTGATTTCTTCTCACCATCTTTAATACTCCCATAAATCCATAGAAAAGTCTATATGTTCGTAAAAACCGAAATTGGATTTACAGGCTAAATTGATATAATAATATAATCAATAATTCCCGGAAATTTGAATCCATATTCAAAAATAAACCCGTAACGAATGCGCCACGAAATAATAGCATTTAAATTTTTTCTTCAACATTGCTACGCAAATCGTAGTTTCCGAACTACAAAAACTTTGATGCAACAACACGTGTTGTCTGCGCCTCTTCAAATACTTTCACCTAATACCCTAAACTTACAATGCCAAATACTTAAATGAATTTTAAAACAATATAAATTAAAACAATTTAAAAACGATATAAATGTCCCTATCGACAAACAAATACGATTCCCCTAAAAAAAAATCCCCACAGCTAGGACGACGTACATAGAGCGTCCGATCATACTGACGGTTTATGGTTGCCCATACAAAGTTGCGTGCAACAGAGCAAACGCTACTATATGTTACAACTTCTTTGACCAGCGCTACGGCGCCTTCAGGGTCGCAGAAGTATCTATTTACACTACGCAACTATACTCTCTACTCACCATTATCCTGCCTGACGACATCTCCGCTTCAGGGTCCTCCGCCCTGGGTTATCCTTCAAATTTGTTGCAGGATGCTTCCCTGCTTCTGGGTTCCTTGCCCTGGGATTCCTCCTGTAGGTCCTTAAGACCGGCTGCGCCAAAATGTTGGGGCCCGTACTTGCTGGTGTCCTCGGGAGCGTCCTCTTGCTGCCTGTCCCGGGCGCGCGCGTACCTACAAACCTAAAACTTATTCACAGAATAAACAACACTCACTTTATTTAGTTAGAAAACAACAATAAACTTTATTCTTAAAATACTAATTCTTATATACTATTTACAAAGAACACTTTCAGTCTGCGTACTGACCTTTCAGGTGTTCTAGTTTCGCACCTGTGAATTGGTGTCAGTTGGTCAATCCAACTGACCTACTGTAAAAGTGTCGACGGTGCATTCTAAATTCCAATGCCCTTCGTCGACTCGACTGCGGAAATGTAACACCCTAAAAGTTTACATAATCATTAGTACATAAATTCTGGTTATTTATAATACTCGCACCCTAAAAATATGTGCTTTCTTACTTAATTTAATTGCTTAAAGCTAACCACACCAAATGTGTAGTATCTGTTAGGAGTCGGTGCTGTGAGTCAACTACTCGCAGGCAGCTTGATTCTAACTCACAACAACTCTCACTTTTGTATTACTTTGAACTATTAAATTTTTTTAAGTTTAACTCAAAAAACATAAATTCTTTTGTAAACATTTTTGTAGTTCATCATTTTAAATACTATTTTGAATTAATTATAATAATAATATATTTTATATTAATATAAAATAGTCATTGAATTTCTGAAATATACATTTTTTTTTTTTTACCAAAGGCTTGGTAAAAATATCTGCAACTTGCTGATTCGAGGAAACAAAATTAATATTAAACATTTTTCTTCATATTTTTCTGTAATAAAATGATATTTAGCAACAATATGTTTAGTGCGCTTATGGAACTCAGGATTTTTAATTAAACGTATAGCCCCTTGATTATCTACATTCAAATTTATCTGCAACTGTTGAGTTGGTTACAGGTCATGGAGTATTTGTCGAATCCATATAAGCGCTTTTACTGCATGATAGCCCGGAACGACCTCAGATTCAGTAGTAGATAAGGGAACGCACTTCTGTTTTTGCGATACATGACGACCTCAATGCCACTTGTTAACTTTCTCGTAGCGACTTCAACAGCATAATCGGCGTCACTGAAAAGATTCAAAATCAAAAGATCTTTACTCAGAAAGGTGAGACCGTACTCTTTTATGCCATTCAGGTATCTGTAAATCCGTTTGAGATACAGATGGTGTCTCCAAATATCTACTCACGAAGCTAACTGCAAACCATATGTCGAGACGTTTCGCCAACATAAGATACATTAAACAGCTTGTCTAAAGGGATAATTTATTAACGAAGAGTCGCCACTCGTTTTTTATCCATTAGTTGATGTGCACAGGCTAACCATTCATGTTGAAAGTGTAGCTTCTTAACATAACCCATCTGATTGATATGCAGATCGCCATCTTTCATAAGCCGTATTTCTAAACCAAAGAAATATCTGGCTTCGTAAACCTTTACTTTGAAACTCTGCTTCAAAAATTAAAAAAAACGATCGATGTCGCTTTCGTTGGTTTACTAATTAATCCATCGTCGATGTATATTGCCTGTTGTTACTTTTATTGCTAACAACCACACAATTATCAGCCTTGGTGGCTTCTAGGCTAAATCACTTTGAAAGCTTCGGAAAAGTTCGATTCCCACATCTGAATGCTTGTTTCAAGTCGTACAATCCCCTACCTTGCAAAATCGGCCCGATCCATTACTATAGACTTCTAGTTGCTGAACATAGATATACTCCTGGACAGTGCTATTCAAAATCGCTTTTTCATGTCGAAACGGTCCGGTGCGGTTATTGCAAGAAAAGCTCTTATGTACATTAACTTTGCTACAGTGCTAAAGGCTTCGATGTAATCAATCCCGTATTTTTGCGTGAATCCACGTGTTACTAGCCTCGCCTTATATCGTTCACCTTATTTTCAGTTGAACCCTTAATTGCATACACCCACTTGTACTGATAATTTTGCATTCTTGTGGTGGCTCAGACAACTCCCACATTTTGTTCTCCTCCAGCGAATTAATCTCCTAATTCATGGCCTGTTTCCATTTTTCAGCTTCCTGACAATTTTTAATCTCCCGCAGACACGATGGAACTCCACAATTTCCTAGAAACGCATGCCCAACCGCCAAAACCAAATTTAGAGATTGCGATTGTCAATTGCCAGTGCTCTCATGCCTATCCTTGAACTAGTTCCTGTTCGATTTAGCAAGTTGACATCAGAGTTTGTGGCTTCAGCCAAAAACTTTTTATTCAGATTCTTAGCATGTAACATGGAGCTTGCTGCCTCGACAATCGTGCTTATCTCCCTCTCATCAAAACCCTTTTGCTCTGGGTTATATGTTACTTTCTTTTATGAATTACGGTATTCTTTCGAAACAGCAACTCTACACCTTCGTTCATAAACTCAGGCCCATTGTCTGTACAGAAAATTTTTAGTTTTCGGCCGGTTTTCATAATCAATTCCTCCAGAAGTCCGCAGCCCACACTTTTTTCCGTCATGAAATAAACTTTCTTAAAAGGAGAGAAATCATCTTTTAATAAAATAAAATAAATTGCTCCACCAATAGATTTCTTTTCCATAGGGCCGCATATATCGCCATGCACAAGATCAGCTGTATACGAAGATTTGCTGTCGCTACTATTGGGGACCGTGTTTGCCGATGTCCGTGGGGAGCATCCTTTTACAGTCTGTATTGGCCGCGCGTGTAGCTGCAAACCTAACAATCACTTACAGTGTAAACATTGCATTGTTTTAAGTTCAAAACACCAAGAAGTTTATTCTTAAAATCATAATTCTTATATACTATTTACAAAGAACACTTTCAGTCTACGTATTGAAGTTTCTGGTGTTCCAATTACGCAACTGTTGATTGATGTCAGTTGGTCAAGCCAACCGACCTACTGAATGTAAAGCTGTCGAGGGTGCATTCTAAATGCTCCTCGTCAGCTTGACTGGGGAAATATGACACCCTAAAATTTACATAATAATTAATACATAAATACTATTCATTTACAATATTTGCACCCTAAAAATATGTGCTCTCTTACTTAACTTAATTGTATAGAGTTAACTACGCCAAATGTGTAGTGTCTATTAAGAATTCGTGCTGTGAGTCAACTACACACAGGTAGCTTGATTGTAACTCACAACATCCTTCCCCTTTTTCTAGAACAAGTTAGTGCAACTAACTCGTAATGAATATTTACAATATTTTTCTTGCAATGTAAACAATTCTGTGCATTTCCTTAACTCTATAATACATGTTTATAATTAGGTCTTTTTTTTAAATCGCCTTATTTGTGTTCTACCATTGTTTTTTTTTGTTTTTTTATTTTTTTTTCTTTTATTCCTTTCTTTCCTATATTTTTTTTTTTTTGTTTAACTTTTGTTTTCCTTTTTGTAGTTTTCTTTTTTTGTTCTTTTATTTCCATCTATTTATTTATTTTTTATTCCCCTTTTTATATTTTGGTCCTTTATAGACTCTTTTCTCACTGGCGTATATATTTACAAACAAAATTAAAACTAATTACAACTTTAGCTTATGCTACCCTTGTATACATCGGGTTCTGTGCAATTGCTGGTCCTGGTAACGCCTGTCCTGTGAGAGTGAAGTCCCTCCCTGCATACCCCTCCCTTCTTTCTGGACCGGCACGTATGATATTCTAGCATGGCGATTTTTTATCTTTAAAACTTCGCTTATAGTGGCCTTCTTCTTTTGATTTGTATGGCGTGCCCCAACGGATGTAGGTGGTAATGCCTCTGGTTATAGTATTCAGCTTGTAAAATGCATTTGAAATACATGAGAGATTACAATACGCCTCCGTTATTTACTTTGCAGCAATGCGTTTTATGGTGGAAGTGTTTCTCTTGAGCTTTCTCATAATGGAATTTGACTTCGTTGGCCTCGATATGTAGACTATCGGTATTTCTCTGAGATACACGTTTAATGACACAATTTGCGTACTCCGATCAGATACCAGTCCCTGTGTCTTCTTCTAGTAAATCAATTTCATATGCGAATAATATTTCTTATGTTCATCCTCTAGATTAAACATATACTTTAATGAAACAATTGACTTCCGTAGACAAATTTCCTCTGTTTATTATATTTGGTGGTGGTTTCAATCACACTCCTTATGCTTTTGCCCATCTTCAATTTATTCAAATTCGAATCTGTTAAGATTGTGATACACTGGGTGGACATTGTAACGTAAGACTGTCCAATGCAAAATAAGACTCCGCAAGGAAACTTGTTTATTTTTTCGTTGCTTGTCAATAAACCCATCCACAACGTGTGCAAACACTGCGGCCATATGCTGCTTCGAGAAATATTACATCAGTCGCCATTCATCCCCAATCCATCGAATAATACGTTGGTCCCTTAGTCCGCACCGTCTTCCGATATACGCAGTTCCTGGAACTTCCTGCTTCGATTCACATCATCAGAGCTGAATACTTATAATAATTTTCATAATTTTCTAGTTAACATTTTAGTTTGATATTTATACACTTTACCTTTAATAGGGTATACTAATTTTGTGCTTTTGAGAGGAGTTGCAATTTCAAGAAGGAGGCGTGATAGGTATGGACATATATATACAGATATGATCAGAATCACTTTCTAAGCAATTTTTATTTTGTCCGTCCGTCTGTCCGTCTGTGTGTCCACTTTTTTTCTACACCGTTAGAGCTATTTAATGAAATTTTGCAAAAGTGTAGCCTGGATAAAGATACAGAACCAGATTGCTATATGGGCCGATTTGGACAAAGACCACGCCTACCTCCCATATAAGGAACTTTCTTCAGCTTTTTTAAAATGACTATAACTTCGGCCCAATTTGCGGAATCGTGACATTATTTGGCAGTTATGGAGATGTGGGTCCTAGTAAACACTGTGCAAAAAATATTAACAAATATTCATAAGTTAAGATCCGGTAGAGATTTACGGACGAAATTTTACATGAAGAAACATGCGGACATTATAAAGCTATCTGCAATAAATGGGGCTCATCAGAGAAAAGACACACCCACTTTTGATATAAGGAACTTTCGGATCTAAAATTAAAATTAGCCTACCTATGCTCGTATTGATGCCAGCGGAATAAAAATTTGCAGAAATATACATGGGGTCCTTAATAGTGTGTGTGCAGAATATGAAGATCATAATACAACTGCCGCGCCCACAATTAACCAAAAATCATTACTGTGTTCCTATTAAAGATTTTTCAACAAAATTTTACAGGAATGTTGCAGGAACTAACATTAAACACCACACAAAAAATGGGCTAGTTTTCTCTACAGCCACGCCCACTATTGACATATTATTATAACTTACGACCTATACAATATTTTTGCACAAAATTTTATATTAGTACATATATGGACCCTACAAAGCCATATATAAGATTCGGGCTCGATCAGAGGAAGGATACGCCTCCCTCCCATATAATGAACTTTGGGGACCCCACGTAAAGACAATTGCCCTATCTATGCTTCTAGAGATGATATATGAAAACAAATTGGTAGATGTATACACTAGGACTGTACTAGCATGCATTCCAAATATGGGCAGATTATTGCTACTGCCACGCCCACAATTAACCAAAAATCATTACTAGATTCCTATTAAAGATTTTTCAATGAAATTTAATAGGAATGTTGCGGGTACTAACATTAAACTCCACACAAAAAATGGGCGCGTTATTTCTAAAGCCACGCCCACTATTGACATATTATTATAACTTTCGACCTACACAATAATTTTTTACGAAAGTTTATATTAGTACGTATATGGATCCTACAAACTCATCCACAAGAAATGGAGTCGCTATAATCAATTCAAGGTACCGTACCGCAAATTAACGTAGATATGCTCCTAATGATGATATATGAAAAAACATCCCTATTGTTGAACTAGCACGCACAAGAAAAGGTAAAGGGTATTTCGAAGTCGGTCTAACCCGACTTCAGACTTCTGTACTCGTTTTCTATGTTTAAGTTTAGTCGAACATTTCATAAGTTAATTTAATAAATCAATTTCAAAATTATATAATAATCAAATATACTATATATTTTATATATATTCTTGGGTATAATTTTCCTATTTAGTATAATTTGTGTTTTCTTTGGATTAATACTTTTATTTCATTATAAATTTAGATTTTTAAATAATTAATTTCTTTAACTCTAATTATTTTCTAAACTACTTTTGTTTTTAATTTTAACTTTTACACAGATTATTATTCTTCAATTTATAACTTTTCTTAATGCGAGTATATTATGCATATTTAATATGCAGTAATCTGTACTTATTTTGTGAAATTTGTAAGAACCAAAATTCGTTTAGAATAAAAGTATAATTTCTTTTAATTCATTCGTTTCCATCTATATTTATTTGTTCTTCATATATTAGTTTCTTTTTATTACTTTTTTTTGTTTGTTTAAATGTTTCATAATTCCTTTCATATCATTTTTTTTTTATATCATATCTTTAAAAATTTTTCAATTCTGAGCAAATTCATGAATATTTTAGATAAACCCGTTTATGTGAAACCATTGTCCATTGCATGACTCAATTTTTCATGGCATCTAACTATTCTATATGTTTAAATTTACTTCTAGCCTGCTATCTATATATCCATTAACAAGTGTATTTTCCTACACCCTGCAACTCGCTCGTATATGGCTACAAAAATACATTCAAGGCACTCTCAATTGTTTATAATTAATTGCTACAGTTATTACCTAATGTTGTAATGTTAAGCTAATAATATTCTTCTATTCCAACATATACATACATTTTTATTTCCCACACGCTAATATCCTTAGTCTACATGTAGCCTGCTGCAGTATGTAAATATCTGCAAAAATATACGTACATACCCATTCCTCTTAACTACAATACTTACTTCCTTAAATATACGTACGTACATTCATTCTGTATATTATACACCTACCTACATATATATATTCTTATTTCACCAACGGTTACGTTGCTTGCTTCATCAAGCCTGTGCCCGGCGTTAATGTTTACGAATTATTATTTGTTGAATTATTATTTAATATTTTAAAAAATATATATTTTTCTCTACTGCTCTTCATTCGGCTATAGTGCCTAATGAGCATATTTATATTACGTCAATTTTTACTCGACCGAGTTTAATTGGCACACTTCTGCTGGCATTGACTTTGGAAGTCGGAACTGTGCTATTTGATATACGTATGCGACATCAGTTTCTTTCCGCTGTTCTTCTTGTGTTTACACTTGTGAAACACTGTCAACACATGTCTATAATTGTGTAGTCTCGTAAGGAACAATGTCAATAAATTAATATGTAGCTTCTTGTCACGACTGTTGTAAATGCGCTGCGGATTTCTGCTACTAAATACGGACCTATCCAAACAAGTGAGAATGTGTTTCTTCTAGCCTGATTCTTCATTAGGACCTGGTCACCCACATGAAAGACTACTGGGTTAAGTACCTTGTTGTAGGCTTCCCTGGCTACCCGTTTAGCACAATCCTTGTTTTCTCTAACCAATTCATGCGCTCGCTGTAGCTGATACTTTTGCAGTTTATTGTGGTCATCAGCATTGTATACTGGCGCACATTTGCACTTCAAATTTGCTGGCATGTTGAAATCAAACCCGTAGAATGTTCTAAACGGAGTTTGCTTCGTTGATACATGTACCGTATTATTGTGTACATGCATTGCAGTGTTCAACCATTGATCCCAATTCGAGCCATATTCCTTGGTAAAACTGCGCAAGTACTCGGCCAGAGGTCGATGACTACGCTCCAATGAGCCATTCGCCTCGGGATGATATGGTGTTATATGCAATTTCTTGATTCTCAACATTTTACACGTTTCTCATAATAGTTTCGATACAAAATTTGAACCATTGTCGGTTATCAAGACTTTAGGTATGTTGTACCGTGCTATAATTTCGTCAAAGAATGCCTTGGTCACCCACCGTACTTGTTTCAGCATCGGGTATAGCCCCGCACGCCATATACTTTGAGAAACCGTCTTGGAACGTCAAGATGTATTTATTTCCCGAAACTGTTTCAGGTAAAATACCTACAATATCCATATGCACTTTATCAAATGGCTGGTTTGGTGTATCAGATAACACCATAGTATCTTTGTTAGCCTTGAACTCTTGTTGGCCGGACATTTTGGACAACTCTTTATATACTTTTTTATGTCTCGGACCATACCTTTCCATCCGTATACTCGCCTAATTCTGTCATGGGTTTTTCAGAATCTCTGGTGTCCACTTAGAGGTGAATCATGGAAACCCTTTAACACAGCCTGGATATTTTTTTTATCCTCCAGCCATTCCACACTACTGGCTGTTTGTTCATTGGCATCGAAACCCGCATTGCTAACATCTCTTGTCACATCAATTTTATCCCCTTAAATTCTCCCGGCCTTCTCCTTCCCTATCTTTGTTTTGGCCCTCCTTTGCACTACTGATACCTTCTGTGCTTGCGTCCGCATTCAGACAATTTGTGTCTGAACCTGGCTAGCCTAGACGTTTGGTCTTTCAAATTGGCTATGGCTCTCAACGGCTGGTTATCAGTGTATATTTTAAATGGGCGACCTAGCAGATATGCCCCAAAATTCTTCGTAGCCCATACTATGGCTAGAAATTCCTTCTCTATTGTGGAGTATCTTTTCTCCGTATCGCTAAGCGCCCTGCTTGCGAATGCTATTGGTCAGTCATTACCGACTTCCCCTTGTGACAATACTGCCCCTAATGTTTCATTGCTAGCAGCAGTGGTCAACAAAAAAGTTTGCTCAAAGTCGGGGTACGCCAAAAATCGGTGGCGAGCTAGTTATTTCTTTTAGCCTCTCGAATGCTTGCTGACAGCTCTCTGTCCATTCGCACTTTGCTTCTTTTCGTAGCAACTTATTCACTGGCTAAGCAATTCCGGCTAGTCCTTCTACGAACTTTCTATAATAGTTCACTAGTCCTAGGAATGCTTGCACTTCCTTTCTATTTCTCGGAATCGCTAAATTTTTAACGCATTCCACCTTCTCCGGGTCAGGCAGTGCTCCTGCCTCTAAGCAACGATGGCGTAAATAAACCAACTCTCTTCGCAAAAATTGACATTTCTCCGTATTTAATTTCAAATTTTGTTCTCGTAATTTCTGGAGCTGCTTGCACAAGCGTTGCGAATGCTGTTGCAAGCTCGTCCCATAAATTACAATATCATCGAGATACACAGAACAATCTAATCCTTGCAAGCCTGCTAGCACATGGTTCATCAGCCGTTGGAAGGTAGCCGGTGCTCCTGTTAAGCCAAACTCCTTCTATTAAACTCATAATGCCCTAAACCGGTGCTGAACGCGGTTTTCTGCTGGGGATGCACCAGAACTTGGTGGTAGCCACTCGCTAAATCAAGTGTAGAAAAATATCTACTGTGTCCCAATTGATCCAGAATTTTTTCTATCCTTGGTATCGGGAACACCTGCTTGATAGTGGCGTCGTTCAATTTCCTAAAATCGACGACCATTGTCCACTTCTTTTGACCCTGAGCACCTCCCTTATTTGGTACTACAATTATTGGTGCGTTCCAAGGCGAGATACTCGGTGAAATTATGTTATCCTTTAACATTCCTTATACTTGCCTCTTGACCTCATCTTTGTGAGCTTGTGGCAATCTGTACTGTTTCTGGTTAATTAGTGGTAGATCCACTCTAGTAGGTATTTCATGCTCTACCTCTGGTGTATACGTCAGCTGGTCTCCTTCCAGCAAAAATATGGCATGGAATGACGTACAAATGGCTTCTATTGATGCCTTCTCTTCTGAATTTACGCTTGGGTCTAACTTCAGTGATTCTAGTACTTTCTCCATCCTTTTTCTTATATCTACCTGCTTAATCTGATTAACAGATCTATAATTCGGTTCTTTAAAATTATCATAGCTTGTGAAATTAGGCCTAAAATCCTTATCCATATAGTAGTCCTATTCCGATGCATTTAGTACGCAAGCGTACGTCTTAGACTTGTCAACGTGCGTTATGGTTTCTCTCATATATACGCCCTCCGCTAGCTGCTGCTTGTGCAAAACAACAGTCCTAAATCTCGTATTTACATGCATAGTAACTACTCTGGTCGACCTTGCGTTTACTAGCTCCATACCGCACTTCTTAACCCTATAAACTGTTCCTTCCTGCAATGACTTGAATGGAAGAGTAAGGATTATATTCTTATCATCATCATAAACTGCTTCTCGAGCACATCCAGTATGGTGCGACCCCAAAGATTATCGCGGCCAATTATCCCATCAGCCGGGATACCTTTCCTATCCACTTCCACTGCGTGCACTCTAAAACTCATGCCCTTAACTTCACTATGTCCTATTCTGAGCGACCCCAATGTCCTGATGCACCCTCCAAACGCTCCGTTAAGCATTCTTACGTCCATTTGATTAATATCTAGCCATTTCCGTAAAAAAATAGATTTTACGAGACTGGCGTCCGCCCCTGCATCTACCAAAAGAACTAGCTTTCCACAAGCTGCTTCCTTGCAGGGTATCTTGATGATGGCATCACCTATCATGCTCATAACGAAGCAATGTCCCTTTCTTCCCTACATGGACGCGTATCCACTACCTCACTGTTCGTGATATTGGAGAGCCTCTTGCTCCTCCTTCTCCTGGACAGTAGTTTCTACATTACTACTCACACGTACTTCCGGCCAAATTATTACTTTCTTTCTCTTGGCTTTCCAATCTACTGACCGCGACTTGGCCGCTGGAAGTTTCCCTGGTTCCTTTGTTGGGATTGTCTATCCCTGCATTCCGCTGCCTGATGTCCCATTCGTCCACATGAGAAGCATCTCAACCCCTGTATGTTATTGCCTATCCTTGATGCATTTCTGGAATTCCAATTTGGTCGCTGCTGACCACTCTCAGTTTTGAAAGGATTTCTTCCTTGGTTAATTCCTTCCGTTGAATTAACTCGGGGACTACTGAAGTTACCCCCCTGCTGTCCCTCAAGGGTAGCACCGGGCGCCTCGTAGCTGGCTACCTTCTACTTTGATCCCATTTAGTGTCTACTTGGCACTGTCTACTTGCCTCATGACCATAAGATTGGCACTCCATACAGTAGGGCGTGTTTTTGGGTGTAACGCTTTCATCCACAGACAGAATGAGCAAATGGGTTTCCTTGGCTGGAACCTCTCAACCAGGAATTCTTGGTCTCTTTGTTACTGAAATTGGCCCATCAATCTACCGACTCCACTTGTGTTTCGCTGCTGTACTGGTCCTACCTCTGCAGGGGCATCAGTCCAACAGATTCCACCTGTTGTAGTTCGCTGTTGTATTGCTGCTCCAGCGGAAGAGACCGCTTCCACTACCTCTTCCATGCTCCTCGGCGTGAGAATAAGAGTATAATTAGCTAAGTTCCTATTTATCAAGCCTGCCTTGAACACAGAAATCATAGCCCGTTCTACTTGAGCCTTAAATGCTGCAACGTTTCCTGGAAACTGCCTCTTGGCTTCCGTCTCAGCAGCGTTCCCCATAGACTGGAGACTTCGTGCCCAGGCTCTCAATTCCTCCCCAGGTTTCTGAGTTGATTCTTGAATTTGCCGAACGAGACAGTCGTATGACTTTTGTTTTAAATATGTCCGATCCAAAAGTGCATATAATTCTGAGCTATGCACCAATAAATCAAACGCATCACCTGTGATTCTTTGCCTAATACACTTTATTAAGAGATCCCTGCCCGCTTCCGGGAGACTGCTTTGAAGCCCCTGATCTCAGTTCTTAGATCATACAACTCGACTCCTGAGAACATGGGCACCAACTTCTCCACCGCATGAGCAACTTCCAGAATGCCCATTTTAGTCCTTTGTGTTTTCTCCATTGCTGGTAAAACCTTAGCTTTATTAATCTCTTGGGGGGTTTCCAAATTCTCTTCTCCCGGATCTGAGAGGTCCTGGACCAGTGACGGACTCTAACTGATTAATCTTCGACCGTTTACTCGTACAGGCGAAATACTGTCCACTGTATCGAGACTTTGCTGCACTGTTATTGCTTCTGGCTGTTTTTTTGACGGATATCCCTGATTTTTATTATTTATCGGACTTCCCGGAGAAAATGGCTCCACACCGATTTCAGATGCACCAAACAAAAATTGCGCTTGCCTTTAACACTGTATCGAGACTTTGCTGCACTGTTACTGCTTCTCGCTCTTTTGGCGGATATCCCTGATTTTTATTATTTATCGGACTTCCCGAAGAAAATGGCTCGACACCGATTTCAGATGCGCTTGCCTTTCTGCACTAAAAACTAATCTTGGCTTTACCATGCAGCTTATCCCTTCTGGTGTTAAATATTCCGGCCAGCGAACTTCCGGAGGCAATGTTAATACTGTCTGTGTAAATCCAGCCGATGTTGATTTTGGTCCTTTCTTTTTCGGTGAGGTCCGCCCGTCCACTTTTTAATTCTGCACACTCCTTTTCTAACAGCGCTGCTGCTTCCTCTGTTTTCGTCAATCTCTGAGAAAGCTTCTTTACCTTATTCTCATAATACTCCTTTTGTGCTCTCAAATCTTCTGTTTTCTTATGAAATTTTCTTCTGTCCTTTTTTGGATTGCCGTTAAGGCTTAATCCGCTACTTTTAATGGGAACACAGCTCCTCCGGCGTTCGCCTGTTGCCACAATTCCTGAGCTTCTTCCCTCCTCGTACTTGCTTCGAATTGGTCAACTACTTTCCCAGTAAACAGATCCACCTCTGAATGTACTGATTTCAAGCAGTTCCTTATTTCCTCGTCTGGCGAAACTAAACTCATAGTTTTTTGTCCTAGTCCCTCTAATTCAGAACTAAATGTGTCCGCCCATTCGTTAACCAGACTATTTACGTACTCTGCGTAATTTTCCGCAAAATATTTTTCTTTGCGCGCTCAACTGCGTGAGGCAACAACAACCCGTTGTTATTGTTGCACTCTCTCCCCAGATTTTGCAATTCTGTTATTAGCTTGTGGTAATACACGTTGTCTTTACGTAACCTGCCGTACTTCTTAAAGTTGCGGACAAGTTGTTCAATCGCTTCGCCAATTTGCTCCTGTATCAGCAGTAACCCTTGCGCTTCCTCTGTCATATCCCAAATGCCAGAACAGATGGCGTATCCCAATTACAAATAAAACCCAATAATTGTCAAATTATTCCAATATTTTATTCCATCTTACTTAATGATTCAATAAAAATGTATTAAAAAACATTCCACCGTAAATTATATCTTTATATCTATTCTTTCTTTACTTGTCTTCCATCACATGTTCCAAATCCGGTACCTACCATCACTGCAAATTGGTCCTTGACTTCCTCACAGATACTCCTTGATTTCCTCTCACCATCTTTAATACTCCCACAAATCCATAGAAAAGGCTATATGTTCGCAAAAACCGAAATTGGATTTACAGGCAAAAGTGTATTGATTCATTCCCGGAAATTTGAATCCATATTCAAAAATAAACCCGTAACGTATGCGCCACGTAATAGTAGCGTATGCGCCACATAATTAAAATTCAACACCATAATCCTGAAAGCATCTATTTTTTTTTCAACATTGCTACGCAAATCGTAGTTTCCGAACTACAAAAACTTTGATGCAACAACACGTGCTGCACCTCTTGAAATATTTTCACCTAACACCTTAAGCTTACAATTCCAAATATTTAAACCCATTTTAAGACAATATAAATTAAAACAATATAAATGTCCCTATCGACAAAAAAACACGATTCCCCTACAAAAAAAATCCTCACAGCGAGGACGACATGGTTGCCCATACAAAGCTGTGTGCAACAGCGCAAACGCGCCTATATGTTGCAACTTCTTTCACCAGCGCTACGGCGCCTTCAGGCTCGCAGAAGTATATATTTAGACTACGCAACTATACTCTCTACTCACCATTATCTTGTCTGATGACATCTCCGCGTCAGGGTCCTCCGCCTTGGGTTATCCTTCAAATTCCTCCTGTAGGTCCTTAAGACCGGCTGCGCTAAAATGCTGAGGACCGTGTTTACTGGTTTCCTCGTGAAGCGTCTCTTGCTGCCTGCCTTCGCGCGCGTGTAGCTGCAGACCTAAAATCACTCTTGTTAAATAAAACACTACATCACTCTTTTACGTTAAAACATCAAGCCTCTTTATTCTTAAAATCATAATCTTATATACTATTTACAACGACTACTTTCAGTCTACGTACTGACCTTTCTGGTGTTCCAGTTTCGCACCTGCTAATTGGTGTCAGTTGGTCAAGTCAACTGATCCACTTTACTGTAAAAATGTCGATGGTGCATTCTAAATTCCAATGCCCTTCGTTGACTCGACTGCGGAACTGTAACACCCTAAAAGTTTACATAATCATTAGTACATAAATTCTGGTTATGTAAAATACTCGCAAACTAAAAAGATGTGCTTTCTTACTTAACTTAATTGCTTAAAGCTAACCACACCAAATGTTTAGTATCTGTTAGGAGTCGGTGCTGTGATTCAACTACTCGCATAACTCCCGATCAGGGTATGCCCGGTGGTAAGCACCATCAAATCATTCGGGTCCGAGGTCAATGGACACAATGGCCGCGAGTTGAGGCATGATTCAATGCGTACAATTAGAGTTGAGAGTATCTCGAATGAAAGGCGCGTACCATTCAGGACTCGCTTTAAGTGGTACTTGAGAGCCTTCACATTGGCCTCCCACAGACCCCCAAAATTAGGGGAGTGAGGGGGGTTGAAATGCCATTGGATGCCGTGGCTAGCGATATGCGGTACGACATCTTGCTTGATGTCTTCGACGAGTTTACGTCTTTCGGTGATTTGATGGAGCACACGTATTGCGGTGTATGGGGCTGAGGCCGTTCGAAATGTGAAAGTAGTAAGACAGTAGTCTTCAATATCTCCTTCACCGTTTCTCCATAATATGCTCTGATATTGCGAATCTTCGGGGTGCATATCGATACATCTATACATTTTTTGTATATCAGTCGTGAATGAAGATTACTGTCGACAATTCATTCTGCAGCGCCGGGCCTGTGCATAAAATATCATTCAGAGATCTACCGTTCAACGGTTAACTTCCATGTCACTGCACAGCCGAAAAGGGCAGCCTCCTGTTACTTATGTGGTGATGGCCATGTTTTACGCCGTTGCTCGACGTTTCTAGCTAAAGATTGCTTCGAACGCAAAGCTACTGTCGATCGCCCTAAATTACGTTTAAGTTGCCTGAGTAACTCACATTCATTTTCGCACTGTCCCAGGTAACGCCAATAAAGCCGCTTACTATACCTCGTATCGAGTTCTGCGGCGCTGTGTTAGCAATGGAATTGACAACATGGACCAAGAAGTCTTTGGCAGCTAAGCAATAATATCTGCCCATTTTCTATTGGACCAACGCTACAATTGTTTTGTATTCGATATACGGTATTCCGAACCGATGGCAAACTTGAGTATCGAACCAATTCAACAAAATCATCCAAGCCTCCTCCCCTCATCAGTGGAGCGCCGTCGACACGCTTCAACATCCTGCAGACTGTGCAACAGGAGTATTAACTCCTACAGCTTTATCATCGTTCATGCTATGGTGGAGTGGTCCAAATTAACTGAAACAGGCTGACGTGACTTGGCCGAAATTTGACCATTCAGCGGTCGATGTCCAGGAGGGAATGTTTGAAGTCAAACGCAAACAACTCTAAGTGCATTGTTCCATCGCTGAAGATTCAGTAATTCTTCTATACTCATCTCTTCACAAGACCATACATGTGTGTGCCTATATTTTTCGCTTTGCTTTCAATTCTAGAACGCAAGCTGCTACACGTTGGAAGGGACCTTTATCAGTCGCAGAGCTGAACGAAAGTTTAACTAAGATCGTAAAGCTCGTACAACACGAAACATTTTCGAAAGGTAGGTTAGGTTAGGTTAGGTTAATGTGGCAGCCAGTTCAAGGACCAGCTCACTCAGACCACCATGGGTCCATTGTGATACCACCGCGCCACAACGCACCTCCGATTCACTCGTCGAATCATTTCGAAGCCCTAATAAAGCGCAGGATTTGTTTGATCTTCGCGCTAGACATCTCTGTAAGATAGCTAAAAGCGTATTTGTCTAAAGAGCCCGCTCTGCTTCTGGCCAGAGCGGGGCAACTACAAAAAAGATGTTCCACAGTCTCCTCTTCCTCCTCATCCCCATAGCTTCTGCAGTATTATGAGAGAATACTCCCAGCCTGAGAGCATGTCTGCCGAAAAGCCAGTGACCAGTTATACATGCCACGACCTTAGAGATATTCTCTCTCGGCAGGGCAAGCAAGTCTCTAGTTTCCCTACTATTAAGTTCCGGCCACATTAGCCTAGTCGTTAAGCAAGTGCCCTCTTGTGCCCAAGACCCATTGGTGTCACGCACGACCCTATCCTTCAGCATCAGTTTACAGGTGGCAATAGTTATTCCAATTTCACATCTGTCCATGCCTAAAGGAAGGTTGGTACCCCGTCTGGCTAAGTCATCAGCCCTACAGTTTCCCGCAATATCTCTATGCCCCGGAACCCATATAAGGCGTACCTTGAAAGCGGTACTGATATCATTTAGGGCTGCTCGGCAGTCCTGAGCAACCTTTGATTTCAGTGCCACCAAATTCATTGACAAGATGGCCTCCTGGCTATCCGAGTAGATATTTATAATATTTCTTGTTACGGCATGTCTATTTAAGTAGACGGCTACCTCCTTTATGGCTAGGACCTCTGTTTGATAAACACTGCAGTGGTCGGGGAGACGGAAAGAAAGTTCCAGTCCCAATTCTTGTGAGAACACTCCAAAACCGACTCTATCGTCAAGTTTGAATCCGTCAGTGTAGAAATTAAGTTCCCCCCTTCTCCATGGCATTGGTGTTTGCCACCCTCTTCTAGACGGAATATATGTCTGGAAGTGCCTATCGAAGTTGAGATTAGGTATAGAGTGGTCAATGTGTTGAATAGAACTACTCCAGGTATGCGCAATATTCGAGTGACTAATCTGCCGATCATGCCATAACGCCGCACATTTCAGCCTTAGTGCTGATGTGGCGGCCACTTGTTTCCCTACCAGCTCTAATGTAGGTAGGTTGAGTATTACTTCTAAAGCTTTAGTAGGCGTGGTCCTTTAGGCACCAGAGATACATAAAAAAGCCGTTCTTTGGACCTTGCTCAGAAGCTTCAAATAGCTTTTGTTTCTGAGTGGCTTTTCGAAAGGTATAAAACGAGTACGATAAAGAAGCTCGCTGCCAAGCAACAGCAATCTTACGAGCTTTGCACCATTTCTGGATGAGCAAAATGTGCGGTTTATTGCCCTATGGGCAGAGGCATCCAATTATATTACCTAGTAGTCATCACTTCACCAGCTTGGTTATTAATAGTTCGCATGTAACAACTTTAAACGGAGGCCCGCAATTAACGATTTCGCAAATACGAGAGCAATTTTGGATCATAAACGCCAGCCGAGTGGTTAAAAAGCAATTGCACAAATGTGTTACCTGTTTTCGCAACAAGCCAACCATAGCCACCCAGATAATGGGTGACTTGCCATTGCATCGCGTCAATCCACCACAACGCCCATTTCTGGCCACCGGTATCGATTATACTGGTGCTATCGAAATCAAATCGTCACGATACCGTGGCAACACTACGTACAAGAACTATATCGTAATTTTCATTTGTTTAGCAACGAAAGCGGTTCACATAGAGGCAGTTACTGGAATGTCTTTCGAAGCTTTTCTGCTAGCGCTACAAAGATTCATCGGCCGGCGAGGGCTCTGCAAGGATATTTACAGCGACTGCGGAACCAACTTCATAGGTGCCGATAAGGTTTTGCAAACAAGCAAACGTAAACTCGTCGAAGACATCAAGCAGGATGTCGTACCGCATATCGCTAGCCACGGCATCCAATGGCATTTCAACCCCCCTCACTCCCCTAATTTTGGGGGTCTGTGGGAGGCCAATGTGAAGGCTCTCAAGTACCACTTAAAGCGAGTCCTGAATGGTACGCGCCTTTCATTCGAGATACTCTTAACTCTAATTGTACGCATTGAATCATGCCTCAACTCGCGGCCATTGTGTCCATTGACCTCGGACCCGAATGATTTGATGGTGCTTACCACCGGGCATACCCTGATCGGGAGTTATGCGAGTAGTTGAATCACAGCACCGACTCCTAACAGATACTAAACATTTGGTGTGGTTAGCTTTAAGCAATTAAGTTAAGTAAGAAAGCACATCTTTTTAGTTTGCGAGTATTTTACATAACCAGAATTTATGTACTAATGATTATGTAAACTTTTAGGGTGTTACAGTTCCGCAGTCGAGTCAACGAAGGGCATTGGAATTTAGAATGCACCATCGACATTTTTACAGTAAAGTAGATCAGTTGGCTTGACCAACTGACACCGATTAGCAGTTGCGAAACTGGAACACCAGAAAGGTCAGTACGTAGACTGAAAGTAGTCGTTGTATATAGTATATAAGATTATGCTTTTAAGAATAAAGAGGCTTGATGTTTTAACGTAAAAGAGTGATGTAGTGTTTTATTTAACAAGAGTGATTTTAGGTCTGCAGTAAACACGGTCCTCAACATTTTAGCGCAGCCGGTCTTAAGGACCTACAGGAGGATTTTGAAGGATAACCCAGGGCGGAGGACCGGAGGATGCGGAGATGTCATCAGACAAGATAATGGTGAGTAGAGAGTATAGTTGCGTAGTTTAAATATATACTTCTGCGACCCTGAAGTTGCAACATATAGGCGCGTTTGCGCTGTTGCACACAGCTTTGTATGGGCAACCATGTCGTCCTAGCTGTGAGGATTTTTTTTGTAGGGGAATCGTGTTTGTTTCTCGATAGGGACATTTGTATTGTTTTTGAATTGTTTTAATTTATATTGTCTTAAAATGGATTTAAATATTTGGAATTGTAAGCTTAAGGTGTTAGGTGAAAACATTTCAAGAGGTGCAGACAACACGTGTTGTTGCATCAAAGTTTTTGTAGTTCGGAAACTACGATTTGCGTAGCAATGTTGAAAAAAAAATAGATGCTTGCAGGATTATGGTGTTGAATTTTAATTATGTGGCGCATACGCTACTATTACGTGGCGCATACGTTAGGGGTTTATTTTTGAATATGGATTCAAATTTCCGGGAATGAATCAATACACTTTTGCCTGTAAATCCAATTTCGGTTTTTGCGAACATATAGCCTATTCTATGGATTTGTGGGAGTATTAAAGATGGTGAGAGGAAATCAAGGAGTATCTGTGAGGAAGTCAAGGACCAATTTGCAGTGATGGAAGGACTTAATGGACGCCGGTAGGTACCGGATATGGAACATGTGATGGAAGATATGTAAAGAAAGAATAGATATAAAGATATAATTTACGGTGGAATGTTTTTTAATAAATTTATATTGAATCATTAAGTAAGATGGAATAAAATATTGGAATAATTTGACAATTATTGGGTTTTATTTGTAATTGGGATACGCCATCTGTTCTGGCATTTGGGATATGACAGAGGAAGCGCAAGGGTTACTGCTGATACAGGAGCAAATTAGCGAAGCGATTGAACAACTTGTCCGCAACTTTAAGAAGTACGGCAGGTTACGTAAAGACAACGTGTATTACCACAAGCTAATAACAGAATTGCAAAATCTGGGGAGAGAGTGCAACAATAACCACGGGTTGTTGTTGCCTCACGCAGTTGAGTGCGGCAAAGAAAAATATTTTGCGGAAAATTACGCAGAGTACGTAAATAGTCTGGTTAACGAATGGGCGGACACATTTAGTTCTGAATTAGAGGGACTAGGACAAAAAACTATGAGTTTAGTTTCGCCAGACGAGGAAATAAGGAATTGCTTGAAATCAGTACATTCAGAGGTGGATCTGTTTACTGGGAAAGTAGTTGACCAATTCGAAGCAAGTATGAGGAGGGAAGAAGCTCAGGAATTGTGCCAACAGGCGAACGCCGGAGGGGCTGTGTTCCCATTAGAAGTAGCGGATTAAGCCTTAACGGCAATCCAAAAAAGAACAGAAGAAAATTTCATAAGAAAACAGAAGATTTGAGAGCACAAAAGGAGTATTATGAGAATAAGGTAAAGAAGCTTTCTCAGAGATTGACGAAAACAGAGGAAGCAGCAGCGCTGTTAGAAAAGGAGTGTGCAGAATTAAAAAGTGGACGGGCGGACCTCACCGAAAAAGAAAGGACCAAAATCAACATCGGCTGGATTTACACAGACAGTATTAACATTGCCTCCGGAAGTTCGCTGGCCGGAATATTTAACACCAGAAGGGATAAGCTGTATGGTAAAGCCAAGATTAGTTTTTAGTGCAGAAAGGCAAGCGCATCTGAAATCGGTGTCGAGCCATTTTCTTCGGGAAGTCCGATAAATAATAAAAATCAGGGATATCCGCCAAAAGAGCGAGAAGCAGTAACAGTGCAGCAAAGTCTCGATACAGTGTTAAAGGCAAGCGCAATTTTTGTTTGGTGCATCTGAAATCGGTGTGGAGCCATTTTCTCCGGGAAGTCCGATAAATAATAAAAATCAGGGATATCCGTCAAAAAAACAGTCAGAAGCAATAACAGTGCAGGAAAGTCTCGATACAGTGGACAGTATTTCGCCTGTACGAGTAAACGGTCGAAGATTAATCAGTTAGAGTCTGTCACTGGTCTAGGACCTCTCAGATCCGGGAGAAGAGAATTTGGAACCCCCCCAAGAGATTAATAAAGCTAAGGTTTTACCAGCAATGGAGAAAACACAAAGGACTAAAATGGGCATTCTGGAAGTTGCTCATGCGATGGAGAAGTTGGTGCCCATGTTCTCAGGAGTCGAGTTGTATGATCTAAGAACTGAGATTAGGGGCTTCAAAGCAGTCTCCCGGAAGCGGGCAGGGATCTCTTAATAAAGTGTATTAGGCAAAGAATCACAGGTGATGCGTTTGATTTATTGGTGCAAGCACCCTGGCAGAATTATATGCACTTTTGGATCGGACTACAACAGGTGGAATCTGTTGGACTGATGCCCCTGCAGAGGTAGGACCAGTACAGCAGCGAAACACAAGTGGAGTCGGTAGATTGATGGGCCAATTTCAGTAACAAAGAGACCAAGAATTCCTGGTTGAGAGGTTCCAGCCAAGGAAACCCATTTGCTCATTCTGTCTGTGGATGAAAGCGTTACACCCAAAAACACGCCCTACTGTATGGAGTGCCAATCTTATGGTCATGAGGCAAGTAGACAGTGCCAAGTAGACACTAAATGGGATCAAAGTAGAAGGTAGCCAGCTACGAGGCGCCCGGTGCTACCCTTGAGGGACAGCAGGGGGGTAACTTCAGTAGTCCCCGAGTTAATTCAACGGAAGGAATTAACCAAGGAAGAAATCCTTTCAAAACTGACAGTGGTCAGCAGCGACCAAATTGGAATTCCAGAAATGCATCAAGGATAGGCAATAACATACAGGGGTTGAGATGCTTCTCATGTGGACGAATGGGACATCAGGCAGCGGAATGCAGGGATAGACAATCCCAACAAAGGAACCAGGGAAACTTCCAGCGGCCAAGTCGCGGTCAGTAGATTGGAAAGCCAAGAGAAAGAAAGTAATAATTTGGCCGGAAGTACGTGCGAGTAGTAATGTAGAAACTACTGTCCAGGAGAAGGAGGAGCAAGAGGCTCTCCAATATCACGAACAGTGAGGTAGTGGATACGCGTCCATGTAGGGAAGAAAGGGACATTGCTTCGTTATGAGCATGATAGGTGATGCCATCATCAAGATACCCTGCAAGGAAGCAGCTTGTGGAAAGCTAGTTCTTTTGGTAGATGCAGGGGCGGACGCCAGTCTCGTAAAATCTATTTTTTTACGGAAATGGCTAGATATTAATCAAATGGACGTAAGAATGCTTAACGGAGCGTTTGGAGGGTGCATCAGGACATTGGGGTCGCTCAGAATAGGACACAGTGAAGTTAAGGGCATGAGTTTTAGAGTGCACGCAGTGGAAGTGGATAGGAAAGGTATCCCGGCTGATGGGATAATTGGCCGCGATAATCTTTGGGGTCGCACCATACTGGATGTGCTCGAGAAGCAGTTTATGATGATGATAAGAATATAATCCTTACTCTTCCATTCAAGTCATTGCAGGAAGGAACAGTTTATAGGGTTAAGAAGTGCGGTATGGAGCTAGTAAACGCAAGGTCGACCAGAGTAGTTACTATGCATGTAAATACGAGATTTAGGACTGTTGTTTTGCACAAGCAGCAGCTAGCGGAGGGCGTATATATGAGAGAAACCATAACGCACGTTGACAAGTCTAAGACGTACGCTTGCGTACTAAATGCATCGGAATAGGACTACTATATGGATAAGGATTTTAGGCCTAATTTCACAAGCTATGATAATTTTAAAGAACCGAATTATAGATCTGTTAATCAGATTAAGCAGGTAGATATAAGAAAAAGGATGGAGAAAGTACTAGAATCACTGAAGTTAGACCCAAGCGTAAATTCAGAAGAGAAGGCATCAATAGAAGCCATTTGTACGTCATTTCATGCCATATTTTTGCTGGAAGGAGACCAGCTGACGTATACACCAGAGGTAGAGCATGAAATACCTACTAGAGTGGATCTACCACTAATTAACCAGAAACAGTACAGATTGCCACAAGCTCACAAAGATGAGGTCAAGAGGCAAGTATAAGGAATGTTAAAGGATAACATAATTTCACCGAGTATCTCGCCTTGGAACGCACCAATAATTGTAGTACCAAATAAGGGAGGTGCTCAGGGTCAAAAGAAGTGGACAATGGTCGTCGATTTTAGGAAATTGAACGACGCCACTATCAAGCAGGTGTTCCCGATACCAAGGATAGAAAAAATTCTGGATCAATTGGGACACAGTAGATATTTTTCTACACTTGATTTAGCGAGTGGCTACCACCAAGTTCTGGTGCATCCCCAGCAGAAAACCGCGTTCAGCACCGGTTTAGGGCATTATGAGTTTAATAGAAGGAGTTTGGCTTAACAGGAGCACCGGCTACCTTCCAACGGCTGATGAACCATGTGCTAGCAGGCTTGCAAGGGTTAGATTGTTCTGTGTATCTCGATGATATTGTAATTTATGGGACGAGCTTGCAACAGCATTCGCAACGCTTGTGCAAGCAGCTCCAGAAATTACGAGAACAAAATTTGAAATTAAATACGGAGAAATGTCAATTTTTGCGAAGAGAGTTGGTTTATTTACGCCATCGTTGCTTAGAGGCAGGAGCACTGCCTGACCCGGAGAAGGTGGAATGCGTTAAAAATTTAGCGATTCCGAGAAATAGAAAGGAAGTGCAAGCATTCCTAGGACTAGTGAACTATTATAGAAAGTTCGTAGAAGGACTAGCCGGAATTGCTTAGCCAGTGAATAAGTTGCTACGAAAAGAAGCAAAGTGCGAATGGACAGAGAGCTGTCAGCAAGCATTCGAGAGGCTAAAAGAAATAACTAGCTCGCCACCGATTTTTGGCGTACCCCGACTTTGAGCAAACTTTTTTGTTGACCACTGCTGCTAGCAATGAAACATTAGGGGCAGTATTGTCACAAGGGGAAGTCGGTAATGACTGACCAATAGCATTCGCAAGCAGGGCGCTTAGCGATACGGAGAAAAGATACTCCACAATAGAGAAGGAATTTCTAGCCATAGTATGGGCTACGAAGAATTTTGGGGCATATCTGCTAGGTCGCCCATTTAAAATATACACTGATAACCAGCCGTTGAGAGCCATAGCCAATTTGAAAGACCAAACGTCTAGGCTAGCCAGGTTCAGACACAAATTGTCTGAATGCGGACGCAAGCACAGAAGGTATCAGTAGTGCAAAGGAGGGCCAAAACAAAGATAGGGAAGGAGAAGGCCGGGAGAATTTAAGGGGATAAAATTGATGTGACAAGAGATGTTAGCAATGCGGGTTTCGATGCCAATGAACAAACAGCCAGTAGTGTGGAATGGCTGGAGGATAAAAAAAATATCCAGGCTGTGTTAAAGGGTTTCCATGATTCACCTCTAAGTGGACACCAGAGATTCTGAAAAACCCATGACAGAATTAGGCGAGTATACGGATGGAAAGGTATGGTCCGAGACATAAAAAAGTATATAAAGAGTTGTCCAAAATGTCCGGCCAACAAGAGTTCAAGGCTAACAAAGATACTATGGTGTTATCTGATACACCAAACCAGCCATTTGATAAAGTGCATATGGATATTGTAGGTATTTTACCTGAAACAGTTTCGGGAAATAAATACATCTTGACGTTCCAAGACGGTTTCTCAAAGTATATGGCGTGCGGGGCTATACCCGATGCTGAAACAAGTACGGTGGGTGACCAAGGCATTCTTTGACGAAATTATAGCACGGTACAACATACCTAAAGTCTTGATAACCGACAATGGTTCAAATTTTGTATCGAAACTATTATGAGAAACGTGTAAAATGTTGAGAATCAAGAAATTGCATATAACACCATATCATCCCGAGGCGAATGGCTCATTGGAGCGTAGTCATCGACCTCTGGCCGAGTACTTGCGCAGTTTTACCAAGGAATACGGCTCGAATTGGGATCAATGGTTGAACACTGCAATGCATGTACACAATAATACGGTACATGTATCAACGAAGCAAACTCCGTTTAGAACATTCTACGGGTTTGATTTCAACATGCCAGGAAATATGAAGTGCAAATGTGCGCCAGTATACAATGCTGATGACCACAATAAACTGCAAAAGTATCAGCTACAGCGAGCGCACGAATTGGTTAGAGAAAACAAGGATTGTGCTAAACGGGTAGCCAGGGAAGCCTACAACAAGGTACTTAACCCAGTAGTCTTTCATGTGGGTGACCTGGTCCTAATGAAGAATCAGGCTAGAAGAAACAAATTCTCACCTGTTTGGATAGGTCCGTATTTAGTAGCAGAAATCCGCAGCGCAGTTACAACAGTCGTGACAAGTAGCTACATATTAATTTATTGACATTGTTCCTTACGAGACTACACAATTATAGACATGTGTTGACAGTGTTTCACAAGTGTAAACACAAGAAGAACAACGGAAAGAAACTGATGTCGCATACGTATATCAAATAGCACAGTTCCGACTTCCAAAGTCAATGCCAGCAGAAGTGTGCCAATTAAACTCGGGCGAGTAAAAATTGACGTAATATAAATATGGTCATTAGGCACTATAGCCGAATAAAGAGCAGTAGAGAAAAATATATATTTTTTAAAATATTAAATAATAATTCAACAAATAATAATTCGTAAACATTAACGCCGGGCACAGGCTTGATGAAGCAAGCAACGTAACCGTTGGTGAAATAAGAATATATATATGTAGGTAGGTGTATAATATACAGAATGAATGTACGTACGTATATTTAAAGAAGTAAGTATTGTAGTTAAGAGGAATGGGTATGTACGTATATTTTTGCAGATATTTACATACTGCAGCAGGCTACATGTAGACTAAGGATATTAGCGTGTGGGAAATAAAAATGTATGTATATGTTGCAATAGAAGAATATATTTAGCGTAACATTACAACATTAGGTAATAACTGTAGCAATTAATTATAAACAATTGAGAGTGCCTTGAATGTATTTTTGTAGCCATATACGAGCCAGCTGCAGGGTGTAGGAAAATACACTTGTTGATGGATATATAGATAGCAGGCTAGAAGTAAATTTAAACATATAGAATAATTAGATGCAATGAAAAATTGAGTCATGCAATGGACAATGGTTTCACATAAACGGGATTAACTAAAATATTCATGAATTTGCTCAGAATTGAAAAATTTTTAAAGATATGATATAAAAAGAAAAATGATATGAAAGGAATTATGAAACATTTAAACAAACAAAAAAAAGTAATAAAAAGAAACTAATATATGAAGAACAAATAAATATAGATGGAAACGAATGAATTAAAAGAAATTATACTTTTATTCTAAACGAATTTTGGTTCTTACAAATTTCACAAAATAAGTACAGATTACTGCATATTAAATATGCATAATATACTCGCATTAAGAAAAGTTATAAATTGAAGAATAATAATCTGTGTAAAAGTTAAAATTAAAAACAAAAGTAGTTTAGAAAATAATTAGAGTTAAAGAAATTAATTATTTAAAAATCTAAATTTATAATGAAATAAAAGTATTAATCCAAAGAAAACACAAATTATACTAAATAGGAAAATTATACCCAAGAATATATATAAAATATATAGTATATTTGATTATTATATAATTTTGAAATTGATTTATTAAATTAACTTATGAAATGTTCGACTAAACTTAAACATAGAAAACGAGTACAGAAGTCTGAAGTCGGGTTAGACCGACTTCGAAATACCCTTTACCTTTTCTTGTGCGTGCGAGTTCAACAATAGGGATGTTTTTTCATATATCATCATTAGGAGCATATCTACGTTAATTTGCGGTACGGTACCTTGAATTGATTATAGCGACTCCATTTCTTGTGGATGAGTTTGTAGGATCCATATACGTACTAATATAAACTTTCGTAAAAAATTATTGTGTAGGTCGAAAGTTATAATAATATGTCAATAGTGGGCGTGGCTTTAGAAATAACTCGCCCATTTTTTGTGTGGAGTTTAATGTTAGTACCCGCAACATTCCTATTAAATTTCATTGAAAAATCTTTAATAGGAATCTAGTAATGATTTTTGGTTAATTGTGGGCGTGGCAGTAGCAATAATCTGCCCATATTTGGAATGCATGCTAGTACAGTCCTAGTGTATACATCTACCAATTTGTTTTCATATATCATCTCTAGAAGCATAGATAGGGTAATTGTCTTTAAGTGGGGTCCCCAAAGTTCATTATATGGGAGGGAGGCGTATCCTTCCTCTGATCGACCCCGAATCTTATATATGGCTTTGTAGGGTCCATATATGTACTAATATAAAATGTTCAAAAAATATTGTATAGGTCGTAAGTTATAATAATATGTCAATAGTGGGCGTGGCTGTAGAGAAAACTTGCCCATTTTTTGTGTGGTGTTTAATGTTATTACCCGCAACATTACTGTGAAATTTCGTTGAAAAATCTTTAATTAGAACCTAGTAATGATTTTTTGTTAATTGTGGACGTGGCAATAGTAATAATCTGCCAAATTTGGAATGCATGCTAGTGCAGTCCTAGTGTATACATCTACCAATTTGTTTTCATATATCATCTCTAGAAGCATAGATAGGGCAATTGTCTTTACGTGGGGTCCCCAAAGTTCATTATATGGGAGGGAGGCGTATCCTTCCTCTGATCGAGCCCGAATCTTATATATGGCTTTGTAGGGTCCATATATGTACTAATATAAAATTTTGTGCAAAAATATTGTATAGGTCGTAAGTTATAATAATATGTCAATAGTGGGCGTGGCTGTAGAGAAAACTAGCCCATTTTTTGTGTGGTGTTTAATGTTAGTTCCTGCAACATTCCTGTAAAATTTTGTTGAAAAATCTTTAATAGGAACACAGTAATGATTTTTGGTTAATTGTGGGCGCGGCAGTTGTATTATGATCTTCATATTCTGCACACACACTATTAAGGACCCCATGTATATTTCTGCAAATTTTTATTCCGCTGGCATCAATACGAGCATAGGTAGGCTAATTTTAATTTTAGATCCGAAAGTTCCTTATATCAAAAGTGGGTGTGTCTTTTCTCTGATGAGCCCCATTTATTGCAGATAGCTTTATAATGTCCGCATGTTTCTTCATGTAAAATTTCGTCCGTAAATCTCTACCGGATCTTAACTTATGAATATTTGTTAATATTTTTTGCACAGTGTTTACTAGGACCCACATCTCCATAACTGCCAAATAATGTCACGATTCCGCAAATTGGGCCGAAGTTATAGTCATTTTAAAAAAGCTGAAGAAAGTTCCTTATATGGGAGGTAGGCGTGGTCTTTGTCCAAATCGGCCCATATAGCAATCTGGTTCTGTATCTTTATCCAGGCTACACTTTTGCAAAATTTCATTAAATAGCTCTAACGGTGTAGAAAAAAAGTGGACACACAGACGGACAGACGGACGGACAAAATAAAAATTGCTTAGAAAGTGATTCTGATCATATCTGTATATATATGTCCATACCTATCACGCCTCCTTCTTGAAATTGCAACTCCTCTCAAAAGCACAAAATTAGTATACCCTATTAAAGGTAAAGTGTATAAATATCAAACTAAAATGTTAACTAGAAAATTATGAAAATTATTATAAGTATTCAGCTCTGATGATGTGAATCGAAGCAGGAAGTTCCAGGAACTGCGTATATCGGAAGACGGTGTGGACTAAGGGACCAACGTATTATTCGATGGATTGGGGATGAATGGCGACTGATGTAATATTTCTCGAAGCAGCATATGGCCGCAGTGTTTGCACACGTTGTGGATGGGTTTATTGACAAGCAACGAAAAAATAAACAAGTTTCCTTGCGGAGTCTTATTTTGCATTGGACAGTCTTACGTTACAATGTCCACCCAGTGTATCACAATCTTAACAGATTCGAATTTGAATAAATTGAAGATGGGCAAAAGCATAAGGAGTGTGATTGAAACCACCACCAAATATAATAAACAGAGGAAATTTGTCTACGGAAGTCAATTGTTTCATTAAAGTATATGTT
Source organism: Clusia tigrina (assembly GCA_920105625.2). NCBI lineage: Eukaryota > Metazoa > Arthropoda > Insecta > Diptera > Clusiidae > Clusia > Clusia tigrina. The sequence continues at coordinate 311,560,208 of OV050030.1, read as the reverse complement.
TAATCTAGAGGATGAACATAAGAAATATTATTCGCATATGAAATTGATTTACTAGAAGAAGACACAGGGACTGGTATCTGATCGGAGTACGCAAATTGTGTCATTAAACGTGTATCTCAGAGAAATACCGATAGTCTACATATCGAGGCCAACGAAGTCAAATTCCATTATGAGAAAGCTCAAGAGAAACACTTCCACCATAAAACGCATTGCTGCAAAGTAAATAACGGAGGCGTATTGTAATCTCTCATGTATTTCAAATGCATTTTACAAGCTGAATACTATAACCAGAGGCATTACCACCTACATCCGTTGGGGCACGCCATACAAATCAAAAGAAGAAAGCCACTATAAGCGAAGTTTTAAAGATAAAAAATCGCCATGCTAGAATATCATACGTGCCGGTCCAGAAAGAAGGGAGGGGTATGCAGGGAGGGACTTCACTCTCACAGGACAGGCGTTACCAGGACCAACAATTGCACAGAACCCGATTTATACAAGGGTAGCATAAGCTAAAGTTGTAATTAGTTTTAATTTTGTTTGTAAATATATACGCCAGTGAGAAAAGAGTCTATGAAGGACCAAAATATAAAAAGGGGAATAAAAAATAAATAAATAGATGGAAATAAAAGAACAAAAAAAGAAAACTACAAAAAGGCAAACAAAAGTTAAACAAAAAAAAATATATATAGGAAAGAAAGGAATAAAAGAAAAAAAAAATAGAAAAAACAATGGTAAAACCCAAATAAGGCGATTTAAAAAAAAAAGACCAAATTATAAACATGTATTATAGAGTTAAAGAAATGCACAGAATTGTTTACATTGCAAGAAAAATATTGTAAATATTCATTAGGAGTTAGTTGCACTAACTTGTTCTAGAAAAAGGGGAGGGATATTGGGAGTTACAATCAAGCTACCTGTGTGTAGTTGACTCACAGCACCAATTCTTAATAGACACTGCACATTTGGCGTAGTTAACTCTATACAATTAAGTTAAGTAAGAGAGCACATATTTTTAGGGTGCAAATATTGTAAATGAATAGTATTTATGTATTAATTATTATGTAAATTTCAGGGTGTCACAGTTCCGCAGTTAAGCTGACGAGGAGCATTTAGAATGCACCGTCGACTGCTTTACATTCAGTAGGTCGGTTGGCTTGACCAACTGACATCAATCAACAGTTGCGTAATTGGAACACCAGAAACTTCAATACGTAGACTGAAAGTGTTCTTTGTAAATAGTATATAAGAATTATGATTTTAAGAATAAACTTCTTGGCGTTTTGAACTTAAAACAATGCAATGTTTACACTGTAAGTGATTGTTAGGTTTGCAGTTACACGCGCGGCCAATACAGACAGTAAAAGGATGCTCCCCACGGACATCGGCAAACACGGTCCCCAATAGTAGCGACAGCAAATCTTCGTATACAGCTGATCTTGTGCATGGCGATATATGCGGCCCTATGGAAAAGAAATCTATTGGTGGAGCAATTTATTTTATTTTATTAAAAGATGATTTCTCTCCTTTTAAGAAAGTTTATTTCATGACGGAAAAAAGTGTGGGCTGCGGACTTCTGGAGGAATTGATTATGAAAACCGGCCGAAAACTAAAAATTTTCTGTACAGACAATGGGCCTGAGTTTATGAACGAAGGTGTAGAGTTGCTGTTTCGAAAGAATACCGTAATTCATAACAAAAAGTAACATATAACCCAGAGCAAAATGGTTTTGATGAGAGGGAGATGAGCACGATTGTCGAGGCAGCAAGCTCTATGTTACATGCTAAGAATCTGGATAAAAAGTTTTTGGCTGAAGCCACAAACTCTGATGTCAACTTGCTAAATCGAACAGGAACTAGTTCAAGGATAGGCATGAGAGCACTGGCAATTGACAATCGCAATCTCTAAATTTGGTTTTGGCGGTTGGGCATGCGTTTCTAGGAAATTGTGGAGTTCCATCGTGTCTGCGGGAGATTAAAAATTGTCAGGAAGCTGAAAAATGGAAACAGGCCATGAATTAGGAGATTAATTCGCTGGAGGAGAACAAAATGTGGGAGTTGTCTGAGCCACCACAAGAATGCAAAATTATCAGTACAAGTGGGTGTATGCAATTAAGGGTTCAACTGAAAATAAGGTGAACGATATAAGGCGAGGCTAGTAACACGTGGATTCACGCAAAAATACGGGATTGATTACATCGAAGCCTTTAGCACTGTAGCAAAGTTAATGTACATAAGAGCTTTTCTTGCAATAACCGCACCGGACCGTTTCGACATGAAAAAGCGATTTTGAATAGCACTGTCCAGGAGTATATCTATATTCAGCAACTAGAAGTGTATAGTAATGGATCGGGCCGATTTTGCAAGGTAGGGGATTGTACGGCTTGAAACAAGCATTCAGATGTGGGAATCGAACTTTTCCGAAGCTTTCAAAGTGATTTAGCCTAGAAGCCACTAAGGCTGATAATTGTGTGGTTGTTAGCAATAAAAGTAACAACAGGCAATATACATCGACGATGGATTCATTAGTAAACCAACGAAAGCGACATCGATCGTTTTTTTTAATTTTTGAAGCAGAGTTTCAAAGTAAAGGTTTACGAAGCCAGATATTTCTTTGGTTTAGAAATACGGCTTATGAAAGATGGCGATCTGCATATCAATCAGATGGGTTATCTTAAGAAGCTACACTTTCAACATGAATGGTTAGCCTGTGCACATCAACTAATGGATAAAAAACGAGTGGCGACTCTTCGTTAATAAATTATCCCTTTAGACAAGCTGTTTAATGTATCTTATGTTGGCGAAACGTCTCGACATATGGTTTGCAGTTAGCTTCGTGAGTAGATATTTGGAGACACCATCTGTATCTCAAACGGATTTACAGATACCTGAATGGCATAAAAGAGTACGGTCTCACCTTTCTGAGTAAAGATCTTTTGATTTTGAATCTTTTCAGTGACGCCGATTATGCTGTTGAAGTCGCTACGAAAAAGTTAACAAGTGGCATTGAGGTCGTCATGTATCGCAAAAACAGAAGTGCGTTCCCTTATCTACTACTGAATCTGAGGTCGTTCCGGGCTATCATGCAGTAAAAGCGCTTATATGGATTCGACAAATACTCCATGACCTGTAACCAACTCAACAGTTGCAGATAAATTTGAATGTAGATAATCAAGGGGCTATACGTTTAATTAAAAATCCTGAGTTCCATAAGCGCACTAAACATATTGTTGCTAAATATCATTTTATTACAGAAAAATATGAAGAAAAATGTTTAATATTAATTTTGTTTCCTCGAATCAGCAAGTTGCAGATATTTTTACCAAGCCTTTGGTAAAAAAAAAATTGTATATTTCAGAAATTCAATGACTATTTTATATTAATATAAAATATATTATTATTATAATTAATTCAAAATAGTATTTAAAATGATGAACTACAAAAATGTTTACAAAAAAATTTAATAGTTCAAAGTAATACAAAAGTGAGAGTTGTTGTGAGTTAGAATCAAGCTGCCTGCGAGTAGTTGACTCACAGCACCGACTCCTAACAGATACTACACATTTGGTGTGGTTAGCTTTAAGCAATTAAATTAAGTAAGAAAGCACATATTTTAAGGGTGCGAGTATTATAAATAACCAGAATTTATGTACTAATGATTATGTAAACTTTTAGGGTGTTACATTTCCGCAGTCGAGTCGACGAAGGGCATTGGAATTTAGAATGCACCGTCGACACTTTTACAGTAGGTCAGTTGGATTGACCAACTGACACCAATTCACAGGTGCGAAACTAGAACACCTGAAAGGTCAGTACGCAGACTGAAAGTGTTCTTTGTAAATAGTATATAAGAATTAGTATTTTAAGAATAAAGTTTCTTGTTGTTTTCTAACTAAATAAAGTGAGTGTTGTTTATTCTGTGAATAAGTTTTAGGTTTGTAGGTACGCACGCGCCCGGGACAGGCAGCAAGAGGACGCTCCCGATGACACCAGCAAGTACGGGCCCCAACATTTTGGCGCAGCCGGTCTTAAGGACCTACAGGAGGAATCCCAGGGCAAGGAACCCAGAAGCAGGGAAGCATCCTGCAACAAATTTGAAGGATAACCCAGGGCGGAGGACCCTGAAGCGGAGATGTCGTCAGGCAGGATAATGGTGAGTAGAGAGTATAGTTGCGTAGTTTAAATAGATACTTCTGCGACCCTGAAGGCGCCGTAGCGCTGGTCAAGGAAGTTGCAACATATAGTAGCGTTTGCGCTGTTGCACGCAACTTTGTATGGGCAACCATAAACCGTCAGTATGATCGGACGGTCTATGTACGTCGTCCTAGCTGTGGGGATTTTTTTGTAGGGGAATCGTATTTGTTTGTCGATAGGGACATTTATATCGTTTTTAAATTGTTTTAATTTATATTGTTTTAAAATTCATTTAAGTATTTGGCATTGTAAGTTTAGGGTATTAGGTGAAAATATTTGAAGAGGTGCAGACAACACGTGTTGTTGCATCAAAGTTTTTGTAGTTCGGAAACTACGATTTGCGTAGCAATGTTGAAGAAAAAATTTAAATGCTATTATTTCGTGGCGCATTCGTTACGGGTTTATTTTTGAATATGGATTCAAATTTCCGGGAATTATTGATTATATTATTATATCAATTTAGCCTGTAAATCCAATTTCGGTTTTTACGAACATATAGACTTTTCTATCTAACCGTTGGTGAAATAAGAATATATATATATGTAGGTAGGTGTATAATATACAGAATGAATGTACGTACGTATATTTAAAGAAGTAAGTATTGTAGTTAAGAGGAATGGGTATGTACGTATATTTTTGCAGATATTTACATACTGCAGCTGGCTACATGTAGACTAAGGATATTAGCGTGTGGGAAATAAAAATGTATGTATATGTTGCAATAGAAGAATATATTTAGCGTAACATTACAACATTAGGTAATAACTGTAGCAATTAATTATAAACAATTGAGAGTGCCTTGAATGTATTTTTGTAGCCATATACGAGCCAGTTGCAGGGTGTAGGAAAATACACTTGTTGATGGATATATAGATAGCAGGCTAGAAGTAAATTTAAACATATAGAATAATTAGATGCAATGAAAAATTGAGTCATGCAATGGACAATGGTTTCACATAAACGGGATTAACTAAAATATTCATGAATTTGCTCAGAATTGAAAAATTTTTAAAGATATGATATAAAAAGAAAAATGATATGAAAGGAATTATGAAACATTTAAACAAACAAAAAAAAGTAATAAAAAGAAACTAATATATGAAGAACAAATAAATATAGATGGAAACGAATGAATTAAAAGAAATTATACTTTTATTCTAAACGAATTTTGGTTCTTACAAATTTCACAAAATAAGTACAGATTACTGCATATTAAATATGCATAATATACTCGCATTAAGAAAAGTTATAAATTGAAGAATTATAATCTGTGTAAAAGTTAAAATTAAAAACAAAAGTAGTTTAGAAAATAATTAGAGTTAAAGAAATTAATTATTTAAAATCTAAATTTATAATGAAATAAAAGTATTAATCCAAAGAAAACACAAATTATACTAAATAGGAAAATTATACCCAAGAATATATATAAAATATATAGTATATTTGATTATTATATAATTTTGAAATTGATTTATTAAATTAACTTATGAAATGTTCGACTAAACTTAAACATAGAAAACGAGTACAGAAGTCTGAAGTCGGGTTAGACCGACTTCGAAATACCCTTTACCTTTTCTTGTGCGTGCGAGTTCAACAATAGGGATGTTTTTTCATATATCATCATTAGGAGCATATCTACGTTAATTTGCGGTACGGTACCTTGAATTGATTATAGCGACTCCATTTCTTGTGGATGAGTTTGTAGGATCCATATACGTACTAATATAAACTTTCGTAAAAAATTATTGTGTAGGTCGAAAGTTATAATAATATGTCAATAGTGGGCGTGGCTTTAGAAATAACTCGCCCATTTTTTGTGTGGAGTTTAATGTTAGTACCCGCAACATTCCTATTAAATTTCATTGAAAAATCTTTAATAGGAATCTAGTAATGATTTTTGGTTAATTGTGGGCGTGGCAGTAGCAATAATCTGCCCATATTTGGAATGCATGCTAGTACAGTCCTAGTGTATACATCTACCAATTTGTTTTCATATATCATCTCTAGAAGCATAGATAGGGTAATTGTCTTTAAGTGGGGTCCCCAAAGTTCATTATATGGGAGGGAGGCGTATCCTTCCTCTGATCGACCCCGAATCTTATATATGGCTTTGTAGGGTCCATATATGTACTAATATAAAATGTTCAAAAAATATTGTATAGGTCGTAAGTTATAATAATATGTCAATAGTGGGCGTGGCTGTAGAGAAAACTTGCCCATTTTTTGTGTGGTGTTTAATGTTATTACCCGCAACATTACTGTGAAATTTCGTTGAAAAATCTTTAATTAGAACCTAGTAATGATTTTTTGTTAATTGTGGACGTGGCAATAGTAATAATCTGCCAAATTTGGAATGCATGCTAGTGCAGTCCTAGTGTATACATCTACAAATTTGTTTTCATATATCATCTCTAGAAGCATAGATAGGGCAATTGTCTTTACGTGGGGTCCCCAAAGTTCATTATATGGGAGGGAGGCGTATCCTTCCTCTGATCGAGCCCGAATCTTATATATGGCTTTGTAGGGTCCATATATGTACTAATATAAAATTTTGTGCAAAAATATTGTATAGGTCGTAAGTTATAATAATATGTCAATAGTGGGCGTGGCTGTAGAGAAAACTAGCCCATTTTTTGTGTGGTGTTTAATGTTAGTTCCTGCAACATTCCTGTAAAATTTTGTTGAAAAATCTTTAATAGGAACACAGTAATGATTTTTGGTTAATTGTGGGCGCGGCAGTTGTATTATGATCTTCATATTCTGCACACACACTATTAAGGACCCCATGTATATTTCTGCAAATTTTTATTCCGCTGGCATCAATACGAGCATAGGTAGGCTAATTTTAATTTTAGATCCGAAAGTTCCTTATATCAAAAGTGGGTGTGTCTTTTCTCTGATGAGCCCCATTTGTTGCAGATAGCTTTATAATGTCCGCATGTTTCTTCATGTAAAATTTCGTCCGTAAATCTCTACCGGATCTTAACTTATGAATATTTGTTAATATTTTTTGCCCAGTGTTTACTAGGACCCACATCTCCATAACTGCCAAATAATGTCACGATTCCGCAAATTGGGCCGAAGTTATAGTCATTTTAAAAAAGCTGAAGAAAGTTCCTTATATGGGAGGTAGGCGTGGTCTTTGTCCAAATCGGCCCATATAGCAATCTGGTTCTGTATCTTTATCCAGGCTACACTTTTGCAAAATTTCATTAAATAGCTCTAACGGTGTAGAAAAAAAGTGGACACACAGACGGACAGACGGACGGACAAAATAAAAATTGCTTAGAAAGTGATTCTGATCATATCTGTATATATATGTCCATACCTATCACGCCTCCTTCTTGAAATTGCAACTCCTCTCAAAAGCACAAAATTAGTATACCCTATTAAAGGTAAAGTGTATAAATATCAAACTAAAATGTTACCTAGAAAATTATGAAAATTATTATAAGTATTCAGCTCTGATGATGTGAATCGAAGCAGGAAGTTCCAGGAACTGCGTATATCGGAAGACGGTGCGGACTAAGGGACCAACGTATTATTCGATGGATTGGGGATGAATGGCGACTGATGTAATATTTTTCGAAGCAGCATATGGCCGCAGTGTTTGCACACGTTGTGGATGGGTTTATTGACAAGCAACGAAAAAATAAACAAGTTTCCTTGCGGAGTCTTATTTTGCATTGGACAGTCTTACGTTACAATGTCCACCCAGTGTATCACAATCTTAACAGATTCGAATTTCAATAAATTGAAGATGGGCAAAAGCATAAGGAGTGTGATTGAAACCACCACCAAATATAATAAACAGAGGAAATTTGTCTACGGAAGTCAATTGTTTCATTAAAGTATATGTTTAATCTAGAGGATGAACATAAGAAATATTATTCGCATATGAAATTGATTTACTAGAAGAAGACACAGGGACTGGTATCTGATCGGAGTACGCAAATTGTGTCATTAAACGTGTATCTCAGAGAAATACCGATAGTCTACATATCGAGGCCAATGAAGTCAAATTCCATTATGAGAAAGCTCAAGAGAAACACTTCCACCATAAAACGCATTGCTGCAAAGTAAATAACGGAGGCGTATTGTAATCTCTCATGTATTTCAAATGCATTTTACAAGCTGAATACTATAACCAGAGGCATTACCACCTACATCCGTTGGGGCACGCCATACAAATCAAAAGAAGAAAGCCACTATAAGCGAAGTTTTAAAGATAAAAAATCGCCATGCTAGAATATCATACGTGCCGGTCCAGAAAGAAGGGAGGGGTATGCAGAAATCATCGAGGGACTTCACTCTCACAGGACAGGCGTTACCAGGACCAACAATTGCACAGAACCCGATTTATACAAGGGTAGCATAAGCTAAAGTTGTAATTAGTTTTAATTTTGTTTGTAAATATATACGCCAGTGAGAAAAGAGTCTATGAAGGACCAAAATATAAAAAGGGGAATAAAAAATAAATAAATAGATGGAAATAAAAGAACAAAAAAAGAAAACTACAAAAAGGCAAACAAAAGTTAAACAAAAAAAAATATATATAGGAAAGAAAGGAATAAAAGAAAAAAAAAATAGAAAAAACAATGGTAAAACCCAAATAAGGCGATTTAAAAAAAAAAGACCAAATTATAAACATGTATTATAGAGTTAAAGAAATGCACAGAATTGTTTACATTGCAAGAAAAATATTGTAAATATTCATTAGGAGTTAGTTGCACTAACTTGTTCTAGAAAAAGGGGAGGGATATTGGGAGTTACAATCAAGCTACCTGTGTGTAGTTGACTCACAGCACCAATTCTTAATATACACTGCACATTTGGCGTAGTTAACTCTATACAATTAAGTTAAGTAAGAGAGCACATATTTTTAGGGTGCAAATATTGTAAATGAATAGTATTTATGTATTAATTATTATGTAAATTTTAGGGTGTCACAGTTCCGCAATTAAGCTGACGAGGAGCATTTAGAATGCACCGTCGACTGCTTTACATTCAGTAGGTCGGTTGGCTTGACCAACTGACATCAATCAACAGTTGCGTAATTGGAACACCAGAAACTTCAATACGTAGACTGAAAGTTTTCTTTGTAAATAGTATATAAGAATTATGATTTTAAGAATAAACTTCTTGGCGTTTTGAACTTAAAACAATGCAATGTTTACACTGTAAGTGATTGTTAGGTTTGCAGCTACACGCGCGGCCAATACAGACAGTAAAAGGATGCTCCCCACGGACATCGGCAAACACGGTCCCCAATAGTAGCGACAGCAAATCTTCGTATACAGCTGATCTTGTGCATGGCGATATATGCGGCCCTATGGAAAAGAAATCTATTGGTGGAGCAATTTATTTTATTTTATTAAAAGATGATTTCTCTCCTTTTAAGAAAGTTTATTTCATGACGGAAAAAAGTGTGGGCTGCGGACTTCTGGAGGAATTGATTATGAAAACCGGCCGAAAACTAAAAATTTTCTGTACAGACAATGGGCCTGAGTTTATGAACGAAAGTGTAGAGTTGCTGTTTCGAAAGAATACCGTAATTCATAAAAGAAAGTAACATATAACCCAGAGCAAAATGGTTTTGATGAGAGGGAGATGAGCACGATTGTCGAGGCAGCAAGCTCCATGTTACATGCTAAGAATCTGGATAAAAAGTTTTTGGCTGAAGCCACAAACTCTGATGTCAACTTGCTAAATCGAACAGGAACTAGTTCAAGGATAGGCATGAGAGCACTGGCAATTGACAATCGCAATCTCTAAATTTGGTTTTGGCGGTTGGGCATGCGTTTCTAGGAAATTGTGGAGTTCCATCGTGTCTGCGGGAGATTAAAAATTGTCAGGAAGCTGAAAAATGGAAACAGGCCATGAATTAGGAGATTAATTCGCTGGAGGAGAACAAAATGTGGGAGTTGTCTGAGCCACCACAAGAATGCAAAATTATCAGTACAAGTGGGTGTATGCAATTAAGGGTTCAACTGAAAATAAGGTGAACGATATAAGGCGAGGCTAGTAACACGTGGATTCACGCAAAAATACGGGATTGATTACATCGAAGCCTTTAGCACTGTAGCAAAGTTAATGTACATAAGAGCTTTTCTTGCAATAACCGCACCGGACCGTTTCGACATGAAAAAGCGATTTTGAATAGCACTGTTCAGGAGTATATCTATATTCAGCAACTAGAAGTCTATAGTAATGGATCGGGCCGATTTTGCAAGGTAGGGGATTGTACGGCTTGAAACAAGCATTCAGATGTGGGAATCTTACTTTTCCGAAGCTTTCAAAGTGATTTAGCCTAGAAGCCACCAAGGCTGATAATTGTGTGGTTGTTAGCAATAAAAGTAACAACAGGCAATATACATCGACGATGGATTCATTAGTAAACCAACGAAAGCGACATCGATCGTTTTTTTTAATTTTTGAAGCAGAGTTTCAAAGTAAAGGTTTACGAAGCCAGATATTTCTTTGGTTTAGAAATACGGCTTATGAAAGATGGCGATCTGCATATCAATCAGATGGGTTATGTTAAGAAGCTACACTTTCAACATGAATGGTTAGCCTGTGCACATCAACTAATGGATAAAAAACGAGTGGCGACTCTTCGTTAATAAATTATCCCTTTAGACAAGCTGTTTAATGTATCTTATGTTGGCGAAACGTCTCGACATATGGTTTGCAGTTAGCTTCGTGAGTAGATATTTGGAGACACCATCTGTATCTCAAACGGATTTACAGATACCTGAATGGCATAAAAGAGTACGGTCTCACCTTTCTGAGTAAAGATCTTTTGATTTTGAATCTTTTCAGTGACGCCGATTATGCTGTTGAAGTCGCTACGAGAAAGTTAACAAGTGGCATTGAGGTCGTCATGTATCGCAAAAACAGAAGTGCGTTCCCTTATCTACTACTGAATCTGAGGTCGTTCCGGGCTATCATGCAGTAAAAGCGCTTATATGGATTCGACAAATACTCCATGACCTGTAACCAACTCAACAGTTGCAGATAAATTTGAATGTAGATAATCAAGGGGCTATACGTTTAATTAAAAATCCTGAGTTCCATAAGCGCACTAAACATATTGTTGCTAAATATCATTTTATTACAGAAAAATATGAAGAAAAATGTTTAATATTAATTTTGTTTCCTCGAATCAGCAAGTTGCAGATATTTTTACCAAGCCTTTGGTAAAAAAAAAATTGTATATTTCAGAAATTCAATGACTATTTTATATTAATATAAAATATATTATTATTATAATTAATTCAAAATAGTATTTAAAATGATGAACTACAAAAATGTTTACAAAAAAATTTAATAGTTCAAAGTAATACAAAAGTGAGAGTTGTTGTGAGTTAGAATCAAGCTGCCTGCGAGTAGTTGACTCACAGCACCGACTCCTAACAGATACTACACATTTGGTGTGGTTAGCTTTAAGCAATTAAATTAAGTAAGAAAGCACATATTTTAAGGGTGCGAGTATTATAAATAACCAGAATTTATGTACTAATGATTATGTAAACTTTTAGGGTGTTACATTTCCGCAGTCGAGTCGACGAAGGGCATTGGAATTTAGAATGCACCGTCGACACTTTTACAGTAGGTCAGTTGGATTGACCAACTGACACCAATTCACAGGTGCGAAACTGGAACACCTGAAAGGTCAGTACGCAGACTGAAAGTGTTCTTTGTAAATAGTATATAAGAATTAGTATTTTAAGAATAAAGTTTCTTGTTGTTTTCTAACTAAATAAAGTGAGTGTTGCTTATTCTGTGAATAAGTTTTAGGTTTGTAGGTACGCGCGCGCCCGGGACAGGCAGCAAGAGGACGCTCCCGAGGACACCAGCAAGTACGGGCCCCAACATTTTGGCGCAGCCGGTCTTAAGGACCTACAGGAGGAATCCCAGGGCAAGGAACCCAGAAGCAGGGAAGCATCCTGCAACAAATTTGAAGGATAACCCAGGGCGGAGGACCCTGAAGCGGAGATGTCGTCAGGCAGGATAATGGTGAGTAGAGAGTATAGTTGCGTAGTTTAAATAGATACTTCTGCGACCCTGAAGGCGCCGTAGCGCTGGTCAAATAAGTTGCAACATATAGTAGCGTTTGCGCTGTTGCACGCAACTTTGTATGGGCAACCATAAACCGTCAGCATGATCGGACGGTCTATGTACGTCGTCCTAGCTGTGGGGATTTTTTTGTAGGGGAATCGTATTTGTTTGTCGATAGGGACATTTATATCGTTTTTAAATTGTTTTAATTTATATTGTTTTAAAATTCATTTAAGTATTTGGCATTGTAAGTTTAGGGTATTAGGTGAAAATATTTGAAGAGGTGCAGACAACACGTGTTGTTGCATCAAAGTTTTTGTAGTTCGGAAACTACGATTTGCGTAGCAATGTTGAAGAAAAAATTTAAATGCTATTATTTCGTGGCGCATTCGTTACGGGTTTATTTTTGAATATGGATTCAAATTTCCGGGAATTATTGATTATATTATTATATCAATTTAGCCTGTAAATCCAATTTCGGTTTTTACGAACATATAGACTTTTCTATGGATTTTTGGGAGTATTAAAGATGGTGAGAAGAAATCAAGGAGTATCTGTGAGGAAGTCAACGACCAATTTGCAGTGATGGAAGGACTTAATGGACGCCGGTAGACAGAGGATATGGAAATTGTGATGGAAGATAAGTAAAGAAAGAATATACGAGGTGTGATTTAAATTTTGAGCAAAAACAACGTCGCATGGACATCGCTCAGGAGCTGTTGAACATCGTCAACGACGATCCAGATTTCCTCAAAAAGATCATAACTGGTGACGAATCGTGGGTGTATGGCTATGACATTGAAACCAAAGCCCAATCATCCCAATGGAAACGTCCAGATGAGCCAAGACCGAAAAAAGCACGTCAAGTTCGGTCGAGCGTAAAGGTTTTGCTGACAGTTTTCTTTGATTGCAATGGCGTGGTGCATCATGAATTCTTGCCATAAGGTCGTACGGTCAACAAGGAATACTACCTTGAAGTTATGCGCCATGTGCGAGAAGCAATTCGTCAGAAACGCCCAGAATTGTGGAAAAACCAATAATGGATTTTGCACCATGATAATGCACCAGCTCACACATCGATGCTTGTGCGTAATTTTTTGGCCAAAGACAAAACCGTTATCATGCCTTAACCACCGTATTCGCCGGACTTGGCCCCCGCTGACTTTTTCCCCGTTGTTGTACCACTTTACTATTAACTCCCAGGCTGTTGGATAGTTGGTTTCGGTAAGCTCTATTTGCTGTACATCGAAGTCTTTGTCATCAGGTAGCGCTTTCTTCAGAAATTGGAAATGTGAATCGCACTCAAACTAGTGTTGTTGTGGATTAAGCAAATATAGGCATCGTGGAAAGCTGGCCAGTCTGTGTATTTGCCCGTGAACGATGGCAGAGGTAATTTGGGTAGCTCAAGCGATGACGCATGAGTTTGCTTTACAGATGGGTCTTCCGTCGATTTGGGCTGTTGGTCTTCCAATGCATCCAACAGCGTGGCTCGTATGTCAAAGTAGAGTTCTTCAAAAAAGAGGACATCGCATCTTTGAAATATGGCGAATCGCGAGTGAGAGAGGTTCAAATAAGCTGTTTGTGTACCTCGAAGAAATCCTTATGCAGCATTTCTACCTTATCCAGCCGGACTTGACAGTAGGCTTTAGTTTTTCTCGTACTGGAGTCCTTTTTGAAGTTTTTCAAAATTTGCTTAAGACTGTCATGGTGGTCTATTTGCAGTGCAATGAGGCCTTCGTAATTTGCCAATGGCGGATTTGGCGCGTTGTCTTTGGAAGACGGTTGACTTGTTTTAGAAGGATCCATCTCCACTGCATTAAACCGATACCCTACTTACCCTTTGCCTTATGCTGTCATCTCAGATGGTGTGGATACAGGATCACTGTCGTCTTCGTTATCGGAGGTAGTTGATGGAGTTGCAGCAAAAAATAAATGTTGAATTTTCGAGCACGTTGCGTGATTTTGGGGTTATGTGTTATGGCGTCATCAGTTAGCACACTGTCCCTTTATACATGGCGATGGTGGCGTGTTTGCAGTCAGCAAAGGTGCACGCTGTATGAAAGGCTAAATCACGTTTATTAAATTGTTAAATTGTTGAATTTTTGTTGGTCGTCGTTTAGGTTCCCCCCATGGGCCACCAAAATTATGTGCAGGATTGCATAGTATCGGGGTTTTTATTCAAATGAATTATTAGATATTTGCGAAGGTTTGTTTTTGTAAAATGAAAAGATTTATTTTATGTAATTATTACACTAATGAAATGTACAGGTTATGAATATATAGCACTAATATGTGTGGAGAGAACAACTAAACTCGGCTCTTTCTTGTTTGCCGTCGCTGCGCTGTCACTTTGCTCTCTTTCTGTCTCTCTTCTTTGATCGAGTTCGGACAAGTCGAATGAGCTCTTTATTAGGTTAAAGAGCATTGTGTAATATAATATAATCTATGCAATTAGAAGATGTTGATGAAGAATGATATACCTGATCAATTTAGCCACACAGATCAAATTCCCTTTGTACTCTAAATTATTGACATACTTTGCGCTTTTCATCGTTTCTTTGACAATATTACTTTTTAAGTTTTTTATAAGCACATTGCGAGTTGTTTCAGTGACCGGGAAATTAGGAAATCCATTATTAATAAGTAAGGAGTGCAATTCAATATCGCTCAGATTCTCCAAATCGTCAAAAAACATATCGAATCTAAAAATACAAGAATAGAGTTTTTAGTGATATTGTCATTGGTAAATCACTGCTATGAAATTCTTATGGTAAGTAAAAAATATTTATTTTACACAAAACCGGGCTAATGAAAATTCTATAAAAGACTGACTGACTAATTTATTTTACTTTAATTCTGAAAAAACGGCACTCAAAAAATTACAGTTAACATTCAGCGCCTGCTACTTAATTTGCGTTGAATTATTGCAACGATTTAATTAGAGTACAAAATGGCTTCTGAAATAAATTATTTATTATTTATGGCCAACAAATGGGGAAATTTAGAATAAATATAAAAAGCTATGACGGACCCTAGTGCTTTGACACTTAAATATAAGATTTAAAAAAGTGGTGTTAATCTATTTGTGCAGAGAATGGGTCATCATATACACAAAGTGTTCAAGTAATTAACACATTAATCACAACGCTTAATGAGATTTCGGAAAACCAGTATGAACTAAAACTTAAAAGCTACAGGCCGTCAGTTTTACTAATCAGATATTAAAATATTATTTTATAATAATTATTATAATGAAGATTTAAAATGTGTATAGACTTGTAATGACCTTACTTATGCTGGGGTATCCTGAACGGTGGCCAAGGTTTGTAACATAATTTTTTTCCTTACAACGTGTTTTATTAATTTTTAACTTGACCTAGCCTTGTATACAGATGTCCCAATAGACTCGGTAACAACCCTAAACTACTGGTGCTGTTCACTGGCGTGAGTTTGTGTCCCAGTGGAGTCGGTAAAAATTTTAAACCACCACTGGCTCCATCTACGTAAGTTAATGAGCCGGTGTCAGTAGAAATCTTGAACCATTGATTCTGTATCTGTAAATTTGTGTCCCAGTGGAGTCGGTATAGACCTTAAACCTCTGGCTATGTCTGTGTTAAAGTCAAACTGAGTCGGTAAAAATCTAGTGTTTTTGTATAATAATTTAATTTTATTTGTTGGCGTATTTTTAATAAAGGCTTGTAGTTGTTTTGTATTTCTACAGCCTATGCATGCCCTTGCTTTTAATTGCCTTCAGCCAATCCAAAAGATAATTTTTAAATTAAAATTACTGCTCATTATTTATTTTAGTCATTAATAAGGTTAGTATGTATATCATATCAGATATCTGTTAGTTTCTTTATAATTTCTTTAACAAATAGGTCGTCCGCGGCTTTTGTTTAGTTTTCCGGATTATTGTTTATAGAAGGATTATTATTTCTTGTAGCAAGAGGGGTATTACTTTTAGAGACGTCAGCAAATCTCTTCAGTGATTGAACCATGTTATTTATGGTTTCACGTTTATTTGCGTCGCTTGTTTAGCTTCTGTGATGTTCTGTGTGATTTGTCTTTATTATTCTTATTCTTTTCAAGCTCAATGGAGAAGAATAAAAGGCATTTTTAGTTCCACGTTGTAGGATGTTGTGTATGTTAGTAACGATGTGTCCAAACTTAGTTATTTATTGATTTTTCCCTGATCCGCAGAGTGCTGCATATTGCGAAACATAATTATAAAATTTCGCTGTTCCATAGGTATTGTATAGTTTTAAATTTAAGTATTTTTACGATTTTTATATAAATTATTGAGTCGGATTACCGTATTTATATTTGGCAAAGCTTTTAATAATAAGCTTTTAAGGGCGTCGATCAGAAGATGGCAAATATATACCTTGTACGTATATTTGCCGGAAGTCATGGCGTCTTGGACGTATTAGTTTTCTACTTTTTACTCTTTTTTAGGCAATGTTTCGTCAAATTTATCACCTGTTGATAGAATATCATAACGGTTTTGGGATTTATGACCAGATTGGTTAAGCCAGTTTTTTAGGGTACTTTGATTTTTTTCCCTTTGGGATATCCTGTTCCTTTTGTTTCCATTGTAATTCTTTTAGTAGCGTCAGTCGGTATATTTGTTGGAGATGTAATTGTTATGGATGTAGCTATAATTTTGAAGTGACTTGCAATTAGTGTAGTTGTTGTATGATGATGTATTTGCTGTTGTTAATAGTTGTTGAAGTTAGGATTGCTATTGTGAGGAAGATAATTTCTTCACATATGCACTCAACTATGTAAAACAAAAACGTATCTAAGCAACCGAATTGATTTCCGATTTGAATATTTTTGTAAGCTCGAAATTTGTATCTGGTTTATGATTTTGCTGCCTTAAATTATTTGTTCATTTACTAAGGCATATAGCAGAATAGCATCTAGCAATGGAAATAGCAACAGCAAATAGCTAACGAAAGCAGTTGAAATTGATGGAAGAATTCGGTCATTGGAAGAATTCTATCGAAGGAAGTATTCAATTGCAGGAAGAATTAAATTGCAGGAAGAATTCAGTCGTAGGAAGAATTCAATCGAAGTAAGAATTCAATAGTCAGGAAGAATTCAGTCGTAGGAAGAATTCAATCGCAAGAACAATTTTGTCAGAAGGATCCAATTGCATAGAATCCAGTCGCGTAGAATCAACAACACCAAAAGCAAAAAAAAACAACGTCAAATAAATTGGGCAGTGAAATAAAATAAATAAAATATTTTAAATACGATTCATTAATATATAATTTCTGTATTCGACCATTGGAAATCCGGCTAGCTTGCCCCAGGGATAAGAATAGTTACAGTGGCGCCACCGAGCAGGAGTTTAAAAAAATACAGAGTAAGAACAAAAGGGACTATAAGGAGGATGCAAAGCAAATTCAAAGCATCAAGGTGCACAACCACACAGAATCGCGATCTGTCACCAACTGCTATGGATCAACAACACAACGGGGCTCCACAGTACGCCGTCGTCATTGGTCACATCTGGAAATGGACGATTAAGTACTAAGGGGGGCTCGACTCGTTGGCGTCCCTTGAACGTGTGGAAAAGCTGTACAAAAATATGAGCCCTCGTACCATGCCGGAACTCCTGAAAACTCGAGCACTTCTATAGTTCCGTAACAATAATCGTGCCTTTATATCAATTCTACTTGCCCGCCAGATATCGTAAAAATTTTGAAGGACGAAATTCATCGAAGGCGGCAAACACCCAGGAATACGTGGTGGAGGTCCAAAATCTCATGCGTCATTCTGGGTACATTGAATAGTTTGGAAGAATACCAGTGGTACGTGCGCCAAAAGACTGGTCTCTGGAAGAGCTACTACGTGAAAGATCTTGAAGCCAGACGTGTTTACCGATACACCCACCAAGTTCCCCCAGCACAATCCCGAATTGAGCGTACACCACCACGGGAGGCACAGAATACATAAGTGGCACCTGTTAGCCATGCAGGTACTGAGGCACGTATCGATGTACCCACAGACGCTGCAGACAAGCGGGACATTTTGCGCGACACTGTCACAATACGCAGGTTATTTTCTGCTGGGATTGTGGCAAGGGGGTAGTCAGGCCAGTAGAGTACTGCAAAGCGTCAAGGGAAAACGGGCAGTGATGCCGCCAGTAGCGAGGCACGGCGCAGTCCACCTAAAAAAAACACGTCTCATCATCAATAAACACATTGCATTGCGATGGCCAACTTGTATGCCACCGTCCCTTTTCTGAGGCTTCTACGCCTACTTTCACAAAAAGTTAAAAATTTTCAGATGAGGGTGTATCAATTATAGGAAGAAACAAAATAACGAAACATCTAAATTTACAATAAAACCATTATAAATTTCATTTACACTTAATGACAATTGTATAAATGTGAAATAAACATATTCGTAAATAAGGATTATAATATAAGTAAAGCAAGTTCGCAATCACTTATTTCTATTCAATCTTTGGAAGAAAACGAGTTACCTGAAAAATCACTATCCTCAACTTGAAATGTTCTCTGGTGCCAAACAATACAATTTCAATATTTCTAATAATAGAGATCTTTACGATTCTCCTACTTGTCGAAATAGTAGGCTCTGATGTAAGATCATAGCTACCATAAGATCATCATTCTCTGCCTTCATTCAAATGGTTCTTGTGTGTTTGAATCTTTGCTGTCTAATATCTTCATGCCTGCACTCTAAAGGATGTTTGTATTCTAATTGGTAAATTAAAGTTTTGACTTATTTCACTAACATGTATGAGAATCTTATGAACTGTAATAGGAATGAAATACCTTGGGAAAAGATAAAGATACAATTCTCTATTATTTACCAGCAATTGTCGAAAAGTTGATAATTTCGTGTATTTTGACTGGAGATGTCACTAGAAAAAGTGTAATAAAATTCCAATTCGCAAATGGTGCAGACAAATTGGTAAAAATTCCAGGCCTCAAGGCCTATATTTATATAAAAAAAACTATTTTCCAAGCTAGTTTTAGATAGTTTATTAGTTGAACTATTATCTATCGATTGGCATATATATTTTTTTCATATGACGACTTTCACTTTTACCCTTTTTGGCCACAAGGGTCACGACGGGGCCGGTGTGCGACGCTGCATGGAAATCGCCTCGTGGTGTCGGAATTTTGTCCCCGATTTTGCGAAAACCGTACACTCTTTGACCGCACTCGTGAAGAAAGGAAAACATTTTAAATGGAAAGCAACAACGGGGCATCTAGGCGTTCGGAAAACAACAAACTGCCGGAGAAATGCTCACGCAGAGGTGGCGTGGGCTCTTAGTAATGAAGTCCACATCTTTATTTTTTATGTACAGCATTGACAATTATACCAATATCAGAGACTCACTTCACCAATAAAAGTTTATTAAAAATTTACCAATGCAGAATATACCATTCAAATCACCCAACGGGCACTGTACGTAGTGGCATCGCTATTATTATAAAAAACAATATTAAACATACAGTACAAGAAAAGTATGATAAACCTCACATACAAACTACCACTAAAACCAACATGGTGAACTTACGGTAATTTCGGTTTATTGCCCTCCGATACACCTACTTCTATCTAAGACCAGCATGGTGAACTTACGATAACTTCGGTTTATTGCCCTCCGATAAACTCCTCTAACAAGGGCCAATTAAAGAAGTTCTATAGCACTCAAGGAGATAGTTTCTTAGTCTGTAGTGACAATAAAGCCAAGCATCACTATTGTGGCTTAAAGACTTTTCATCCAGAAGGCAAAAGTTTTTCAAAACAATGCAAATAATCTTATGAATGTTTCAACATACTGGCTATCCGATAGAAAAAATATTCCTGATATTATTGACTTGTGTGTGATAAAAAGTGTTCCTAGAAACTGTGTCGAAGAGCCTTCACCTTTGGATTTGTCATCGACCATTCTCTTATTATTATAAATATAATATCCAATGTCCTGTATATATTAAAACCACAAATATTTCACAATGAGCGTACAAACTGGATTCAATTTAAAGAGATTATTTGCGACACGTTACCTCTAGATATATCGTTCAAAAGATTTCGAGGAAGTAGCCGAAATTTTAAACAAAATAATACCTTAAAGAAACACATAAAAAATGCGCGATGAACCCAGTTATTGAGGAGATGATAGGTGCAAAAGGAAAGTTGAGCAAATTACAGAAGACCAAAAAGTCTTAATAAGGCAGCAAAAGAACTTAAATACAAACTCAAGACAGTAGCAAATGATGAAATTAAGCACTATTTGTCAAATTTATTAGCAACCGATACCACGTTTCGATTGTTATGGAGGCAACAAAAAAGTTGATGCAACCCACTACTCGATATCCTCCCATGCAAACTGTGAATAGTTTTTGGGCAAAAACCGACAGACAAAGCAGACACATTTGCCAAACACCTTTGTGAGGTTTTAAACCATTTCCCAAAAAGCCACCACAGAATGAAGACGACATTCATGAGTTTTGGAAACTCTTGGTCAAATGGAATTACCAATCTTACCTATCAAAATAAGAGATGTTAATTAAGAACTTTCTGTTTAAACACCTGAACAAACAAAAGAGGCCAGGATATGACCTGATAACTGCGAGAATTCATAAAGAGCTCCCGGATAATCCTATAAAATACGTCACCTATTTGTACAACGCATATTTGTGTGCCTATTTTTCTCGTTAATAGGAAGCTGCTGAAATAACTCTAATTGAAAAACCTGGAAAGCCGGAAGATGAAGTTGCTTATAAGTTTGCTGCCGATTATTTCCAAAGTTTTTGAAAAGCTGATGTTGACTAAGCTTAAGCCAATACTGCTTAAGAAAGAACTCATACCCGATCACCAATTCGGGTTTCGAGAGCAACATGCTACCACCGAACGTGTACACAGATTTTATTTTAAGCTCTTTCACTTTTGTTTTTAAGTTTGTCTAGACAGTCGTATAATATTTTGTAAAAATAAACGTATAAAAATAGTTTTAATAAAAAAATTAATTGAAGTAACCAAAACTTGATTAAAAAATATTAACTAAAACAAAGATAATTGTTAATCACGAAAGGAAAATATTAATTTGCATATTTAAAGTGTACGAGCAATAGTCCTAGTCTTTATAGAATCTCGAATAAAGCATTTCAATTCATATTTTAGTCGCCCTCCTCCTCCGTCTTTTCCTTCTTCTCCACTATATTATTATTTTTTATTTTCGAAACAATAGATATTGAGTGAATGATTTAAATAACTACTATAAAACAGCTGTTTTTTATTCACCATTTTACACAACCATAGCAACCCACATATGGAAAACGTGTACACCAAACACAATAAATTCACATACACTATACGTGTGACCAAAAAATGTGGTTGAGACGATAAATAAAAAACGCGCGAATTGATTGTCCCTTCTTATTCTTCTTTGCCTTTATTATGAAAACAAAACAAAATAAAAAGAGGGAAACCATTTTCCTAAAAAATGGAAAAATTCAAAAACAAAAAAAAAAAAAATACCGATTTTACGCCTCTTTGGACAGATGAATATCTTCGGTTGACTATTTCACCTATTTGACGATATGACATACCCTTCTTCCACAAAACCACGATAATTTTTCTCTCGGAAAACTCGATCTCCTTTCCCTTTGCAGACATTTGCTACTTGACCTTTTAAATAATTATTTGAAATACACATTTGCGAAAACACTTTTGTCAACTTTGATACACAGACTTGATAGTCATTGATCACTTAATTGCTTTTCTGATACTGGGAATTACTCGTTTTCGTTTAATACGTAGACTTTTTATTGCCATAAATCGGGACTTTTTTTGTTTTTGAATTTTTACATTATTTTTGGAAAAAGGTAAGAAAAAAAATTCGCAATAAAGTGTTTGTTTGTTTCTTGATTGCTGTTACTTGTAATGCATGAATTTTATGCAAAGGGAAATTTTTCTTTTGAATTTTTTTCAATAATTAATAAAGTTTTGAATTTAATATTACAGGGTAGCTGACAATAATGGAATTTCTCAATGGTGTTTTATATTTTGTAGTTATGTTATTATAAAATTTATTTGATAAAATAAGTTAATTTCGTATTGTTTTGAGTTAGAATCAAGCTACGTACGCGTAGTTGACTCACAGCACCGGCTCCTATTAGATTTATTAAGAACGCACATATTTTTAGGGTGCAAATATTGTAAATGAATAGTATTTATGCATTAATAATGATGTAAACTTTTAGGGTGTCACAGTTCCGCAGTCAAGCTGACGAGGGGCATTTAGAATGCACCGACGACACTTTTACTTTCAGTAGGTCAGTTGGCTTGAGCAACTGACACCAAAGATCAATTGCGTAACTGGAACACCAGAAAAGTCAAGACGTAGACTGTAATGTTTATTTGTAAATAGTATATAAGAGCTAGTATTTTAAGAATAAAGCTTCTTGTTGTTTTAAACCCAAAATAGTGCAGTGCTTATTTAAGAAAGTAAGTTGGGGTGACAGGTGCACGCGCATGACAAGCAGCAAGAGGATGCTCCTGAGGACAACAGATACGGACCCCAACATTTTGGCGCAGCCTGTCTAAAGGACCTATTATAGGAATCCCAGGGCAAGGAACCCTGAAGCAGTGAGGCATCCTGCAACGAATTCGAAGGACCTCAACCTGCAACGAATTCGAAGGACCCTAAGGAAAAAGATGTCATCGAAAAAAAATTATGGTCAGTAGAGTGTATATTAGCGTAATTTATGTAGATACTTCTGCGACCCTGAAGGCGCCGTAGCGCTGGTCAAAGAAGTCGCAACATCCAGGCTCGTTTGCGCTGTTGCACGCAGCTTTGAATGGCAACTATAAACCGTCAGTATGATCGGACGGTCTATGTATGTTCATCTTAGCTGTGAGGATTTTTTTTGTAGGGGCTTTGTGTTTGTTTGTTAGGGATATATTTGGATACACATTTTTTAATTTTTTTTTACACAATTAAATACCATGAGCTTAGGGTATTAGGAAGAATATAAATGTTATTATTACGTGGCGCATACGTTACGGGGTAATTTTTATATATGGATTCAAATTTCCGGGAATGAATCAAGACACTTTTGCCTGTAAATCCAATTGCGGTTCATGCCAAAATATAGCCTTGTCTATGGATTTTTGGGAGTATCAAAGATGGTGAGAGGAAATCAAGTCTGTGAGGAATCAAATCTGTGAGGAAGTCGAGGAACAATTTGCATTGATGGAAGGACTTAATGGACGCCGGTGCACAGCGGATACAGAACTTGTGATGGAAAATAAGTAATGAAAGAATGTATATAAAGATAGAATTTACGGTGGAATGTTTTTTAATAAATTTGTATTTATCATTAAGTAAGATAGAATAAAATATTGGAACAAGTTTTAACAATTATTGGATTTTTTTTTGTAATTGGTATACACCATCTGTTCTGGCATTTGAGATGAACAGATGGATGGAGATTTTTCCTTGAGATTGGGTTGTTCAACGGGATATTTATTGGATTAGGCATAATCAATGGGACTATCGAAGGAAGTGAAGGAGTTGCTGAAATCCCAGGAAGTGGTGAGTAAAGAGATCCAGGGGTTGATTTCAAACTTCAAGATGGACCGGAAGGATGTCAAAAACGTGAAGTACTATCACAGACGCATCACAGAGTTGCGAGGCTTGGTGGAAAAATTTAACAGCAACCACGCAAAATTGCTGCCCCACAAGGAGGTCTCTAGTGACGACGAGTACTTTGAGACAGGTTTTCATGGATATGTGGAAAATTTAGTGTCAGCGTGGCTTAGAGTATTCGAGTCGGAATTGGCAACGATTGAGGCTCCGAGTGGGTCTCCGTTAAATAGAAAAGAAGATATACAGGACGAGTTAAGAGCAATAAGAATAGTCTTTTCACCGAGTGGGTATTCGAGCAGTTCGAAGCATGTACGAGCAGGGAAGAAGCTCAGGAATTGTGGAAACAGCCGAACGTCAGAGGAGCTGTGTCACCATTAGAAGTAGCGGATCAAGACTTAACAGCAATCCAAAAAAGGACAGAAGAAAAGTTGTTTAATTTTCATAAGAAAACAGAGGATTTGAGAGCACAAAAGGAGTATCTTGAGAATAAGGTAAAGGAACTTTCTCAAAGATTGACGGAAACAGAGGAAGCAGCAGCGCTGTTGGCAAAGGAGTGTGCAGAATTAAAAAGAGGACGGGCGACCAATAGAGCCTCACCGAAAAAGGAGAGATCAAAATCAGCATCGGCTGGATTTACACAGACAGTATTGTGACATTGCCTGCGGAAGTATGCTGGCCGGAATATTTAACACCAGATGGGATAAGCCACATGGTATAGCCAAGATTAGTTTTTAGAGAAGGAAGGCAAGTGGAATTTTTTTTTGCCGCATCTGAAATCGGTGTTGAGCCATTTTCTCCGGGAAGTCCGATAAATAATAAAAATCAGGGATACCCGCCAAAGGAGCCAGAAGCAATAACAGTGCAGCAAAGTCTTGATACAGTGGACAATATTTCGCCTGTACGAGTAAACGGTCGAAGACTAATCAGTTTGAGTCTGTCCCTGGTCCAGGACCTCTCAGATCCGGGAGAAGAGAATTTGGAAACCCCCCAAGAGATTAATAAAGCTAAGGTTTTACCAGCAATGGAGAAAACACAAAGGAGTAAAATGGGCATTCTGGTTGCTCATGCGGTGGAGAAGTTGGTGCCCATGTTCTCAAGAGTCGAGGTGTATGATCTAAGAACTGAGATCAGGGGTTTCAAAGCAGGTGGTGAGCTAGCACAACAGAGTCTTCCGGAAGCGGGCGGGGAACTCTTAATAAAGTGTATTAGGCAAAGAATCACAGGTGATGCGTTTGATTTATTGGTGCATAGCTCATAAGCACCCTGGCAGAATTATATGCACTTTTGGATCGGACATATTTAAAACAAAAGTCATACGACTGTCTCGTTCGGGAAATTCAAGAATCAACCCAGAAACCTGGGGAGGAATTGAGAGCCTGGGCACGAAGTCTCCAGTCTATGGGGAACGCTGCTGAGACGGAAGCCAAGAGGCAGTTTCCAGGAAACGTTGCAGCATTTAAGGCTCAAGTAGAACGGGCTATGATTTCTGTATTCAAGGCAGGCTTGATAAATAGGAACTTAGCTAATTATACTCTTACTCTCACGCCGGGGAGCATGGAAGAGCTAGTGGAAGCGGTCTCTTCCGCTGAAGCAGCAATACAACAGTGAACTACAACAGGTGGAATCTGCTGGACTGATGCTCCTGCAGAGGTAGGGCCACTAAATGGGATCAAAGTAGAAGGCAGCCAGCTACGAGGCGCCCGGTGCCACCCTTGAGGGACAGCAGGGGGGTAACTTCAGTAGTCCCCGAGTTGATTCAACGGAAGGAATTAACCAAGGAAGAAATCCTTTCAAAACTGAGAGTGGTTAGCAGCGACCAAATTGAAATTCCAGAAATGAACCAAGGATAGGCAATAACATACAGGGGTTGAGATGCTTCTCATGTGGACGAATGGGACATCAGGCAGCGGAATGCAGGGATAGACAATCCCAACAAAGGAACCAGGGAAACTTCCAGCGGCGAAGTCGAGGTCAGTAGACTGGAAAGCCAAAAGAAAGAAAGTAATAATTAGGCCGGAAGTACGTGTGAGTAGTAATGTAGAAACTACTGTCCAGGAGAGGGAGGAGCAAGAGGCTCTCCAATATCACGAGGAGTGAGGAAGTGGATACGCGTCCATATAGGGAACAAAGGGACATTGCTTCGTTATGAGCATGATAGGTGATGCCTTCATCAAGAAACCCTGAAAGGAAGCAGCTTGTGGAAAGTTAGTGCTTTTGGTAGATTCAGGGGCGGACACCAGCCTCGTAAAATCTAGTTTTTTACGGAAAGGGCTAGATATTAATCAAGTGGACGTAAGAATGCTTAACGGAGCGTTTGGAGGGTGCATCAGGACATTGGGGTCGCTCAGAATAGGACACAGTGAAGTTAAGGGCATGAGTTTTAGAGTGCACGCAGTGGAAGTGGATAGGAAAGGTATCCCGGCTGATGGGATAATTGGCCGCGATAATCTTTGGGGCCGCACCATACTGGATGTGCTCGAGAAGCAGTTAACATTTTTTGATGATGATAAGAATAGAATCCTTACTCTTCCATTCAAGTCATTGCAGGAAGGAACAGTTTATAGGGTTAAGAAGTGCGGTATGGAGCTAATAAACGCAAGGTCGACCAGAGTACTTACTATGCATGTACATACGAGACTTAGGACTGTTTGTTTTGCACAAGCAGCAGCTAGCGGAGGGCGTATATATGAGAGAAACTATAACGCACGTTGACAAGGCTAAGACGTATGCTTGCATACTAAATGCATCAGAATAGGACTACTATATGGATAAGGATTTTAGGCCTAAGTTCACAAGCTATGATAATTTTAAAGAACCGAATTATATATCTGTTAATCAAATTAAGCAGGTAGATATAAGAAAAAGGATGGAGAAAGTACTAGAATCACTGAAATTAGACCCAAGCGTAAATTCAGAAGAGAAGGCATCAATAGAAGCCATTTGTACGTCATTCCATGCCATATTTTTGCTGGAAGGAGACCAGCTGACGTATACACCAGAGATACAGATGAAATACCTACTGGAGTGGATCAACCAATAATTAACCAGAAACAGTAAAGATTGCCACAAGCTCACAAAGATGAGGTCAAGAGGCAAGTAGAAGGAATGTTAAAGGATATCATAATTTCACCGAGTATCTCGCCTTGGAACGCACCAATATTTGTAGTACCAAAGAAGAGAGGTGCTCAGGGTCAAAAGAAGTGGAGAATGGTCGTCGATTTTAGGAAATTGAACGACGCCACTATCAAGCAGGTGTTCCCGATACCAAGGATAGAAAAAATTCTGGATCAATTGGGACACAGTAGATATTTTGCTACACTTGATTTAGCGAGTGGCTACCACCAAGTTCTGGTGCATCCCCAGCAGAAATTCGCGTTCAGCACCGGTTTAGGGCATTATGAGTTTAATAGAAGGCCGTTTGGCTTAACAGGAGCACCGGCTCCCTTCCAACGGCTGATGAACCATGTGCTAGCAGGCTTGCAAGGGTTAGATTGTTTTTTGTATCTCGATGATATTGTAATTTATGGGAAGAGCTTGCAACAGCATTCGCAACGCTTGTGGAAGGTGCTTCAGAAATTACGAGAACATAATTTGAAATTGAACACGGAGAAATGTCAATTTTTGCGAAGAGAGGTGGTTTATTTAGGCCATCGTTGCTTAGAGGCAGGAGCACTGCCTGACCCCGCAGAAGGTGGAATGCGTTAAAAATTTTGCGATTCCGAGAAATAGAAAGGAAGTGCAAGCATTCCTAGGACTAGTGAACTATTATAGAAAGTTCGTGGAAGGACTAGCCGGAATTGCTTAGCCAGTGAATAAGTTGCTATAAAAGAAGCAAAGTGCGAATGGACAGAGAGCTGTCAGCAATCATTCGAGAGGCTAAAAGAAATAACTAGCTCGCTGGTTGACCACTGTAATGCATGTACACAATAATACTGTGCATGTATCAACGAAGCAACCTCCGTCTAGAACACTCTACGGGGTTGATTTCAACATGCCAGCAAATATGAAGCGCAAATGTGCGCCAGTATACAATGCTGATGACCACAATAAACTGCAAAAGTATCAGCTAAAGCGAGCGCACGAGTTGGTTACAGAAAAACCAGGATTGTGCTCAACTGGTAGCCAGGGAAGCCTACAACAAAGTACTGAACCCAGCAGCCTTTCATGTGGGTGACCAGGTCCTAATGAAGAATCAGGCTAAAAGAAACCAATTCTCACCTGTTTGGATAGGTCCGTATGTAGTAACAGAGATCCGAAGCCCAGTTACAACAGTCGTAACAATTAAGGGCAAGCATAAAAAGCTACATAATAATTTATTGAAATTGCTCCTTACGAGACCACACAATTAAAGACATGTGTTAACAGTGGTTTACCAGTGTAATAATAAGAATAACAATGTAAACACGTACGTGTGTATATCAAATAGCACAGCTCCGTCTTTCAAAGTCATTGCCAGCAGAAGTGTGCCAATTAAACTCGGGCGAATAAAATTGCCGTAATGTAAATATGCTTATTAAGCACTGTAGCCGAATGAAGCACCGTAGAGAAAACTTTTTTTAAATATGAAAGAATAATTCAACAAAAAATCATAAGACAGTCGTGGGTAAGTAATATAAAACTTAACTTAAAATATATACATACATACAAACGGCAGTTTATGCACTGAAAGTCGACGCGTAAGCGTTAAAGCCAGGCAACGAAAACGCTGGTGAAGTAAGTATATATATGTAAATACATATGTGTATAAGATACAGAGTGAATGTACGAACGTATATTTAAAAAAAAAAGTAACTATACGAGGTGTGATCAAAAAATTAAAACTTAGTGTGCGTTTTAGCTAAAATAATGACATGTTATAATTATTCTAGCGAGGTAAAAATATTTACCCTTGTATTAAATTTTGTTACTATATCATATTCTGAGTTCACTGTTACTTGGTAAATTTTGTTGCCTGCTAAATATCAGGTATTAAACTATTAGATCTTCAGTTTTGTGCCGTTCATTTAAGTGAAAATCAAAAACCAAAATGTACAAGCATATTTTACATCTACAAATTATTGAGGATAAAGAAAAAAAGTTAAAGATTGTACACGTTAAGAAGTTTGCGGAAACAAACGACCCCTTTAATGTGGAAGAAAATATTGTTATTCAGAATTTTCAAATCAGCACAACAATTTGTTTAGAGCTTATAAACGAATTGGCACCATATGACAATAAGCTAATTTTCAAGAACAATTTTTTAATAAAAATTAAATCAGACAAAAGACATCCTTGCCGTTTTATTTTAGATTTCTCTCACACATATATTATTGCATAGTCGAATTATGCTGAGATGCCACTGTTTTTCCAAACAATATAACCATTGCTCTAGAATACCAAATTCAATTTCGGGTGTTATAAAAAAGTAACAAAATTTACTTTACCCGTAACAGTGAGAATAGGTCGGTGTATGGCGGGTAAATGTTGCCATTTCTTAGCTTTGCTCCCATCCGCATTAGGCTGTACGAATGCTTCGTCAAATGACCATCGAGAAATAAAGACGAAGTATCTTCCCAAGAATACATTTTTGATTAAGGCTTGGGAGAATCTATCATTTTTTTATTTTATTTGCTTTTTATGATGAACCATCTGTGACATTATTTACTATCTCTGCTACATCGCGCTTTCCTGCTAAATTTAAGCTAACACGAGCAGCATAGTATAGCTTAGCATGAGTGTTAAAGAGGTAATATGGGTATACTAATTTTGTGATTTTGAGAGGGGTTGCAATTTGAAGAAGGATGCGTGGTAGGTGTTGACATATATACGAGTATATATATATATACGGATATGATCAGAATCACTATATCACGCCTACTATGAACCACTATTCATAACTTAAGATCTGGTAAAGATGCACGAAATTTTACGAGAAAGAACATGTGGACATTATGAAGCTATTAACAGCCAATGGAGTTGATCAGGGAAAAGACACGGTCACTTTTGATATAAGGACCTTTCGGGTCGTATGGATGCCATCAGAATATTCGTATTGATGCCGTATAGAGACATTCTATGGGAAGGAAATTGGGAATTTGCAGATATTTGCATACTGCAGCAGCCTACATGTAAATGTACATAGATTTTTCGGTTTATCGCTTAGGAAATTATCGTGTGGGGAATTGAAATGTATGTATATGTTGAATTAGAAGAATATATTTAGCTTACCATAACATACTAGGTAATACATACATACATACGAGTACATAAGTACTCGCATGTAGTACCTCCGCATGTCGGTTTTGGCTGAGTCCTAAGGGGGGTAAAAATAGATATGTTCAGGTTAGGGTCTCTTGCTACTAGCGGCTCATGTCTCTCAAATCTTCCTACTCTCACCTCCGCGTGGTAACCGCTGGAAACCTGAGCAACCTAGGTGAAGATGTGGTAACCAACCCATGTGGGACCCCTGGTCAGGGCTAACGAGAGAGGGAGCTTTGGTCAAGCCACTCTGACATATTCGGTTTAAGGGTTCACCAAAGTCACTTAGGACGGTGGAGGAGGAGTACTATTGGTACCAACGGTAGCGTCCACATCTCCTTGAAGTGGGACACCACCATCCAACAACAAACAAGCTGGGCTTGGAAACCGTCACGGGAAAAAACCATTCCAATGAAAAGTTCACTTTTTATTAGGTAATAACGTTGGCAATTAATTATAAAATGCTATGAATTGTATTCATATAAGAGCAGGTTACATGGTGTATGAAAATACACTTGTTAACGGATATATAGTCATATGGAGAAAACGCTCCTAAAATAAACGTACATTGTTTTGTTCAGTTGTTTTGTGAACGAATCTGCCTTATAAGCAGATTCGTCTCATCCACATACATACATGACTTGCAACCCGAATACTTAAAACAAGTGTTGTTGCCCAACATACATGTGGTTGGGAATTTGATGAACGCTTTTGTTGACCGTGCGAATTTGCACCGTCAACAGAATTCTTTGGTTATAAATTGAATGTTTAAGTTAGCCTGTAAGCATGAAGAAAAATTTAATAAAAACAGATAATAAAGATACGTGAAACAGATTAAACGGATTTTTATTCTCTCAACCAAACTGGCGACGAGGATTTAAAAAAAAAAGTTTTGTTAATTTCTAATTTAAAGAAAAAAAGAAATAACATTACTAATAAATGATTCGGTTCACAATTAACAACTAGTTTGAAAAATTGAAAAACCAATAAAGTTTGGTTAAATTTTTAAATTTAAACAATAAATGTTCGGACTACATTTAACAATTAATTTGGAAAAAGTGAAAAATCAATAAATAGTTTTTAATTTAAAATTATAATTACTGGGACTGCATTCAACAAATAATTCGGAAAAAGTGAAAAACTAAGAACTTGTTTAATAAAGAAAAATCAAACAAAAAACCAACAACAACGTTTGATATAATAAATATAATCTTAAACTAAGAATATTTCTTCAACAACAAAAACAACAAAATTTGCAGCATAATATTAACAACAAGGATTTACAACAATAAGGAGTATCAATAATCCTGAAGAAGAGAAAATAACAGACACAAGGATATTAACAGAGTAAATAAAATTAATTTATTTTTATATATTATTTAATAAATAGTTATAGCGTGTACCTTTTTGTATTGTATGCTTAAGTGATAAAGGGTTTATAGATTAGTCTCAGTTTTGATAAATAAATGGAAAATAAATTTTTTTTCGTTGAAGGAAGACCCATTTGCAATTATGTTTCTGTACAAGGCGTAGTATAGTATTTTTTTTTTTTTTAAATGGAAAATAGTTTAGTGCAGCAATTTAATCTGGTATTAAACTGTATCAGAGAGATCCCAACATTCGATGGGAGGGAACAAAGCCAACTGCCAGACTTTTTGGAGCAGGTTGAAGCCTTGCTACCATCTATCGCAGCATTTGAGGAAAATAACAGAAATATTCTGTTTGGCTATGTCAAGAATAGATGCGTGGGAAAAACAAGATAGGTAATACATCGGTATGGAGTGGTAGGAACTTGGGAGATATTGAAGAAAATTCTTATAAGTCTTATAAGTCTCTGGGGAAAAGGAAACTAGTAGGGAATTATTGGACAAGTTAAAAACTTGGAGGTTGGACGCAACAATTGAGAAGTATTACTACAGTATAAATAATATTAGAAATAGGCTACATAACAGGAGAATGACACATACTGAGGAGGGCTTTTCGGCGGACGAAATAAACAGAATTTCATTAGAAGTTTTTAAAGACCACCTACCTGAACCGACAAAAACTATAATTTTCGCTAGAAACCCACAGACTTTAGAGGCAGCTTTCAAAATTATTCTGGAAGCTAGGCATCAAATTATACGGCCTTTGGAAACAGACAAAGAAATGAAAACATAAAATCACCTTATAGGACAAATTTTAGTAATGACGTAAGAAACACACATTCGATAAATAGAAGTCCTGACTGCAATGCCAATCGTAATAATAATAATAACAATAGCAACAATCGATATTTTGGTAGTAATAATACTAGTACTGGTAGTACTAATAGAAGTAACTATCAAAACAACAATAGATTTAATAATACACAAAGATTCGATTTGGGACGACAGTCGAACCAAACTAGGAACTCGCGTCATTCGCGTAGAAATGATGGACATCGGAAACTCAAACGTAAATTTTCATGGCGTGGACCAAAACAACTTCCCTATATAACTATTGTAAACCCGATTAAGACGTTACGTTTCGTTATCGACACTGGAGCCGAATTCAGTATAATCAACGAAAATCTTTGTAATCCGAAATGGAGACGCGATGTTAATGTAACTTTAAGAGCTATGGGAAATGAATTTAAAGTAACTAAACTTTGTAAATTCCCCATATTTGACGAATTTAGTTCAGACTACGATTGTGAATTTTTGGAGTTCAATTTCAATGATAAATTTGATGGGTTAATAGGAAATAATATTTTAGCAGATCTTGATTGTGCTGTAGATTATGGAAATAGGTATATAAAAACAAAAGAAGCATGTATCCCTGTCTACCTTAATAAAAGAGAGGAGGTTTATAAAAATATGTGTAACAATAAGAACGTTGCTGCAATCTTCAATAGCGAAGTAGAATTTAGTGACACAAATTCCATATCTGACTTAAACTTATCGCACTGAAATACACTGGATAGAAACAAATTATTATCGATACTTAAAATACACAATAAAACGTTTTACAGAGAAAATGAAAATCTAACTTTCACAAGTAAAATAAAACACAAAATAAATACACATAATGAAATTCCGGTATACTCCAAATTATACCGATACCCGGAAATAC
This sequence comes from Clusia tigrina, assembly GCA_920105625.2. Lineage (NCBI taxonomy): Eukaryota > Metazoa > Arthropoda > Insecta > Diptera > Clusiidae > Clusia > Clusia tigrina. Next base: position 311,526,986 of record OV050030.1, on the reverse strand, counting down.
ACAAAAATGAAATTAATAGACAGATAGAAGAAATGTTAAGACAAGGAATTATAAGAGAATCGTCCAGCCCTTATAAAAGTCATATTTGGATCGTGCCAAAAAAGACTAATGCGCCAAATGTTCAAAGATGGCGTCTTGTAATCGATTATAGGAAATTAAACATTTTAACTATTGTAGACAGATTCCCAATCCCAAATATTGTCGATATATTTGATAAATTGGGAAGATGTCAATATTTTACAACTCTTGACCTAACACAGGGTTTTCACCAGATAGAGATGGATGGAAAAGACATCCACAAAACAGCTTTCTCAACCGCAAGTGGGCATTACGAATTTTTGCGAATTCCTTTCGGGTTGAGAAATGCACCCTCAACCTTTCAAAGGCTAATGAATGAAGTCTTGAGAGAATATATCGGTAAAATCTATTTGGTATACTTAGACGATATTCTGGTCTTCTCTACAAGCATAGAGGAGCATTTGGAGTCTCTAACTAAGGTATTGAGTTGTTTGCAAAGAGCAAATCTGAAGGTCCATTAAGCAAATGCAGCTTCTTGAAACAGGAAACAGAGTTCTTAGGACATCTGGTTTCCTTTGAAGGTATAAAACCAAATCCAAAAAAAATAGAAGCTATAGACAAAATTCCCTTACCAAAGAATCAAAAAGAAATTAAATCCTTTTTAGGAATAACAGGCTACTACAGAAGATTTATAAAAGACTACTCAAAAGTAGCATTTCCTCTAGTAAAGTACTTGAAGAAAGGAGCCAAAATTAGTCTAAAAGATAAAGATTATAAAGACGCGTTCGAGAAATTAAAAACTCTTATTAAGTCTGATCCTATTTTAGTGCACCCTGACTTTTCAAAGAAATTTACATTGGTCACAGATGCTAGTGATTTCGCTCTGGGGGCGGCGGTGATGCAGAACGATAAAATTATCTGTTATGCTAGTCGATCCCTCAATGGTCATGAAAAAAATTACAGCACCATAGAGGAACTCTTGGCTATGGTGTGGTCAACAAAATATTTTCGGCCTTATTTATTCGGTAGACATTTTACGGTAAAAACAGACCATAGACCGTTAGTATGGCTTAGTAATTTCAAAGAACCCAATGCAAAATTGCAGATTTGGAAAATAAAGCTTAACGAATTTGATTTTGACATTAGCTACATAAAGGGTAAAGAAAACGTGGTGGCTGATGGTCCTAATAGAATCGTAGCAAATGATGAAATAATCTTGAATTTGATTGAATTGTGCGAAGAAGACATGAGTACGGTGCACAGTGTTGTGAGTTAGAATCAAGCTACTTACGCGTAGTTGACTCACAGCACCGGCTCCTATTAAATTCATTAAGAACGCACATATTTTTAGGGTGCAAATATTGAAAATGAACAGTAATTATTCATTAATTATGATGTAAACTTTTAGGGTGTCACAGTTCCGCAGTCAAGCTGACGAAGGGCATTTAGAATGCACCGACGACACTTTTACTTGCAGTAGGTCAGCGGGCTTGAGCAACTGACACCAAATAACAATTGCGTAACTGGAACACCAGAAAAGTGAAGACGTAGACTGTAATGTTTATTTGTAAATAGTATATAAGAACTAGCATTTTAAGAATAAAGCTCTCTTGTTGTTTTAAACTTGAAATAGTGCAGTGCTCATTTAATAAAGTGGTGTAGGTTTTACAGGTTCCCGCGACAGGACATTCCAGAGGACGTCTCTCGCCGACAAGCAGATACGGACCCCAACATTTTGGCGCAGCCGGTAGGATCCAACGTCGAGTGCCAGGAAAAGAGCACTCCTACGCGGGAATCCACCAACAGGAAACCATCAGGATAACCATCCCAAAGGAGTTCAATGGAGGGTAAAAAAATGGTGAGTATGTCTATGGTAGGACATTCTAGTATCTAAGTGAATTTTGTCGACGATTCTTCGGTGACCGTGTGGGCGCTTTTGCGCCGGTCATGCAGAAGAAGCAGCATTGGGGCTGATTAGCCGCTGCGGTTAGGTGATAATAGGTCGATTCGAAAGGAAAATTTTTACTTACGGTCAGGTTGTATAGGGTTGTTCCACTGAGATTAGGCTCATACTTTTTAATACATTTTGTTTCAGCATTCTCGGGGAATGTGGGACGTGTCTGTTTATTCACGGATTTTGCGTTATTGAATTGCGAACTTGTGTATACCGGTTGGTTTGGTTCGGAAAGAACGTGCCACGGTATAGGGTTCGTACGGTTATGATAGGGGATTTGTGTTTGTTTGTCGGTAGGGACATTTATATGATTCAATTTATATTGTTTTAAAATCAAAATAAAGATTGATTTAAATATTTGGCATTTTGAGTTTAGGGTATTAGGTGAAGAGGTGCAGACAACCCGTGCTGTTGCATTAAAGTTTTTTGTAGTTCGGAAACTACGATTTGCGTAGCAATGTTGAAGAAAACATTTAAATGCTATTATTATGTGGCGCATACGTTACGGGTTTATTTTTAAATATGGATTCAAATTTCCGGGAATGAATCAAGACACTTTTGCCGGTAAATCAAATTTCGGTTTTTACAAACATATGGCCTTTTTCTATGGATTCTTGGTAGGATTAAAGATGGTGAGAGGAAATCAAGGAGTAGATTTTTATTTGACGCATCGGAAATCGGTGTGGAGCCATTTACTCCAGAACGTCCGGTAACTAATAAAAATAAGGGATATACGCCAAAAGAGCCAGAAGCAGTAACGGTACAGGACAGGCCCAATACTGTGGACAGTATTTCGCCTGTACGAACAACCGATCGAAGACTAATTAGTTTGAGTCCGTCATTGGTCAATTACCTCTCAGATCCGGGAGAAGTGAATCTAGGAACGACCCACAAAGATAGCGCTCAAGTTTTACCGGTCATAAGTAAAACAAAAATACGTAAAATGGGTATAGAGGAGATTTCAAAGACCGTGTCCAGGCTAGTACCTGTGTTTACTGGTGCTGCTTCAGAAGATTTAAGGTCCGAACTCAGCAGGTTCATTCAAGGTTGTGAACTTGCAAAGCGAAGCATAGGCCCTGATGAGTTGCAGGATTTCTTTGACTGTGTTAAGCAAAGGTTATTTGGAGATGCGTACAACCTTGTGCTGCCAAAACAATTCGCCAGTGTGAATGAACTTTACGGCCTTCTGAAGAGAACTTATCTAAAGGAGAGAACTCTGGAAGACATATCCCAAGAAATTAGAATCGGGAAACAACTGGCAGGTGAAGACATACGCGCCTTTGCCAGGCATTTGGAGTCACTTCGGATGATGGCCCAAGAAGTAATCAAGAATAAGTACGATGGCGTTGGTGATACCGCGTTATTATACGAAGTTGACAAGTCGGTCTTAACGACTTTCGTAGTGGGGCTCCGCAACTCCGCTCTTAAAATTCATATGCTGAATAGCAAAACAGGAAATCTGGAGGAATTGGTAGAAGAAGCAATTCGAGCGCAAGTCCTTGTGGAACGGAGTACGGCCGGATTGGGGGAGATACATATGTTGGAAAATAGACAGGACAATTTAACTGCCGCTGTCATGGATAGAGAAGGAAATAATTTCGTCCCAAACGTATACAGAGGAGCGTATAATCCCGGTATCTCCGACAGCAGAGCCGCGTATCAGAGAAATCCGCACAGGGGGGTTGTACAGAAGGCTCCCACATGTTCGTTCTGCCATAGGCCAGGCCATACAAGAGATGAATGCATTACACGCAAGAATACGCCCTATTGTATGGAGTGCCAAACATATGGTCATGAGGCAAGTAGACAGTGCCAATTAGACAATAAATGGGATCAAAGTAGAAGGCAGCCAGGTACGAGGCGCCCAGATCCACCCTTAAGGGACAGCAGGGGTAGTGGTCCTCGAGTCAACTCAACGGAAGGAAGAAATCCTTTCAACACGGGGAATGGTCAGCAGCGACCAAATTGGAATTTTAGAGGTGGACAAAGGGTAGGCAACACCCAACAGGGGTTGAAATGCTTCTCATGTGGACGGATGGGGCATCGTGCTGCGGAATGCAGGGATAGACAGTTCCAACAAAGGAACCAGGGAAACTTCCAGCGGCCCAGTCGAAGCCAATAGACTGGAAAGCCAAAAGAAAGAGAGTAATAATTAGGCCGGAAGTAAGTGGGACTAGTAATGGAGGAACTACAGTCCAGGAGAAGGAGGAGCAAGAGGCTCTCCAATATCACGAAGGGTTAGGAAGTGGATACACGTCCATATTGGGAACAAAAGGAGGTTGCTTCGCTATTAGCAGAATAGGTGATGCCTTCATCGAGATACCCTGCGAGGAAGCAGCGAGTGGAAAGCTAGTGCTATTAGTAGATTCAGGAGCGGACACTAGCCTCGTAAAATCTAGTGTTTTACGGAAGGGGCTAGACATTAATCAAATGGACTTAAGAACGCTTAACGGAGCGTTTGGAGGGTGCATTAGGACATTGGGGTCGCTCAGAATAGGGCACAGTGGAGTAAAGGGTATGAGTTTTAGAATGCACGCAGTGGAAGTCGATAGGAAAGGTATCCCGGCTGATGGAATAATTGGCCGTGATAATCTTTGGGGACGCACCATACTGGATGCGCTCGATAAGCAGTTATCATTCTATGATAACAATAAGCATAGAATCCTTACTTTTCCATTAATGTCATGGCAGGAAGGAACCGTGACTGGGGTTAAGAAGTGTGGTATGGAGGTAGTAAACGGAAGGTCAACCAGAGTAGTTACTATGCATGTAAATACGAAACTTAGGACTGTTGTTTTGCACAAGCAGCAGCTAGCGGAGGGCGTATATATGGGGGAAACCATAACGCACGTTGATAAGGGTAAGGTGTACGCTTGCGTACTCAATGCATCGGAAAAGGACTACCTGATGGAGGAGGATTTTAGGCCCAAGTTCACTAGCTATGATAATTTTAAGGAACCGAATTATAGATCGGTGAATCAGATTAAGCAGGTAGATATAAGGAAAAGAATGGAGAGAGTGCTAGAATCACTGAGGTTAGACCCAAGCGTAAATTTAGAAGAAAAGGCATCAATAGAGGCCATTTGTACGTCATTCCATGACATATTTTTGCTGGAAGGAGACCAGTTGACGTATACACCAGAGGTAGAGCATGAAATACCTACTAGGGTGGATCAAGCACCAATAAACCAGAAGCAATACAGATTGCCACAGGCTCACAAAGATGAGGTAAATAGGCAAGTGCAGGGAATGTTAAAAGATAACATAATTTCACCGAGTATCTCGCCTTGGAATTCACCAATAATTTTGGTACCAAAGAAGGGAGGTGCTCAGGGTCAGAAGAAGTGGAGAATGGTCGTCGATTTTAGGAAATTGAACGACGCCACTATCAAGCAGGTGTTCCCGATTCCAAGGATAGAAGAGATTCTGGATCAATTGGGGCATAGTAGATATTTTTCTACGCTTGATTTAGCGAGTGGCTACCACCAAGTTCTGGTGGATACCCAAGATAAGCAGAAAACCGCGTTCAGCACCGGTTTAGGGCATTATGAGTTTAATAGAATGCCGTTTGGATTAACAGGAGCACCGGCTACCTTCCAACGGCTAATGAACCATGTGCTAACAGGCTTGCAAGGGTTAGATTGTTTTGTGTATCTGGATGATATTGTAATTTATGGGAAGAACTTGCAGCAGCATTCGCAACGCTTATGCAAGGTGCTCCAGAAGTTGCGAGAACACAACTTGAAATTGAACACGGAGAAGTGTCAATTTCTACGAAGAGAGGTGGTTTATTTAGGCCATCGTTGCTCAGAAGCAGGAGCACTGCCTGACCCGCAGAAGGTGGAATGCGTTAGAAATTTAGCGGTTCCAAGAAACAGAAAAGAAGTGCAAGCATTCCTAGGACTAGTGAACTATTATAGAAAGTTCGTGGAAGGACTAGCCGGAATTGCGTTGCCAATTAACAAGTTGCTACGAAAAGAGGCAAAGTTCGAATGGACAGGGAGATGTCAGCAGGCATTCGAGAGGCTAAAAGAAATAATTAGCTCGCCACCAATTTTGGCATACCCCGACTTTGAGCAAACTTTTTTGTTGACCACTGATGCTAGCAATGAAGCATTAGGGGCAGTATTATCACAAGGGGAAGTCGGTAATGACCGACCAATAGCATTCGCAAGCAGAGCGCTTAGCGACACGGAAAAGAGATACTCCACAATAGAAAAAGAATTTCTAGCCATAGTGTGGGCTACAAAGAATTTTAGGGAATATCTGCTAGGACGCCCATTCAAGATATACACTGATCACCAGCCGTTGAGAGGCATAGCCAACTTGAAAGATCAAACGTCTAGGCTAGCCAGGTTCAGACACAAATTGTCTGAGTATGATTTTGAAATCATATACAAACCTGGGAAAAAGAATCTGAATGCCGATGCACTCAGTAGAGTACCGCAGGCACAGAAAGTATCAGTAGTGCAAACAAGGTCCAAAGCACGGTCGGATAAGGAGAAGGCCGAGAGGATACAGAAGGACAAAGTTGATGCTACAAGAGATGTTAGCAATGCGGGTATCGATACCAATGAGCAAGCAGCCAGTAATGTAGAATGGCTGGAGGATATAAAGGATATCCAGGCTGTATTAAAGGGTTTCAATGATTCACCTCTGGGTGGCCACCAGGGATTCTGGAAAACCCATGACAGAATTAGGCGAGTATACGGATGGAAGGGTATGCTCAAGGACATTAAGAAATATATAAAGAGTTGTCCAAAATGTCAGGCCAACAAAAGTTCAAGGCTGACAAAGATGCCAATGGTGTTAACTGACACACCTAAACAGCCATTTGATAAAGTTCATATGGATATTGTAGGTATTTTACCTGAGACTGTTTCGGGGAATAAATATATTTTGACGTTCCAAGACGATTTCTCAAAGTATATGGCGTGCGTGGCTATACCCGATGCTGAAGCAAGCACGGTGGCCAAAGCATTCTTTGATGAAATAGTAGCACGATACAACATACCTAAGGTTTTGATAACCGACAATGGTTCAAATTTCGTATCGAAATTATTCTCAGAAACATGTAAAATGCTGGGAATTAAGAAGTTGCATATAACACCATATCATCCGCAGGCGAATGGCTCACTGGAACGTAGTCATCGACCTCTGGCCGAGTACTTGCGCAGTTTCGCCAAGGAAGACGGCACGAATTGGGATCAATGGTTGACCACTGCAATGCACGTACACAACAATACCGTGCATGTATCAACGAAGCAAACTCCATTTAGAACACTCTACGGGTTTGATTTCAACATGCCAGCGAATTTGAAGCGCAAATGTGCGCCTGAATACAATGCTGATAACCCGAATAAAGTGCGGAAGTATCAGTTACAGCGAGCGCACGAATTGGTTAGAGAAAACCAGGAATGTGCTAAACGAGTGGCCAGGGAAGCCTATAACAAGGTACTAAACCCAGTAGTTTTTCATGTGGGTGATCAAGTACTAATGAAGAATCAGGCTAGGAGAAACAAATTCTCACCTGTGTGGATAGGTCCCTATGTAGTAGCAGAGATCAAAAGCCCAGTTACAACGGTCGTAACAATTAAGGGCAAAAATAAAAAGCTACATAATAATTTGTTGAAATTATTCCACATTAGACCACACAAATAAAGACATGTGTTAGCAGTGTCTTACAAGTGTAAACACAAAAATAACAACGTAAACATGTACGTGTGTGTATCAAATAACACACACAGTTCCGATTCTCAAAGTCAACGCCAGTAGAAGTGTGCCACTTAAAATCGAGCGATTAAAGTTGACGTAATAAAAGTGCTTATTATGCACTGTGGCCGAACGAAGCATAGTAGGGAAAAATATTTTTTTTTAAATAATGATAAATATTGCACGTAATTAAAAAATAAAATGAAATAATAAGACAGTCGTGGGTAAGTAATATAAAACAAAACTTCGAATATGTACATACATACATACGGCAGTGTATGCACTGAAATTCGATGCGTGGGCATTAACGCCAGGCAATGGAACTGCTGGTGAAGTAAGTATATATACGAGTATATATATATGTGTATAAGTTAAAGAATGAATGTACGAATGTATATTTAAAGAAGTAAGTATTCTAGTTAGGAGGAATGGGTATGTGCGTATGTATATATTTGCAGATACTGCAGCAGGCTATATGTAGATATACTCGTACATAGGTTTTAACTGTTTATTGTTTAGGAAATTAGCGTATGGAAATTCGAAAACATGTGTAGTTAATTGGGGAAAATAACGTTAGTAATTAATTCTAGGTAATTTAAAGCGCCTTGAATGTATGTATGTATTCATATACGGGCTGATTACAGGATGGAAAATAGAATCGTTAATGGATATATACATATCAGGCTAGAAGTAAATTTAAATAAAAAGTCAATTGTATGCGATGAAAGATATAGTCATGCAATGGACAATGTTTTCACATAAACGGGTTTATCTTAAATATTCTCGCTTATGTAAAAGGCACTAGTTTTGCCAAGAATTGATATAAAAAATTTTTTTTTTGGGCGGCATATAATTCAATTAGAAAATAATTATTATGTATGAAGCAAATTTTTGTAAAATGTATATATTTGAGAAGGATTTAAAGTTTTAATGCCGCCAACAATTGTAAGAAAATGTATTATAGTTAATTAATAGTATTTGTAAAGGAAATAGTTTTTGTTACTTGTTTATAGTTTGTTTGTTAAGACGTAGTAGATAAGCGATATATAGATTTGAATCCAATTTACTGTTTACGTTAAAAATTGAATGAATGTAATAGCTAGTAAGAATAATTAAAACTCGGCAAGTCCGATAAGCTAAGCGTATTGTTTTTAGATATTCAGGCGTTGGTGAACAAACATCTGGATGGTTCAATATGGTGCAGCATGAACCTGGAAGGGACTTCCTGCAGCGTCGAAGACTGAGTAAGATGTTAACCAACATCCAGGAGACCAGTAGATGAAATGCAAGTGCAGCGAACAAAAATCTGACTGAATGAGAAGAAGTAAGAAGACGTAGAAGAAAAGTGATCAGTAAGCCGCAAAGGAAGAAACACGAGTTTGGCAACGATAATGTCCAGTGATAATTTTTGGGTTGGAAAAAATGAAAACGAAATTAGTGAGAATTCATTTTTATATGAAAAAGTGGAAGAGCTTTCAACTTCCCATCTGCGAGATGACTACGATTTAAGCTTATAAAAAAATGGAGATGGTATCGGCTGAATACAATAGTCTCTATCTGACAAGTAAAAGTCTAATAATACTTGAGTTTTATTGCATAACTGACTAAATGGCATGAAAAGCACTAACATGTACGTTGTCCGTATAAAGAATCCAACGTGTTTACCATTATTACATATATCAGTATGTATATTGTATTATTGTCGAAAATGAAAAAGAGATAATTTTAGCCAAAACCCGAGGTAACTCCGTAATTCCACCGAGAAACGGCTACAATAACAATAACAGCCACAACTACATCGTTCACTTAGCTTCGCAGAATAATCTCCTGGCGCAAAAAATCGTTTTTAACCACGAAAAGATCGAACATAACATAGCCAAGATTTATCGACTAAACTTCGTAACGATTTCTCCAATGAGAAAATATCCATTGTCACTCACTAAGCGAATATCGAATATTTATTTTGACTTCGTCAGAAGCGCATCTAATCGCGCAAGCTTGCATCATCTTTTTACGTACCGGTCCAGAAAGAAGGGAGGGGTATGCAGAGTTCATCGAGGGACTTCACTCTGACAACGACGGTCGTCAACTGGACCAGCAGGTAGCAGAGGGCGCAGTATAATATAAGGTTTTATGTATAGAATAGAATTGTGTTATTGTTTAGATATTTGTATATACGCCAATGAGAAAAGAGTCAATGAAAGACCAAATTATAAAAAGGGGAATATAAAAAAAAAAAAATAATGATGGATAAAAATAAGAAAAAAAAAAAAAAAAAAAAAAAACAAACAAACAAAAACAAAAACAAAGTAAAGAAAAAAAAATAAAAAATAAAAGAAAGAAAACTACAAAAGAAAATAAAAGCTAGAGAAAAAAAAATATATATATGGAAAAGAAAAGAATAAAAAAGGAAGAAAAAACCGTGATAGAACCCAAACAAGACGATTTCATGGAAAAAAATAAAACAAATTATATATATGTACTATAGAGTTAAATAAATGCACATAATTGTTTACAGTGCAAGAAAAATATTGTAGAGATTTTATGGAAGTTAGTTGCACTAACTTCTTTTAGAAAGAGGGGAGGGATGTTGTGAGTTAGAATCAAGCTACTTACGCGTAGTTGACTCACAGCACCGGCTCCTATTAAATTCATTAAGAACGCACATATTTTTAGGGTGCAAATATTGAAAATGAACAGTAATTATTCATTAATTATGATGTAAACTTTTAGGGTGTCACAGTTCCGCAGTCAAGCTGACGAAGGGCATTTAGAATGCACCGACGACACTTTTACTTGCAGTAGGTCAGCGGGCTTGAGCAACTGACACCAAATAACAATTGCGTAACTGGAACACCAGAAAAGTGAAGACGTAGACTGTAATGTTTATTTGTAAATAGTATATAAGAACTAGCATTTTAAGAATAAAGCTCTCTTGTTGTTTTAAACTTGAAATAGTGCAGTGCTCATTTAATAAAGTGGTGTAGGTTTTACAGGTTCCCGCGACAGGACATTCCAGAGGACGTCTCTCGCCGACAAGCAGATACGGACCCCAACAACAGTGCATAAAAATCACTGAGAATCCTCTGAATGTATTCAAGAACAAACTTATTTTGAAAAGAGCAGAAAGGAAAACATCCAGCAAGAAAATTATGTATAGAGGGAAAATAAGGGTAACATGGACCGTGATATCAGAAGAAAACCTTCTTGAGACGATGAAAGAAAAACTCCCACAAAAGGCGTTGTTGGTAGGGTTTTGTACTGACAACGATCTCTTTATGAAATTTCAAGATATGTACATAAAGTACTTTATTAGAAATAAAAACTGAAAAAATACAGAGAAATAACCGATAAAGGTATACAGGATATAACCGATGAAGGTAAAATACTCCAAATAATAGAGACATTACATTTTGAAAATAATCATAGAGGAATAAATGAAATTTTCGCCGTTATACAAAAGTATGTTAATAATTGCGAAATATGCAATAAGGCGAAGTATGATAGAAATCCTATTAGGCACTCACTGAACGTAACAGAGATGCCTGATAAACACAACGCAATAATCCATGTCGATATTTGGTATCCACAAACAGGAGCGATGTTTCTGACGGGAATCGATAGATTTATAAAGTATGCAACGGCGCAACATCTCCCAGATAGAACATGGTTATCAATTATTGCTGCTTTGAAAATCCGTATTCAGTATTTGGGTAAACCAGAGACAATAATTACGAACACTGAACTGGATGTTGTAGCGATTAAAGAATTTTTAAAAGATTATGGTATTAAAGTTCACTTTACAACGACATATAATAAAACGGGAAATGCAGATATCGAGAGATTGCATTTGACCTTGAATGAACACATTAGATTGTTTAATGCGGATGAAAACAATAAAGACAACTTGCAGGAAAATGTTTCGAAGGCAACATCTCCCAGATAGAACATGGTTATCAATTATTGCTGCTTTGAAAATCCGTATTCAGTATTTGGGTAAACCAGAGACAATAATTACGAACACTGAACTGGATGTTGTAGCGATTAAAGAATTTTTAAAAGATTATGGTATTAAAGTTCACTTTACAACGACATATAATAAAACGGGAAATGCAGATATCGAGAGATTGCATTTGACCTTGAATGAACACATTAGATTGTTTAATGCGGATGAAAACAATAAAGACAACTTGCAGGAAAATGTTTCGAAGGCAATAATCGCCTATAATAATACGATTCATTCAGTGACGAAAATCAAATCTATAGATTTTATAAATAATGTTATATCAAACGAAAGACTTAGGACAGAAAAAACTAAGAGAATAAACACTATCAACAAAAGGAAAGGAAATATTGAATGCCCAGATTTCGAAAATAAATTTGTAAAAAATCATAGAGTTAGCAAGGCACAACCTAGGTATAGGAAAGTGGAAAACTATAGGATGGAAGACAACTACTTGCTGTCTAGGGACAATAAATTCAAAAAAGTCTACAAACGTCAAGTGAAACGTAAATATCTATTCCAGGAAAACAACAATGAAGATCGTGATAGTGATGCTACTGACAACTGTCCAGGCACTTCTAAGAGTCGAAAGGGCTGAGGAGAATTCGGGGTACGCGATGCTGCAGGTAAAACAAGTAGAAATCCCTAATGCAACAAACACCGTCTTACATATTATACACCCTACTGAATATTTAAATATAATTAGACAGATAGCCAAAAATATAGAAGAAATAGATATTTACAAAACGGAAATTTTAAGAAAAGAAATCAGTATTATTGGGGCAAAAATAAAAACCTTAATACACTTTGAATTTAGTAGAAAGAAAAGAGGACTAATTAACGGAATAGGAAATGTTTATAAATGGATGTTTGGACTGATGGATGTCGATGACAGAGAAGAAATTATAGAACATCTAAAATGTGCTGAAATTAACGGTCACAATGCCATAAACGCAATAAATAAGCAAATCCTAATTAATACACACTTCAATGACTCCATTGAAATTATACGAGAGGCTATTGAAACTGACAGAATTAAAATAAATAGTACTTTTGCAGAAATTAAAAAACGTAACAGCGAAATAGTTAGAAAACTTCTTTACACTGATCAAATGCTTAAATTGAAAAACTTTGAAAGCAAAATAACGCAAATTCAGGAAAATATAGCAGCAGCTAGAAGCAATATAGTACACCCAGGTATACTGACTCCCGAAGAAATTGAAAAATTTAACCTCGATTATTTCAAATTAAAGTTTTTAAAGTTAGGAGGAATGACTTATAGGAATAATTCGCTCATTATAGCAATAAAAATTCCTAAGGACATTTTTCTGACAGATTTGAAACTGATAACACCATTACTGAACGATAGGTACCTTGAAATTGAAGAATACCCTGAATTAGTAATCACAGTTAGTATCACGACCTTCTCACACAAAGAAAATGTATTGCCAGGCGATCTTTTGTTGTAGAAAGAAATTGCAGATTGGTGTTCAATAACCAAACAAGCATCGTCGTTATTGATGATGATCTAATTTTATAAAAAACGCACTTAATGCCAAATTAACTCAAGATTGTGACAATAGAAATATTGTACTGAATAAAAATAATTTAATTCATTTTTACGATTGTGAACTTAAATTATTAAACAAAACCTTTGTAAATAAAAAATACTATTGTAAACGAAAAATTTATCTACCCAAATAATAATATTATAATAGGGGTAGTATTTGAAGAAAAACTTACCTTTGAAAAAATTAAGATTAACCAATTCGAAAGCATAAAGCAAATTGAAGAATTAACGTACTGTGGTGGTCGTCGTAGAATTGTCGTTTCGCCAGTTAGATCGCTTGTCATCTCTGGCGGTGTCCTTGGTTGATATCTAGATATATGTGAAATGTTAATAAGAAAGTCCTAACGACCCAATATGTTGTGCCAACAGACATTTACCATATTTAATTATAAAGGCTGTATGGTAACCCAGCCAATAGTTGTGGCAAACTTTCGTTTGCCGAAATGAATCCCTAATTTTTGGAGGCGTGAACGCCGAGCAAAGAAAAGCAATGTGATTTGCTGAGTTCTCTGTCCAAAATGGAACTATTTTATTTAATAAATCAGCGCTCCTTATATAGCAAAATATTACATCTAATTTTGTACATCTAAACATAATTCTTATTGTTCAATACTTATCCTAATACATATTTTAAATATTAACCCATATGCTGCACACATGCATTGGTCTGCAATTGCGTGTGGTCAGCATATTTTTGGGTTCAATGCATTTCTGGCCTTCACACCAAATGCCCGCTATACATAGCGTCATTTGATCCGCCGCTTTGGCTTGTGCCATGTTTGCATTGTTATCATGCGTTTGTATGTGCGGTACGCTTGGACGTTAGGCAGTGTAGGTTGAAATGCATTGTAGTGTTTTGAGTACACTACACCTCTACCGTTCTTAGAAAAAAAAATTTTTTGAAAAAAAATTTTTTTTTTGAATTTATTTTACAAGTTTACGGTTTTACCTATGATAAGTATTATTTTATGTTATTATTGTGTACAATTTTTTCTTTGTTCTTAATAATAATTGTGGAGTTTACTCCATTGCGATTTACAATTTTATATGGACCATCATAAGGACTGTCTCCTTTATGTCTACAATTATTTCTTAAGAATACTGTATCTCCTATTTTATATCTTATTTGTATTTTTGTCATACAATTATTTTCTTATTATTTTAGTATTTATTAATAGTTTTCTAGCTGTTTCATGTGCATGTTGCAATTTAGTCCTGAGCTCTGTCAGGTAGCTATCCAAATCATAAAATTTCTTAGATGTATCTAATGCTTCTGTTGGCATCCTTGAGAGTTTGCCGTATATCAGCTCAGCTGGTGTGTAACCAGTATCTGTGTGTGGTGTATTGTTATACGTAAATGCGTAGTATGGTAACCATGTATTCCAATCGTTGTTGGTTGAAAAGGATAACATGTACTCATTTAGTACCCTGTGGTTTCGTTCTATTGCTCTTAGTGTCTCATGGTGGTAAGGTGTTGATAGCGCGTGGTTAATGTGTAGGATTTTACAAATATTTGACATCACTTCGTTATTGTATTCTGATCCTCTGTCTGTCTTGAGAGTTTTGAAAATTCCATACCTTAGAACTATGTTGTTTATTATAGCTCGCGCTATTTCTGATGCTTCTTTTGTAGTCAGTGGAACTACTTCAACGAATTTTGTTAGTTCACACTGTGCAGTCAGTATATACTTGAATCCATTTGACATCCTTAGTGGACCCACTGTGTCAACTTGTATTGTCTCAAAACTTGCTGTTGGTGTATCTGTGATATTTAATTTTTCTTTGGAATGCCTTGTTATTTTATTTTTGCAGCACGTTGTGCATTTTCTAACATAGTCTTTTACCATTTGACTCATTTTTCGCCATATGAATTTTTTTTTAGTCTTGTTATAGTTCTCCTTATTCCGCTGTGTCCTCCTAGTGGTGTATCATGAAATTCCTTTATCAGATTGTATTGCTGCTGCTTGTTTGTTATTTGTGCAGGGGGTGTATATATAATTATTTTAGTAGGAGTTTGCCTTCCTTCTTTTTGTATTTTACGCTGTACTGCATTGTACATTGATATCAATTCTTCTTCATTTATTTGCGTAAATATGACGTCATTGTTTGCAATGGCTAACTTGTTTATACCATGCTTATTTAATGTTTGTGTAAGTTTCTCCATAACCGATCCTAAGTTCTGGCATAGATTATCACTTATTTTCATTTTTACCCCTGCTTCATTTATTTGTATATCTGGCAAACTTCTCTGCGCGCGTCTTGTATTTTTATTTTTATTGAGCTCAATTTTTAATTTATTTAATTTTCTAACATCAGATATTGAAGTGCAGTGCCACATATAGAGTTGATCAGACTCTTGTGCGTTTGCATCCAAGATCTGTGTTTGTGCAGCTAAAGGTTTCTGTTTCATGCTTCTAGTTACTACATTCACGGAGGGTATCATGGCTTTGAGTGCGTCTGAGTCCAGTTTAATTCTCGACAATGCGTCTGCGTTGGTGTTGATTTTGCCTTGTGTGTAGATTATATCGAAATCATAGTCTGCTAGATCCAATCTTACGCGTGTTAATCTTTATGCGTAAAGAGTGATACTAGTGGTCTGTGATCTGTTACTACTGTGAATTTTCTTCCATAAAGATACGGTTTGAAATGGTTTATTCCCCAATGTATCGCTAGAAGTTCTTTTTCTATCACAGGTTTATTAATCTCATGCTTGTTTAATGAGCGACTGGCAAAGGAAATTGGCAAATCTTTTCCAACTTCTCCCTGAGAGAGTATGGCTCCAAGTGCATAGTTAGATGCATCCGTCGTGAGTATGAATGTTTCCTCGAAGTTAGGATATTGTAAGATAGGAGGTTCTATGATGTTTTTTCTTAATGAATCGAAAGCTTCCTGTGTATCTTCATTCCAAATGAATTATATGCCTTTTTTTTTTAGTAGATTGTTGATTGGTTTTGCAATTTTTGCAAAATCTTTTATAAATCTTCTGTAGTAATTACAAAAGGCTACAAATCTTCGAGCTTCATCTGCGTTTTTGGGAACTGGATACATTTGTACTGTTTTGCATTTCTCAGGATCAGCTGTGACTTCTTTAGAAGTGATTAGATGGCCCAGATAAACTACTTCTGGCCTGAGGAAATTGCATTTGCTTGGGTTGAGTTTTAGATTGTATTTTCTTAATCTCTCGAATATCTTTATAAGGTTATTGTTGTGGTGTTGAAGAGAACATCCGAATACAATAATATCATCTACATATAGGAATACACTTGCATCTAACCCTGTTAGTGCGATGGTTAGCATCCGCTGGAAAGTGTTTGTAGAAATTTTTAGTCCAAATGGTAGGCGCTTAAATTGAAAATGTCCATTTCCCGTTGAGAATGCCGGACTAATGCTTAGTGGCAACTGTAGATTTTTGACCATATAAATTAATTCGAAATGTTTGTTTGTTAGTTGTTTTTGCAACATTTTGCAGCTAATTATATAAGTTTCCTTGGTTTTCTAATGCTTTTGTTGTAGAACTTTTAATGTAGAACTTTGTTTGTTGAGATTTGCATTTGTTCATTTTGTTCTTTCTGTTAATTAAAATTAATATGCTTTCGCAATCAAGCTTTGAAGTTAACATTATAAAATATAAAAAAATTATATGAAATTGTTTGCTTAAAATGAGTTGCTGTTTTTTTTTTTATAAATTAAGGTCTAATATTATTTTTGTAAACTATCCATTCTCTTATATATATCTTTTTCTTCGTTTGGCAGAGAACCTGAGTTTTCATTGATTTAATTTGGTATTGATAACTTTACAAATTTGCGTTCACCCAAATATTTCGTATGCTAACGATGTACTAAAAATTCACTAATTCATTGGCTCGTATTATAAGCGACCGAAATTATATTAATTAATCAAATATAATTAAATATTTAAATTTAGGATTTCAAAGACAGTTTTGTTGTGTATTAATATTTTTATCATAACAACATTCATAATATATATGGTTTTAAATTAAATTTAAAGTCACATATATACAAAATATTAACTAATATTTAAATGTACTAAGTTGCTTAACTATAATATTAAAATAAATTATTTGTCAGAAGTTTCGCTTACCATGTTTCTAAAGATAAAATTATGTGAATTTGAAATTATAAACATTTCCTTTGATATTATTATTTTAATTTATGAACATATACAACTAAAGTCAAAGATATATATATTTTTTTTATATTAAATACAAAAGTAGTTTTAAATGATTACAGTGTTTTAGCACGATCCAGAAGATCACTGATATCAAAGAGTTTCTGCACTTCATCGTACAGCCACATCTCCAAAGCCAGTCGCTTTCGTATTAAACTCATCTGATGGGAACCATATTTTACGGTTAGGAACTTCTCCTGTCGCTCCTTCACTTCGGAGCTACTGTTATTAAAATTGACACGTAAATTTGTTCGGTTCGGTGAACGCTCACAATTATTTATTTTTTCGAGACCGCACTGCATTTTCGATTGGCCTGCAAAGGCCTATGGTCAATTCACGTTGTCTTATAACTGTTTTTTGAGGTGGGCGTGAGAGTGTAGCTTGGAGTATTCATTCATGCAGATGCGGCAGAAATTGCATGTGATGTCCTCGCTAAAACCAACAGATTTTTAAAAGCGGTGTCAAACTCTTCAGTTGTCCTCAGTTCGGTTACGCAGGATCGCCATGTGGTGGTCGTCGTAGAATTGTCGTTTCGCCAGTTAGATCGCTTGTCATCTCTGGCGGTGTCCTTGGTTGATAACTAGGTATATGTGAAATGTTAATAAGAAAGTCCTAACGACCCAATATGTTGTGCCAACAGACATTTACCATATTTAATTATAAAGACTGTATGGTAACCCAGCCAATAGTTGTGGCAAACTTTCGTTTGCCGAAATGAATCCCTAATTTTTGGAGGCGTGAACGCCGAGCAAAGAAAAGCAATGTGATTTGCTGAGTTCTCTGTCCAAAATGGAACTATTTTATTTAATAAATCAGCGCTCCTTATATAGCAAAATATTACATCTAATTTTGTACATCTAAACATAATTCTTATTGTTCAATACTTATTGTATAATACATATTTTAAATATTAACCCATATGCTGCACACATGCATTGGTCTGCAATTGCGTGTGGTCAGCATATTTTTGGGTTCAATGCATTTCTGGCCTTCACACCAAATGCCCGCTATACATAGCGTCATTTGATCCGCCGCTTTGGCTTGTGCCATGTTTGCATTGTTATCATGCGTTTGTATGTGCGGTACGCTTGGACGTTAGGCAGTGTAGGTTGAAATGCATTGTAGTGTTTTGAGTACACTACAGTACCACAAAAATGTATCTTACGGTTTAAATATATCTTTAATCTTTTTAATAATACTTATTGTTGTAATGTATTCGGTCTGCAAGAAATGTAGTAAAAAGAATCGGGAAATTGATATTAATATTGAATTGAAACCTACTGTCACACATTCAGCAGAGACTGCTGAATCTGGGGGTGGAGCAAACGCTCCTAAAATAAACTTACATTTTTTTGTTCAGTTGTTTTGTGAACGAATCTGCCTAATAAGCAGATTCGCCTCATCCACATACATACATGACTTGCAACCCAAATACTTAAAACAAGTGTTCATGTCCAACATACATGTGTTTGGGAATTTGATGAACGCTTTTGTTGACCGTGCGTATTTGCACCGTCAACAGAATTCTTGGGTTATAAATTATATGTTTAAGTTAGCTTGTAAGTATGAAGAAAAATTTAATAAAAACAGATAATAAAGAGACGTGAAACAGATTAAACGGATTTTTATTCTCTCAACCAAACTATATACGTACCGGGATAGTAGTAAATTGAAATATATAGAGTAGTTAGATGTAATGAATAATTGAGTCATGCAATGGACAATTTCTTTATATAAACGGGTTTCTCTTTTATATACTCGCTCATGTAAGATGGGCAACTAGTTTTGCCCAGATTTGATATACAAAATTTTTTTTGGGCGGCATATGATTTTATATAGGAAATAATTGTTATCTATTTAGCAAATTATTGTAAATATATATTTATTGAGAAGGATTTAAATTTTTAATGCCGCTAACAGCTTTAAAAATTGTATCATAGTTAATGAATAATATTTGTAAAGAAAATAGTTTTTATTACTTATTTATAGTTTGATTGTTAAGACGTATTAATTATTCAAAATATACTCGGTTATAAATTTAAAAATTATAATATGTGTAAGAGTTGAAACTAAAAACAAAATTAGTTTAGAAAATAATTAGAGTTACAGAAATTAGTTATTTAAAATCTAAATTTATAATGAAATAAATGTAATAATCCAAAGAAAAAACAAATTATACCAAATAGGAAAATTATACCCAAGAGTATATCTAGTATATATAGTATATAATTTTGAAATTGATTTATTAAATTAACTTATGAAATGTTCGACTAAACTTAAACATAGAAATATATCAAAATAAAATGTTAACTAGAAAATTAAGAAAATTATTATATGTCTTCAGCTCTGATGACGTAAATCGAAGCAGGAAGTTCCAGGAACAGCGTATATCGGTAGACGTTTAAACCCTACAAATCACCTGGACCTGATGGTATATTTCCAGCCCTACTTTCAAAAGGGACCAGGAGATTAATATAAATTTTGGTTCAAATCTTTAGATCTACTTTAATATTGGGATATGTTCCTAAGGTTTGGCGGGAGGTTAAGGCTATATTCCTACCAAAGGGACCCCCCGAATCTCCCAAATCCTACAGGCCAATCAGTCTAACGTCCTTCATGTTAAAAACCATGGAAAAGATATTGGACTGCTACCTAAGAGAGGAGGTAATCTCTGATACTCCACTACATAAGCTACAATTTGCCTATCAAAAAGGGAAATCTACAGTCACAGCACTGCACACAATTGTTCGTGATATTGAAAAGGCACTAGGCCTAAAGGAGGTAGCCCTCTGTGCATTCATGGACATTGAGGGTGCTTTCGACAATGCGAACTTTCAAGCAATAGAACTGGCACTCTCCAACAGGGGAGCAGATCCAGCAATAGTAAAATGGGTAAGCAATATGCTAAATCAAAGAATAATCACAGCCTTTTTAGGGCAAGTTAACATGAGTGTTACAGCGGTAAAGGGATGTCCGCAGGGGGGAGTACTATCACCACTGCTATGGTCCATACTAGTTGATAACCTAATACAGATCCTTAATAATAAAGGATACAAAACAATTGGATATGCAGATGACATATCTATAATAATCCAAGGCAATCATGAAAGGACTATTGGAGACCTGATGCAAGATGCCTTAGACACAACATGGGAGTGGTGCAGGAAAGAGGGGCTATCAATCAACCCCACCAAAACCACTATTGTCCCCTTCACCAGGAAAAGGACATTTGATATCCCAACATTAAAAATAAATGGAATAGAGGTACCCTTACATGAAGAGGTAAAATATCTAGGTATCATCCTGTATAAAAAACTCACCTGGGAGGCACACCTTAACTCGGTAATAAAAAAAGCCACGAAAAACCTTTGGACTACAAACCAACTTCTGGGAAAATCCTGGGGTCTGAGCCCCAAAATGACCTTCTGGATATACACCCAAATGGTTAAACCCATCATACTATATGGGGCATTGGTATGGTGGGGAAAAACAAAACAAACAACAGCCAAATTAAAACTGTGCAAATTACAAAGGCTGGCATGCCGAAGCATCACAGGGGCTATGAGAACTACCCCAACTGCTGGCATGGAAGCGCTGTTAAATTTACCACCGCTACACCTAGCAATACAAGAGGAAGTTGCAAGGCAAGCACTCTCAATCCATGCAAATGAAAAATTCAAACCAGCAAATCTCACTGGACACCTAGAAATTCTAAATTTGGTCAAAGATGCTATGCACATGACCCAGGTAAGTGACCACACAGACTCAGTACTCAATTTCACCAAGAGGTACAATGTCATATTCCCATCAAGGGAGGAGTGGAACGATAGCCCAACATGGCTACACGATGATTCGCAAAAATGGTATACAGATGGATCCAAAACGCTCAAGGGGGTAGGAGCAGGAATAGTGGGACCTAGAGCACACAAATCAATAACCCTAAGTGCAGATACCACGATTTTCCATGCGGAGCTCTATGCTATAATGGAAACAGTGGAAATCTTATCTAAAAGAGGAGTTAAAGGAGTAAAAATTAAAATACTCTCAGACAGTCAATCAGTCCTCAAAGCTCTTAAAAGCTACACATTTACATCAAAAGTCCTTATAGAGTGTAACAACGCACTCAACGAACTGGCCATCCACAATCAGGTCTCTCTGGTTTGGGTGCCAGGACACGAAGGACACGATGGTAACGAAAAGGCAGACCTTTATGCCAAAAAAGGGGCTGAAGGATCATTTATTGGACCCACCCCCTTCTTTGGCTTTAATAAAAACAACATAAAACAAGAGACCAAAAAATGGATCCAACATAAAATCAGCGAATATTGGAATGGCATTGACGGCCTCGATCACTCCAAAAAATTCCTGAGCTTTGACGCTAATAGAGCAAAAATCGCTCTTACCTTAAACAAAAAATGCCTTAGATCACTCTCTGGAGCATTAACAGGCCACTTCGCCTGCAACAAACACCTACACAAAATAGGTATATCTAGCACGAGCACTTGCAGATTCTGCTGTGATGAAGAGGAGTCTGTGGGACACTTAATCACCAACTGTGATGCATTAGGCCACAGGAGACACAGGATCTTAGGTTCCTATATACTAGAAGATGAAGACCTTCAAATGCTCTGTCCAAAGGAGCTGGTCCGATTCCTTGATATACTAAGTATACTAAATAATTAAGTACGAAGGGGCGCACAATAGATCAAGTTGGTCGCAGTGCATAAAGGCCTTAGCCTAACCCTTACAATCATTACATCATTACATCGGTAGACGGGGCAGACTAAAGGACCAACGTATAATTCGATTGATTGGGGATGCATATGGCCCCAGTGGTTGATCACGTTGTGGATGGGTTTATTGACAAACAATGGAAAAATAGACTGGTTTCCTTGCGGAGTCATATTTTGCATTGGACAGTCTTACGATACAAAGTCCACCCAACTAAAGTTTCGAATTTGTAACAAACGAAAACAATAGCACTAAACGTTAAAAATACCACAAAACATTGCATTATATTAGAAAAAAAAATTAATATAGTACATATAAGCACATCACCTCAAAGCAATGCATATCAATTTTTGCCAACTAAATAAATTAATGCTTTATCAGGCAAATAAAACTTATGATCATAAAATCTTATACAAATTGTAAACAAAAACAGCTGTGTTTTATTCACCACTTTACACAACCCACATAATGAATACGTGTACAAGAAACACAATAAATTCACATACACTATACTTGTGAACAAAAAATATGGTTGAAACGATAAATAAAAAACGCGCGAATTGAATGTCTCTTCTTATTCTTCTTTGCCTTTATTATGAACACAAAAGAAAATAAAAAGAGGGATTACCATTTTCCTAAAAAATGGAAAAATTCAAAAACAAATAAAATACCGATTTTACGACTCGTTGGACAGATCTTCGGTTGACTATTTCATCTATTTGACGATATGACATACCCTCCTCCCACAAATCCACGATAATTTTTCTCTCGGAAAACTCGATCTCCTTTCCCTTTGCAGACATTTTTTACTTGACCTTTTAAATAATTATTTTAAATAACACATTTGCGAAAACACTTTTGTCAACTTTGATACACAAACTTGATAGTCATTGATCACTTAATTGCTTTTCTGATACTGGGAATTACTCTTTTTCGCTTTGTACGTAGTCTTTTATTGACCACAAAAAAAGTCGGGACTTTTTGAATTTTTATACAATTCTTGGAAAAAGGTAAGAAAAAAAAATTTGCAATAAAGTGTTCGGAACTGTATTATTTTTATAGATATGTTGAGTCGTTGGGTGTGTACGCTGACTATTTCTGACTAGTGTAAATCATATTAATGGGCTGAGTAGTATGGTTGGAACGGCAGTGTATCCTTGCGGAATGGAGGAGAACCATCGATAGCAGAAAAAGAAAGGAGAGTTAGTTTAGAAAAAGTATTGTTTATGTTTTGTGAAATAAATTGTATATTTCCGTCCCTGACGCAGCGTGGCGAGGTAAGGGCCGTCCCACAGGCACTTGAAGTAACAGTGATCACGATACGTACGATAACTTGGGGATATAACAGAGCACACATTTCCGGTATCCAGTTAGTGGGGTGTTTGGAGGTAAAATACAGGTGATAAATTTCAGTTGATAAATGTAGTTTATTTTTTAATTGTGCTATTGCAGAGTGCGGGTGTGATTTTGCTTGCTCCACATTTGTTGGTTGGATTTAGTGAATAATTTAATGGTTTAAATTTTAACCCAAGTGAAAGAGACGCATAAAACTGACGATTTTAAAATCAGAAGCAGTGAGTGAAAAGTAACAAAGAAAATAAGGAGAAATGAACTTTTAAATATATTCAAACAGACGTGCAAGCAAACGAACGTGTAATCACACGAGCTCCGCCCTTGTAATATTTATCGTTGCTTCAACATTGGCGTATGACGTCGAGCGGGCTATGTGGGAGCTGCCATGATGAAGAAGAGACAGAGTCGATTCATCACTTTTTATGTCAATGCCCAAGACTACAGTTGAAACGACTTCAATGTTTGGGGAAGCCCTTCTTCACAAGTTTGACAGAGATAACGAAGGTAGATTTATCGGATCTTCTCACTTTCATCTGGAAAACCAAATGGTTTAATAGGGATGGAACTTCCAATGTTTATGGAAATCGAGGGTAAGGACGAGTATGCCTCCTCCTGGCATTTTTGAAGGCAGTTACAATGGACATAGATGTATCCGAGACGTATCCGCACACGCCTTCCCAACCTAACCTAACCTAAGTTGGCATGTGCATTTTTTAGTCGCTGAATATAAACCATTATATCTGAATCCGAGTTTTCCACATCGCTTTACTCCGTAAAGCCTATGTTGTCAAAAGTCTTCAAATAATCATTACACAATTTTGTTAGTTGTATCCGACAAGATGAACGGTAGACGCTATCCATTCTAATTTCGGTTGCTGGATACACTCGAAATTGAATACTAAACAGAACCGCATGCTAATGAATTCTCTTTTTATAAATTATTTTAATTAAATAGTTAGTCCCGAAATCCGGGACAGTAACGAATTAATAAATAAATTATTTGTGTGTATGTGTATGTTTTAGTATGGTATGTCTCTATGTTAATAGTATGTAAGTATTTCTATTTAGTCATGCATGCATGCATGTATAAGTTAGTTTTCTACATAAGCAGAAAATATATACATATGTATGTGTTTTAATATTTTTTGTTCTTTAAGAAAATAAAAAGAGATTAGATTAGTCGCATAATCATAAACGAATGATCTCCGCCCTTGTGACATTTATCGTTGTTTAAAACAAAATAACTATTTTTACCAATCCCGCGAAAGAGACGCTTAAACGAAAGTGCAAGTTTTCAATAAAGTGTCTAGTTCTATTTAGATAAACTAAATACTTATAATAACTAAATTATAATTTATTAAAGGTGATAAATAAACAATCAAACAAATAAAGGAACTGTTATATACATATATGAGTTAAAAGTTGAAAGAGACAACAAATAAAATAATCCCGGTTGTGTGTGGTGTTGCCACAGTGGACTCTGGCCATAATAAGTGAATAGAGTTACCACACCAAATTTTGTTTTCGTGATTTTTTACACACTTTATAATAATAAATAAAAACTAAAATATATCAAAAATAATAATAAATAAAATTGAAATAAAATAATAAACAGAGTATAATCGGTAATCGCCATGAGTGTGCAGCGCTCTACCCCGTGGGAGAGAACGAGATCCATGAGCGAGTCAGAACAACCAATTAACACTAATGTTCGCTCTTCGTGGTGTGCACATGGCAAACCTCCAATAATGTCCTGCTCCAGTATAGCAGTGGATTGTGCGACAACTACAACAAATTCGTCAGCAACAACAACATCTGCCTTCTCAATGTACGGTACAACAACAACATTCTCGACTAAAACTGCGACATCAACATGTTCTTCTCCCTGTTCGCAAATTCCGCCAAACGGCGTGCAGGTAAGTCAACTGCAAACGCTACCAAAGAGAGCACGAACCTCATCCACGACAGATAAAGAGAAAAGAACGCCAAACAGTAACAAAAAGCAAAAAATTGCAAAAAACCCAAGCCAAAGTAAGTTATCAAACTACTGGTTGAGCGATACTACTTCGGAAAGAAAAATCAAATTTGCTGCTTGGAACGTTGATGATGACGAACTTGCTGAACTTGCTTGCAGACAGTAACTTTATATTTAAAGTATTAACAAACTATGAAGTACGAGTTCAACTGAATGACTCGGAAACATACACAAAAATATTAAAGTTGCTAAAGCAAAAAGGTACGACATACACATTTAAACCCAAAAATGAAAGGATTTCAAAGTCATTCTTCGCAATATGCACTCCTCCACAGACAAAGAAGAAATTAAAAATGAGCTTGGTGAAAACGGTCACAAAGTTTTAAACATAACTAACATAACTCAACGGACAACAAAAAAACCGCTACCAAGTCGCGCAATGCACTAAATGGCAAAAATACGGACATAAAAAAAACGACTGTACAAGGGATCCAGTATGTGTGAAATGCTCTGGAAAGCATCTAACAAGTGAATGCCAAAAAAAAAAATAACCAAAGCAGCTGAAATTAAATGTGCCCTATGTGGCGGAAATCTTACTGCAAACTACAAAGGCTGTGAAATATACAAAGCCATAAAAATTCAAAGGTTTCCATCTATACGCAGAAAGGATCCATTATTACTACAGACCAAAAATATGGACGGATCAGTAGTTAAACCAAGCGTAAGCTATGCCAAAATTGCAGGGTCGTCAAATCCAAATAAAACTGAAGAAAATACAAAAAAATCAAACGATAGTGATATTAATGAACTTAAAGACACGGTGAAATCCCTAATCACTCAAATGACTAATATGATGAATATCATTACAATGTTACTTACAAGCATAAATGCACGAAAGTAATAATTTAAAAATTGTAGCTTGGAATGCAAATAGCCTAACAACACATTATCTTGAGTTGCAGCAATATTTGTCTGAGAAGAAAATTGATATAGCACAAGTTTCAGAAACACATTTTACGAACAAAAACTATTTAGTATTTCCTGGATATAAAATTTATGTGACAAATCATCCTGCTGGTGCGACAGCTATCATAATAAATTCACTATTAAAACATACTGAACGGCAACCATATGCAACACCTCATATTCAATCCACCACTGTGCAAATTGAGGATACAAGTGGGACAATACTCATTTCCTCAGTTTACTGTCCCCTCAGACACCTAATAACGACGGATCAATATGATGACTACATAAAGACGCTTGGCGTAAGATTCATTGCAGCTGGAGACCTTAATGCAAAACACACTGACTGGGGATCTAGGCTAACCAATAAAAAAGGACGAAATCTGATTAATGCTTAAACAAAAATAAGTGCAGATTTTTAAGCTCAGGTGAACCCACATACTGGCCAACAGATAGGAAAAAGATACCAGATCTAATCGACTTCAGCATAACAAAAAATATAAAGTGTAACCAATTAAAAATGAAAGCTTGTTTTGAACTTTCTTCAGACCACTCTCCGATAATACTTGACTACACAACTGACATCAAACCCATAGAACCAATAGCTATGATTTTTAACCACAAAACAAACTGGAATGAGTATAGACAGCATATTGAAAATCAACTGAATATGTCTATCACACTGAAAACACTATTATACATTGAACGTGCCATTCTTCAATACAACGATGTGGTCCTAGACTCAGGAATCAAATCAAGCCAACAGCATAAATTTAGAAGAATTAAACCTACAACGGATATTTTGATAAAAAAATCAAATTATTGAGAAGAGAAAGCTGAGAAAGAGGTGGCAGCTAACTAGATCGCCTGAGGATAATCACAATTTAAATATACTCTGCAAAAAACTCAAGAAAATATTAACTAAAAGACAAAATATAGAAGTTGAAAACTACCTAAAAAACTTGACGCCTACCCAGGATACTAACTACTCATGGAAATGCACAAAGAAATTAAAAACTCAGATAAGGTATCAGCCCCCACTACGGAAAGATGACAACTCATGGGCTACTACCAATGAAGAAAAAGCAACAACATTGGCTAAATACTTTGAAAAAGTCCTATCAAATGACGAAGATAAATATATTGAAATATGGAATGACTTAAATATAGACATTACAACCAAAATAAAGAAAATAAACACAACAGAAATAATTAATTGCATTAAAAATCGAATAAACAACAAAAAAGCACCAGATACGATATGTTGACAGGCAAAGCACTCGCTGAGCTACCTACTATAGGTTATAACTTAAAGAATGTTATCAACTCAATGTTCTGACAACAAATTTTTCCCAAAGTATGGAAAGTTTCTGAAATTATTGCACTACCGAAGCAGGGAAAAGATGCTACAACTGCTTCATCGTATAGACCAATTAGCCTACTTCCCATAATTTCTGAAGTTGCTGAAAAACTATTACTTAGCCAGATCCTTGATAATAAAAACATTATACCAAATCATCAATTCGGCTTCAGAAAACGACATTCAACAATTCATCAGATACACCGTATAACAAACAAAATTGAAACAGACATAGAATATAAGCGGTTCTGCGTTGCTGTATTCTTGGACGTTGCAAAAGCATTTGACATAAAGGATTGTTGCATAAACTGAAGACGATGCTACTATTTGATTGTTGAAAGTTATCTTAGTCATCGTTACTTTTACGTCAAATATAATGAAAAAGAATAGAAGTTCGTCTATTCATCTTACAACAGCTGGAGTTCCTCAAGGGAGTGTTTAGGACCTCTGCTATATGTCATATTTATCTCAGATATAGCACTTCCAAAAGAACTGAATACCACAATTACTACCTTTGCTGACGACACATCCTCTTAGCATCTGACAAAAACCTAAATACTGCGACTGCAAATCTGCAGATATGCACAGAGAATGTTAAGGAATGGTTTGATAAATGGTGCTTGAATATTAATGAAGATAAGACTTTACAAATAATTTTTACAACAAAAACAAAATTAACCCAATACCTATTAAAATAAACAATAAAGATATAAAAATCTGGTCAACTACTAAATACCTTAGTATACACTTGGACTCACAGTTAAATTGGCACTACCACATCCAACAAAAAGCGAAACAAATAAAAGAAAAATTTAGGCAACTATATTGGTTAATGGGTAAGCAATCTAAACTCACAATTATCAACAAGTTATACAAGTGTGTAATAAAGCCAATTTCGACGTACGGACTCCAAGTATGGGGGACAGCAAAATGGTCACACATAGCAAAAATTCAACGACAGTAATTTAGAATATTAAGAGTGATCATAAAGTCTGGTTGGTACACAACAAATGAAGACATACACCGCAAACTAAATGAAGGGTTTTCCTACAAGAGGTGTTATTTTGAATCACCCGGTATTTCTGTAGCTGTCACTTTTGAAGCTTTTATTCTTTGACATTTGACAAGTAGAAGCTACGCCATTACTAAAAATGGAACGATACACACTTCCACAACGCATTGAAATTATTAAAATTCAATACAAAAATGGAGAAACTCTTGCAGTCACATTCGCAAAACTAAAGCATTTTGGGTCGTCGTGAAGAAACTTGTCGGACCGCAGAAATTGGTGGACAAATTGGAGCTGTTGGGATAAGTTAGTGATGTGAAGAATAAAACCCGTGCACGTCGCTAAAGAACAACTGAGAATATTGCTGCTGTAGCCCAAAGTGTTGAAGAAAACCCAGGTTTGTCCATTCCTCGTCGTTCTTTGGAAGACTTGGGTCTTAAGGCTTATAAAGTTCAGTTAACACAAGAACTGAAGCCGGCCGATCATCAACAACGTCGTGTCTTTGCTAATCGGGTCCTTGAAATGTATGAAAATGATCCGGAATTCCATCGAAAAATTGATGAGGCCCATTTCCACCTCGGTGGCTACGTCAACAAGCAAAATTATCGCATCTGGGGCTCGGAAAACCCAAGAGTTATATATGACTGTTTGGTGCGGTTTATGGTCCGGCGGGGTCATTGGACCTTACTTTTTCGAAAATGAGGCTGGATCAACAGTTACGGTGAATGGATTGCGCTATCGAGAGATGATTAATGATTTTTTATGGTCGGAGTTGGATGGTATTGATCTGGACAACGTTTACTTTCAACAAGGCGGCGCTACGTGTCACACAAGCAACGAAACCATTGCTCTTTTACGGGAAAAGTTTCCGGACCGTGTTATCTCTCGAAGAGGTGATCACAATTGGCCGCCGAGATCTTGTGATTTAACACCTTGCGACTTTTTCCTTTGCGGCCACGTGAAAGATAAGGTCTACGCGAACACCCCAGCGTCGATTCAAGACCTCAAAGATAGAATTCGTGAGGCTATCTAGGACATAGGGCAGCCACTTTGCGATTTGGTTATGGAAAATTTCATGAAAAGAATATGGTCTTGTAAGCGTGGCCGTGGTGGCAATTTGGCAAATGTTGTTTTTCATTATTAACGGTATACCTTCCTCTTTATTATTCAATAAACATCCGATCATTTATCTCAAAAAATGGCATTTTTCTTTGAATACCAAAATAACACCTCATATTGTGCAAACAGCGTATTATGCAAACAGCGCTGTGGCTTAAAAGTTGTACATTTTAATGCTAGAAGTCTTAACTCTTCCAAACTTGATTATATGAGGTACATTTTTGCTGATTCCTCTGTTGATGTGATTTGTGTGTCTGAAACTTGGTTTGGGATTGGAGCTATTGACCGATATTTCAATATACTCACTTACAAGCTTTTTAGGAATGATAGAGTCGGCCGAAAAGGAGGTGGTGTTGCTATTTTTGTTAAAACTTTTCTAAGTGTAAAAATCGTAAATAGGTCTGATGGCACCGCAGTTGAGTTCTTAAATCTGGAAATATCTGACAATAATTTTAAAGTCATGGTTTCATGTGTGTATAACCGTAATAAATGTCACAGTGTTGAGCCGTTTTTCTCTGATTTGTCGTTGCGTGTAATTGACTATGACTACTATATTGTGTGTGGGGATTTTAATGTAAATCTGCTCTCTGATGATGCTGTTTCGGATAAACTTCGTGACCTTATTAGTGCGTCTGGCCTCTCTGCTGTGAACTCCATCATGCCTACTAGATTTGCAAATAATGCTGGTCCTAGCTTACTTGACCTCTTTATTATATCTGACATATGAATGCTATTTATCTTTGATCAGCTCGCTTTTCTTTCTGATCATGACTTGATATTCTGTGCACTAAATGTTAATATTGGTCCAAAAATGAATACTACCTCTATCTCGTATCGTAATTATAAGTCCATTGACTTGACTTCTTTGTTCCCAACTAAGATGGGACGACTGCTGGTTTTCTAGCGGCATTGATCAGAAGTTGAATGGTTTTGTGAGTCGGATCTGTGATGTTTTCAACACATATGTTCCGATTCGCACTATTCAAGTAAAAAATAAAACGTGTCCTTGGTTTGACGCGCTAGTGAAGCATCATCTTAAGGAAAGGAACAGGTTGCATGTTAGATGAAGAAAATTTCCAACCGATCAGAATTGGGATTCTTACAGGCTGGCTCGTAATGAGGCTGTAGCTGCTGTAAGGCTAGCAAAGAAAAATTATTTCTCCTCTAAGCTTGATGCATCTCTTCCATCTAAGCAATTATGGAGGAATCTAGAACGGTTTTATGTTCATGGCAAGGATAGTACTGATTGTTTAGTGGAACCGAATGAATTAAATAATCATTTCCTGAATGGGTTTCCCCCTGAGAATTCTAGTGAGTGTGAGCTGTCTGTGGTTGATGGACTTGTCTGTCAAAGTTCATTTGAGTTTCATGCAGTTGGTGAGTGTGATGTACACAGAGGGATTATGCGGATAAAATCTAACGCTGTAGGTCCTGATGGAGTCTTTATTAGGTTTATAAAATTAATTATTCCATTTGTCTTGAGTTCATTAACTCACATTCGAATTTCATTTGATGATGACCAAGTAACTCTACTCTGTTTATTGGACTTTTCCAAGGCTTTCGATAGTGTCAACCATAGAGTTTTTTAAGTAAAGACTTATTTTGGTTTTTCGGGCAATGCCTTGCTGCTTATGACGAGTTATTTGAGTGGTAGATCTCAGCGAGTGAAGATTGGTGATATCTTCTCTGATTGCAGGCCGGTTTTTTCTGGGGTCCCACAGGGTTCAATTCTTGGGCCACTGCTTTTCAGTATGTTCATCAATGAAATTTTTTCACTTGACTGTAATGGAGTGATGCTTGCTTATGCCGATGACATTCAGTTATATCTGTCACGCAGGGTAGGCCTTATGGATGATCTGGTTTGTAGACTTAATGAGGACCTTGATATTCTTAGTGGTTGGGCTCGTAGCAATGATCTGTGTCTAAATCCGGCGAAATCTTTTGTTCTGCCTATTTACAAAGACAATATACTTTTTACTGAAATCCGATGTTTATTGCTGGTTGCCGCCTTACACTTGTTAACAAGACTGTGGTGTGGTTGGGTTTCATTTGAACTCGTCATTGACTTGCTCGGTTCATATCAATCATGTGGTTTGCAGAATGTATATGACTCTGCGCTGTTTGAGGATGTCTGCTCGATTTACTCCCGTTGAAACCAGGCGCAGGTTGGTGGTGCAATTGCTTGTGCCTATTATTACCTATTCTGAGGTGGTGTATTGTGGTTTGGACTCTCGGTCTTTACATAAGCTGCGAGTGGCATTCAATAATGCTACTAGTTATGTGTACGGCTTGCGCAAATTTGACCATATCTCATCTTGCAGTAAAATGGTTCTGGGTTCTGATATTGAGAGCTATTTAAAGGAAATAAATTGAATATTTATGCATAAATTCATATATTATAAGGCTCCGCTATACCTTTATGACAAGTTGCGCTTCAGCCTGTCGAATCGTTGCAATAATCTCATTATACCGAGGTTTACGTTCCGAAACTCGGCTAGAATGTTTTTCGTTGGCACCACTAGACTATGGAACTCTTTACCTAATGATTTGAAAAATATTGTGAGTCACAACAACTTCAAGCATCTTATTTGTCTTAATTTTCGTGGTAACTCCTGACGCTTTATTTCTTCTCTTTTCCTTCCAAGTGCTACTACCCTCTTTCATTTTTATTTTTTATATATTTTTCTTGTTTTTTGTTATATTTTTTTGTTATTTTCTAAATAATTGTCAATAGTATTAACTTTAATTTTAATTTTAGCTTTAAGTTTTTAATTTAAGTTACAATTGTGGCTAAGTTAAATGTACATCATAAGTTTTTAAAACTTATTGTATGAATAAATAAATTAAATAAATTAAATTAAATTATTGGAAAACCCTTTATGACAAGAATTGACGAAGAGATAAAAGGATCCACAAGTCCAAATATTGCAGTTGTGTTTAAGTAAAAAACTTATTTTGATAAATTAAAAAATTGGTTTCGTTATTATTAAAGAAAGAAACACTACCGCTGTTTAATTAAAAGCATAACGTCGCTAACTTAATTCGTTTAGCTGTATTTTTGACCTATTTTGAAGATTTTTCTTACTGTTGTTATTTGTGAGAATACTGTAAAAAGGTTTAATTCTCTTTTGACCGGCAATTTCTTAATTTTCGCCTCCCTCTGCTCTAAATTCTGAGGTTAGTGTCCCTATATAATCCTTCATTCATCTAGTCAACTCCCTATACTTCACCACACATACATCAGAGGTGCAAAAATTGTTATTTTTATAAATTTTCAAAGCTTTTAATAGTTTTTTTCTTTTATATCGTGAAGAATTAATTACATAAGAATAAGACCCGGAATCACAGTCATTGCTTAACCATTAGTTAACTAAATTGATTACTGGAGTTTAACTAATGTTTCATATTCACAGTGCTTTAGTTAACTAAAGCAATGAATGAAGAAAAAATATGGCAACACTCTTCAATTTTGGATTGTTTTTGGTAGCACTGTTCAAAAACATATGTTTTCTATTTACATTTATTTCCATAATTTGAGTTTGAAAATCGAAACCGTTCGTGCTTCGAATTTTAGCATTGATGAAATTAATATGTAATTAGTTGAATATAATAATTTTTTTTGCGAGACATTTTTATATATACCACAAACACAAATGTTGATTCAATTCTTTAAACATCAGCTGTTTTTTAACTATTAGTTAACCAACAGCATTTGGGGGTTTAACTAATGGTTAACTAAACACTTAACATAAAATATTATTAGTTAAACCCTTGTCATTGGTTAACCAATGAGTGCGAATGCGGGCCTAAGTAATGCTCACAAGTTAAGTTTACGTTTTAGCAATGAGAAATAAAATATTATTGTACGTTAGTTCTTTGGAAATAATAATTTTCGCGTAATTTTAGGAAATATGTTCGAATTTAACTGTACTAATGGTTGCGTGAGCGTCCCTTGAGTTGAGTTTATTCTTACATAATTTTATATCTATATATACATAAAATATATATGAAATATATATACCATTGTGTATATATGTAACAAAATAGAATTACTGAGAAGCGTGGCTCTACACAGCAACAGGCCACATTTAATTAGGCTGATTTATAGAACAATGCAACAATTGATACATTTCTCATAACAAAAGTGTTGTACTTAAGAAAAATCTATTCAGTTGACGTATAATTTTGTCATTAATAAAACTGAAATGAACCACAAAAAAAATTAAATAAAGTTTCGAATTTATAACAAAGGAAAACAAAACAATAAACGTTAAAAAACTCCAGAAAATATTGCATTATACGAGTATTAAAAAAAAAATTTATCTATTACATACTCGTATAAGCATATCACCTCAAAGCAATGCATATCAATTTAACGCAACTAAATAAATTAAAAGTTAAAAAATATATTACAAATTTCTTGTATATAATATAACTATGTTAATAATTTTATGCAACTAGTAACTATAAACTAACAAGAATTTTGTATTTAGCTAAATATTATTTATTTAAGTTATTATAAGGTTCCAAATGTTTATTGGTTTACCTAGTGAGGTCTGTAGGTTTTGTGCGTTTCAGTTTTCGCACAGTATCAGCGCAATTAACGAGTTTAACAATTTCGTCGTTAGTGTGCTGCTTTAGTTTTTCTACGTGGGCAATCGCATGATTTTTTATAATATAATCTACTCTTTGTACACCTAGATCGCGGTGTAGATCAGTACTACGTGTGTACCAAGGAGCATTCACAATGCTTGCCAATAAGCCACTACATTTGTTTGAATTTTATATCTAGTTCTTCCTTTTTTTTTTAACATGCACTTTCCAGCGAAGTTTTGCATCAAGATTCATGCCTAGGTACTTGGCTGTATTTGCGTATGGAATCTCTAGTCCATTTATGAAGATCTTATGTTGCAGTATCTTTTTGTTTGTAAAATTAATGTGAGTTGATTTAGCATTATTAAGCTTGATTCGCCATTTCTTTGTCCAAGTGAACACATTGCTGACCACTGCTTGTAACACATTGGTAGATTCCTCTGCATTGCGTCCATTGGAAAGTAGGGCTATGTCATCTGCAAACTTTGCGATAGTAAAATTTTCTGTCGTAGGTACATCGTTGGTGTATAGCAGGAAAAGTATAGGTCCCAAACCGTTTCCCTGCGGCACACCAGCTTTAATTTCTGTTAATTTGGAGTAACAGTCTTCCTGTTTAACAGGGAAAGAACGGTAGGAAATATATGATTTTAAGAAATCACAATACTGTTTTTGAATTTGGTTTCGCAGTTTGAGTATAAGGCCGTCATGCCAGACCTTATAAAATGCCTGAGATACGTCTAGAAAAACTGCGGAGCAGACTTGATTCTCTTCTAGAGATTTTTCAATGTTACCGACAATTCTGTGGACCTGCTCAATCGTTGAGTGCTTGGTTCTAAAGCCGAATTGGTGGTTTGGAGTCAATTTTTTCCGTTCGATTATTGGCATTAGTCGTTTTAAAAACATTTTTTCCATCACTTTCGATAAGATCGGTAGGAAAGAGATTGGTCTATATGAAGAAATTTCATACGGTGGCTTGCCAGGTTTTTCTATCATTATGACCTCAGCTACCTTCTAGTACATGGGTACGTATTTCAATTTGAAGTATGTATTGATCAGATTGGTCAAGTTTCTAATGGTTTTGTATGGTAAATGCCTAAGTATTTCTGTTGCTCATCAGAGTTATCACTACATTGCGTTGTAAATGTATTCTTTAGGTGCTCAGCAAATATCTGGGCTTTTCAGTGTTGCTTTTTGCCCAACCATTTTGTAGCTTTAAAGGTGGAAATTGAAGTATAGGTCGCTTTAATGTCTTCGTTGCTTTCCAAAGTGAATGATTTGACATTTTGTCAGTAAATAAACTGCTTAAATATGTTTTAAAAGAGTCATTTTTAACTGCTTTTATTTTAAATGTTAAACGTTTCATAGCTTTCTTGAATTTAGTTTTATCAGCTGGTGATCTGGTCATCTGCCATTTACGTCGAAGTTTTCGCTTAAGTCTAACGAAAGCCATTATTTTGCTTAAGTAGTTACAGTCAGGCACTTGAGGTAACAGTGATCACGATACGTATGACAACTTAGGGACATAACAGAGCACACATTTCCGGTATCCAGTTAGTGGGGTGTGTGGAGGTAAAATACAGGTGATAAATTGCAGTTGATAAATGTAGTTCATTTTTCAATTGTGCTATTGCAGAGCGCGGTTGTGATTTTACTTGTTCCTCATTTGTTGGTTGGATTTAGTGATAAATGTAATCGTTTAAATTTTAACCCAAGTGAAAGAGACGCATAAAACGATATCGCATATTGATATCTAAAACCGGATTTGTTCTATTTAAAAACACTTTTGTAGCGCTCTTATTCAAATATTATATATATATATATAATATATAATATATATATATATATATATATATATATATATATCTTAATCAAATATTATATATATATATATATATATATATATATATATATATATATATATATATATATATATATATATATATAGGGTTTTTGAATAAGAGCGCTACAAAAGTGTCAATGAAATTATTTATTCCTGTGAAAGTACGTTCGATGCCATTATGTATGGAACTCGATTTCTTTTGCAGGGCCACCACGGGCACGGTTGCAGAAGTCCAGTCGCTGAACCCAATTTTCAACGGTTTTCAAGCATAAATCTGCCGATACTGCTGCTATTTCACGTTCGATATTCGTACGAACTTCATCAATCGTCGCTGGCTTGTTGGTATAGACCACTTGACGTAGCCCCACAAGAAATAATCTAACGGCGTCATATCGCACGACCGAGGCGGCCAATCGACTGGGCCATTTCGTGAGATAACACGTTCACCAAACTTGGTTTGCAGTAAATTGATTGTGGCATTCGTTGTGTGGCTTGTGGCGCCGTCCTGTTGGAACCACATGTCCTCCAAGTCCATATTATCCAATTGGGGCCAAAAATATTCTGTTATCATTGAACGGTAGCGATTCGCATTCACAGTAATCTGCCGGTCTTGATCATCACGGAAGAAGTACGGCCCAATGACGCCGCCGGCCCAGCTCCTGAGCGATGTCCATGCGACGTTGTTTTTGCTCAAAATTTAGCAATTTTGGAACAATCTTCGCTGCCGCACGTATCATGCCTAAAACATCCATAAAAATTGCTTGGCATGAGCCGAACGATATGCCAACATCATCAGCAACCTCTCTGATAATGATTCGACGATTATCCAAAATCACTTTCTTCACTGCGTCAATGTTTTCATCGGTTGTTGACGTGCTCGGGTGACCAGAACGAGCATCGCCATTGACATCTTCTCGGCCTTCCTTAAACCGATTATACCACAATTGAACTTGTGTTCTTCTCATAGTAGAATCGCCAAAGGCCACAGTCAACATTTCAAATGTCCTTGCGCATTTAATTTCATTTTTTACACAAAACTGAATACAGTTTCTTTGATCCATTTTTTCGAATAGTACAAAATCGAAGAGCACACCAAAACACGACTAACCTTTTTATCTGTCAAAAACAAACTGACAATCCAAAATGGTTGGTATTGCCAACATATATAACAGACATGTGTACCAACATAAAAAAAAAATG
Organism: Clusia tigrina; assembly: GCA_920105625.2. Lineage (NCBI taxonomy): Eukaryota > Metazoa > Arthropoda > Insecta > Diptera > Clusiidae > Clusia > Clusia tigrina. The sequence continues at coordinate 311,489,394 of OV050030.1, read as the reverse complement.
CGAGCATCGAACATACGTAACTCACGAAAAGATGAAAATAACGGTTATCTTTTGATCACACCTCGTATACGAGTATATATAAAAGAAGCATTATGTAGCGCTCTAACATATTCCTCTCTACTCTCACTAATCATATATGTACTACAACTACTATTACTCTCTATGAATTCCTATCTTATTCTTTTCGACTTCTCCATAATGTCGGAAGCTAAAGAGAGGAGAGAGAGAGTATTACTAACTTTGAAAATAATTGCACCGTTCGATGGCGATAGAAAATATTTAGCTCTTTATATCAACAGTATTGATGCTCTTATGCCGGACTTCCTTTCTCTTACTCCTGAGGAGCAACCATTCTATTTTCAATGCGTGATAAGTACTCTTCGTGGTTCTGCGTTGGATATTATAAGGCGAGAACAACCAACTATCTGGTCTACACTACGGAAACTCTTAATCGACGAATTCGCAGATCATACTCCTATTACTACTCTTATATTATTAGTAGATAATATTAAATTCAAACGTAATGTAAGACAACTATGCGATGAAATTAACTCAGAAGTTTGTAAAATCAATGATAGCATAAAACTAAGCGTAACAAATATCGAAACACAAAAATTTTTCTTACAAGAACTACAAAAAATAAGTTTAAGAACTATAAAAAGAGAATTGCCGAATCATCTTACTGCTTTAATTAATGTTAACTTGGCCTCAGAACTTAAATCTGCCATAAAAATCTTAAAAGAAAACGATGCTTACGATGAAGTAGCACGAAATAATTATAAAAAGCAACAATCTACTTCACATATAATTTTCAACAGCCATATTCACTATATCCACCTAATCTACCTTATCCAGAATATAATCATAATTTTAGTTTTCCTGTCACACAACAAAATCCATACAGCACACAGCATAAGAACCAGTGTAGAATAAGACGTTATGGTGCCCCATTAGCAATAGAGCAAGATGTTAAAAATGTTCGTTTACAGGCCTTGGGGAGCTACCCGAAATCGTGTTAAGAATCGAGGATCAATCAGTAAGGCAGTCGGCTTCTTCAGTGAGCCTCATTAAGCCAGGTTTACTTAGAAAATCAATTTCTCAAACAACACCGATTGTTGAAAAAACTGTGGCTGGTAAGATTAAGTTAAACAATATCCAAGAGATTTATACCCAGAATTGTGGCAAAAAGTTAAGATTCTATGTTTGTCACTTCATTTATTAGTATACGATATATTAAAACAACTTTGCGCAAAAATAGACATGATAGACGAAAGCATTATATTAAATGGCATCATATATAACTTAATTAAAAGAAAATGTTTAGAAATCAATACTTTACAAAAGAAATCTAGTATAGGAAATGAAATAAAAGAAACCGAATTTAGACTTGATCACTTAAACCAAGAAGAATTATATAAAATAGAAAAACTTTTAGCCAAGTATAAAAATTTATTTTATAAAGAAGGAGATACATTAACATTTACAAACAAGATTAAACACCAAATAAAAACTACTCATGAGGATCCGATATACACAAAATCTTACAGATACTCTGAAATACACAGAAATGAGGTTAATAAACAAATAAAAACCATGCTGGAACAAGGTATCATTTGTCATAGTATGCCACCATATTCTGCACCAATTTGGGTAGTACCTAAGAAACTGGATTCAACAGGAACTCAACAATGGCGAATTGTCGTAGATTATCGTAAATTAAACGATATCACCATAAACGACAACTACCCTAACCCAAATATGGATGTTATACTTGACAAACTTGGCAGGTGCTTGTATTTTAGCACCATCGATCTAAAGCAAGGTTTTCATCAAATCGAGATGGATTCCAATGATCGGATAAAAACAGCATTTTCCACGCAAAATGGGCATTACGAGTTCTTAAGGATGCCCTTTGGCCTTAAAAACGCACTGTCAACATTCCAACGATTAATGAACACAATCTTGGACGAATTGATCGGAAAAGTTTGTATGGTTTATTTAGACGATTTTATCGTCTTTAGTGCGTCATTGCAAGAGCATATTGCGTCCCTTGAAAAAATGTTTGGTAAACTTAGTGCAGCTAACCTTAAAATTCAGTTGAACAAAAGTGAGTTTTTGAAAAAAGATGCTGAATTTTTAAGCCACATCGTTAGTCCCGAAGGCATAAAACCTAACCCTAATAGGTAGGTAGGTAGGTAAAGCGGCCACCCGAAAAGGGCGCACTTAGGCCAACATTGACTCTTTGTGATACCGCATGGGACAGCAGGTCCCATCCCTTTCAAAGGTGCAGCCATTTGGAGCTTTTAATGAAGCTGTTGATGGAGATAATCTTTTTTTTTTAGATATCTCCTAAGGAGTCCAAAAAGTAGTCGCCTAGGAAAGGGCGCCTCCTTCTGGACAAAGCTGGACACGTGCACAACAGGTGAGCAGTAGACTCTTCCTCCTCCTCGTCCATGCAACTCCTGCAGAAGTCATTAGAGGCGATCCCCAGCCTACACCCGTGTGTGCCTAGAGTCCAGTATCCCGTTAATACGCTAATCACGGGACCTATGCTTTGTCTATTTAGAGCCAGTAGGTCCTTAGAGCGCTTGACATTTATCTTTGGCCAGGTTTGTCTAGCTATTTTGCATCCTGAAAGTTCAGACCAGCGCCTGCCCGCTGTTTCTGTGGCAATAGGAATACCGAATTGCGACCTATCTGGTTCCATCGGTATGGTAGTACCCTCACGGGCAAGTTCATCCGCCTTGCAGTTCCCTGGAATATCTCTGTGACCGGGAACCCAGCACAGATGCAGACGGGTCTGCTTAGCTATCTCGTCTAAAGATTTGCGGCAGCTCTTGACGGCTTTTGAGGTGATAATAACCGAATCCAGGGAGCGCAAAGCAGCTTGGCTGTCGGACAGAATGCAAATATCAAATCCAGATATCTTCTTCTTCCTTAGCTAAGACAGTGCTGCCTCTATAGCCGCGACCTCTGCCTGAAAAACACTGCAGTGGTCGGGCATCCTAAAGGACATGTTAATATCCAAATCTTATGAGAATACACCACCTCCCACCGTACTCTGTAGTTTGGATCCATCTGTGTAGATGTGAACCTCTTCTACATGAGTGGGGATGCCATCCTTCCATTCGTCCCTGGAGGGAATGGAGATCTTGCACATACCATTGAAGGGGTACATTGGTGTGATGTAGTCGAAAGAGTCAGGAATACCCTCAAAATGTCTTAAAATGGACGCATGACCTATATTCCTGGCATCCCATTGATGCGTAGCTTTTAGTCTGATAGCTGAGTTTGCAGCCATTTTTTCGCCAGAAAGCCTAACAGGCAGCAGATTGAGCATAATATCCAATGCTGCCGTTGGAGTCGTTCTAATGGCACTACTTATGAATACCTCTGCCGTTCTTTGTACCTTTGTTATCAGCCTAATGTATGTGGACTTACTTAGGGCTGTCCACCAAGCAAGCACCCCATAGAAAAGGACTGGTCGTACCACAGCTGTATATATCCAATAGGCTACCTTAGGCTGTAACCCTCATTTTTTGCCTATGACTCTTTTGCAAGAGTACAGAGCTACCTGAGCCTTCCTAATGCGCTCGCTTATATTGGCCTTCCAATTCAGCTTTTTATCTAGGATCACGCCCAGATATTTAGCCTCCTCGACAAGGTCAATATCTACACCCATTAGTTTTGGAGCAATAAATTGAGGAATTTTATACTTCCTAGTGAAGAGTACCAGCTTAGTCTTGGTCGGATTAACCCCCAACCCATAGTCAGTAGTCCATTTAGAGAGAATGTTCAGCATGTTTTGCATCAAGTCCCTCAAAGTAGATATATATTTACCCGAGATACTAATAGCAACATCATCCGCATACGCAACCACCTTGCACCCTTCCCTCTCCAGTCGAACAAGCAGCTGATTTACCGCAAGATTCCAGAGTAGGGGTGAAAGAACTCCACCTTGAGGTGTGCCTCTGCACACGGACTTCTTGGCCGACGCCGCCCCCCAGCTGTGAATTGATTATCCTGCTACTAAGCATGTTTTCAATCCACCTGCTAATGGCGGGTTCCACCTCCAAGTCTCGCATCGCACCGACTATTACGTCTGATTTGATATTGTTAAAAGCTCCCTCAATGTCCAGGAAAGCCACTAGGGAGAACTCCTTGTTGTGCAGGGAGCACTCAATCCTAGAGACTAAGGAGTGTAAAGCGGTCTCCACCGATTTACCCTTAACGTAGGCATGCTGAGAGACTGACAGCTTCTGTCTGTCTATAGTGAGCCTCAGATGAATATCTAACAACTTTTCCAGGATTTTTAGACAGAAGGAGGACAGACTAATGGGTCTTAAGTCCCCTGGAGCTGTGTGGGAACTTTTGCCGGCCTTGGGTATAAAAATTACCCTCACATGCTTCCATGAGTCTGGAATATGCGCTAATTCAAGACAACTATTATAGATCTTTAACAGCCACTCTATTATAAGATTCTCTGACTGCTGAATTTCAATTGGAGCTACACCATCTGGGCCAGATGCTTTAAATGGTTTGAAGCTATGGATAGCCCATTGGAAATTTGGCTTCGTGACTATGTCTGAGTTGACTTCAGCTACATTCCCGCTGGGATTCGTTCTCCGCGGAATGGTACTCGAGCAACCAGGGAAGTGAGTCTCCAGAAGAAGCTCTAGAGTCTCATTACTATTAGAAGTCCAGGATCCATCCTCCCTCCTCTGGTAACCAGGTACCATTGGAGCAGTTGATAGGATATTCCTCAACCTGGACGTCTCAGAGATATCTTCTACGTCACCGCAAAAGTTCCTCCACGATTCTCTTTGTGCTTTCCTAAGCTTACTTTTGAAGGCTCTGAGTGCTGCCTTATATAAAGCCCAGTCTGCACTATCTCTAGACTTCTTTGCGCTGTTGAAAAATCTCCTACAGTTTTGTCTGAGTCCCCTAATTTCCTCCCCCCACCATGTGGGTTTTTGTTTCCCCCTGGGTCTACTGAGGGGGCAAGAGACCACTAGAGCCTTATTAAGAGCAACCGTTAGAACCTCCACATACCTATCAATTTCGTCACACGTGCTTGTGCTTGTGGGGTTCTGAGGTAGTAGTCTAGCTACAGTCACCTTGTAGAGGTCCCAGTTTACTTTCCTGACATTTCTAAAAGCCTTAGGGCTAGGTAGACTATCTAGAAGATCAAACTGAATTAACCTATGATCCGAAAAGGAATGTTCCTCTAGAACTCTCCAATTTGAGATCCGATCAAAAATTGATTCGGAGGCAAGGGTTAAGTCTAGGACTTCTTGCCTATTAGCAGTAATAAAAGTGGGTTCTGACCCCTTATTGCATACAGAAAGGTTAGTCGTTACAATATATTCATATAATGACTCACCTCGTTCACTGACATCCGTGCTTCCCCAGATATCATGGTGCGCATTGGCATCACATCCAATAATAACAGCCACCCGTTGAACCTTTGCATCCACAACAAGCTGTAGGTTGGCTTCTGGAAGGTTCTCATGGTCATGCGCCATATAGGCCGAGACCAACCAGTACCGTCACTTGCTAGTTTCCAGGCAGACGGCCGTTAAATCCTTGTTGCTGTAATTGGGGAGAATAAATGAGCTAACATTATTCCTAATGAGGATACAAGGCCTAGGTCTTCCTTCACTTACGGTATACAGCAAGCTATAATTTTCAGTCCTGAGACCACATACCAAGTCCCCGTGTGTCCAGGGTTCCTGGATCAGGACAACGTCTACTCCGCCTTTTGCAAGACGGAGCTGAAGGCTGGCAGACGCCGCCTTCGAGTGATGGAGGTTAATCTGCACTATTCGTAGCATCTCTGCTACTTGTAGCGCTGGTCACCTCCACCACCGTGACATCAGCCTCAGACTCCGAGACTTCCTCCTCACTGAGCGTGGTTGTCCCTAGCAGACTCTCCAAACCCCCCACAGTTGACATAGAGTCACTGCGTTTCGGGTGCATGGCGGACTCCTCAGCAGCAGAAGGATCAGCAGTTACCCCTGAGGGATTCACTATCGCTTGATCCGTGTAAGACGGTTGCCCGTCCTTTTTGTAGACCTTAAGGCTTGTGGATGAGAAGCCATAGCCCACGACACAATTGGATTTCGCTGGAGTAGCCAGAGATTCGGCGTTCACCACAAGGGTTATTGACCTGTAATCCCCTCTTGCTTCCTCTACCTTAGTAACCTTCCAATTATTATTCGGGAGCTGCTGGTTGCTCAACCTAAAAATCTCCAAGATAGCCTCAGGGTCAGACGGTTCGGCTGGGATCCACGCGCGCGTCTAGGTCTACTAGGGATCAACTCCCTAGGTACGACTTCGAGCCTTGCGCCTGGCCATGCTTCCCCTATCCTGGAGATCGCTATCTTATAAAGGTCGACTGACCTTTGATCCGCGCAGGCAATCAGCTTCACGTGGCCCTGATGCCATCCGCTGTCGCAAAAGGAGGGAAAACCACCTGGAAATTCCTTCAAAAGCTGGAGGTAGAGCCTTGAAAGGCTTACTTCTACATTTTTCCAGCACTCAGGAGCGATACTGCCATCCGGGTCATTACGATCTATGACCGCCATGACCTGGTGTCCTTTCAGCACTTCACTGAAGGACTTCGTGGTGACAGTACCGCGCTTTTTAAACTTCTTTGGGTCCGGGTGGTTGGTCTCTTCTAGGGACCGTTGACGTTTCTAGCCTGTTGTGTTGGTGCTTGAGACTTCTTCACGACTTTCGTCGCCCACTCGAGGGAAGCCTTCTGCTTCACCGTCCTCTCCTTCTCTGGGATCCGCGACAAGCGTTCCACCGTCCGGAGAACCTTGTAGAACCTTTTGGTTCCTTGTTTAGCAACACTATCGCAGCACGTGGATTTGCTTGTGCCAGGCTCGTCGTCCTTAGCTACAATAGCCGCCGCAGAGTGTGCAGAGGATTTTGGATTCCCATCCGAAATAGCGTTTAGAGACCGCACGTCAGTTTTTTTATTTTTAAATAATTCATCTGGTTCTTACGGCCACCCGCTCGATTAATCAAGCTAAGGCAGCCAAAAATTTGAAAGGGGAATGGGTTGGTCAACTGTGGCAGCGCCCCGTACCACAGCAAGGCCACCGTTACTACCTGAGGCGGCCTGGTGTCAGGAAGGGGAGCTCCGTTAGGATACAGCCTAATTAACCTCCTGGCTGCAAAACAACATCCAATGGGCACGATCCCAAGAACACCCTGGATTAGGAGGGAGACAGTTCTTAGTTGGATTACTCCGCAGTAGTCAGTCCGGCTAGGGTAATCCCATTAGAGCCGAAACTCCGCCATCCTAACCCATTGCGTCATTGCAATCCCTTAAGTCTTCGTACCCCGACAAGGTGACTGCTCTTCACGAAAGAAAACCCTAATAAAGTGGATGTAATTTTTAAGTACCCCATTCCAAAAACTGAAAAAGAAATTAAGCAGTTTTTGCGGCTAGCTGGTTTCTATCGGAAATTTATTAGAAATGTTTCGAAAATAACCAAATCATTAACACACTGTTTAAAAAAAGGCAATAAGATCGATTCGTCCAATAAAGAATTTATAAATGCTGTCGAAACTTTAAAACTTCTTATAACTAAATATCCGATATTAGCATACCCAGATTATGAGAAACAGTTTACATTAACAAGCGATGCGTCTAATGTCGCTCTTGCCGTTTTAAGCCAAAAAGGTCATCCTATCTGTTTTGCCAGCCGTACGCTCAACGAGCACGAATTGAATTATTCGGTAACAGAAAAAGAATTGATCGCCATAGTTTGGGCGACAAAATATTTTAGGCCTTATCTTTATGGCAGGAAATTCAAAGTAAATAGCGACCATCGGCCACTTCATGGCCACTTCGGCCACAATTTGAAAGACCCAAATACTAAATTACAGAGATGGAAAATTAAACTAAACGAGTTCGACTTTGATGTGAAATACATCCCTGGAAAAGAGAATTATGTGGCTGACGCCCTATCAAGAATAGAAGTATTGGAATGTAATTTTGGAGAAAATTTATCTGACATAGCTACGGCACATTCAGCGAATGAAGATGCGGAAAATTGTATCCTATATCCGACCTCTCAACGTTTTCAAAAGATAGCTTAAATTAATTAAAAGCAATGAGGAAAGCGTGCATACCGAAAATAATTTTAAAAACAGCATAAATACTATATACTATACGGAACTAACAATAGAAAAAATAAAAGAATTCATAAAATCATATCTGCTTAAAAGTAATGTTACCATTTATATGCCAAACAATTCCGATTTTATAAAACTTCAAAATGTATATCAAACTTTGATAATCAATAATCGAAATAAAATACTAACACGCGAACTTGAAAATATTGTTAATAATACTGATTTTAAAACAAAAATCTTAACCATTGCAAGCACGATCATATCGAGCACAAGCTACCCTTTAAAATTACACCTCCCGCTTATGAAACAAGAGAGGAATTTGTAATCGACTTTTGGGAATGGGACAAAAACTACTTCCTAACATTGATTGACGTGTATTCCAAATTTGCTACCGCAGAAGCAGTTAAGAACTTAAACTGGTTAGAAACTAAAAAAGGACTACTTAAGATTTTTAATACAATGGGGCCACCGAAAAATCTCAAAATAGATCAAGATCAGGGCATTAATAATATTAATATAAAACAGTGGTGTCAACAATTAAACATAAAAGTAGAAGTCACAACAGGCAAAACCGGAATTTCCGATATTGAGCGTTTACAAAAAACACTTAACGAAAAATTACGAATAATAAATACATCAGACGACAAAGAGTTAAAATATTTCCAATTAGAACATACCCTTTTTACCTACAACCATATCGAATTTTCTTGTGGTGGGATGAGTAGCATTATGTAGAATATGTCTAACATATTCCTCTCTACTCTCACTAATCATATATGTAATACAACTACTATTACTCTCTATGAATTCCTATCGTATTCTTTACGAAGACTGTGCTTACCAAGTTTTGCTTAGTTTGTTTCGAGTCATCTATCAAACCACGCACACGTCGTTCATTATTATTAAACTAAATATAAGTTTTGTTAAATAAATAAATATTAATAATAAACTTAACTAGTGTTGTTTTCACTTATATATATATATATATTTATATATATATATATATATATATATATATATATATATATATATATATATATATTTATATATACTCGTATATATATAAATATTATATATATATATATATATATATATATATATATATATATATATATATATATATATATATATATATATATATATATATATATAGATATATATATCCGCGGAGTCCGCTTTTGTTGCTTGCAGGACCGTCCCACGTTGCGGAACTATTTAGATTGGGAAATTGAGATGATTTTTTTTATCATTTGTTATTTATTTGGATAAAATTAAGTCGTTAATAATTAATGATCTATATATAATTGAACATTATTACGAATAAGTCATTGCTAGTGGTAATGATCGTTTCGCGCTAGACCAATTGTGATGCGGTACTGGAGTAGGCCGCATTAAATGTGGTTTTCTGATTCGCAAACCAATAACTATACAATTCGTCGGTGGGAGCTCCTACCTATGATAGAAATAATCGATCCGCAAAGTGTCGTATTTCGGTGAAGAGTTGCGGGTAGTTCCCGTAAGTTCGACTTGCTGACGGCGCCGTAGTGGCTAGCCGCTTTGAATTCTGAGTTAAATTCTGTTGAGTTAATAGAATACACACTGCGTACACACCTAACATCTCAACATATCTATATAAAAAACACCGTTCCGAACACTTTAGTACGAACATTTTTTTATATTTCTTTCCTACCTTTATTATGAACACAAACAAAATAAAAAGGGGAATTACCTTTTTCCCAAAAAAATTTAAAAATTCAAAAACAAAAGAAGTCCCGATTTACTGTTGGGCAGAAATTTTTTACGTCTATAGCTGTGCCGGGGTTTCTCCACACAATCTTCCGACCTTTCATCCCAAAAATGCAATTTTTGCTTTCATCTTAGAATATAACTTGTTTCCAAAACTCTTCTCCCTTATTTATATGCTCCTTTGCGAACGCCAGCCGCTTGAGTCTGTTCACTATTCTTATAAATGCCTTTTTACGGGCAAATCGTCCACGATACCCATAACTTTTTAAAATTTTTCGAACAGCATCATCAGCATAATTTTTCTCTCGGAAAACTTGACCTTTTAAATAATTATTTTAAATGTAACACAATGAAAACACTTTTCTCAACTTTGATACACAAACTTGATTGTCATTCATCACTTAATTGCTTTTCTGACATTTAGACTACTCTTTTTCGCTTTGTACGAAGACTTTTTATTGCTATAAATCGGGATTTTTTTGTTTTTGAATTTATGCATTTTTTTTTTGGAAAAAGGTAATTCCCCCTTTTATTTTTTGTGTTTTGTGTTCGTAACAAAGGTATGAAAGAAATATAAAAAAAAATTCGCAATATAGTTCGGAACGGTATTTTTTGTATAGATATGTTGAGTCGTTGGGTAAGTACGCAGACGTTTTCTGGCTAGGTTAAATCATATTAAACGGCTGAGTAGTATGGTTGGAACTGGAGTGTATCCTTGCGACTGGAGGAGACCCATCGATAGCAGAAAAAGGTGAAATAGTTAGAAAAAGTCTGGATTATGTTTTGTGAAATAAATTTGATTGTTCCGCCCCTGACGCAGCGTGGCGAGGTAAGAGCCAACCCACAGGCACTTGAGGTAACAGTGATCATGCTACGTACGACAACTTGGGCAAAAGATAATATAATATATGATAAATTTCAGTTGATACTACATTTATCCACTTTAATTGTGCTATTGCAAAGTACGGATGTGATTTTGCTTCTCCTTATTTGTTGGTTGGATTTAGTGAATAATTTAATGGTTTAAATTTTAACCCAAGCGAAAGAGACGCATAAAACTGACGATTTTAATATCAGAAGCAGTGAGTGAAAAGTAACAAAAATTTCAAATACTTTACGAAATATGAGCCCAAGAAAATTTGCAAATTTTCCAAAAAAATAAAGTTTGAGAAAAAATTGCAAAGTCAAAATCTGGAAGCTCGATTTTCACCGTAGACGTATGGTCTACTGGACTTTTTTGCTCAGTACAATCCCAAGAATCAGAAACGCGAAGCGCCCATTAAAATGTTCAAATCGCCCCACCCTAATATATATATATATATATATATATATATATATATATATATATATATATATATATATATATATATATTTATATATACATATATATATATATATATATATATATATATATATATATATATATATATATATATATATATATATATATAGATACGAGGGCGGATTGATATTGAAGTTACCTAGCGCTAGATGGCAGCATAAACACAAAAACTTTTTTTTTTAGAAATTGCGATCTGTCAAACGTCAGCTGTTAAAATTTCACCCAAAGTCATCGATTAGTTATATTTGTTGTAGTCGTTTGAAGTAAGCAACTTTTGTGCTTCTTGAAAAATAGAAAAAAGCGAATTTCGTGCAGTGATTAAACATTATTATTTGAAAGGGAAAACGGCGAAAGAGACAAAAGAAAAGCTCGATAAACATTACGGTGAGTCTGCTCCGTCAGAATACATGGTAAAATATTGGATTGCTGAATTTAAACGCGGCCGAACAAGCACTGCAACAATACCATCAACAGGAAGGCCAAAAGAGGTGGTTACTGAAGAAAATATCTAGAAAATCATCGATTTCGTTATAAATGATCGCCGAGTCAAGTTGCGTGAGATTGTTGAAATGGTAAACATATCATATGAACGTGTGTTCAACATTTTGCATGAACATTTGCATATGAAAAAGCTATCGGTAAGATGGCTGCCGCGTTTGCTCAGTGTCGAACAAAAACGAGTTCGACAGACCACTTCACAACGGTGTTTGGACATGATAAAGCGTAATCCTGTTGATTTTTGGCGTCGATTAATAACTGTTGATGAAACGTGGGTCCACCACTACACACCTGAAACCAAAAATCAATCCAAGCAATGGGTAGAAGCTGGTGGAAGTGCTCCGAAGAAGGCGAAGGCAGTGAAATCGGCTGGCAAGGTTATGGCCACTGTACTTTGGGATGCACACGGAATATTGCTCATCGATTATCTTGAAAAGGGATCCACAATCACAGGAAAGTATTATCGTGCATTATTGGATGAATTGATTGATGCAATCAAGGAAAAACGACCACATTTAAAGAAGAAAAAAAATGCTGTTTCTTCAAGACAACGTACCGGTTCACGCAGCATTAGATACGATGCTAAAATTACGTGAAATACACTTCGAATTGGTTAATCATCCACCTTATAGTCCAGATTTAGCTCCTAGTGACTTTTTCCTGTTTCCAAACTTGAAAAAATGGCTCGCAGCAAAAAGATTCATCTCAAACGAAGAAGTGATTACTGAAACTAACGCGTATTTTGAGGGGTTCCCGAAATCGTATTATTCAGATGGTATAAAAGTTGGAATATCGTCTTACTAAGTGTGTCGAAGTAAAAGGAGACTATGTTGAGAAATAAATGGTTTTTGAAAAAAAAAAAATGTTTTTTTCCTACTTAGGTAGCTTCATTATCGATCCGCCCTCGATATATACTCGTATATATAAACTAGCTGACCCCGCAGGCGTTGCCCTGCGTGAAATTATGTCTTTTGAAAAGAAAAGGAAGTTGAATTTATATTGTGTTGAAAATCATTTATTTGCGATTTTTCTATATTTTTTTCAACGTAATGTAGCTTGATAAACAACATTTTTTGTATTCTGTTCCGGTGCGTAAATGTACAGAGAAGATGGTTTTCCAACTCGTGAATACGCCACGTATAGCTGGCCGTGTGAAAAACATGGCATTTCCAGATTTATGTCACACACTTCCAGCGACTGTCCTTGTGTCCTATTGATTGTCATCGCAAATGAAAGTTTCACTGGAAACTGAATACGTTTGAACTGAAATGGCAAATCGTTGGAACTCAAAGGAATTCGTGGAATCAAGCATTCTGCCCCCTTGTAAGTCCCTTTCAAAATTCTTGCAACTATCATATTATTCGATAGCTGCGTCACAATCAGTCGGGTTCCATTACACAGTTTCGGCGCATGAAGATTGCGAAGCATAATAATGACAGATCCAACTTTGAGACGCAAATGATGCGGCGGCATGCCAGGCAAATCTAAAGCATTTAGAAATTCCACTGGATAATTCACGGCTTCGTCTTCATTTTCAATACGATCGATCGATTTGTATGAGCGCAAATCTCCAGGAATTTGACTTTGAATCGTCCAGTTTAAGTCATTAACATCGGTATTTTTGGCAGCTAAAATTGCGCGTGCACACAACCAATCGTAGTTACGATAATTTTGGCCAATGTTCGGATAAACATTCGTGATGAGTTCAGCTTTCGTTGAAGTGAATTGACAAATGGCAGGTGGAATTTATATCAAACCACTGGAAGTATCAACCGGAATTTGCCCATTTCCAACTCTTAGCAGTTATTTAGAGAAAACTTCTGCTGTGCTATCCTGTTGCAGGAACGCTCGCATATTCATAGTCAATCGTATGGTTTTCACGTACCGCCACAAATACGATGACTTGAGACATGCGTTCAATTCATCCGCCGCTGTTGATTTCGGAATAACAGGAAGTGTTTGTCGAAAATCGCCTGCTAACAGTATCATTGCGCCACTAAAGCGACGATTATTATTCCGCAGATCTTTCATTGTTCTGTCAAGTGCTTCTAGAGACCGTTTGTGAGCCATTGTGCACTCATCCCATACTATCAGTTTACAACACTTTTGCCATAGCTGATTGCTTTGAAATGTTGCAAACAGGTGTTTCATTGATTTGCATGTTTAACGGAAGCTTCAGTGCCGAATGTGCCGTTCTTCCACCTTCTAGTAGAGTTGCAGCAATCCCAGTAGATGCGAGACGCAATCCCATTTTGAGATCGTATTGTTGCCAAAATCAATGATATCAGGAAAAAATAGTCCACCGTTTCCATCATTGACAGCCTTCATCAATTCATCATACGCACTCTTTTGCTGCTCATTCAATAATGGAACATTTCTTTGTACTTGTTGTTCCAAAGTTATTCTGTCGTATGCACGCTCACGTTCCAATTCACGATTCAGTACATCTCTAATTTGACGATTTGGCGCTTGCATATGAATTTCAGAAAATAGTTTGCCACTCATAAACAAACACAAATCTTCAATCAACACCAATGCTTCATTGTAGATTTCATCGTTCATTTGCAATTCTGAATTCCATGTTGCCACTCGAATACGATGTAAAATGTCTTCGGCAATGTAATTTTTGTACGTATCCCATAATTTACGCGGATTTGAAGGCTGGCATGTCGAAATGATCATCGCGAAAAGTGTGCGAACTTCAGTGGCATGCGAAGTAGCTATCGCATCGTCCATCGTTTGATTCCAGTGATTATCATGTTCCAGCAATTGTAATTGCTGGCATGCTTCTTGAAAAGTTGCACACACCGTACCATTCACAGTGCTCAATGACTCAAATGAAGTTGAACCGCGTACATTAATCAATAGCAACCGAAGGTAGAAGCAATCGTCGTTTTTCGGGTGGATTGTGTAAATTCGTCCTAATGCATTAGTTGAGAACACACCTGGCTGTCCATCTACTGGTTGGCCTAGCTTTCTGCGTAACCATTTCTTCGACGATGCATTCCATGTATAATATCGAGGCATTTCCGAATAAAGCAATGTTCTCGCAAACGGATCACTAGCGCAAGTTGAGAAAAAACTCGTCAATGTTGTTGCTGGTGGTGTTTCCGCTCGCTGCACTGCATTCTCTGGGTTGAAATACAATCTTTGGCCATTCTCCAAATGAACTGCGAGATGCACAACAGTCGGAAAACGCTCATGAATTACAAAAGGAAATATTCTCCAAAGCGCTTCATTGCAGTTCACGTATTGACCCATTTGATACTTGCTGATCTCATCTCGTTCAAGGCCAATAAACGCCATGTCGCTTCCTTTGGTGCCGTACTTGCAAACGTATTTGATCGATTTCAGAGAACTGCAATACTCAATATTGATATGAGTTTTGAATGTCTTAGACAATATTGGCGAATATGGTACGATCCATGTGTTGTCAACTTCGATATTCACTCCTCTAAATTGAATGCTGAATGTTCTGCCATTTTTGTCTGATGAGCGACGCCGATAGAGTGGATATCCATCATTTCCAGTTTGCGTTTCCGAAAGAAAATCACGTGGATAGTGTTTCGTGCATTTATTGTCAGACATACAAACCGAAGTGGGATTGTAGTGTCCGCAAGGTCCATGAACCATATTGGTTTTCACCACTTCGTATAATTCTGGATCTATCTCTGGATCAGCAATTTCCGCAGAAATGATGTCATCAATTTGATCTGGTGTAATCTTGTCCACCATCCAAAGAAGAATGTGTGCGGGCGGCAAACCTCTTTTTTGCCACTCAACAGAGTACATCCAGCATCTAACAGCACCATATATAGGTTGCTTCACGATAAAGTCCATCAAATATCGTAGCTGTTGTTTGAAAACTCGTGCTGTGACATCGTGACGATCGCTTGCTGATTGACCGCGATTCAATAATTCCGTTATCTGTGGGCATTTAGGATTGCAAGTGAATGTAACAAACAAATCCACAAATCCAATCATCGCATCCTGCGAGTACTCGTGCATGTGCCGTGGGCTGCCAATGTATGTTGATGGCAAAATCGTGAGTCGGCCAAGGTTGGTCACATCTTCATCGCTATTGACCGCATCTCGCAAGTGAATATACTCTTCAAATAGAAGCTTGGTCTGATTAAAGCGAATAAAATTGAGTCGTTGTGTCTCCATCGTCACGTACACATCAACTGCATACTGTTGAAATAATCGGCGATATCTCAAGAGATGGTTGTCAATTCCTTCGCGAATCATCAATCGATACGCGTAAAAGTTCATTGCACTGACCTTGTTATTTATTCTTCCACCTTCTAGTAGAGTTGCAGCAATCCCAGTAGATGCGAGACGCAATGCCATTTTGAGATCGTATTGTTGCCAAAATCAATGATATCAGGAAAAAATAGTCCATCGTTTCCATCATTGACAGCTTTCATCAATTCATCATACGCACTCTTTTGCTGCTCATTCAATAATGGAACGTTTCTTTGTACTTGTTGTTCCAAAGTTATTCTGTCGTATGCACACTCACGTTCCAATTCACGATTCAGTACATCTCTGATTTGACGATTTGGCGGTTGCATATGAATTTCAGTCAATAGTTTGCCACTCATAAACAAACACAAATCTTCAATCAACACCAATGCTTCATTGTAGATGTCATCGTTCATTTGCAATTCTGAATTCCATGTTGCCACTCGAATACGATGTAAAATGTCTTCGGCAATGTAATTTTTGTACGTATCCCATAATTGACGCGGATTTGAAGGCTGACATGTCGAAATGATCATCGCGAAAAGTGTGCGAACTTCAGTGGCATGCGAAGTAGCTATCGCATCGTCCATCGTTTGATTCCAGTGATTATCATGTTCCAGCAATTGTAATTGCTGGCATGCTTCTTGAAAAGTTGCACACACCGTACCATTCACAGTGCGCAATGACTCAAATGAAGTTGAACCGCGTACATTAATCAATAGCAACTGAAGGTAGAAGCAATCGTCGTTTTTCGGGTGGATTGTGTAAATTCGTCCTAATGCATTAGTTGAGAACACACCTGGCTGTCCATCTACTGGTTGGCCTTGCTTTCTGCGTAACCATTTCTTCGACGATGCATTCCATGTATAATATCGAGGCATTTCCGAATAAAGCAATGTTCTCGCAAACGGATCACTAGCGCAAGTTGAGAAAAAACTCGTCAATGTTGTTGCTGGTGGTGTTTCCGCTCGCTGCACTGCATTCTCTGGGTTGAAATACAATCTTTGGCCATTCTCCAAATGAACTGCGAGATGCACAACAGTCGGAAAACGCTCATGAATTACAAAAGGAAATATTCTCCAAAGCGCTTCATTGCAGTTCACGTATTGACCCATTTGATACTTGCTGATCTCATCTCGTTCAAGGCCAATAAACGCCATGTCGCTTCCTTTGGTGCCGTACTTGCAAACGTATTTGATCGATTTCAGAGAACTGCAATACTCAATATTGATATGAGTTTTGAATGTCTTAGACAATATTGGCGAATATGGTACGATCCATGTGTTGTCAACTTCGATATTCACTCCTCTAAATTGAATGCTGAATGTTCTGCCATTGTTGTCTGATGAGCGACGCCGATAGAGTGGATATCCATCATTTCCAGTTTGCGTTTCCGAAAGAAAATCAAGTGGATAGTGTTTCGTGCATTTATTGTCAGACATACAAACCGAAGTGGGATTGTAGTGTCCGCAAGGTCCATGAACCATATTGGTTTTCACCACTTCGTATAATTCTGGATCTATCTCTGGATCAGCAATTTCCGCAGAAATGATGTCATCAATTTGATCTGGTGTAATCTTGTCCACCATCCAAAGAAGAATGTGTGCGGGCGGCAAACCTCTTTTTTGCCACTCAACAGAGTACATCCAGCATCTAACAGCACCATATATAGGTTGCTTCACGATAAAGTCCATCAAATATCGTAGCTGTTGTTTGAAAACTCGTGCTGTGACATCGTGACGATCGCTTGCTGATTGACCGCGATTCAATAATTCCGTTATCTGTGGGCATTTAGGATTGCAAGTGAATGTAACAAACAAATCCACAAATCCAATCATCGCATCCTGCGAGTACTCGTGCATGTGCCGTGGGCTGCCAATGTATGTTGATGGCAAAATCGTGAGTCGGCCAAGGTTGGTCACATCTTCATCGCTATTGACCGCATCTCGCAAGTGAATATACTCTTCAAATAGAAGCTTGGTCTGATTAAAGCGAATAAAATTGAGTCGTTCTGTCTCCATCGTCACGTACACATCAACTGCATACTGTTAAAATAATCGGCGATATCTCAAGAGATGGTTGTCAATTCCTTCGCGAATCATCAATCGTTACGCGTAAAAGTTCATTGCACTGACCTTGTTATTTGTTCTTCCACCTTCTAGTAGAGTTGCAGCAATCCCAGTAGATGCGAGACGCAATGCCATTTTGAGATCGTATTGTTGCCAAAATCAATGATATCAGGAAAAAATAGTCCATCGTTTCCATCATTGACAGCCTTCATCAATTCATCATACGCACTCTTTTGCTGCTCATTCAATAATGGAACATTTCTTTGTACTTGTTGTTCCAAAGTTATTCTGTCGTATGCACACTCACGTTCCAATTCACGATTCAGTACATCTCTGATTTGACGATTTGGCGGTTGCATCTGGTGTCCTTTCAGCACTTCACTGAAGGACTTCGTGGTGACAGTACCGCGCTTTTTAAACTTCTTTGGGTCCGGGTGGTTGGTCTCTTCTAGGGACCGTTGACGTTTCTAGCCTGTTGTGTTGGTGCTTGAGACTTCTTCACGACTTTCGTCGCCCACTAGAGGGAAGCCTTCTGCTTCACCGTCCTCTCCTTCTCTGGGATCCGCGACAAGCGTTCCACCGTCCGGAGAACCTTGTAGAACCTTTTGGTTCCTTGTTTAGCAAAACTATCGCAGCACGTGGATTTGCTTGTGCCAGGCTCGTCGTCCTTAGCTACAATAGCCGCCGCAGAGTGTGCAGAGGATTTTGGATTCCCATCCGAAATAGCGTTTAGAGACCGCACGTCAGTTTTTTTATTTTTAAATAATTCATCTGGTTCTTACGGCCACCCGCTCGATTAATCAAGCTAAGGCAGCCAAAAATTTGAAAGGGGAATGGGTTGGTCAACTGTGGCAGCGCCCCGTACCACAGCAAGGCCACCGTTACTACCTGAGGCGGCCTGGTGTCAGGAAGGGGAGCTCCGTTAGGATACAGCCTAATTAACCTCCTGGCTGCAAAACAACATCCAATGGGCACGATCCCAAGAACACCCTGGATTAGGAGGGAGACAGTTCTTAGTTGGATTACTCCGCAGTAGTCAGTCCGGCTAGGGTAATCCCATTAGAGCCGAAACTCCGCCATCCTAACCCATTGCGTCATTGCAATCCCTTAAGTCTTCGTACCCCGACAAGGTGACTGCTCTTCACGAAAGAAAACCCTAATAAAGTGGATGTAATTTTTAAGTACCCCATTCCAAAAACTGAAAAAGAAATTAAGCAGTTTTTGCGGCTAGCTGGTTTCTATCGGAAATTTATTAGAAATGTTTCGAAAATAACCAAATCATTAACACACTGTTTAAAAAAAGGCAATAAGATCGATTCGTCCAATAAAGAATTTATAAATGCTGTCGAAACTTTAAAACTTCTTATAACTAAATATCCGATATTAGCATACCCAGATTATGAGAAACAGTTTACATTAACAAGCGATGCGTCTAATGTCGCTCTTGCCGTTTTAAGCCAAAAAGGTCATCCTATCTGTTTTGCCAGCCGTACGCTCAACGAGCACGAATTGAATTATTCGGTAACAGAAAAAGAATTGATCGCCATAGTTTGGGCGACAAAATATTTTAGGCCTTATCTTTATGGCAGGAAATTCAAAGTAAATAGCGACCATCGGCCACTTCATGGCCACTTCGGCCACAATTTGAAAGACCCAAATACTAAATTACAGAGATGGAAAATTAAACTAAACGAGTTCGACTTTGATGTGAAATACATCCCTGGAAAAGAGAATTATGTGGCTGACGCCCTATCAAGAATAGAAGTATTGGAATGTAATTTTGGAGAAAATTTATCTGACATAGCTACGGCACATTCAGCGAATGAAGATGCGGAAAATTGTATCCTATATCCGACCTCTCAACGTTTTCAAAAGATAGCTTAAATTAATTAAAAGCAATGAGGAAAGCGTGCATACCGAAAATAATTTTAAAAACAGCATAAATACTATATACTATACGGAACTAACAATAGAAAAAATAAAAGAATTCATAAAATCATATCTGCTTAAAAGTAATGTTACCATTTATATGCCAAACAATTCCGATTTTATAAAACTTCAAAATGTATATCAAACTTTGATAATCAATAATCGAAATAAAATACTAACACGCGAACTTGAAAATATTGTTAATAATACTGATTTTAAAACAAAAATCTTAACCATTGCAAGCACGATCATATCGAGCACAAGCTACCCTTTAAAATTACACCTCCCGCTTATGAAACAAGAGAGGAATTTGTAATCGACTTTTGGGAATGGGACAAAAACTACTTCCTAACATTGATTGACGTGTATTCCAAATTTGCTACCGCAGAAGCAGTTAAGAACTTAAACTGGTTAGAAACTAAAAAAGGACTACTTAAGATTTTTAATACAATGGGGCCACCGAAAAATCTCAAAATAGATCAAGATCAGGGCATTAATAATATTAATATAAAACAGTGGTGTCAACAATTAAACATAAAAGTAGAAGTCACAACAGGCAAAACCGGAATTTCCGATATTGAGCGTTTACAAAAAACACTTAACGAAAAATTACGAATAATAAATACATCAGACGACAAAGAGTTAAAATATTTCCAATTAGAACATACCCTTTTTACCTACAACCATACCATAGTACACTCTACTACAGGCGAGATTCCTTACAATATGTTTTACAATTGGCTAGCTCCTAAAATTAATCCTCAGTTAGTTAAGGAAAACAGAAAAAATAACTTAAATAAAACGCGATACGAAAATCTGATTGATACAAATTATTCAGTGCAGAAAACGCAAGGAAACGTCTTAATAAAATTGAAAATCGTTTTAAACGTGTAAGATTGATTAAGGATGATAACGAGCATTTCGTAGTCAAATTTAAGAATCGGCATGTCCGCAAACATAAAAATAATTTTAAAAGAAAGTTAAAACCTAATTTTACCTAATTTTGTATTCCATAAAAATAAAAAAAAAAAAATTTTTGTTTCTCTCACATATTGTAAAATTAAACTTTATATTTGGAAAAAATTTATTATTATTCTCTATAAATTATAAACCTACACTTAATACTATTTAAAAAAGCAGAAAAGAAAGAGATAAATTTAATTTTTTATATATTATAAAATTAAAGTCTACACTGTACCTTTTAAAACTGAACACTTTTTTCCTAAATACATATTATTTGCTATACAATAATATGTATTTAGGAAAAATTATATTATTGCAACGAGGACATCGAATTTTCTTGTGGTGGGATGAGTAGCATTATGTAGAATATGTCTAACATATTCCTCTCTACTCTCACTAATCATATATGTAATACAACTACTATTACTCTCTATGAATTCCTATCGTATTCTTTACGAAGACTGTGCTTACCAAGTTTTGCTTAGTTTGTTTCGAGTCATCTATCAAACCACGCACACGTCGTTCATTATTATTAAACTAAATATAAGTTTTGTTAAATAAATAAATATTAATAATAAACTTAACTAGTGTTGTTTTCACTTATATATATATATATATATATATATATATATATATATATATATATATATATATATATTTATATATACTCGTATATATATATATAAATATTATATATATATATATATATATATATATATATATATATATATATATATATATATATATATATATATATATATATATATATATATATATATATATATATATATATATATATATATATATATATATATATATATATATATATATATATATATATATATATATATATATATATATATATATATATATATATATATATATATATATATATATATATATATATATATATATATATATATATATATATATATATATATATATAGATATATATATCCGCGGAGTCCGCTTTTGTTGCTTGCAGGACCGTCCCACGTTGCGGAACTATTTAGATTGGGAAATTGAGATGATTTTTTTTATCATTTGTTATTTATTTGGATAAAATTAAGTCGTTAATAATTAATGATCTATATATAATTGAACATTATTACGAATAAGTCATTGCTAGTGGTAATGATCGTTTCGCGCTAGACCAATTGTGATGCGGTACTGGAGTAGGCCGCATTAAATGTGGTTTTCTGATTCGCAAACCAATAACTATACAATTCGTCGGTGGGAGCTCCTACCTATGATAGAAATAATCGATCCGCAAAGTGTCGTATTTCGGTGAAGAGTTGCGGGTAGTTCCCGTAAGTTCGACTTGCTGACGGCGCCGTAGTGGCTAGCCACTTTGAATTCTGAGTTAAATTCTGTTGAGTTAATAGAATACACACTGCGTACACACCTAACATCTCAACATATCTATATAAAAAACACCGTTCCGAACACTTTATTACGAACATTTTTTATATTTCTTTCCTATCTTTATTATGAACACAAACAAAATAAAAAGGGGAATTACCTTTTTCCCAAAAAAATTTAAAAATTCAAAAACAAAAGAAGTCCCGATTTACTGTTGGGCAGAAATTTTTTACGTCTATAGCTGTGCCGGGGATTCTCCACACAATCTTCCGACCTTTCATCCCAAAAATGCAATTTTTGCTTTCATCTTAGAATATAACTTGTTTCCAAAACTCTTCTCCCTTATTTATATGCTCCTTTGCGAACGCCAGCCGCTTGAGTCTGTTCACTATTCTTATAAATGCCTTTTTACGGGCAAATCGTCCACGATACCCATAACTTTTTAAAATTTTTCGAACAGCATCATCAGCATAATTTTTCTCTCGGAAAACTTGACCTTTTAAATAATTATTTTAAATGTAACACAATGAAAACACTTTTCTCAACTTTGATACACAAACTTGATTGTCATTCATCACTTAATTGCTTTTCTGACATTTAGACTACTCTTTTTCGCTTTGTACGAAGACTTTTTATTGCTATAAATCGGGATTTTTTTGTTTTTGAATTTATGCATTTTTTTTTTGGAAAAAGGTAATTCCCCCTTTTATTTTTTGTGTTTTGTGTTCGTAACAAAGGTATGAAAGAAATATTAAAAAAAATTCGCAATATAGTTCGGAACGGTATTTTTTGTATAGATATGTTGAGTCGTTGGGTAAGTACGCAGACGTTTTCTGGCTAGGTTAAATCATATTAAACGGCTGAGTAGTATGGTTGGAACTGGAGTGTATCCTTGCGACTGGAGGAGACCCATCGATAGCAGAAAAAGGTGAAATAGTTAGAAAAAGTCTGGATTATGTTTTGTGAAATAAATTTGATTGTTCCGCCCCTGACGCAGCGTGGCGAGGTAAGAGCCAACCCACAGGCACTTGAGGTAACAGTGATCATGCTACGTACGACAACTTGGGCAAAAGATAATATAATATATGATAAATTTCAGTTGATACTACATTTATCCACTTTAATTGTGCTATTGCAAAGTACGGATGTGATTTTGCTTCTCCTCATTTGTTGGTTGGATTTAGTGAATAATTTAATGGTTTAAATTTTAACCCAAGCGAAAGAGACGCATAAAACTGACGATTTTAATATCAGAAGCAGTGAGTGAAAAGTAACAAAAATTTCAAATACTTTACGAAATATGAGCCCAAGAAAATTTGCAAATTTTCCAAAAAAATAAAGTTTGAGAAAAAATTGCAAAGTCAAAATCTGGAAGCTCGATTTTCACCGTAGACGTATGGTCTACTGGACTTTTTTGCTCAGTACAATCCCAAGAATCAGAAACGCGAAGCGCCCATTAAAATGTTCAAATCGCCCCACCCTAATATATATATATATATATATATATATATATATATATATATATATATATATATATATATATATATATATATATATATATATTTATATATACATATATATATATATATATATATATATATATATATATATATATATATATATATATATATATATAGATACGAGGGCGGATTGATATTGAAGTTACCTAGCGCTAGATGGCAGCATAAACACAAAAACTTTTTTTTTTAGAAATTGCGATCTGTCAAACGTCAGCTGTTAAAATTTCACCCAAAGTCATCGATTAGTTATATTTGTTGTAGTCGTTTGAAGTAAGCAACTTTTGTGCTTCTTGAAAAATAGAAAAAAGCGAATTTCGTGCAGTGATTAAACATTATTATTTGAAAGGGAAAACGGCGAAAGAGACAAAAGAAAAGCTCGATAAACATTACGGTGAGTCTGCTCCGTCAGAATACATGGTAAAATATTGGATTGCTGAATTTAAACGCGGCCGAACAAGCACTGCAACAATACCATCAACAGGAAGGCCAAAAGAGGTGGTTACTGAAGAAAATATCTAGAAAATCATCGATTTCGTTATAAATGATCGCCGAGTCAAGTTGCGTGAGATTGTTGAAATGGTAAACATATCATATGAACGTGTGTTCAACATTTTGCATGAACATTTGCATATGAAAAAGCTATCGGTAAGATGGCTGCCGCGTTTGCTCAGTGTCGAACAAAAACGAGTTCGACAGACCACTTCACAACGGTGTTTGGACATGATAAAGCGTAATCCTGTTGATTTTTGGCGTCGATTAATAACTGTTGATGAAACGTGGGTCCACCACTACACACCTGAAACCAAAAATCAATCGAAGCAATGGGTAGAAGCTGGTGGAAGTGCTCCGAAGAAGGCGAAGGCAGTGAAATCGGCTGGCAAGGTTATGGCCACTGTACTTTGGGATGCACACGGAATATTGCTCATCGATTATCTTGAAAAGGGATCCACAATCACAGGAAAGTATTATCGTGCATTATTGGATGAATTGATTGATGCAATCAAGGAAAAACGACCACATTTAAAGAAGAAAAAAATGCTGTTTCTTCAAGACAACGTACCGGTTCACGCAGCATTAGATACGATGCTAAAATTACGTGAAATACACTTCGAATTGGTTAATCATCCACCTTATAGTCCAGATTTAGCTCCTAGTGACTTTTTCCTGTTTCCAAACTTGAAAAAATGGCTCGCAGCAAAAAGATTCATCTCAAACGAAGAAGTGATTACTGAAACTAACGCGTATTTTGAGGGGTTCCCGAAATCGTATTATTCAGATGGTATAAAAGTTGGAATATCGTCTTACTAAGTGTGTCGAAGTAAAAGGAGACTATGTTGAGAAATAAATGGTTTTTGAAAAAAAAAATGTTTTTTTCCTACTTAGGTAGCTTCATTATCGATCCGCCCTCGATATATACTCGTATATATAAACTAGCTGACCCCGCAGGCGTTGCCCTGCGTGAAATTATGTCTTTTGAAAAGAAAAGGAAGTTGAATTTATATTGTGTTGAAAATCATTTATTTGCGATTTTTCTATATTTTTTTCAACGTAATGTAGCTTGATAAACAACATTTTTTGTATTCTGTTCCGGTGCGTAAATGTACAGAGAAGATGGTTTTCCAACTCGTGAATACGCCACGTATAGCTGGCCGTGTGAAAAACTTGGCATTTCCAGATTTATGTCACACACTTCCAGCGACTGCCCTTGTGTCCTATTGATTGTCATCGCAAATGAAAGTTTCACTGGAAACTGAATACGTTTGAACTGAAATGGCAAATCGTTGGAACTCAAAGGAATTCGTGGATTCACGCATTCTGCCCCCTTGTAAGTCCCTTTCAAAATTCTTGCAACTATCATATTATTCGATAGCTGCGTCACAATCAGTCGGGTTCCATTACACAGTTTCGGCGCATGAAGATTGCGAAGCATAATAATGACAGATCCAACTTTGAGACGCAAATGATGCGGCGGCATGCCAGGCAAATCCAAAGCATTTAGAAATTCCACTGGATAATTCACGGCTTCGTCTTCATTTTCAATACGATCGATCGATTTGTATGAGCGCAAATCTCCCGGAATTTAACTTTGAATCGTCCAGTTTAAGTCATTAACATCGGTATTTTTGGCAGCTAAAATTGCGCGTGCACACAACCAATCGTAGTTACGATAATTTTGGCCAATGTTCGGATAAACATTCGTGATGAGTTCAGCTTTCGTTGAAGTGAATTGACAAATGGCAGGTGGAATTTATATCAAACCACTGGAAGTATCAACCGGAATTTGCCCATTTCCAACTCTTAGCAGTTCTTTTGAGAAAACTTCTGCTGTGCTATCCTGTTGCAGGAACGCTCGCATATTCATAGTCAATCGTATGGTTTTCACGTACCGCCACAAATACGATGACTTGAGACATGCGTTCAATTCATCCGCCGCTGTTGATTTCGGAATAACAGGAAGTGTTTGTCGAAAATCGCCTGCTAACAGTATCATTGCGCCACTAAAGCGACGAGTATTATTCCGCAGATCTTTCATTGTTCTGTCAAGTGCTTCTAGAGACCGTTTGTGAGCCATTGTGCACTCATCCCATACTATCAGTTTACAACACTTTTGCCATAGCTGATTGCTTTGAAATGTTGCAAACAGGTGTTTCATTGATTTGCATGTTTAACGGAAGCTTCAGTGCCGAATGTGCCGTTCTTCCACCTTCTAGTAGAGTTGCAGCAATCCCAGTAGATGCGAGACGCAATCCCATTTTGAGATCGTATTGTTGCCAAAATCAATGATATCAGGAAAAAATAGTCCACCGTTTCCATCATTGACAGCCTTCATCAATTCATCATACGCACTCTTTTGCTGCTCATTCAATAATGGAACATTTCTTTGTACTTGTTGTTCCAAAGTTATTCTGTCGTATGCACACTCACGTTCCAATTCACGATTCAGTACATCTCTGATTTGACGATTTGGCGGTTGCATATGAATTTCAGTCAATAGTTTGCCACTCATAAACAAACACAAATCTTCAATCAACACCATTGCTTCATTGTAGATGTCATCGTTCATTTGCAATTCTGAATTCCATGTTGCCACTCGAATACGATGTAAAATGTCTTCGGCAATGTAATTTTTGTACGTATCCCATAATTGACGCGGATTTGAAGGCTGACATGTCGAAATGATCATCGCGAAAAGTGTGCGAACTTCAGTGGCATGCGAAGTAGCTATCGCATCGTCCATCGTTTGATTCCAGTGATTATCATGTTCCAGCAATTGTAATTGCTGGCATGCTTCTTGAAAAGTTGCACACACCGTACCATTCACAGTGCGCAATGACTCAAATGAAGTTGAACCGCGTACATTAATCAATAGCAACTGAAGGTAGAAGCAATCGTCGTTTTTCGGGTGGATTGTGTAAATTCGTCCTAATGCATTAGTTGAGAACACACCTGGCTGTCCATCTACTGGTTGGCCTTGCTTTCTGCGTAACCATTTCTTCGACGATGCATTCCATGTATAATATCGAGGCATTTCCGAATAAAGCAATGTTCTCGCAAACGGATCACTAGCGCAAGTTGAGAAAAAACTCGTCAATGTTGTTGCTGGTGGTGTTTCCGCTCGCTGCACTGCATTCTCTGGGTTGAAATACAATCTTTGGCCATTCTCCAAATGAACTGCGAGATGCACAACAGTCGGAAAACGCTCATGAATTACAAAAGGAAATATTCTCCAAAGCGCTTCATTGCAGTTCACGTATTGACCCATTTGATACTTGCTGATCTCATCTCGTTCAAGGCCAATAAACGCCATGTCGCTTCCTTTGGTGCCGTACTTGCAAACGTATTTGATCGATTTCAGAGAACTGCAATACTCAATATTGATATGAGTTTTGAATGTCTTAGACAATATTGGCGAATATGGTACGATCCATGTGTTGTCAACTTCGATATTCACTCCTCTAAATTGAATGCTGAATGTTCTGCCATTGTTGTCTGATGAGCGACGCCGATATGTGGATATCCATCATTTCCAGTTTGCGTTTCCGAAAGAAAATCAAGTGGATAGTGTTTCGTGCATTTATTGTCAGACATACAAACCGAAGTGGGATTGTAGTGTCCGCAAGGTCCATGAACCATATTGGTTTTCACCACTTCGTATAATTCTGGATCTATCTCTGGATCAGCAATTTCCGCAGAAATGATGTCATCAATTTGATCTGGTGTAATCTTGTCCACCATCCAAAGAAGAATGTGTGCGGGCGGCAAAACTCTTTTTTGCCACTCAACAGAGTACATCCAGCATCTAACAGCACCATATATAGGTTGCTTCACGATAAAGTCCATCAAATATCGTAGCTGTTGTTTGAAAACTCGTGCTGTGACATCGTGACGATCGCTTGCTGATTGACCGCGATTCAATAATTCCGTTATCTGTGGGCATTTAGGATTGCAAGTGAATGTAACAAACAAATCCACAAATCCAATCATCGCATCCTGCGAGTACTCGTGCATGTGCCGTGGGCTGCCAATGTATGTTGATGGCAAAATCGTGAGTCGGCCAAGGTTGGTCACATCTTCATCGCTATTGACCGCATCTCGCAAGTGAATATACTCTTCAAATAGAAGCTTGGTCTGATTAAAGCGAATAAAATTGAGTCGTTGTGTCTCCATCGTCACGTACACATCAACTGTATACTGTTGAAATAATCGGCGATATCTCAAGAGATGGTTGTCAATTCCTTCGCGAATCATCAATCCATACGCGTAAAAGTTCATTGCACTGACCTTGTTATTTATTCTTCCACCTTCTAGTAGAGTTGCAGCAATCCCAGTAGATGCGAGACGCAATGCCATTTTGAGATCGTATTGTTGCCAAAATCAATGATATCAGGAAAAAATAGTCCATCGTTTCCATCATTGACAGCTTTCATCAATTCATCATACGCACTCTTTTGCTGCTCATTCAATAATGGAACGTTTCTTTGTACTTGTTGTTCCAAAGTTATTCTGTCGTATGCACACTCACGTTCCAATTCACGATTCAGTACATCTCTGATTTGACGATTTGGCGGTTGCATATGAATTTCAGTCAATAGTTTGCCACTCATAAACAAACACAAATCTTCAATCAACACCAATGCTTCATTGTAGATGTCATCGTTCATTTGCAATTCTGAATTCCATGTTGCCACTCGAATACGATGTAAAATGTCTTCGGCAATGTAATTTTTGTACGTATCCCATAATTGACGCGGATTTGAAGGCTGACATGTCGAAATGATCATCGCGAAAAGTGTGCGAACTTCAGTGGCATGCGAAGTAGCTATCGCATCGTCCATCGTTTGATTCCAGTGATTATCATGTTCCAGCAATTGTAATTGCTGGCATGCTTCTTGAAAAGTTGCACACACCGTACCATTCACAGTGCGCAATGACTCAAATGAAGTTGAACCGCGTACATTAATCAATAGCAACTGAAGGTAGAAGCAATCGTCGTTTTTCGGGTGGATTGTGTAAATTCGTCCTAATGCATTAGTTGAGAACACACCTGGCTGTCCATCTACTGGTTGGCCTTGCTTTCTGCGTAACCATTTCTTCGACGATGCATTCCATGTATAATATCGAGGCATTTCCGAATAAAGCAATGTTCTCGCAAACGGATCACTAGCGCAAGTTGAGAAAAAACTCGTCAATGTTGTTGCTGGTGGTGTTTCCGCTCGCTGCACTGCATTCTCTGGGTTGAAATACAATCTTTGGCCATTCTCCAAATGAACTGCGAGATGCACAACAGTCGGAAAACGCTCATGAATTACAAAAGGAAATATTCTCCAAAGCGGGTCATTGCAGTTCACGGATTGACCCATTTGATACTTGCTGATCTCATCTCGTTCAAGGCCAATAAACGCCATGTCGCTTCCTTTGGTGCCGTACTTGCAAACG
This sequence comes from Clusia tigrina, assembly GCA_920105625.2. NCBI lineage: Eukaryota > Metazoa > Arthropoda > Insecta > Diptera > Clusiidae > Clusia > Clusia tigrina. The sequence continues at coordinate 311,459,632 of OV050030.1, read as the reverse complement.
TATTTGATCGATTTCAGAGAACTGCAATACTCAATATTGATATGAGTTTTGAATGTCTTAGACAATATTGGCGAATATGGTACGATCCATGTGTTGTCAACTTCGATATTCACTCCTCTAAATTGAATGCTGAATGTTCTGCCATTGTTGTCTGATGAGCGACGCCGATAGAGTGGATATCCATCATTTCCAGTTTGCGTTTCCGAAAGAAAATCACGTGGATAGTGTTTCGTGCATTTATTGTCAGACATACAAACCGAAGTGGGATTGTAGTGTCCGCAAGGTCCATGAACCATATTGGTTTTCACCACTTCGTATAATTCTGGATCTATCTCTGGATCAGCAATTTCCGCAGAAATGATGTCATCAATTTGATCTGGTGTAATCTTGTCCACCATCCAAAGAAGAATGTGTGCGGGCGGCAAACCTCTTTTTTGCCACTCAACAGAGTACATCCAGCATCTAACAGCACCATATATAGGTTGCTTCACGATAAAGTCCATCAAATATCGTAGCTGTTGTTTGAAAACTCGTGCTGTGACATCGTGACGATCGCTTGCTGATTGACCGCGATTCAATAATTCCGTTATCTGTGGGCATTTAGGATTGCAAGTGAATGTAACAAACAAATCCACAAATCCAATCATCGCATCCTGCGAGTACTCGTGCATGTGCCGTGGGCTGCCAATGTATGTTGATGGCAAAATCGTGAGTCGGCCAAGGTTGGTCACATCTTCATCGCTATTGACCGCATCTCGCAAGTGAATATACTCTTCAAATAGAAGCTTGGTCTGATTAAAGCGAATAAAATTGAGTCGTTCTGTCTCCATCGTCACGTACACATCAACTGCATACTGTTAAAATAATCGGCGATATCTCAAGAGATGGTTGTCAATTCCTTCGCGAATCATCAATCGTTACGCGTAAAAGTTCATTGCACTGACCTTGTTATTTGTGTCGACACCTAAAAGTTAACAAAAAATGAAGTTATAATCAGAGTGTTTGTTTTTCTTTTACTAACCATTGGCAGGATTGTTCATGTTGTAACTCCATCTTCACCACGGCAGAACATAAGCGGATATTGTAGTGAGTCATACGATCGATGAGTTTCACTGATTCGCTCTAATGCATCTCCAGCGCGACGTTTAATAACAATATCAGGGGATTATAAATTATCGCCAACAACAACAATTGATATTTCATCGGCCGTCGGTGCATTATATTGCCGTTCATGAGTGCCTGCTGGTCGTTTCTCCGCTTTTATGACGATTCTGTGATCATCAGATGGCATCCTTTCTAACGAAGTTTTGAATAATCGAATTAGTTCGTTGTGTTCATGCAACATTTCTTGCAATTGCTGCACAATTTCTCTTTTTTAGTCGCATTGAAAATTGCACAACGTCCATTCACTTCTTCATTTGAATATCCAAGGAAATATATTTGGAGATATTTGTGATCTTGATCAGGATGCAGCAACAGCGATCCAGCAAGATGATAAATTTACCCGTGAATCTGTATAGTTGCAGACAAATATGTTAATTTCTGTATTTTATTGGCGAGATAATAAGTGTTAGATTGTTGGTGAACTAGCCTTGAATGTGGGATTGTAATTATGTTCATTCACAATTTCCCCACCAAACGACGTCATTTGAAAACAATCGTTATACATCTTGGAATTTTGTAAAAAATTATTCGAATTTGGTGATTCACCGTAAAGTAACGACCGCAATTGCTGTGGTGGAGGAAGTAACTCTGGTAATTTCACTTTTCCGCTTGCGCAACACAATCCGGCCGGTTCTTTTGGAAATTTCAGTGCATCGCAATGCGGGCAAACGACAGACATCGAACCAAATCGAACTGATGCGTGCGCACCGTATTCAATGTCCGGCTCATATCGAAAGGCTGCACGTTCGATATTCAAATTAGGCAATCGTTGTTGTTGCTGGCGTTGTCGGTAAGCAGCCAAACGTTGTTCTCTTGCTTTATGAATTTCCTGAGCACGAACATGTATTCTTCTCAATCGTTGTTGTTCATTGTAAGCTTCGTGAGCCTCTTGTGATTGTCTTGCACAATGTTCAATCATTCCGATTCGAGCAGATTCCCTTGCAGTAGCATTTTCCTCTTCCGTACGACGTGCTGTATAATTACGTTGGTCCGTTGTACGTCGGGAACGCCGTTCGATATTAGCGCGACCTCTTTGTGGCATCGTAACAAATTTCAATCTATAATTTATCACTTTGTATGAAACACACATAAAGTTTTCACGGAATAATTTTCAATAATTTACCTTTTGAATAGCCGAAATAAAGAAAGCAAACGACCGAAATTGAACGATTAAAATAATTTACAAATTAGCTGAAGAAATAACACAAATAAATTCCAATGGAAATGAGGTTAGGTATTCGCCAACAAACAAAAAAAATTAACTCACTTTTTTTGTTTGAAATGTCAATAATTTCACTCAAAAACTGATGATCCACAGATTTAAAATAAAATTTTTTCGTGAATGTAAACAATTTAACAATTTAATGTAATGAATTTAACTCGAGAAATCAATTAAAATTTGGAAAAATGTCAGAAAGTCAATTGACCGTGTCCGCACTGTTCGAATAAACAAATCAGAAAGAACAAACAATATAGCAGCTGTCAAAATAAATAAGCGTCTACAGCTCCATCTGTTGAGTTATTGGAGTATCAATCAGTGCTTACAACACCAATATGAAACTAAATGTGCGCGTGCAACACCACGCACATAGAAAAAAAATGAGAACAAAAAGTGAGATTAAATTTTTCTAATTTTCGAATTTTCCGAATTTTCCGAATGTTTTGAGATCGATAGATTTGCAACAAACAATTGGTTGGTATACATGTCTGCTATATATGTTGGCAATACCAACCATTTTGGATTGTCAGTTTGTTTTTCACAGATAAAAAGGTTAGTCGTGTTTTGGTGTGCTCTTCGATTTTGTACTATTCGAAAAAATGGAGCAAAGAAACTGTATTCAGTTTTGTGTAAAAAATGAAATTAAATGCGCAAGGACATTTGAAATGTTGACTGTTTCCTTTGGCGAGTCTAATATGAGCAGAACACAAGTTCAATTGTGGTATAACCGGTTTAAGGAAGGCCGAGAAGATGTCAATGACGATGCTCGTCCTGGTCGCCCGAGCACGTCAACAACCGATGAAAACATTGACGCAGTGAAGAAAATGATTTTGGATAATCGTCGAATCACTATCAGAGAGGTTGCTGATGATGTTGGCATATCGTTGGCTCATGCCAAGCAATTTTTACGGATGTTTTAGGCATGAAACGTGCGGCAGCGAAGATTGTTCCAAAATTGCTAAATTTTGAGCAAAAACAACGTCGCATGGACATCGCTCAGGAGCTGTTTTTGGCCAAAAACAAAACCGGTATCATGCCTCAACCACCGTATTCACCGGACTTGGCCCCCGCTGACTTTTTCCTCTTTCCAAAACTGAAGACACCGATGAAAGGAAAGCGTTTTGATACGATTGAGGAGATACAAGGAAAATCGAAACAGGAGCTGTAGGCCATACCAAAAAAAGCGTTTCAGAAGTGTTTCGAGGATTGAAAAAAATGCTGGCATAAGTGTATTATATCTGAGGGGAATTAATTTCAAGGGGACAAGATAGTTGCTGATGAATAAATAAATACTTTATATAAATAAATACTAATACTCATATATATATATATATATATATATATATATATATATATATATATATATATATATATATATATATATATATATATATATATATATATATATATATATATATCTATATATATATATCTATATATATATATATATATATATATATATATATCTATATATATATATCTATATATATATATATATATATATATATATATATATATATATATATATATATTTTTTTTTTTATTTTTTTTTTTAATTTTTTTTTTAAATATTTTTTTATTTTTTTTTTATTGCAACATACTTTATACATACGAAAATTTATCAAATAATTGATGGTGTAGGACAACGAGGCCATTTACACCTGTTGTATAAACATTCTTTATATTAAATTAAGTAGGTCATGTTTCCTTAAGGCTTCTTTGATTAATATATGGTGTCTTTTTCTCTGCAGTCAAATATTATTCCGGATTTATCCATTTTTGAAATGGGGCAGTCAAGGATGATGGCCGAAATTGTTAAAGTTGTAGCGCATTCAGAGCATTGAATTGGGTAAATTTTAGTAAAATAATGCCTAGTGCTAAATATCGTCCACCCCAGACGAACTCTTGCCAAAGTAATACACTCTTATATTGTGAAGTTCTCATTATAGTTGTGTCGAATTGGAAGCGGATTATGTGTCTTAATTAAAGAACCTGATGATTCCCACTTGCCATATATTTCCTTCTTTTGATATGCAATAACGCAACTTATTATCAATGTGTCTAAGCAAGGAATCTTTGCAACTAATGGCAGTGATATAGGCTGCTTCGCTGCTGCATCTCCATATTCATTCCCAAGTATCCCAAGTATTTATATCAGAAGAAGAATTTGAATATGTTATTTCACTTTTATAGTGAATGCAAATATTATGCAGCCCTGCAGAAACTCTTATAATTTGAATGGCCTTTCCAGGAGCGTTATATAGCTCTCTAGCACTCAATAGATATCTCCATCTACTTTTAAGAAGGCCATTGCTTCGCATTACTTTTTTCTTATATCTTCCTCTATATATTACAATCTATAACAATAATATTAAGTAATATTTTGTGCAGGTTTGGATTGAATATGCTGTTTTTCCCAATGCCAAAAGAACTTCTTTTACTTATCTGTTTATTAATCTTTCTCTATTTATCCATCATTTTATTTATGTTTATAATTAATTATTTATTTTGTTATTGTTATGTATTTATTTTTTTAAATCTTCCTGTAAGTTCTGCAGGGGTAATTCGCTTCAATCTTCTTGGAGTTGCACCCTCCGTGTCTGCTGCACTACGCTGTTCCATGTTTTGATGGCCTCTCAGTCGGTGTATATGTTTGGTGCTGCATTTTGTGATTGTGTCCTTGATGGTTCCAATGTGTAGGTCACGGTGTATAACCTCGTTCTGGATATACCATTCAGCATTTGTAATTGTTCGTAGTATTCTTGACTGCATTCGTTGTATTAAATTTAAGTTTGATATGCTAGCTGTGCCCCATATCTCGATTCCATATTTCCAGATAGGCGCTATTATTGTCTTGTATATTATTAGTTTGCTGTAGAGAGATAGTCTAGATGCTCGTCCAAGTAGCCAGCTTAACTGTCGGTACTTATCTTTTGCATCGTTTCGCTTGTTAATGATGTGCTTCTTCTAAGTCAATTTTTCGTCTATGGTTATTCCAAGATATTTTGCAGCAGAGTGAGTTTTTATTTTTTGCCCTTTATAGCAAGGCTGTATTTTGTCGATTTTCTGTTTGTATATACAACTTGTACAGTTTTGTCTTTATTTATCTCTATTCCCCATATGTCATACCATGCTACTACATTGTCTAATATCGGGTTTTTCAATAAGAGCGCTACAAAAGTTGTTTTTAAATAAAACAAAACCGGTTTTAGATATCAATGAAATTCTTTATTCCTGTGAAAGTACGTTCGATGCCATTATGTATTGAACTCGATTTCTTTTGCATGGCCACCACGGGCACGCTTGCAGAAGTCCAGACGCTGAACCCAATTTTCAACGGTTTTCAAGCATAAATCGGCCGATACTGCTGCAATTTCACGTTCGATATTCGTACGAAGTTCATCAATCGTCGCTGGCTTGTTGGCATAGACCATAGACTTGACGTAGCCCCACAGGAAATAATCTAACGGCGTCAAATCGCACGACCGAGGCGGCCAATCGACTGGTCCATTGCGTGAGATAACACGTTCACCAAACTTGGTTTGCAGTAAATTGTTTGTGGCATTCGCTGTGTGGCTTGTGACGCCGTCCTGTTGGAACCACATGTCCCTCAAGTCCATATAATCCAATTGGAGCCAAAAATATTCGGTTATCATTGAATGGTAGCGATTCGCATTCACAGTAATGTGCCGGTCTTTATCATCACGGAAGAAGTACGGCCCAATGACGCCGCCGGCCTATAAACCGCACCAAACCGTAATTTTTTCGGGATGCAATGATGACTCATGGAGTACGTGTGGATTGCTGTCTAACCAATAACGCATATTTTGCTTATTGACGAAGCCATTCACCCAAAAATGAGCCTCATCATAAATTGGAAGTAGCGCTCTTAAAGTTGAGGCGACTGACTCCGAATTTCGGTAGTAAATTTTAATAATTTCGACTCGTTGTTGGCTCGTATATCTTTGCATGATAAAATGGCAAACCTTAGTGAAGAGAAATGTCAAAAGAGCGGGAAAAAATATAGCGTTGTTTCTTTTGAAAAACCCTTTATATAGAAAAAACTGTAATTGTGAAATTTATATTTATTTCAATAGCCACAAAAATTAGGTTGGATTGAATTTGAATAAGTTTGTGAGGAATGCTATGGTGCACGAGAATACCAGCACCTTGTTTGGAAGTGCTTTTACATGGAAGATTGTAAAAATAACTTTGATATAGTTTAGGAGAAAATGCAGTACCATTAAACTGAATATGGGTTTCTTGAAGGCATAGGAAGTATGGTTTGAATGTATTTGACAGTATTTCTAACACTCCAATTCTGTGCAGTTGATAATTTCACCATCTTGCTTATTTAACAAGATTGAATAATTATCAAACTTAAGGTATTCCATGCCAAACTAAAAAAGGTATTTTCTTGCATAATTGTCAAAATACTATATGCTCTTGACAAATTAAACAGCTGCTTTATTCAAATATTTTGATTACTCTGTGAAGTTGTTAATTGTTATATTAAAATGGAAGAAGACATTTTATTATTATTATTATTATTATTATTGAATGAAGAGGAAAATGAAAGAATAAAAATTTGGCGCGTTATTTAAGCTTAAGGGATGCCAGCGGGCAATAATTGGAACTCGCCCATGAGCAAGTCGTCATTTTCAAGAAGTTTTCGGGCTATTGCAAAACTTATTACACGGCCTAAAGGCGGAGAAATTAAGTTTCCAACCTCGATAGAGGAAGAAAAAATTAATAAAACAGTGTACTGATTTCAATTTTAATTTATTGTTAAATTATACAATAGGAAAAAGTCCTTTAATATATAACTATATCAGTTATTAAAATAGGTATATTAAATTAAATTAGCAACTAAATAAATAGATAAAAAAAAATATTTATAAATAAATAAATAATAAATAGTAAGTAATTAATAAATGAATACAATAAGAAATTAAAAGAATACTGACAGATGAACAATAAAAGATATATTTGATTAATTTCAAGGGTAAAATTTAGAAAGCCCTATGTCAGCTCTCAATAAAAGTACTAGAACACTTAATACTTAAACTCACTAATCCCTGTCACGCCTCTCACAGCAGAAGGCAGCGAATTCCAGATCCTTATGGCATTAATGAAAAAGTATCGAGTTGAATTAGAATAGGCAAAATTAGGTATTATCATGCCCCGACTTCTTTTTGATTGGCTCTGCTGAAGTTTCTCAAAGAGATAATTAGGAGTTCTCGTGATAATCAGCTTGTGAAGAAAAATACAATTTCTGATCCGTAACTAGTTCTCAATACTGCATCCAAGAACATTTGTCTTCCAGGAAGTTATATGGTCAAACCTACGTAATCCAAACACATATCGTGTAGCATAGTTAAACACAACTTGTATTTTATGTAAGGAGTTTGAATCCAGCTTACTATATACAAGCTCTGAATTGCAAATTATCGATACAACCAGCTGCTTAACCAACATTCTCCTAGTCTCGACAGGGGTAAACTCTGCCGACATCCGTAACTTTCTCAGCACAAAAAAAACTTTTTTCACAATAGATAGAATTAATATGAAAGCCCAAACTACATGATCTCTCAACGAATTTCTGCGCCATCAAAGGAAGTTTGTCCAATTCTATTTTCTTCTTCGAGATTGGTAAAACAGTCCATTTCTTTTTGACCAATCAAATATAGAATTTAGATCTTCGTTCATTTTAAGAGTCAAGTCATCAATATACTCCATGCGCCGAGAAAGATAAATCTGTAGGTCATCCGCATATGCACGTATTTACACACCTAGAAAATGTCATTTTAAAATATAGTAAAAAGTAGTGGCACAAGAATCGATCCCTGTGGAACAACCGAAAAAACATGCCTATATTCAGAACTGTGCCCGATCTAATGATGATATGGCAAACCTTACTGAAGAGAAATGTCAAAAGAGCGGGAAAAAATATGGCGTCGTTTGCTGTCAGTATCGATTTACTTTTGTAGCGTCTCTTTTGAAAAACCCTTTATATGTTGGATTGCATTTGTTGTTTTTTTTCGTCACTGTGTGATGCTATTAAAACTGTGTCGTCTGCGAATGTTGCTATCATCGCATTGCTTTTCGTTGGAATTGGTATATCTGCTGTGAATACTAAGTATAGTAGGTCCGTGCTGGATTTGCCTGACATCCCATCGGACGCGGTGGTATAGAGAATGGGTACCATCCGCGGACCAAACTGGCTAGGGAGGAGTCCCGAACAAAAACCACTGTCTGGCGATGGACAACAAAAGATTTATTACTCCAGGTGGAACCCACGCATGTGGAAATCCACCCGCTTCGGCGGCAGGGGCACGGATTCTGGAGGTCCCAACCATCGCTAAAGTCTCTCGCCTTTATCAGCGAGAGCGCATCCTGGAGGAGACGGGGATTGTTAACGCAATCTCTTCTTCTTCAGAGACGGAGGAACGTACCCTGGATCCAGAGGGCCTGCGTCGGGAAGTCACCACAGTGGCGGAACGACCTACCAATGGTTCTAGGGTAACGCGAACTCAAGAGAGGAGACAGAGAAAGAAGCGGCTTGATAGGCTCGTGCAGGAGAAATCCTCACGTGGCTCTGCCGGCCCTTCTGTGTCGACTCCCTCCAAAAGGCCCAGGTCGGCGGAAGTGACACCCACGGAAGCCACCGAGCCTGCGGAGGGATTGACCGCTCCGAAAGCTCGCTCGCGAGGTAAGCGGCGGAAGATTGTTGCTGAAAACAGCACTCCCACCTGCCCTGCAGCTGTTACTGCTGGTGGCGCCACGACCCCAAAGGGTACGAGCGAAACCTCGGTGGCGGCTAATGTGGCGGGCAAGAATGTTGCAAATAAGCTGCAACTTGCCCAGCCCCTCGTATCCAGCAAAACCATCTGCTCGGCGAAATCTCTGCCAGTGGCGGGTGGTGAGCTGGACTTTCGCCCAAGCACTTCCAAAGGTGCAGCCAAGCCATCGTACAGCGAGAAGGCTAACGGCCCGCAACCAATGGCGGTGATTGGGAAGCTGGGGCCTGACCATCAGCTAACTGATGCAGAGATAAAACACTGCAAAGGTCATCTGATGCGTCGCGTCATTGCCTCCGGTCGTGAAGCTAATGCGAGGGGCTATGAGACAAAGGACGGCACTCTACAGGTGTCGTGCGCGTCTCAGGCCAGCTTTGATTGGCTCAGGGGTGCAGTCAAGGACGTGCGCCCTATGGGGACCACTCGCTTCGCGGTCTATAGCGATGCAGGCGTGTCCCTCAGGAAGGCCATCTGCTGGATTCCGGATCCCGATCTGACGACCACAGATGTCCTTTCTTGTCTGCGTGCTCAGAACCCTGGCATCAACACGAGGCTTTGGAGAGTTCTTTCGCACACCAGGGGTAGCAACCGGGATGGTAAAGAAGGTGCTAGTCTTGTGGTGCGAGTGGATGAGGCCACTGTTGATGTCATGGTTTCTCGGTACCGGAGCCGTCTGAGTCCCTTCTTTGGGACTGTGACCTTTCATGTCTTTCCCAGATGAGTGGCTCGGACGATTCTCGTAGCTATCGTCCTTTGACGGTAACGCAGATCAACTTGCAGCATTCTAAAGCCGCTACTGTACTCCTAAGTAGACGACTCACCCAGCTGCACACATCACCTCACATAACAACAGTACAAGAGCCCTGGGTCTTTAGGGGTCGCCTCTGTGGCCTTGGCTTGTTGAAAGGGGCCACGATATTATATGACAGAAACTCGATTAGACCAAGAGCCGGTCTTATAATATCATCCCATCTCGCAGCGACCTGCCTTGACGCATTCTGTTGTCAGGATCTGGTTGCGGCAGAGATTAGTTTTAAGAGTATGCACGGATGGTCGAGGTTTGTGATTGCATCTGCTTACTTTCCTTACGATGCTTTGGAGGCACCACCACCTGGGAAGGTCGCTACTCTCGTAGGGTTCTGTGAGCGGCGCGGTCTTGGTCTGGTTCTTTGCTGCGATGCTAATGCCCAGCATACGATCTGGGCAGCAGCAAGTGCAATGAGCGGGGCTCTCGACTTTTCGAGTATATTGCCTCCTCCAGCCTGAACATCCACAATGTAGGCAGGCAGCCTACTTTTGTGACTACGAGAAGGCAGGAGGTAATTGACGTCACCCTGTCAAATCCAAGACTGGGGTGGTCGATCAACAACTGGAGGGTCCTCGCCGAAGACTCGTGCTCGGACCACAGATACATTGAGTTTCAGTGTGGCGAGCGGGCGCAGATGCCATTGCCCACCAGAAACCCAAGAAAAACAGACTGGCCGAAGTTCAGGGAGGCACTGCGTAGCAATCACGTGACGCCACTGAGACTTCGCAAGGAGCAGAAAATTGAGGCGGCTGTTGAGCATCTCAACACCGCTCTAACAAACAGCTTCGAGCTAGCCTGCCCAATTAGACCTCCTCTTAGCCGGACTCCTGTTCCATGGTGGAACCGAGAGCTTCAGGTGCTGAGGCGTGAGTCTAGAAAACTCCTCAACCGGGCCCTCAAGACGAATCTTGACGAGGACTGGGAACGATATCGACGTGTTCAGAGGGACTACAAGAAGCTAATTCGGGACTCGAAAAGGACTTCTTTTAGAGACTTCTGCAGTGATATCGAATCCCTGAGTGACACGGCAAAACTGGTGAAAGTCCTGAAGAAGGACCAAACCGCTAAGCTGGGGTCGCTCAGGAAACCTGATGGCTCCTATACGGAGAGGCAAAGTGAGACACTCAGCTTGCTGTTGGAGTCACACTTTCCAGGAAATCAGGTAAGCATAGCCCTTCAACAACCACCTTTGGTCGGAAATGTTGTCAGGGCAGCTGCGCCCTCTCGACATGATTGGTATGTCGCCAGAACTGTGGCGAATGAGACTGCTATTGGATTTGCTATCAAATCCTTTGACAACTTCAAGTCGCCCGGACTGGATGGCATATATCCGATTGTGTTGAAGGAAGGCATTGAACTGGTGATGGCAGCACTGAAGAAGATCTTCACTGCATGTCTCGCACTGGCCTATGTGCCACGCTCTTGGAGGATGGTGAGGGTTGCCTTCATTCCTAAGGTTGGAAGAGAAGACTACACCAATCCCAAGAGCTTCAGACCTATTAGTATGACCTCGTTCATGCTAAAAAGTTTAGAACGGCTGGTGGAGCTTCGCATGCGTAGGGAGTCTCTGAAGACGCATCCACTGTCTCCATTTCAGCATGCCTATCAAAGCGGAAAATCCTGCGAGACGGCTCTGCAAAACCTTGTTGGAAGGATAGAGCGAGCCATCGACAGGAAAGAATACGCAATAGGCGTCTTTGTGGACATAGAGGGTGCGTTTGACAATGCTACTTTCGACAGTATGTGCGGCTCTGCTAGGCGGCATGGCGTAGACCGGGTCCTAGTAAACTGGATACGTTCAATGCTGGCCCAGAGAATCATAACGGTGCGGGCGGAGGAAGATTTGCTGGTGTCGTCTGGGGTTAATAGAGGCTGTCCCCAAGGTGGGGTACTGTCTCCATTGCTCTGGTGCATGGTAATCGATCCCCTGCTTAACGCCATTAATGACTCGGGGGTATATGCTCAGGCATATGCGGATGATGCTGGCTGTCTTGTGACAGGTCCATCCCTTATGATTGTCTGCAGAAGGGTGCAGAGAACTCTGGATATGATTGACACTTGGTGCAGTGCGAATGGGCTATCGGCTAATCCTATCAAGACTGGTATTGTCCTCTTTACCAGAAGGAGAAAGCTTGATGGACTTATTCTGCCTACACTGAAAGGAGTCACTATCCAGCTATCCAAGGAAATCAAATATCTTGGAGTCATCCTTGATAACAAACTTCTTTGGAAAACACATGTCGAACTGAAGACATCCAAAGCACTGTCAGTTTTTTGGCAGTGTAAGGGTATATTTGGTAAGACATGGGGTCTTTCCCCTAGTAAGGATCTATACAGCTATGGTAAGACCTATTATCACCTATGCATCGATGGTTTGGATGAGCAGACTTTCTCTTGTAGGGGTCAAAAAAGCTCTATCAAAACTACAACGTGCTGTGGCCATATGTTGTACCGGAGCATTTCCGACTACTCCAGGCCCGGCACTTGATGCTTTGGTGAATCTCCCGCCACTAGATGTCTTCATCCGCGGAGAGGCCATTAAGGCCATCTGCAGAGTGAAACATAGTGGCCACTGGTATGGGGTGTGCTCGATGTTGGACGACGGCGCAGGCACTGACATCGATTCTGCAATCCTGTCTATGCCCCCGGACTCCATGTCGTCAACCGTCATACTAGAAAAGCGGTACAATGTGTTGCTGCCAGAGGCTCGTTCATGGTTAGATCCCGAGAACGAGCCCGGCAAACACTGCTGCCGTATTTTCACTGATGGCTCCAGGACTGAAGAGGGTTCAGGTTCTGGTGTCTTCGTGGAATCCTGTGGGACCCGTCGGTTCTTTGCCCTTGGTCTGCATGCGTCTGTGTTTCAGGCGGAGGTGTATGCGATACTTGAGGCCATGGACTTTGTTGTGGAAAACAGGTGGAAAGGCAAATCTATTTGTGTCTGCAGTGACAGCCAAGCTGCGCTCATGGCCTTGGATAGACCGACCACCACTTCCATGATAGTCAGGTCCTGCAAATCCAGGCTAAATTGTGTTGGAAAACATAATAGTCTGACGTTGACTTGGGTCCCGGGACACGCTGGCATTGCGGGTAACGAGACCTCTGACTCCTTGGCCAGGATGGGCTCCGAGGCTGTTTTTATTGGCCCTGAGCCTGTTCTGCCACTCCCTTCCGCTGCCATCAAAGCCACTGCAAACAAGTGGGTTGTTTCGACCCACAAGCGAGCATGGCGGGCTGAGAGAGGCTGCGGATGGACGAAAATTATGCTACCTGCTATCTCTGACCGATGGTCACGGTTCCTTCTATCTTTAGGTAGGAGGGACTGCAGGCTGTTGGTTGGCGTGATGACAGGGCAATTTCTATGGGCTAGGCACATGGAAAGGATTGGCATATCAGACAGTGCGCTGTGCCCAGCCTGTGGAGAGGAAGACGAGACGGCGGACCATTTTCTTTGCATCTGCCCTGCCTTTGCTCGAATCAGGTTCTGGATTTTTGGCACTGATGTGCTGAGGAGTAACCAACTTGGCTCCTTGGCACCACAGGATCTACTTCTACTTCTTCGGAGGTCGGGTAGATTTAAAACAGAGTAAAAGGGAACCTTAAGTGCAGTACAATGGATATAGATACTCTGTCTGAGTGCTGCGCTTACTACATTGTTCCGAAAAAAAAAAAAAAAAAAAAAAAGTATAGTAGAGGTCCTAATACGCTGCCTTGTGGTACTCCAGGATGTCTGAGCAATCCTCGTCATATTTTATGTAGAATTGTCGTTCGCTTATATAGCTCTTTAAAATGTCATAATAATTTTGTGGAAATATTCGCTTAAGTTTATATAGAAGTCCTTTGTGCCACACCTTGTCGAATGCTTTTGCAATGTTCAAGTATACAGCTACGCAGTAATTTTTGTTGTCTATACTTTCAAAGATTTTGTTTACAACCCTGTGGACCTGTTGCACAGTTGAGTGTTGTCTTCTAAATCCAAACTGATGGCTGGGTATTACATTTTTTGTTGTTAAGATTGGCTCTAATCTGTCCTGTAGTATCCTTTCAAACACTTTCGATAGTATTGGCAATAGACTGATAGGTCGGCAAGAAGTTGTTTTGGTGGCATCTTTTCCTGGCTTGCTGATGGCTGTTATCTGTGCAACTTTCCATAAGCGAGAGAAATACTTAGTTTCTAGCATGCAGTTAAATATATTTCGGATATATATTATAGCTATATCAGGCATTTCTTTTAGCATTTTCCCGCTTATCAGATGATATCCTGGCGCCTTTTTGTCTTTTAATTTTTTAATTTTGTTTTTGATTTCTGCCACTGACGTCTTTTTTGTTTTGGATTGCGGGATATTTATTACATTGTCAAGATGAGTGGTTTGATTGTCCATTTTGCTTGTAAATATTTCAAGGAAATGTTTGGCCAGTGTGTTGGCTTTGTCTTTACTTGTTGTCACCAATGTACCGGTTTGTGTTTTGATAGGAGATTTGTGTATTATTGCACCAGTGAGTTTTTTCGTAGCCTTCCAAAGAGAGTAATATGTTGATGTAATATGTTGATGGAGTAATATGTTGATGGTCGTTCCCAAGTTCAGCATATGTTTTTCTAGTTCCTTTTCTCTGTTTTTCTGAAGTAAAATTTTTAATTCAATTGTTGCCTTGTGTAAGTTGCGTTTATCTTCCGGATTCCTAGTGATTTGCCATGTTTTCCGGAGCTTCCTTTTCCATTTCATGTTTCCCTTGATGAACGCTGGTGTAGTGTCCGTATTTGCTAACGTTAGCTTTGGTGTTGAAGCTGTGATTGCTTCGATGACGCTATCATTGAAGTATGCGATTGCGGAATCGATTTCATTTTTAGTTTTTAATCGTATATCTATTTTTAGTTGTTTTTCCAGTGCTAGACGAAAATTATTCCAGTCAGTTTTATTGTTATAGATGCCTGAGAAAAGTCTTGTCTCTATTGATCCTAGTAATGTCATTAGGATTGGGGAGTGGTCTGAGGATAATTCGAAACATGATTTAATAGTTAGCTGTCTATTAAATCTGGTTGTATTTTTGGATCTGTTGGCCAATATGTTGGTTCACCAGTGCTAATGAATCGACCATTACTATATCGTATAGCTTTAAGTAACTCGCGTCCTTTTGCGTTTGTCAACCTTGATCCCCATAAAACATTTTTAGCACTATAGTCACCTCCGGCTAAATAGCGATTCCCCAGTTTTTTTAAATAGTCTAGATATTGTTCTTTTGTGTTGTTATATTTGGGTGGACAATAGACAGCAGATACTACGATTTGTCCTTTCGAGTCTTTTAGTGCTATTGTGGTTGCTTGAAGTTTTTCTTTTTTATATGCGTCAAGTTCAATGTAATTCATATTTTTTTTTATAATGATCGCCGTTCCACCGTGAGATTTGTTGTCAGGATGATTTGTGTAATGGATGTCAAAGTTAGGGAATTTAACATATGTTTTGTCTGTAGCATGTGTTTCCGAGATTAACATAACATCTATTTAATTATTTATTAGGAAAGTCTTTAGTTCTAGTTCATGGCGCGACAGTCCATTTGCATTCCATATTGCCAAATTTATTTTATTTACTGCGTTCATCTATTTTGCATACAAGCATAGTTACTATGTTCATCATACTGGTCATTTGATTTATTAGTTGTTTCATCATTGTTTTTCATTCGGATAGATCGTCATTGTTTGATATTATTTCATATGTGCTGTTGCTTTTTATTTGATTTGGCTCCTGTGATATTGTTTCCATTTGTGCAGCTTGAGCGTATGAAATACCAGAGATGATTTTCTGGCCATTTATTTTTCTATGGTGATTGTTTTGGTTTGTTTCAATATTGATTTGTTCATTTGTTTCTTTCTTGCGAACTGTAGGGTATCTCTGGACTTGTAGAGCTTTATATATCGCACATCCTCTGTAGTTTGCCGTGTGGTTTTCACCGCAATGAACGCATTTAATATTTACTCTATCAGCGTCGATTTTAATTGTGCACATGTTTGTCTTGTGTTTTCCAGCACTTTTGACACACACCGGGTCTATCTGGCAGTAGTTTTTTGTGTGGCCGTACTTTTGGCAATTTGTGCATTGGGGAATTGTTCTCTTTTGTCGGGGTGGCTCAAAGCTAATTTTGCAGTGTAGGAGGTGAGTAATGTCGTATATGCCTTTACTGTTATCTTTTATTTTCAATTCAATTGAAAATAGTGCAAGTGGTTGTTTTATTTTGACACCATTAGCTATTTGGATGTTATGGATATTTGTCACTTCATGGCATAGTTCGGCTAATTCGTTTCTAATGTCTTCTGTGTCTGTTGAATGGTGCATATTTAGTAATACCACTCAGTTACTTCTATATCAGAAGAACAGTTTGAATATGTTAATTCACTTTTATAGTGAATGCAAATATTATGCAGCGCTGCACAAACATTTATAATTTGAATGGCCTTTCCAGGAGCGTTGTATAGCTCTCTAGCACTCAATAGATATCTCCATCTACTTTTAAGAAGGCCATTGCTTCGCATTACTTTATTTCTCTATTGTGACTTCATTAAATTTTGCTTCAGTTGAACCGCTATCAGGTGTTCTGGAAGGAGTTAAAAGCAATGGTTCTAAGGGGTACCCAGCATCTCCGACCAAATTATTTAATTAAAATTTATTTCAAATCTATTTGTCAATAGCCAAACATTGTTGCGTCCTTGCAAATAATTATGCTTCATTTCACTTTTCAACTCACTCACGTTCCACCAAATAAACGAGCGATGACAAGCTCCGGGATGCGGAGCATTTATGAAGCGATTTCTCATTTGACTATTACGTACCTGTAAACTCTTTCTCATTTTATTTGTAAATATAATGAAATAAATAAATACAACTTACAAGCAACACATTCAAACTACAGGATCCCTTCGCGTTGTAAAATAAGTGTTTCTTTGTTGAGGGACACGTAATGGAGACGTGGGTCCCATGAAAGTAGTCTGAAACACCTGGTATCCTGTACTAACCAAAAAAATCTTGTGCAATTTTCCGTTGCTCTTCCAGTGGCGGCCAAGTTATTCATTGTGGACATAGTATGATTCCAAAATCCCTAGAACTTCGAAGATTACTTTACTGAAAGAGGATTGCGCCAAACCAACTTAGGTAGGTAAAGACACCTACTCCTTTTTGGTATCCGCCCTCAGCAAAGAAACGCAAACAAGTGCTGAGTTTTACGATGGGCGGAATTCCAAATGGTTGTCTTGACGATGGTAAAGAGGTGGAATGCAAATCCCATAGATACTTCATCGCCGGTTTGTTGGGTCTGTAATATTGTTGAAATCTAAAAAAACATCCACATTTATTAAAAATGTTTTTCTAGAAAAGTTTTTCAATCTTACAATCGTTCGCGAATCTCCAAATAATTGGAACTCTTAATACTTTTGCACTGTTATTCTCAGCTGTCGTAGTTTAAAATGGTTTCGTTTGAATCCGCTTGGCTGATTCAAAGTGAAATTTTATTCGGGCGAAATATTTAAAAAGAATTTATATTTCGGGCGAAAAAAATGCGATGCGAATTATTTTCCACGCGGAACTTCCGATAAGTCTGAATGCAGGCATTGTGGAGATAAGAAAAATATGTGTGAAAGGGTGTAAAAAAAATAAAAATTAAAACAAATAAAAAAAATATATATTTAAGAAACTTTTTAGATTGGGAAATTGAGATAATTTTTTCTTAATATTTGTTATTTATTTTGATAAATTTAAGTCTTAATAAATAATGATCTATATATAATTTCAATTTATTGTTTAAGGTTATAATTGAAAATTAAGTCATTGTTAATAGTAATAATCGTTTCACGCTAGACCAATTGTGATACGGTACTGGAATAGGCCGCATTAATTATAGTTTTCTGATACGCAAAACAATAACAGTACACAATTCGTAGTTAGGTGCTCCTACCGATGATAGAAATAATCGTTCCGAAAAGTGAAGATTTGCGGGTAGTTCCCGTAAGTTCGACCTGCTGACGGCGCCGTAGTGGCTAGCCGCTTTGAATTTTTTTGTTGAGTTAATAGAATATACACTAGCCAGAATAAGTCTGCGTACACACCTAACAACTCAACATATCTATATAAAAAACACTGTTCCGAACACTTTATTATGAATATTTTTTCTATTTCTTTCATACCTTTATTATGAACATAAAACAACATAAAATTTTACCAAAAAAATTTAAAAATTCAAAAACAAAAAAGTCCCGATTTATTGTTGGGCAGAGGTTTTTTTACGACTAAAGCTGTGCCGGGTTTTCTCCACACAATCTTCCGACCGAAAAAGTCCTGATTTATAGCAATAAAAAGTCTGCGTACATAATGAGGTAAACATATTATACTTCAGGTTAATAACTTGTAGGATGTAATCGCCTCTTTATAAATTCTAGCAATCGTTTTTGTATTGAGTCTACCAGCTTTTCAGTGAACTCTGAACTTATTGAAGTCCATTCCTGCATCATAACTTCTTTGAGCATTACTTTTGACGTGATTGTTTGCGACCGAATGTTCTAAATGATGCCACAAATGCTCTATTGGATTGAGGTCTGGAGATTGCGGGAGCATACGAAGCTAATTTCAGACATTGTACACCAACGAGAGTCTTACTACCTCCGCAGTATGCTTAGGGTCGTTGTCTGTTGGAAGTAAAATTTATCGCCAAAATGCTCTGCACTTTCCTTTAAATTATGCTTCAGAATGTTAATGTAGTCTATTTTATTCATAATACTTTCACTAAACCCCATTTTCCAAACTGCTCCTCTGGTCCTACACCCACACACCATTACACCACCATCGCCGTACTTTACTGTATGTTACTGAGGTATTTTACAGCTCAGCCGGGTTTTCTCCACACAATCTTCCGACCTTTCATCCCAAAAATGCAAAATTTGCTTTCATCTTAGAATATAACTTGTTTCCAAAACTCTTCTCCCTTATTTATATGCTCCTTTGCGAACGCCAGCCTCTTGAGTCTGTTCACTATTCTTTTAAATAGCTTTTTACGGGCAAAACGTCCACGATACCTATAAATTTTAAAATTTTTCGAACAGCATCATCGGAAATACACTTACTGAACTTTGCTTTAATGTCCTTTGTCATTTCAGGTGCAGTTAATTGCGGATTAGCCTTTACAGATCTGACCAAACTTCGAGTTTCATGAAGGCTTAACTTTGGCGGTCGCCCAGATCTGGGCTTTGAAACCAAAACTGCACTGGTTTTGAAGTTGTTTACGACTCGTTGGACAGATGAATATCTTCGGTAGACTATTTCACCAATTTGACGATATGACATACCCTTCTTCCACAAATCCACAATAATTTTTCTCTCGGAAAACTCGATCTTTGCAGACATTTTTTACTTGAGCTTTTAAATGATTATTTTAAAGAACACATCTCGAAAACACTTTTCTCCACTTTGATACACAAACTTGATAGTCATTCATCACTTATTTGCTTTTCTGATACTTGGAATTACTCGTTTTCGCTTTGTACGTAGACTTTTTATTGCTATAGATAGGGACCTTTTTTGTTCTTTAATTTTTACATTTTTTTTGGAAAAAGGCAATTCCCCTTTTTATTTTTTGTGTTTTGTGTTCGTAACAAAGGTATGAAAGAAATATAAAAAAAAATTCACAATAAAGTGTTCGGAACGGTATTATTTTTATAGATATGTTGAGTCGTTGGGTGTGTACGCAGACTTTTTCTGGCTAGTGTAAATCATATTAAAGGGCTGAGTAGTATGGTTGGAACGGAGGATACCCATCGGTAGCAGAAAAAGAAAGGTGAGTTAGTTTAGAAAAATACTGGTTTATGTTTTGTGACATAAATTGTATTTTTCCGTCCCTGACGCAGCGTGGCGAGGTAAGAGCCGTCCCACAGGCACTTGCGGTAACAGTGATCACGCTACGTACGACAACTTGGGGACATAACAGAGCACACATTTCCGGTATCCAGTTAGTGTGGTGTGTGGAGGTAAAATATAGGTGATAAATTGCAGTTGATAAATGTGGTTTATTTTTTAATTGTGCTATTGCAGAGCGCGGATGTGATTTTGCTTGTTCCTCATTTGTTGGTTGGATTTAGTGAAAAATGTAATCGTTTAAATTTTAACCCAAGCGAAAGAGACGCATAAAACTGACGATTTTAAAATCAGAAGCAGTATGTGAAAAAAATAAAGAAAATAAAGAGAAGTGAACTTTTATATTTAAATTTAAAATAGTGTAATTTTCTAATTTTAGAACAAATAAAACAAACGTCTGTAATACTATTGTATAAAAGATACATATCTTATCCTTTTTTTCTTTTTTTCTTTGATTTAAAAACCATGGTTTAATATGAGCAATATCCCAAACTCCCTTATAAGGCATCCTTGTTGAAATCCATAAACGTCTCGTAGTAAATATCGGTCGTTTCGCAAAACTGTTGTTATCTTGTAAGGCCCTTTAAATTTAGATAATAATTTTTTTAGATATTCCTTGTCTTGAATCGAAATTGCTAACCATAACATAGTCACGTTCCTTATAATTCGTTGCTTTTTGACTTTTCTTATTTACGTACTTTTCATTATATGATTGCCATTTCTTTTGTTTCTTTTTAGCCTTAGTTCTTATTTTGTTTAAATTCTGTTCATTTTCAATAAAATTTTCTTCTCTGCATTAGACAACCTTCTTGGAGTATAGCAAAATGGTTTAAGATTTTCAAAAGTTTAATTTCACTTTTAACACTCGATTCCATAGGTCTTTGGAAAATTAGCTTCTAAGTTTGTGTCTTTTTGATAATTAACGTTATCCTTTACTATTTCTTTATTGGCACTTTTACAGTCCCTTTGGATTCTAGAATTTTCTTCAGTTTCATTTTAAATTTTTTCTTTTCCAAAGGTTTTGTTTAAATTTATCTTGATTTTCTCAAGATTATTACCAATTACTTCATCAACCTGTTTCTTCTATAAAAAAATTTCTGTACTTCTATTACATGACAGTTTACTTAATTGACCTGCATCTATTATGGAGGTCCTGCTTTTTTGATTTTTAAAATTGTTCATTTTTTCATCATCTATAAATTTATTTTACATATTTTTTTCATTAATATTTTCTAAATCACAAATCATTCTAATTTTAGCAAGATCCAAAAAATCTTTGCCGAATACAGCATCATGGTTCATAGACTCATCAGACACCACAATAAGGACAAGCAAAATCTTAACTTTGTTAATAATTATAAAACCATTTAGCTTTCCGTATGTTTTTAACACACTATTATTTAAACCAATTCTTCTTTACATAATGAAAAATTAAAATTTATTTCAAAATTCTGTGGCAAACTGCACCTTTTTATGAAAGTTAGCTGGCTTCCGTAGTCTATGAGCGACGTAATAGAAAAACTGTATTTATCACTTGAGTTAGAAAGAAAATCGAAATTTCTTACATAATTATCCTTTTTGTTTTCTTGAGGACTTTTTCCCTTATGCTGTGGACAATCTACGGCACGATGCGACAAATCGTTGCAAATAATGCAGGAACCCTCTTGTCCTTTGATTTCTGGCACTCCGCAGCCATATTTTCGCACGAGTTACAATTGTAACATTTAATTGTTGCACCTGCAGTACTGTTGCGACTTTTCAATTCGACTTTTTAAAAAGCTTGCATCAATAGCAGTTCGTTTGAAAAACATTGTAGATGCACTTGCGAACGTAGCTGAGAATCGGGAATTTCTTCGATCAAAAAGTCAATTAGCTCTTCTTTTTCCAAATTGACACCTTGAGCCAACGTCATTTTTGCATTGTAATACGATGTAAATATCTCACCAGAGACCCATTTACGTTGATCAAATTTTTTACGCAGTGCAAGTTTGGATTCTTTTGAGCCAAAAGAATCCAAACTTAATAAAGTTGCAATAGGCTCTACAGCATAGTTGGAATTCGAAAATAACCACACTTGAGCATTTTTCCTTAGTTTATTTGCTAGCAATACGCGGGCCAAATTTTCGGTGACAGCAAAAATATTCAACACGTTTTTAAACTGAGCTTCCCAAATTTCAAATTCCAAATTTTTTTTTTATAAATTTTTATTTTATTATTCAAATTTTTATTACAATCTGTTGCATTCAATCACACATTCAGCAAAATTGAATAACTTAAGACTAATTTTTTAATTTACTGTATTTTATGGACTACACCAAGTGGTGCAGCCATTGCCTATTAGCACAGGAGATCCGTTGTGGATTTTCTCTTCAGTCGGATGAAAGTGAAGGGGTTGGAAGTCAGTTCCGATATTAGTGGATTTGGGTGGACTTGGAGTCTCAAATGGTGCGAAGTAGAAAGCTTTTTTATTTCTTGAGTGACTGTAGGAACTTTGAGGTCACGATGGATTTGGTTGTTTGTGACATAATAAGGTGCGTTTACAATAATTCTTAGGGTCTTTGATTGGAATCTTTGATGTATTTCAAAATTGAAAGCTGCCGCAGTGCCCCACAGCTGAATCCAAACTGGTTTTAAAATTACTGAGTACAAGAGCAATTTGCTATCGATTGAGACTTTGGAGTTTCGATACAAGAAAGAGTGTAGATTTCTGAGCTTTATACCGAGTGATTTTCGCTATGTAATATACATGTGTTTTCCAGGTTCATCTTCTGTCGAGGTGCATCCCAAGGTATCTAGCCTCATCACTTTGGGGTATATTTATGTCTTTAAGTTTAACGGGTGGGCAGGAGTTTCGTTTGAAAGTAAATGTAACCTGGACTGAACTTTTTTCGTTTAACTTGATTCTCCATTTTTTTTAGCCAGTCAGTAATTTTGTTTAGCCCACTTTGGTTTTTAGAGGAAGCTAAGTGTGGGAGAGTGTCAACAGCTAAGACAGCAGTGTCATCTGCAAAGGTATCTAAGGTGACTCCTTCAGCTGATGGTAAGTCGTACGTGTGAAGTAGAAAAAGTATTGGGCCATAACACTTCATTGGGGTACGCCTGCTGAGCTTTCATGGAGCTCAGATTGTTCTTCACCTTGCTTTACGAAAAAATATCGGTGTGTAAGATAGGACTTGATTAACACCTAGTAGTTAATGGGGAGTGTAGTTTTTAGTTTGTAAAACAAGCCATTGTGCCAAACGCGTTCAAATGCTTGCGAGATGTCAAGAAACGCCGCTGTACAATATTTTTTCTGTTCGAATGCAGTGTGTACGAGTATATACTCAACAATCCTATTCGATAATGCTGTGTTTTTTCCTGTATCTAAATTGATGATTTGGAATTAACTTTCGCTCTTCTATAATTGGGAGTAGTCTTTTCAGGAAAAGGGTTTCCACAAGTTTAGAAGCAATCGGTAACAAGCTAATTGGGCGATACGATTCAACTTTATCCGCGCTCTTTCCGGGTTTGAGAATCATTTTTACTTGTGACACTTTCCATTGGGGAATTATAAAGCCAGATGTAAGTACCGCGATAAATAATTAGGTTAGATATATCACTCCTTATTCTGGAAGTTGTTTTACTATTTTTCGAGTGATAAGGTCGTACCCAGGGGCTTTTTTAACATTTAGCTTATCAATAGCTGCTTTCACTTCTGATTTGGAAAATTTACTTATGGGTAGGTCCATCTGATGAGTATTACTCAGAAGATTTTTCACTTCTTCTGATACACATGCTGGGGGCCCGGTTTCGTGTGGGGTAAATGCTCTTTTTGAGTGTCGGCCAAATCTGCCTGCTCTTTCAAAGCCATTTTTAGCCCATTCGTTATTTTCCATTTGTAAACCGGATTGGGACTTTGTGGGTCTGTTTAGATTCCTAGTTACTTTCCAGAGAGAGTATTCTGTGGCAGCTGTCGCATCAAGATTACTGAGGTATTGATGGAGTTGGGTGTTTCGTTCGTTATTAAGGATCTCTTTAAGGATGTCTAGTTTGTTGCCACTTTTTTCTTGTATATCGCTTTTCTCTCAGTTTTTCTTTTATAGGTTTGGAGATGTTTGTTGATTTTCGTTTATTCAGTGGGGGGGGAGGATGGTTGTAGTCCCATGAAGCTTGTTTCAGGCAGTTGTTGAAGCGTTCAACAGTCGCAATGATGTCTTCTTCAGATTTCAGTGATTGTTTTAAATCAATTGTGGAAGATACCATATATCGGAAGCGATTCTAATCAGTTTTGTGAATATATAGCCTACATTGGTTGGGAAGAAGGGCAAGATTGTTGTTAAGCTCGACCAGAACTGGAGAGTGGTCAGAAGACAGCTCAAAACATGGGCTACATTTAAGATCACTAAGCATGATACCTTTCGTCACACAGAAGTCAATCAAGTCGGCAATTGTTCTTACATCTGTTGGCCAGTATGTTGGTGTACCTGAAGAGACAGGGAGTAAATTTAATAAAGCTGTCGAACTTTTGGTGTAGTGAGATGGGAACCCCAGTATGCGTGCTTTGCGTTATAGTCTCCTCCAGCTAGGAATCTATTACCAAGGGTCTTAAAGAATTTCTCATACTCCTCTATTTTTATTGACAGTTTAGGTGGGCTGTAGTCTGCGGAAATTGTAATTGGCCCTTTCCAGTCATCAACAATTATATTCGTGGCTTGTATAGCTTATAATAGCTTTATAATGTTGCGTATTAATATTGCTGAGCCTGCATGAGCCTTATTATCTTGGTGTAGGGTTTGATAAAACTTAAAGTTCGGAATCTGAAAATGGCTTTTGTTGGTGAAATGGGTTTCAGATATTAGGAGTATATCTATTTCGTATGTTTTAAGGAATTTTTTAATTTCTAGTAAATGTTTTGGCAGCCCATTAGCGGCCCATAGTATGATTTTTATGGGATTGAGGATGAGCAATTCTTAGTCGTGAGGGTCACTAACAAGTTCATCATTATTGTGATTTGTTGCATGACTTGCCGGAGTAGCATTATCATTTCTCGCATTTCGTTCGGAGCTTGGGTTAATGGGTAGGACCTTTGTGTTTTCATTAGTTGCTTGTGTTGACTGTTTCAGTGCCTGAGCGTATGAAAGTACATTTTGGTTTTGTTTTGATGTACTGGGATTTACCAGAACTTCCTGTTGTTGAGTAGGATTCATGGGTAAATTGTCATTTTTCCTTAATTGTGGGTATTTCATTTTCTGCAGTTTTTATAAACTACACAACCTTTGTAATTTGCTGGGTGATTACCTTCACACAAGGCGCATTTTGGCAAAGTTTTTTTTTGTGTTTCTTCGCTTTATGTTCCAGATATTCGCGACAGAGTGACCGAGGTTTTGCAGGGCTTGGGTTATTTCATCTGTGCCTATAGATGGGTACATATTCTTGAGTACTACTCTGAAGCCTCTTTCTTGTTTTGGCTTATAGGTGAAAAATTCGGTGTTTTTAAGCTCAAGATTGTTATATATTGTCTTGTAGGCTTCTGGAGAAAATGCCTGGATTTTAACTTTCTCATTTTTTATGAGCTTTAACTCGTATGAATTTGGAGCAGCTTCAGACAATAGTTTCATTAAGGGCTATATTGGTAACTCTGTCAACAAATATTGGTGGGGGCTTAGAGACTTTTTCTTTATGTTCTGTGTTGTGGTCACATTCTTCAATTTGTGCATACATAACCGTATAATAGCAGTGCTATATATATACATATATTTCAAATGAAGTAGAACCATCATATTCCTGCACTAATTATTTAATTGTGTTGAATGTGCCGTTGGGATTAATGTAATTTTGTAGAATCGTTATTGCAGGCACATTTGGCTGTGCATACTTTTGCAATAGTTCATTCCCTTTTTCCAAAAAAAATTTTTCTTTGCGTAATAGTTCATTTTCTCTTTTTATAAATTCCATTTCACGCTCTTTGTCTAATTTACTTTGGCTAATTTAATTTGTCAACATTGCTCTGTGTTTCGCTCGCTTGCGTCTCGTCGCCACTTTCTTCGTCGTTGATCGTTACATTTTGAATAGTAGGAGTTTCGTCTTCTCTACGTTTTTCGTTCGTTTTATACTTTTGACTGCCGTTATTTGCATTATCTTCGTTTTTATTGTCCACAGCTTTGCTGCTTACATTTGAACTGCCGTTGTTACTTCTTTGTTCTTACTGTTGTTGCTATCGCTACTGCCCTGCTATCTTCACTTGCTTCAGCTTCGATCCCTTCGTTATTTTGTTGTACATGACATTGCTTGCGTTGGCGGCCTGATGATCCAGTATAGGGAAAGTACCACGATCTTCTTTTGGCACATTGTTTAAACGCTGTATTAATGCATTTTTGCTGCCTAATGAAGACAGCCCAAATTTATTTAACCACTCTTTAAACTGTGTAACTGTATACTGGCCGCTAACATCATCCATTGCGAAATACTGATTTTTAACTATTTCACAAATGATTATTTTTATTGTTTTTGTCACTTATAAGTCCATTCGGTATGTCTCGGTTGTTTGGCACTGGTGTTGAGATTGTGGGATGGTTGGACTATACCCGGATTGCTCTGATGGTATGCCGCCTTAACTGTGCAACCTTCTTCCGTTTGGGTGTGCCCACATCCTTTTCTCGAGGCATGTTTGTGGATTCTTGTGAAGTCCTTCTCTCTATACTTTTGTGGGATTCGTTCTTGGCTGCAAAGTCCGTGGCGAGTGAATTCGATCGTGCTAGTCATATTCGTCCCTGGTGGTATTTTTGTGAATGCGTTGATTTGCTCTATATCCTCTCCTTGAACTAGATTGGTGTCCTCGAACTATTTTGAAGTTCCTTGAATTTTATCGACGTCCTCTAACTAGATTGAAGCTCCTTGAGCTTGATCGACGTCCTCGAACTAGATTGGTGTCCTTGATCTAGCCTACCGCTTTATTTTCTTCGCCCAGATATTTCTTTATTTTCTTTGTTCAGCTTATTTTTTCCCGTTCCGATATTATATTCTGGAACAAATATAAAGCAGTTGAAAATTATATTTGCCCCTTTTTTAAATAAATCGAAGTTTTTTGAATTTAATTGAGTATATGTGGGAAGGCGAATTCTTGGGGATTTATCTTTCTCACATCTCCTCCCCTCTTCCAGCATGTATTCGGCTTACTGACGTGCAATTTTGGTCGGCACTCTTTGCGTTGTGGGGTTTCAATTCATCTTCGTGTCCGTTTCTCCTGTGTCTCTTTAGCTCTCTGCAAAACTTCAGCTAGTAAGTTGTGGGAATGCGCTGACCTGCAGACAAATAGCTAGAATTTGCTCCAATGTTTTGTGCACTCTCTACTATGTCCATCTCAATTACTTCTATATCAGAAGATGAGTTTGAATATGTTAATTGACTTTTATAGTGAATGTAAATATTATTCAGCGCTGCACAAACATTTATAAATTTAATGGCCTTTGCAGGAGCGTTGTATAGCTCTCTAGCACACAATATACATCTCCATCTACTTTTAAAAAGGTCGTTGCTTCGCTCTACTATATTTCTGCGTTGTGAATGGACTTCATTAAATTTTGCTCCATTTGAACCGATATCAGGTGTTCTGCAAGCAGTTAAAAGCCATGGTTCTACATGGTACACAGCATCTCCCAAATTTTTTAATTAAAATTTATTCTCAAATTTATTTGCCAATAGTTTCCCAATAGCCAAACATTTTTGCTTCCTTGCAAATAATTCTACTCCATTTCACTTTTCAACTCACTCACTTTCCAAATAAACGGTGCATGACAAGCTTCGCGATGCAGAGCTTTTTTGAAGCGATTTCTTATCTGATGTACCTGGACATGTACCTGTAAACTCTTACTCATTTTATTTGAAAATATAATGAAATAAATAAAACTTATAAGCAACACATTCATACTACAGGATACCTTCCTGTTGTACAATATGTGTTTGTTTGTTGAGGGAGACGTAATGTTCACGTGGGTCTCATCAAAACAGTCTGCAACACCTGGTATCCTGTACTAACCAACAAAAAATCTTGTGCAATTTTCCGTTGCTCTTCCTGTGGCGGCCAAGTTATCCATTGTGGGCATACTAATGTCTCCAAAATCACTAGAACTTCGGAGAGTACTTCACGGAAAGCTGGATTCGCCAAAAGAACCTAGGTAGGTAAAGACACCTACTATTTTTTGGTATACGCACTCAGCAAAAAACGCAAACAAGCGTTTCACGACGGACGGAATTCCAAATGGTTGTCTTGACGATGGTAAAGGTGTGGAAGGCAAACCCAATATATATTTAAACGCCCGTTTGTTCACTCTGTAATATTGCTGAAATTTAAAAAAAACATCCACATTTATTAAAAATGGTCTTCTAGGAAAGTGTGTCAATCTTACAAAGGTTAGCGTATCTCCAAATAATTGGACTGGTCCCTTAAATGCCTTCGAATTGCTCGCTCCTGAATAATTTCCTCTTCACACAAAAGTCATAGCGCTATACTATGCACATTTTTGAAATTTTTTTATCTTTATGCTTTAAAATATGAGTATTTTGAATTTTTATTAAATTTTTAATACTTTTGCACTTTTATTCTCAGCTGTAAAAATTTAAAAAGGAAATCTTATTCGGACGAAATATTTGAAGAGGGCGGAATTCCCTATAAATCTGAATGCCTGCATGCTTATATTTTGGAGAAAAGAACAATATGTGTAAAAGAGTGTAAAAAAAATAAAAATTATGACAAATAGAAAAAAGGTATATTTAATAACATTTGGAAGAAATTAGTCATCAGAGGAGTCCACCTTTGTTGCCTGCAAGAGCATCCCCATTTTCGGAACCATTTACATTGGGAAATTGAGATAATTTTATTTGATCATTTTTTATTTATTTTGATAAATTTAAGTCGTTAATAAATAATGATCTATATAATTGCACATTATTACGAATAAGTCATTGCTAATAGTAATGATCGTTTCACGCTAGACCAATTCTGTTACGGTACTGTAGTAGGCCCTATTCAATGTGGTTTTCTAATTCGCAAGTTTATTAGGCAAAGGACCACAGGAGATGCGTTTGATTTACTAGCGCATAGCTCACTAAGCACTCTGTCAGATTTATATGCGCATTTAGATAGAACATACAAACAACAAAAGTCGTACGACTATCTCATACGGGAAATTCAGGAATCCATTCAGAAACGCGGCGAAGACCCGAGAGCTTGGATTCGAAGCCTTATGTCTCTGGGGAACGCTGCTGAGACGGAAGCCAACAGGTAGTTTCCAATAAACATTCCAGCATACAAGGCTCAAGTATAACGGGTTATGATTTCTGTATTCAAGGCAGGCCTAATAAATACGGACTTAGCAAATTGAACACTTAATCTAACGCAGAGAAGTATGGTAGAGTTAGTTGAAGCGGTCACCTCGGCAGAAGCTGCAATTCAGCATCGGGCTACGGCAGGTGGAATCTGCTGGACAGATACACCTGTAGATGCAGGGGTGGCATATTACAATAATTTTTTTTTTTTTATTAACGAATCTTATAATATATACAGAAACGTTGCACCTAGTAAATACTGGTAATACTAACTAGCAACTTTGTTCGAATAAATTAAACAATTAAAAGAAAAGCGTTAGTATTTTATGTACATGCTAACGTATAACATATAAATAAAATATCGGCTACTCGAGTTTCATTAGGTCTGACACTGTTTTCCGTTTTTGCCGCCTACGCTGTGCAGTCATCAGGAGTAAACTGGATGCTGCAACGTTGACATGCGATTTCAGTCGCTGTTTGTGAGAAATTGCAAATTTTTTTGTCACATTAGTGACAGTTGGCATGCCAAGATCATGACGGAGATCGCTATTTCTAACATAGTATGGTGCATTAACAATACATCGCAGCACTTTATTTTGAAAACGTTGGATAGTGGCAATGTATATTTCACTAGCACATCCCCAAAATTGGATGCCATAGGTCCAGGTCGGCTTCAGTATTTGTTTATACACCATTAGTTTGTTGTGAATTGACAGGGTAGAGTTTCTGCCAATAAGGTGGTACAATTTGTTGAGTTTCAGGTCAAGCTCCTCTCGTTTTTTCTTTACGTGAGCTTTCCAGCGCAATTTGGCGTCGAGTGTAATACCCAGGTATTTGGCTTCGTTGACATGTGGGATTATTAACTCATCCATGAAAAACGGTTTGTAAGGTACATTTTTCAGTGAAAAAACTATATGCGCTGATTTGATTTTGTTTAACTTAATGCGCCATTTCTTAGCCCATGAAGCAATACAATTAACAGCCCCTTGCCGCTTCTTCGATAGTGTTACCTGTAGCCAGAACACCAGTATCGTCCGCAAATGTTGCGGTTACTTGCTGATTTGCTGTTGGTAGGTCGTATGTATACAGGAGGTATAGCAGAGGCCCCAGGATGCTCCCTTGCGGTACACCAGCACTAATTTTTTTCAAAGAAGAATGGGCGTTTTCGTACTTAACACTAAAGTACCTGTCATCAAGGTATGATGAACGCACCTCGCAATATTGCATTGGCAACAATGTCCGCAGCTTTTGTTATAGACCTGCATGCCACACCTTATCGAAAGCATGTGAAACGTCTAGGAAGAAGGCGGAACACACTTTTTTCCCTTCCAACGCATTTTCGACCATATTCACAACTCGGTGGATTTGATCAGTTGTCGAATGATTTTTCCTAAAACCTAACTGGTGAGCGGGAATCAATTTTTTATTCACAATTATTGGCATTAAGCGCGTTAAAAGCAATTTTTCAAATAGTTTTGACAATGCTGGCAGTAAGGATATTGGCCTATACGATACGTCGTTGAGTGATTTCCCTGGCTTGGGTAACATGATTACCTCTGCGAATTTCCAATATATAGAAACATGAAGCACATATTAATTAAAGCAGGCAGATAAGAGACGCAATTATTGGGCAGTTTACGAAGAACTTCCGTCGTTATTAAGTCAAATCCTGGCGCTTTTTTCGTTTCATTTTATGAATTTGCTTACCAACTTCTTCGGGAGTTACTTGAGTAATGTGGGTATCGCACTCTAGGCGACCTTCATTAATAACTATTTCGTCATTTCCTTCATTTGGACTAAAGGTCTTTTCAAGATGTTCAGCTAACAACTTTGCTTTTTGTGCGCTTGTTTTGGCCCACAGTGTATCGTTGATTTTAACTGGAGCACAGTGTTGTATTGGCTTGCTGAATGATTTAGCCGCCTTCCACAAAGAGTAGTCTGTGGTCTTGTCAGCTGTAAGATCCATCAGAAATCGATTAAATGTGTCATTATTGAATGACTTGATTGCTGTGTGTAGATGTTTACTGGCTAAGTTTAAATTCGATTTGATTGCTGGAGATCTGGTTTGTTCCTACGTTTCCGTAGCTTCCGTTTCTTTGCAATTAAGCTCTTAATAAAAGGTGGATATTTTTTCCCGTGGAGTCGTAGTGTGGGCGTACTATTCCACGCTGCCATCTGTATTTGCTGTGTAAAGTGGAGTACCGCATCATCAAGTTGCTCACTGGTAACAATAGAATCAAACTTGGCTAATTGTTCTAGCTGCACTTCAAAGTAATTCCAGTCAGTACAAGCATTTACTAACGTTGATGTGCGTTGATTTAATGTTGGGGTTTGGGAAATTACCAATTGCACCGGCGAATGGTCAGAACTCAGGTCAAATCCTTCAGTGATAGTTAAATGCGCTGCAGGAATGTTTTTGTAGACAAAGAAGTCAATTAAGTCTGGTACTTTTCTAGTATCCGATGGCCAATATGTTGGTTTACCAGTTGAAATTGAATTACAACATGTACGCTGCTTGGCTTTGAATAATTCTCTTCCTTTTGTCGTGGTGAGCCTTGAGCCCCAAAACGTATGTTTTGCGTTGAAGTCGATTCCAATTATAAAACGACCATGGAAACGATTAAAAAGAGACAAATAGTCTTCATATTTCAACTGGTGGACTATATAGAGCAGTTAGAACCAGTGGTTGTTTGGAAGTTTCAACGGAAAAGGATGTGGTTTGAAACTCATTTATGCAGATTTGGTCTTCCAAGTGATGTTTAATGGAGCTTTTGATTATGACTGCGCTACCACCCCTTGCACAATTGTCAGGATGTATTGTATGGTAAATCGCGTATTTTTTAAAGGACACATGCGATTGCTTAGGAAAATGAGTTTCAGCAATTAAGCATATATCAATATCTTCATTGTTAAGCACGACTTCCAGCTCATTTTTGAGTTTGGCTAAACCATTTGCGTTCCATAAAATCAGTCTTAGACAATCAGTCATTTAAAAATTGCATGTTGTGCTCCAGGGCTCCCAAGCGCAATTCCAATGCTTTGAACACTTTTTCCTGGCGGTCTAGCTTTGCCAACATTATTGATAGCACATATGGGGCAAAATTGGGAGCAGAGCGTTTTGTTATTTGAGCATAGCTTGCTTCTTTAGTACTCGTAGATGGTCCAATTTTGGTGAGGACATTTTTTGACGTAGCAAATTGATTATTATCGCGATCCTTCGTTTTAACAAAAGTTGTCTTCTTCGATCTGATTTTTTATAATTCTTTCGCAGTTACACAGCCACGATAATTTGATGGGATACTTTCATTAGTTAACAACTTCGTAACAGCCCGATAGTCAGAAGAGTCAAAATTTATTACTCTGTATACACCATTATTAATAAGTTTCACAAAGAACTTGTTTTTTATAGTTGCAATAAGCTGGGTATATAATTTCTAAAAATCATTTGTACTGTTGACTACAATTGGAGGAGATCGAGCTATTTTAGTAGTAGTAACAGTCACTTTAGCACTTGAAACTGTAGGTCCACTTTGTGTGATCACTTCCGGAGAGGTCTCTGCCTTCCGTTTTTTGGTTGTTCTTTTCTTTTTGAGGATCCAGTCCGTCTCTCTGGCTAGTTTTAGAATGCATGCAGTGGAATTGGAAGGTATCCCGGCAGATGGGATAATTGGGCGCGATAATCTTTTGGTCCGCACGATAATAGGGAAATAGTAATCGTTTTATGATAGGAATAAGAATAGGATCCTAACACTTCCATTGGAGTCATGGCAGGAAGGAACCGTGAATAGGGTTAAGATTCTAATCTGTCGTGGAATTTAAAGCGCTCCTCAAAATTTTTATAGTTTTAAAATATATTTTATATTAGCTGTTAAATTATGTGCGGTGTATTTATATATTCATAGTGCACTATCGTTAAAGTTTTTTACTTAAGCGGTAAAGTTGTTGGATTGTGATACACGGCTGTGTCAGATAAGTGCAATAACATTGTACCTGTGAATTTTGTTGTTGTACTTTATTTTTGTTCTAAATATTCTAAAATTTTCCATTCTTTCACAGATTTTATTTCAATTACTTTTGCTTCGTCATTTCCTTGTGCCTTTCAAACTTTTCTGCTAGAATTGTTTGACAGGTAGCGTGGGTTCGGTCCTCTGATATTTGTTTTTGATTAAAATTTTTGTGTGCTGCTTTTAGGTACTCTTAGTTTCATTTTTATTCCATCTTACCATAACGCCCGGTTTTTTGTTAAATATTTTCTCTATAGATTTATATTTATATTTTTGGCTGTGATTCAAATTGCCTTAGAATTCTTCTTTTTTAGATTTGAAATTTCATTGCTAAAATTTTTTTTGTAATGTATTGCACTAAGAAGGGCTGCAACGTTACAGATTTGTCACAGCGCTTTGTAGTGTGCTGGCTATGTGACGATGCTGAGAACCTTAAGTGTGCTGGCTTGGGTACTCGACAACATCAATGATGGTTAGGGTATTCTCTGGTCTTACCATAAATGTCGTGATTCCGTTGTTGATTTCTTCAATATGTTTAGAGTTTTTGTCTATTCCGGCTGAAATTAATCTAGTAGTATTCATCCCTTTTCCGAGATTAGAATCTTCTAAGTCTGTTGTGAGCAAAATATATGTAGCATTGCTTCATCCTCTTTTTCAACTGTAAGTCTAGTTAATTCGGTTGGTATCTGTGGAGGATAAAAGGATAGTTGGGAAAAAATTAATTGTAGTAGTCGCGATGAAAGCTGTATTTGTCTCGAGACTATCTGCCGTTAACAACGGAGGTCGACATACGATTTCATATCAAATCTAGTATTCCCCCATCTTCTAAAGCTAACTTGAAAATATGTAAGTTTAAGTTTAAATTTGTTAGGTATACCTCATCTTTCAAAATTATGGTACCAACTGACTTATTTGAAACTGTTGGTAGCCCAAAATTGTGGCCTCTGAATGCAGTGAATATGACTCACGTTCACATCCTAAACTTGCAAACCCAGCTTCAAAAAGCTAAACACCGATACTGATATATTATTGTTATACCAAAACGTACGGGGTTTGAACACAAAGCTTCCAAACATTTTGCTAGCCAGTTCAGCTTTCGTTCATGATGTAATTGCATTTTCGGAAACATGGCTTCGCCCATGTACCCTTTCGTCAGAGGTTTTTGCTCCTAATTTCATAGTATATAGGAAACAAAGGCCTCTGTTTCTTCAATGTCTCCTCTAGGAGGGGGGCTACAATTGCAGCAAGTACTGCCCTGTTGTCGGAAGAATTAGTATTCTTGGACGCTGTTAGTATTGAAATATGTTGGTTTCAAATCGGAATTGCAAACGTGAATATTTGTGTCCGGTACGTATATCGCACCGCGATCTTCCCCGGAAATATACCAGCTTCACTTAGATGTTATCTCCTTATTGGATAAGAATTTAAAGCCAAATGATAAAATCCTAATTTTGGTTGATTTTAATTTGCCAACTCTGTGTTTGGAACATTCAAATGACTCTTCCCATTTTCAAATGATACTGAGTTTATAAACACTATTTTCAGTTTAGGCCTCTCGCAGATAAATTCAATTTATATTAAGATGGGTAGACTTCTTGATCTGGTCTTTGTGTGAAGAAATGATATTTATTTCAATTTCCTCTGTTGATCCTTTGGAGTTTCCTGAAAGCCCTCAACATCCAACGTTGGAAGTATCTGCCAGATTGCCTTTATTAACGTCAAGTTGTGTAGATCATTTACCTGTCGAATCTTTTGATTATAAGCGGGCTGATTTGAATAAATTGAAGGAGTTGTTCAATCGTACTAACGGGTCTGCTCTTTTGGAGATATCCTCTCCTCAGAGCCCATGCGAGATTAATAGTGTAGTGGTTTTGTTGAATGCATTCGAGCAATGTATTCCTAAACGTCTGGGTGCTGCTTCTTCCTCCCCAATTTGGTTTTTTAATAGGCTCTGCAGGATACGTAACTTAAAATTTCAATATTATCGGAGATACAGACTTTCAGCTAATGTAGCCGATTTAAAGTCCTATATATCCATAAGATAAAAGTCTCAAAATCTTTCCAAATAAGCTTATGATACTTATTTGACTAAAGTTAAATTCAACTTAAAAGTTGACCGTAAATCATTCTGGAACTTTATAAATTCATAACGTAAGACTAGTTCGCTCCCGTTTTCGATAAAGTATACTGACAATGTCTCCAGTGATGATTTGGGTATCTGTAATTTTTTCACTGCAACTAATTAAATAGATAAATAAAAAAAAATAAGTAATAAATAATAAATAATTAATAAATTAATACAATAAGAA
This sequence comes from Clusia tigrina, assembly GCA_920105625.2. Classification (NCBI taxonomy): domain Eukaryota; kingdom Metazoa; phylum Arthropoda; class Insecta; order Diptera; family Clusiidae; genus Clusia; species Clusia tigrina. The sequence goes on along the minus strand of OV050030.1, from coordinate 311,424,135 downwards.
ATTAAAAGAATACTGACAGAAAAGAAGAATAAAAGATATATTTGATTATTTCCAAGGGTAAAATTTACAGAGCTCTATGTCAGCTCTCAACAAAAATACTGGAACACTAAATACTTAAACTCACTAATCGCTGCCACGCCTCTCACAGCAGAAGGCAGCGAATTCCAGATCCTGATAGCATTAATGAAAAAGTATCCAGTTGAATTAGAATAGGCAAATTTAGGTATTATCATGCACCGACTTCTTTTTGATTGGCTCTGCTGAAGATTCTCAAAGATATAAATAGGAGTTCTCGTGATAATCAGCTTGTGAAGAAAAATACAATTTCGGATCCGTAACTAGTTCTCAATACTGCATCCAAGAACATTTGTCTTCCAGGAAGTTGTATGGTCAAACCTACGTAATCCAAACACATTTCGTGTGGCATAGTTAAACACAACTTGTATTTTATGTAGGGAGTTTGACTCCAACTTACTATATACAAGCTCTGAATAGCAAATTATCGGTACAACCAGCTGCTTAACCAACATTCTCCTAGTCTCGACGGGGGTAAACTCTGCTGACATCCGTAACTGTCTCAGCACAAAAAAAAATTTTTTCACAATACTATTTACTTGATCAGTGCAAGTGAAAGAAGAATTAATATGAAAGCCCAAACTACATGATCTCTCAACGAATTTCAGCTGAGCGCCACCAATATATATCAAAGGAAGTTTGTCCAATTCTACTTTCTTCTTCGAGATTGGTAAAACATAGGATTTTAATGGATTTAGGAAGAGCTCATTTCTTTTTGACCAATCAAATATAGAATGTAGATCTTCGTTCATTTTAAGACTCAAGTCATCAATATACTCCATGCGCCGAGAAAGATAAATCTGTAGGTCAGTAGCATATGCATGTATATTTACGTATTTACACACCGAGAATATGTCATTTGAAAATATAGTAAACTGGAGTGGGCCAAGAATCGATCCCTGTGGAACACCCGAAAAAACATGCATATAATCAGAATAGATATTGCCCACCTCTACTCGCTGCATTCTCATTGTTAAATAACTATTTAAAAGGCCAACTGCACTGTCACAAAACCCATAGTACCGCTTTAATTTTAAACAAAGCAATGAATGATTAACGCTATCAAAAGCCTTGGAGAAATCCAGGAGACAAAGACAAGTAAGAAGACTTTGGTCATAGATTTCCCGAACATCATCCATAACCTTAACCATAGCAGTCGCACAACTGTGCCCCGATCTAAATCCAGACTGCAATGGAGAGGAAAGATTGTTTTGATGAAAGTAACCTCAAATTTGCTCAGCCATGAGTGATTCACAAACCTTTGATAGAGATGGTAAAATACTAATAGGTCTAAAATCACCTGGTTCCAATGCAGAGGATTTCTTAGTTACTGGAATAACGATACCACTTTCCAAGCACTAGGAAAGCACGAAGTCGTAAAGCAATGATTAATAATGTGGGTCAAGGGACTAAGAATAAATGGTAATATAATCTTAAGAAACTTAACCGGCAAGCCATCCTCACCAATTGCATTTGACTTAACCCTCATCAGACATCGCCCCACATCAGCCTCAGGGACACAGCAGAACTGAAAAGTAGACGGGGCAGAACAAAATATTCCAAGAGCAGGCTGAGAAACCGAGCCACATGATCCCGGAGAAGCAAAGGCATCACACATAATGCTGGGATCCAACTTGCAGATAGTATTATCACTTCTACGCACTCCAAGGTTCCTCAAATTCCTCCAAAGTAGCTTGGTAGGAAGGCAACTTTTCAACTTGGAATTGTAAACATTTCTTTTGGATTGACGAACAATAAATACAGTTTTATTTCAAGCAATCCTAAATCGATTCCAATTATCCACAGTAGGCTTATTTTTCCATTTAGCATGCAATTTATTTCGATTCCTAATGGCTAATTTAACTTGCTTAGAGTACCATGGACAAGAAATATTCTGAATTGCCACTGAACGAATGGGGACTTATTGATTAAAAATTCTGTAAATGCAACCTACAAACAAGTCCAACTTATCATCCACAGAGGTTTGACACCAGCATTTATCCCAATGCACCCGACACATCTCACAGAATAGTGATTCGTAATCAATAGCATCAAAGTCACGATATGAAAAAAAAACCGGCAGAGCATCACGGCACAGTGTTATGTTTCAGGTACAAAAAATGAAATCATGATCGGAAATAAAAGAGATTTGATCAAAAAAAACTAATCAATGAGACATCAGATACCAGAAAGAAATCAAGCAAACTAGGGTTGACATTATTTCCATAACGAGTAGGTACACCCGAGTTTACTACAAATAATCCAGCAGTTGCTACAAGCTCATATAATTTATTCCTTGCACTACTATCACACAGCAGATTCACATTGAAATCGCCACAAATCACAAAGCGATCATAATCAGCCAAATTATTGGACAGCTCAGAAAAATAAAGTTCAAGTTGATATGCTCTATTAGGGTTATATACACAGGATAGAAACATTTTTGTACCTCCACTACAAATTTTAACATTCAAAAATTCAATGTCACACCCATTAGACAAGCTTAACAACTCAATATTTAGGTAAGTTTTGCAATATATTGCTACACCACCCCCTCTCTTATTCAGCCTATCACTCCTTACTAACTTGTAGTCTTTAATGCCATAATGGGAATCCAAAACATCATCCTGAAACCATGTTTCCGAGACACATATAACATCCACTAAAGAGCCCTCAAAAATATATCTCAAGTAATCTAATTTCTCTGAATTCAGACTCCTAGCGTTAAGATGCACAATATTGAGACCCCAAGGCTGCCTGCACAATATATCAATGAGAACTTTATGATTTTCATTAACACCATCCGCACTGTCACCGATACCACCCACAACAAGTGGAAGCCAGGCTTAGGACTGCAAGTTCAAACATTAAATAGTAAACCATAGCCATAAGGTTTATAAAAAAAATTAAAAAAATTTACCAATAACCATATAACTTTACAAAATACATAATACACATAAAAATAATAGAAAGAAGAGATAAGAAAGAATGAGAGAGAGCATACAAAAAGAATAAAAGAAAAAACAAAAAACCAAACAAACAAAATGTATAGAAAGAAGTGGAAGAATAGATATAGCTATATGAAATGTAAAGAGTTAAAAATATATAAAAGAATAAAGTAATAAAAAGAAGAAAACTTATAGCTAAGTTTGAAATAAACATAAGGAATGACGGAAAAGACAACATTATTGTAATTTAGTAGCTGCTGGTGCGCCAATGGGCGAATCCACGGCCTCTTTGCTCGTAACAGTTTCGCTTCAGAATCTCGGTTCACTCGAACATATACCATACCTCGCATGGAGAATGCAGAAGTCAACAGCCGCTGCCGCCTCAGTCTCGATGCATACTGCATAATTACCCGATTGCTCTTAGTTAGGCTCTCATGTACTCCCATTTTGAGATTGGCTACGGTTCGAGCGCAGACGGAATACTTCCCGAACCCGCGGCGAGTCACATTTGACCGATTGACAGATTTTATTAAATGTATCACCCAATCTCTCACTCTCGGTCTCAGGTATTCCATTAATTAATATATCCGTTGAGACAGCATCACCTTCAAATTTTTCCAATTGGGATTGCAGAGAGTGCACATTTGACTTCAGTGTTTTAACCTCCGTGATGGATCGCTCAATTGCCGACACTCTAGACTCAATTTGCCTAAAATCTCTCTTGTGCTAGTCTCCAGGCAGAGTCGGTCAAAACCATAAACTCCTGGCTCCGTTTGTGTTGCCTATGTGTCCCAGGGAGAGTCGTTCAAAACCATAAACTTCTGTTTCTGCCGCGTTTTATGTATTGTTAATACTATTCATAGTCACTACTGGTGTCTGTGGGAGCGTGGTGCGTTGTATATTTACTGAACGATGCTGGACCGGGCCACTCCGCTTATATAATGAAAGCCATAGGATCAGTGCTTGTTGTTAATGTGGTCCAGTTGTCCATGAGCCACCTTCAACTTCTGCTTGTCAACCGCCTTGTTGTAATACCTCTAGTTGTTCAGCAGAGCTGTTGCTTGCAGTAGTGTGACCTGACCGCTGCCGTTGGTTGTCGTGTTATTGTTATTGCTAAAACATTTCTTCGTACTCTGCCTATTTACAGCTTTGCGTTTGCGATCGGTTAGCGTGTGTGTGGTGCGCTCTTGTTTTCCTCTGTGTTTCGCCTTCGGTCGCTATAGTGTTGTTGTTGTTGTTGAAATATTTGTTCGCAATCCGCCTGCTTACTGCTCTGTGTTTACGATCGGCTCGCGTATGTGTGGTGCGCTCTCGTTTTCCTCCGTGCTCCGCCTTCGGTCGCTATAGTGTTGTTGTTGTTGCAGAGATTGGTTTGCACTCTGCCTGCTTGCTGCTTTGCGTGTGCGATCGGTTAGCGTGTGTGTGGTGCTCTTTCGTGTTTCTCTGTGTTCCGCCTTCGATCGTTGTAGTATTGTTGTTGTTGTTGCGATAAATATTTATTTGTACTCCGCCTGTTTACTGCTTTGCGCTTGCGATCGGTTGGCGTGTTTCTGTTTCTCCGTGTTCCGCCTTCGGACGCTGTACTGTTGTTGTTGTTATAAATATTTATTTGTTCTCCATCTGCTGAATGCTTTGTGTGTGTTTCTCTCTCGATTTTCTCCGTGTTCCGCCTTCGGTCGCTGTAGTGTACAATATAACACTTTACGCTTCTGAGATAATTAAAACCGTTTCGCTTATTGATCCGATCGTCTGTGCGTAAATGTTTTGTTATACTTGTATACTGTCTTTGTTGTTGCATTTGGCATGGGAGGTGGTTACCTTTTTTGGGCTGCGAGATGTTGTATGTTGTATATGAGTTGTGTGTGCGGAAAATACTTTTAGTATTTTCCGTCTTCACAGTACATATATATATATATATATATATATATATATATATATATATATATATATATATATATATATATATATATATATATATATATATATATACTCGTATATGTATGTATACGAGTATATAAAAATTAATGTTTGCTTGTTAGTGACGCTAAGGCTAGAGAACGGCTGGACCATTCTTGATACCATGTTCAGAGGTTGTTTGTTGTGGATCTGGGAAGGTTTAGAAATAAAAAAACCTTTTACTTTTCCTGAAGAAAAGTCGGAAAATTTAAAAAATTCCAAAAAGGACTTTTTTCCATACAATTTTTTTTTTCTTTCAAATTTTTTTTTCCAATTGTTTCTTGCAAATCTATCGATCTCAAAACATTCGGAAAAGTCGGAAAATTCGGAAAATTCGAAAATTAGAAAAACCCAATCTCTCTTTTTGTTCTCATTTTTTTTTGTATGTGCTGTAAGCACTGACTGATACACCAATCAGGACTTTCGGATGATCGGAATATTCAATATCAGCCTCGTACTCGAATGCGAGGCGAAGGAACAAAGCGGATGTAAATACTCGATGTACTTGTTGGCGTTGTCGGCCATTTGCTCTTTGTGTGCCAATGAGGAACCGGCGCGCTTGTCTCCATTCCAATTGTCATTGTTGATTTCGTTCAGCTTGTGATTAAAATTAACGCGATTGCGACATGCTCACACGCACATTTTCGTTATCTTGTTGGATTTGTTCATTTGTTCTGTCTGTTCTAATATTTATCATATTTGTTGCTTTATTCATTCGGCGGTCAAAGCCAGCCCCTTTGCGTCTTGCTACCATTATTCATTGTAACATACACACAAATAGATCAAATTGTTGTACTTGCTGATGAAAAGCGGTATGCTGCTAATGTATTTGTTCTTTTAGTATTTTACTAGCCTTTCACAGTCCAAAACACGTATATATTTCTTGTAAATAAAAATAAATCGAGCAAAACTTTGCACGTACTTCGCTGTGATTCATAACAAATACAGAGTGAATTGTCAAAATGACGCGACACTGCGCGTCATTAGGTCCGTGAACTCGCCCTGACGTTTTTTTCGTGTAATTTGTACAAACTGTCAAACGATCAGCTGTGAAGATACACACATTTTTTTTTGTTTAAAATAAATCAGAGAATTGGAGGATGATGAATGCAGAGAAAGAAAACAGTTTTACATGAAAGTTATACGAAACACCAAACGAAAGCACCTGACAACTTCACGTCAATGAACGACGGTTTATGTTTCAAATCCCAGTGCTGTAGGGAGAAAGCTTTCAGAGCCAAAAAAAATTAGGGTTGTATGGGAGCTACCCCGCTCATTTTTTTACAGTAATGTCGAATTGATAGCATATGACTTCGATTTAAATCCCAGTGCTGTAGGGAGAAAGATTTCAGAGATAGCGAGCAGCTAAAATTAGCTCCATCATTGATCCCGCTCATTTTACAGTAACGCCGAGTGAATGGTTCCAGAGATAGAGAGCAAGCAAATTAGAGTTGTATGGGTGGTACCCCACCCGGTGGGGGTAGGAGAGTGCAAAATACATTCCACGAGAATTGTGTATAGATATATATATATATATATATATATATATATATATATATATATATATATATATATATATATATATCTATATATTAATATATATATATATATATATATATATATATATATATATATATATATATATATATATATATATATATATATATATATATATATATATATATATCTATATATTAATATATATATATATATATATATATATATATATATATATATATATATATATATATATATATATATACACAATTCTCGTGTAAAGTATATATACAAATAAATACATATATATATATATATATATATATATATATATATATATATATATATATTTTTTTTTTTTTATTTATTAATTATCTAATTACAATTAGAATTATAATATTAAAAAAAGCACTAGCTGCCAGGGCTATCGGCTTATGTTAACATTTATATTTTACTCATTAGGTTAAGTAGAGAAAAATATTGGAAAATTATTTTGACGTTGGATTCTGACGGAATAGCAAGAAACTCAGTTGGATTATTATCATGAAAAATGGAGTGCCGGATTGATGATAGTGATGAACATTGAGTAAGGATGTGGGAAATAATTAGTGGGTAGCTATTGCAAAAGTGACATAATTGTTGCAGCTCTTCAGTTATAATATGCAGATGTGTAATTTTAGTGTGTCCTAGCCTCAGTCGGATGAAGCTTTTGCACATACTAGTTGTAGATGTAGCGGGAAGGTTTATGTTGTTCCAGTTGGGGTTGACGGTTTTGTATGGATGGCTGTAATTTTCCCAATCTTGCTTGATTTTACGAAGAATTTGGGAACAGGCCATTTTGCTCGTGGATTTATTGGAGAGTGCCATATAAATGTGCAAAGGTGACTTAGCTGCAAACTTCGCAGAGGCGTCAGCTTGTTCGTTCCCGAGAATTCCCACGTGACCAGGAACCCACATTAGCTTCACTTTATTGCTCATTTCGATCAGAAATTGCTCTAGTAAATTTATTAAGTTAATCTTATTATCAATGTTTTTTGATGCCGTAAAGATTGATAGGCTGTCTGTACATATAATAAACTTTCCTTTTTTGCTTTTTACAATATGTAAACATGATAGAAGCCCTTGCAACTCTGAATCGAAAATTGAAGCGAATGGAGGAAGCAGACCATTAGATAGCGTATTGCCATTTGAATCAACAACTGCAAAGCTGACAGCGTTTTCAATTTTGGATCCATCGGAGAAAAGAAATGTCCAGTTTTGTTGTTGAAAAGGCTCTATGGATAAACATTGCTTGAAGTATTTTCCTTTCTAAATTTGGACATTTGGTTGATAAAAGATTTGTTGTCCAGTATCCATGGTGGGAAATTGAGTTTTGGAAGTATCAAAAGCCTTTTCGAAGTCAATTGATAGTATAGAAATATGATTTTTAGCGGAAAGGCTTTTACAAATTAAATGATCGATGTATAATAGAAATCAATGTTGCTATAGCCAGGCTTAAACCCTACCTGGGATATATTCAGTGAATTTGTGGAAGTGAGAAACCACATTAGTCTTTTGGAAACCATTTTCTTCAACAACTTACCTATACAAGGTAATAAAGGAATAGGTCTATAACTTGAAATCTGGTCAGCAGTTTTGAATGGCTTTTAAATTGGTATGATTATTGCTGTTTTAAAGCTTTGAGGAGTTCTTCCAGATTTAAATATATTGTTGTAGAGAACAAGAATTCTTACTTCAAGTACCTGTGGACAATAACGCAACATCTGATACGTTATCTTATCAAACCTTGGCGAAGATCCTTTTACATGATTCTGGACCGCTGACAATTCATTGACGTTAAAATCTACCTCAAGAAATTTCGCTTTGTTACTGCCGCACATATGGGCTTCTGCTGCAAGTACAACACGTTTTTGTTTGTCTAAACTGAGTTGGAAGTTAAGAGTTTTGTGAACATTGAGATTAATATTCGGCAAAGTTGGAAAAAATTAGCAGATGGTCCGAAATAGTTGAAAAATTGTGGAGAATGAAGTGTAAATACCAGTCAATAATCTTATATTATGCCAAATGATTGCTGTAGGAGTATTTGGATGAAGTCTTTCGGTAAATTTCGCAAATGAGTTTCTTTCTGATTTTCTGTTTTCTTTATAAAACCATGCATTCTTTTTTCTGTATTATATGATATGAATAAGAGAATTAGATTTTCGTAATTTATACCAAGCTGCAAATTTAGTTCGGCAGACCCCCAAGGAAAACTTTATTAAAATTTAATTGAAATTAAAATTTGAAAATGGTCACTATTATGGAGGGCGCACAATATCATCCAGTTATCGAGCAGCACTAACTGGGGAGAACATAATGTTAGGTCCACATTTTGAGACTGCCATGCGTGGAAAAGTGTGTAGGAGTTCCATCATTGAGAATGACCAAGTCGTATGTTAGGACAAAATCTTCTATGATTTGTCCTCTTAAATTGTGACTAGGGGAGCCCCAAAGTGGACTTCAACCGTTTAGATCGTCTAGAAGTATAATAGTGGTATTAATATTGCATATAAGTTCGATATGATCGCTACAATAAATGGATTGACAAGGGGGAATATATCGGGGTTTTCAATAAGAGCGGTACAAAAGTTTTTTTAAATAAAACAAAATCGGTTTTAGATATCAATGAAATTCTTTATTCCTGTGAAGGTACGTTCGATGCATTATGTATTGAGCTCGATTTCTTTTGCATGGCCACCACGGGCACGCTTGCAGAAGTCCAGACGCTGAACCCAATTTTCAACGGTTTTCAAGCATAAATCGGCCGATACTGCTGCAATTTCACGTTCGATATTCGTACGAAGTTCATCAATCGTCGCTGGCTTGTTGGCATAGACCATAGACTTGACGTAGCCCCACAGGAAATAATCTAACGGCGTCAAATCGCACGACCGAGGCGGCCAATCGACTGGTCCATTGCGTGAGATAACACGTTCACCAAACTTGGTTTGCAGTAAATTGTTTATGGCATTCGCTGTGTGGCTTGTGACGCCGTCCTATTGGAACCACATGTCCCTCAAGTCCACATTATCCAATTGGGGCCAAAAATATTCGGTTATCATTGAATGGTAGCGATTCGCATTCACAGTAATGTGCCGGTCTTTATCATCACGGAAGAAGTACGGCCCAATGACGCCGCCGGCCTATAAACCGCACCAAACCGTAATTTTTTCGGGATGCAATGATGACTCATGGAGTACGTGTGGATTGCTGTCTAACCAATAACGCATATTTTGCTTATTGACGAAGCCATTCACCCAAAAATGAGCCTCATCATAAATTGGAAGTAGCGAATTTCCGAATTTCGGTAGTAAATTTTAATAATTTCGACTCGTTGTTGGCTCGTATATCTTTGCATGATAAAATGGCAAACCTTAGTGAAGAGAAATGTCAAAAGAGCGGGAAAAAATATGGCGTTGTTTCTTTTGAAAACCCTTTATATAGAAAAAACTGTAATTGTGAAATTTATATTTATTTCAATAGCCACAAAAATTAGGTTGGATTGAATTTGAATAAGTTTGTGAGGAATGCTATGGTGCACGAGAATACCAGCACCTTGTTTGGAAGTGCTTTTACATGGAAGATTGTAAAAATAACTTTGATATAGTTTAGGAGAAAATGCAGTACCATGAATATGGGTTTCTTGAAGGCATAGGAAGTATGGTTTGAATGTATTTGACAGTATTTCTAACACTCCAATTCTGTGCAGTTGATAATTTCACCATCTTGCTTATTTAACAAGATTGAATAATTATCAAACTTAAGGTATTCCATGCCAAACTAAAAAAGGTATTTTCTTGCATAATTGTCAAAATACTATATGCTCTTGACAAATTAAACAGCTGCTTTATTCAAATATTTTGATTACTCTGTGAAGTTGTTAATTGTTATATTAAAATGGAAGAAGACATTTTATTATTATTATTATTATTATTATTATTATTATTGAATGAAGAGGAAAATGAAAGAATAAAAATTTGGCGCGTTATTTAAGCTTAAGGGATGCCAGCGGGCAATAATTGGAACTCGCCCATGAGCAAGTCGTCATTTTCAAGAAGTTTTCGGGCTATTGCAAAACTTATTACACGGCCTAAAGGCGGAGAAATTAAGTTTCCAACCTCGATAGAGGAAGAAAAAATTAATAAAACAGTGTACTGATTTCAATTTTAATTTATTGTTAAATTATACAATAGGAAAAAGTCCTTTAATATATAACTATATCAGTTATTAAAATAGGTATATTAAATTAAATTAGCAACTAAATAAATAGATAAAAAAAAATATTTATAAATAAATAAATAATAAATAGTAAATAATTAATAAATGAATACAATAAGAAATTAAAAGAATACTGACAGATGAACAATAAAAGATATATTTGATTATTTTCAAGGGTAAAATTTAGAAAGCCCTATGTCAGCTCTCAATAAAAGTACTAGAACACTTAATACTTAAACTCACTAATCCCTGTCACGCCTCTCACAGCAGAAGGCAGCGAATTCCAGATCCTTATGGCATTAATGAAAAAGTATCGAGTTGAATTAGAATAGGCAAAATTAGGTATTATCATGCCCCGACTTCTTTTTGATTGGCTCTGCTGAAGTTTCTCAAAGAGATAATTAGGAGTTCTCGTGATAATCAGCTTGTGAAGAAAAATACAATTTCTGATCCGTAACTAGTTCTCAATACTGCATCCAAGAACATTTGTCTTCCAGGAAGTTATATGGTCAAACCTACGTAATCCAAACACATATCGTGTAGCATAGTTAAACACAACTTGTATTTTATGTAAGGAGTTTGAATCCAGCTTACTATATACAAGCTCTGAATTGCAAATTATCGGTACAACCAGCTGCTTAACCAACATTCTCCTAGTCTCGACAGGGGTAAACTCTGCCGACATCCGTAACTGTCTCAGCACAAAAAAACTTTTTTCACAATAGATAGAATTAATATGAAAGCCCAAACTACATGATCTCTCAACGAATTTCTGCGCCATCAAAGGAAGTTTGTCCAATTCTATTTTCTTCTTCGAGATTGGTAAAACAGTCCATTTCTTTTTGACCAATCAAATATAGAATTTAGATCTTCGTTCATTTTAAGACTCAAGTCATCAATATACTCCATGCGCCGAGAAAGATAAATCTGTAGGTCATCCGCATATGCACGTATTTACACACCTAGAAAATGTCATTTTAAAATATAGTAAAAAGTAGTGGCACAAGAATCGATTCCTGTGGAACAACCGAAAAAACATGCCTATATTCAGAACTGTGCCCGATCTAAAACCAGACTGCAATGGAGAGAAAAGATTGTTTTGATGGAAGTAACTTGAAATTTGCTCAGCCATGAGTGATTCACAAACTTTTGATACAGAAGGTAAGATATAATAATAATAGGTCTAAAATCACCTGGCTCCAATACAGAGGATTTCTTAGTTACTGGAGTAACGATACCAACTTTCCAAAGACTAGGAAAGCACGAGTCGGGCAATAAATCTGCAATATCCAATTACCGTGGGATTGCTAAACTTAGTATTCTTCCTAAGTTATTGGAAGCAATCATAACATCCCAAATATCGTTCTATGCTCATACGTTTATCAGTTCCCAACAGCATGGTTTCCTGCCTGGATATTCAACTGTCAATAATCTGCTGGAATTTTCTTGCCGCGTGATAGATTTGCTAAGGGTATGAAAACAGACGCTATTTATGCTGACTTCAGTAAGGCATTTGATGTAGTAAACAATAGACTTCTCCTCCGTAAACTCTCTAGGTTTGGATTACCACCATTACTTTTAAAATGGATAACATCATATTTTTCACAGCGTACCCAACAGGTGTTATTTAAAGACGACTATTTGGTGAATTTCTTGCATCTTCTGGCGTGCCGCAAGGTAGCCACCTGGGTCCTTTGCTATTTTAAATTTTTATTAACGTCCTTCCTTCGCGTATATCCCATTGCAACATTCGTATGTTTGCTGATGACGTCAAAATTGGATTTATATGTTATTGGTGACTAGTGCAACATAAATTTTATGCAACTCAACTACAAAAAATGCAAACATACGAGTATGTATTTTTACAGATCATCCCACTCAGCTCATCCTTACTTCATTGTCAATCAACCATTGTTATCCGTTGATCATAATTGCGACTTAAGTGTCACCCTTTAACCAAAAACTTACTTTTGGGAAACACGTTGCAACTATAGTTAACAAAGCTTCTCTGATTCTAGGCTTCATAAAACGCTGGGCAAAGGAGTTCAAAGACCCATTTATTACCACTTCTGTACACTTCCTTAGTACGCCATTAGCATACGCAAGTGTTGTTTGGTGTCCTAGATATGCCTGTTATTCTGATGCTATTGAATCGGTTCAAATGTGGTTTTTATTGCTTTGCCTATGTTCTTCTACATGGAACTCCAATTTTCAACTTCCCTCTTATGTGAGTCGGCTTAAACTTATTCATCTCACCTCTCTTAAGACCCGTAGAACCATGCTTAATGCATGTTTTGTGTTTAAACTCATTAATGGTGAAATAAAAATAGTTTTTTGCTTAGCATTCTGCACTTTAATGCCCCTGCAAGAAGAACAAGGAATTTCACTCCCTTGTATCTCCATCCTTGTAATCGGAACTACTTAGATTTTGCGCCGTTTCGTTGTGTGTGCTATGATTTCAATTTAGTTTCGGAGGTGATTTGTTTGAATAAATCCAAACAAATGTTGAAATCGAAACTAACACCTTTTCTTTCAAATCGTTTAATACTCTTCCTAAATCGCTATCACTCCATTGTGGCTTATCGTAACTGTTAGGATAGGAAGGTGGTTTTAGTGAGCAAAAATCTCACATTATTGCATGATACGTACCCCCTGCCTATGTGCCTTTTTGAGGATGAAAAAATTGTATGTGTATTTAAAAACGAGAAATAGATTCATAAGCTGTAGTCAACTGAGCTGTAAACTTTCTTTACAGAGTTTAGTGAGTTCAAAGAAAAAAAGAGAGTGAAAATTAACAATGTATGAGAAAGAGGGAAAAAAATGAATTGAGAGTAAAAAATAAAAGTTAAATATAAGAGGATTTGTTCCATACAGGATGATATGACCCAACATTGTACATATAATTTTTTTCCGAAGGGAGGGGAAATCTTCAAAAAGACACGAGTTATTAGTCTAGCGGCGACCAACAAACTAACTAGTTTAAATCATGACAAAATATATATCGGATAATTCTGATTAACAGTTAGGTTCAATGTTCCCTATTTACCAATTTCCATTTCTCATTGTTGATCTTCATACGCACCATATAATTTATGTAAATTTTCATTTCATCCAACCATGTTAAATCAGATGAAAAGCATGCATCTTAGTTTAACATGGTTTTAAAACTTGTGTCATTACATCATCATCATGGGTGTACTATTTTTATAAAATTGTATATCTTTTGGTTTCGGTTCATTAGTAACACACTTTGACGAGTTCTTACAAGAATCATCACCATAATCATTATTTTATGATTTCGGATTTTGATTCTCTCAAAATTATTTTCTTTATATTACTATCATGTTCTGTAGTTGTTGAGACTAACTATTTTTATGGTTTGGTAGTGGGTGAACAAGATTAACTGTCGCGCAAAGTTCTCTCTCTCTCTCGTACAGATTAAAATTTCTTCTTCAACACATTTCTTGCTTCAATAAAATGTTTCATTCTTTTTTATAGACAAAAATCTCGACAATTGAGAGTGGCATACATGTGTGTTTCTGCCCTGAAAACATATTGCACTGTAAGCCAAAAAAATTATGGTTATTTTTTTAAGTTTTTTGAACTAATACAAAAGTACGCAATATATTGGTGTTATATCAAATGCAACTTGAAATATAAACAAAAAGGTAAAAAAATTGTATGACAAGAAACCAAATACCAAAATTAATTTCAATTTATTAATAAATAATATAAATAATTATACATTACAGTTGCGATGCTTACGACCTTATTCCAATATATGCCCATGCAAACAGCAGATTGTTCAAGGTAAATAAATATATCCGCTCTCGTTGTCGTTCCTTTAATTAGAACTATATCTAAGAGCTACTCGGTGATATTTAGCGATTTGTCTACTCCTCTTATGAAGATTGCAAGTTGGGCGATGTCAGTTATAACAGTGCTTTCATCTATTGCCAAAGATAGTGCAACAAAAAAACGAATACGAATCTTTCAGCTATACCTCAACATTTTCTGCCAAATCCTGAACACGCCTGCACACAGATGATCGCGATAACCTTAGTGCTGTTGGATGCTGCTTTTACAATACAGCGTTTTATCAACTCGCCATCCACAAAAGCATGATTTCCCCAACTAGTTCAAGCACTATTTCATAGTTTGCGCGGAAAGTACCATTGTTGGGATCATCCATAGCCTTAATGCAAAAACAATAACGAATCATGAATTACATTAAAATAACCCAAACGGTACACAACTTACATTTTCAGCCAAAGGCTCAAACCTTGATAGCAGTTTTTGGTATATGCTTCGCCATTCTTCTTACTCGTAGCTGATATATTCTGCATGGCAGCTTTCGTAATCCTTTTTCACATTAAATGTTCTGCAAATGATGTGCTTTTTGAATAAAACGCATTGCGGCTCCACGCCATGTTCACGGCAGAAAAATTTTAGCTCCATTCAAAATTAAAACTACATAATTTCAGCTTTTCAGCACTAATTTTTATTTATGTGACCACAGTACAAATACTACATTACGAACAGCTGGCTACGCTAATGACCAAAATTGAGGCATGCTTAAATTCAAGACCCATTGTGGTTTTAAACGGTAATCTAACGATAAATTGGCGCTCACTCCTGGCGATTTCAGTATTGGCCAACCAATCAGTTCAAAAACAGTTTTTATTGTTTTGCCTACGTTCCTTTACATGGAACTCCAATTTTAAACTTCTCTCTTATGTGGGTCGTCTTAAACTTATTCGTCTCCCCTCTCTTATAACCTGTAGAACTAGGCTTAATGCAAGTTATGTGTTTAAACTTATGCGTGGTGAAATTATAAGTAGTTTTTATGATTGTGTATTCTGATTTCAATTTAGTTTCGGAGGTCATTTGTTTGAATGAATCCAACCATATGTTGAAATCGAAAATAACAGTTTTTCTTTCAAGCCGTGAGTAGTTTTCTTTGTAGGTTTCTTTGTATATTTTTGTACATATTAGTGGATCAACCACCAATAAGCTAAAAGCAGTATAGACTGCTACAAGCACATTAGGAAGAAGTAAACAGACAGGTCCAACGAATGTTAAAGGACAACATTATCACACCGCGTATCTCGCTTTGGAGCTCACCAATAATTTTGGTACAAAAGAAGGGGTGCTCAGGGTCAGTAGTAGTGGAATGGTCGTCGATTTTAGGAAATTGAACGAAAGCCACTATCAAGCAAGTGTTCCCGATGCCAAGGATAAAATAAATCCTGGATCAATTGGGATACAGTAGATATTTTTCTACACATGATTTAGCGAGTGGCTACCACCAAGTTCTGGTGGATAACCAAGAGAAGCAAAAGACCGCGTTTATCAACGGTTTAGGGCATTATGAGTTTAATAGAATGCCGTTTGGCTTAACAGGAGCATTGGCTATCTTCCAAACGATAATGAACCATGTGCTAAAAGGCTTACAAGGGTTACATTGTTTTGTGTATCTCGATGATATTGTAATTCTTCCCATAAATTACAATTGGGAAGAATTTGTAATTTATGGGAACGCTTGTGCAAGGTGCTCAGAAAATTATGAGAACACATTATGGAATTGAACACGGAGAAGTCAGTTTTTGCCAAGGGTGGTAGTTTATTTGGGCATTCGTTCCTCAGAGGCAGGAGCACTGCCTGTCCCGCAGAAGGTGGAATGCGTAAAAAATTTGGCAGCTCCAAGAAATAGAAAGGAAGTGCAAGCATTTCTAGGACTAGTAAACTATTATAGAAAGTTCGAAGAAGGACTAGTCAGAATTGCGTTAGGTAGCAAAGTTCGAATGGACAGACAGCTATCAAACGACATTCGAAAGTCTAAAAGAAATAATTAGCTCACTGCCGACTTTGGCGTACCCCGATTTTGAAGAAACCTTTTTGTTGACCAATAAAGCTAGCATTCAGGCATTGGCGGCGGTTTTGGCTAGATGGCTAGAAAACGATAATGTGTTAAGAGGATTTCATGATTCACAAGTATCAGGCCAATAAGAGCTGGAGGCGCACAAAGATGACAATGGTACTAACAGATACCCCGAAGCGACCATTTGATAAAGCTCATATGGACATTGTAGAGATATTGCCAGAGACAGTTTCGGGAAATAAGTACATCTTGACATCTCAGGATGGCTTCTCGAAGTATATGGCATGCGTGGCCATTCCAGATGCTGAAGCAAGCACGGTGGCCAAGGCATTCTTTGACGAAATTGTGGTACGATGCAACATACCAAAGGTTTTGATAGCAGACAATGGCTCAAATTTTCTATCAAAATTATTCTCAGAAACTTGCCAAATGCTGGGAATAAAGAATTTCACATATAAAACCATATCATCCACAGGCTCATTGTTCATTGGACCGTAGTCATCGACCTCCGAGTACTTGCGTAGTTTTGCCAAGAAGACGGCTCGAATTGGGATCAATGGTTGACCACAGAAATGCATGTGCACAATAATACTGTGCATGTATCAACAAAGCAAATACCGTTTAGGACACTTTGCGGATTTGACTTTAACATGCCCAGCAATTTGAAGCGCAAGTGCGCGCCGACTTACAATGCGGAAGGTCCCAATAATAAACTTAAGTATTAGGTCCAGAGAGCACATGAAGTAGTCAGGGAAAACCAGAAACGTGCAAAGAAAATGGCCAGAGAGGCCTACAACAAGACTTTAAACCCAGCTGTGTTTAACGTGGGAGACAAGGTACTAATGAAGAATCAGGCTAGTTGAAACAAATTCTCACCTGTTTGGATAGATCCATATACTGTAGCAGAGATTCGCAATCCAGTTACAACAGTCGTAATGATAAAGGGTAAGCCTAAAAACTGAAAAGTAATTTATTAAAATTATTCCATACGAGACCACACACGGGACATGTGTCGGCAGTGTTTTAGAACTGTAAACACAACAAGAACAATGAATACAAACAGATATCACGTTTGTATATCAAATAGAACAGTTTCAACTTACAAAGTCAATGTCAGCGGAAGTGTGCCAATGGTCCTTTTAAAAAATTACGTGATATGAATATGCTCATTATGCACTATAGCCGAATGAAGCGCTGTAAGTCAAATAAACGAAAAAATATGATTTTTTATTAAAATATTAAATAATATAAAATGTAAACAAGTTGAAAGTAATTCAGCAAAAATTAAAAGGCGGTCTTGGGTAAAGAATATGAAGCTAAGCGTATTATACACATAGCAACGTATGTACACATCATACATACATGTGGCAGTGACTGCATGGAAATATGTTGCGTAAACATTAATGACGGTCACGAACTGAACAGCTTGAAGGCGCAGACTATCAAAATGTTTGTATATATACGAGTATATGTGTATACAGATCGAATGTACGAACGTAAATTTTAATAAGTAAGTGTAGTAACTACAATTTTTTTTATAGTTAATTAGATCGAATAAAAATTTAATAATAACAATGATAGATTGAGATGGGCATAGGAAGCTTACCAGCAAAAAACTTTTGCCAGACTAGGAAAAGGGGTGATAGATTTCTTCAGTTTATAAGAATAAGACTAATAATTCGTTTTAATTATCAATCACAGTCAGTCAAGAATAAAATTTGCAAGGTAGTTAAATTGCATTCATCAAGGCACAAATAATTGTTTATAGGCAAGCAGGGTATAAGTATACATATACTTGTACATACATGTACATGCACTCTGAAAAGTGATAGAGTCTCTTGCAGTTGTAAAATATGGGAACAATGGTAGATGTTTAAAAAAAAATTGTTAAATTAACGTGAGAAAATAATTTAGAAAATAATTAGAGTATAGAATAGATACGGCTACGTGAAGTTTTGACAATATAATAAATTTGTACATAGAATTGAGGAAAAATTAAAATGTAAAATTAAGGAGGATATAATCGTATTAATTGTACGCTAGAATAGTCAAGTGGGGGTGCCTGGAATGTATGGTATGTAGTCATATTCGAACATGTTACAGCGTGTAGGGTACGAGTATATACATAGCATACGATAATTTTAAAATAATGCAAAGAAAGAATTGAGTCATACAATTGACAAAGTTTGCATATAAACGGGTTTATCTCAAATATTCTCGTTGATGTCGGATGAGCATATAAGTATATTTGCTCGAAGTTAGAAAAAACAAAAGAATAATAAATAAAAATTAATGGTCGGCACATAAATTATCATAGTAAATATTTTCTTTTGTATGAATCGATTTATTTTAAAATGTATGTTTATTAATGTAAATGGCGCTAATGATTTTAGAGAAAAAATAATGTATAATAATTAATGAATAATTTTGTAAAGGAAACTTTTCTGATTGCTTAATGTATAATTTGGTTGTTAAGATGTATTAAGTATGCGCTATACGAGTATATAGATTTAAATAATTTATAAAAATGTATGTTTACAATTACGAAAAATCACAAATTTAAAAATTATAATATGTGTAAAAGTTGAAATTAAAAACAAATGTAGGTTAGAAAATAATTATAATTATAGAAATTAATTATTTAAAATCTTTTACAAGTTTTTTTTTTTTGTATTCTTTTTTTATATTATTTTTACTTGATATTTCTTTTTTCTTGTTCTTCTTTTATTTCTATCTGTTTTTTTTTTTTACCCTTTTTTATATTTTGGTCCTTCATTGACTTTTTTTTCTGGCGCATATACAAACAAAATTATAAATTAATTACAAATTTAGCTTATGGTACGCTATTATAAACTATTATTATTAGTGGGGTGTGTGGAGGTAAGATACAGGTGATAACTTGCAGTTGATAAATGTAGTTTATTTTTTAATTGTGCTATTTTAGAGTGCGGATGTGATTTTGCTTGCTACTCATTTGTTGGCTGGATTTAGTATATAATTTAATGGTTTAATTTTTATCCAAAGCGAAAGAGAGCACAAAACTGACGATTTTAAAATCAGCAGCAGTGAGTGAACAAATAACAAAGAAAATACTGATTAGCAAGATAAGGGTTGAGCAGTGATGACCAAGGGTGTATGCTGGATCGACTCTTTCCGCATTTATCTTCCCACCTCATTTGCTGCAGTCAACTCCAGCTCTCCTATTGCTTTATTAAGTATATATGCCCTTCTTTATGTACATAAGTCTACATGTAAAAATATACAAATGTTTTTTTGTCGCATTAAGTGAACGGATAACTGCAGAAAATATCAGTTTGTAAATCAATAGAAGTACCAACTACATACTAAGCACTTATTTAAATGCTTAACATACATTTGTAATTCTGGAAGAAAATAAACTGTACATTCTTTTGACAACTGGAGTATTTGCAGTCGTTCCGTCTATTTTCGCACCAGCTGGTAAAAAGGCTTGTCAACTCAAATCATTGGTGACCCCGACGTGATGTAGTCACGTATCAAATCTTCGCGTATTCATTATTTGAAATACTTTTCCCATTTCGCAAACAAAACATTATAAGTTCTCGCTCTTCCCTACGCCCATCAACGGCAACTCAACATGTTTCCCAAAGCTGAAGGTGCAACTGATGATGGCGCAGTTAACGCGGTATCCCTTTACAAAAAGATACTTTCCCTAAAGAAACAATGGACGACATCAATCAACAGTTATCCCCAGATCATTTAGGAAATTTGGATGAGGTGGACATTTCTATGTATCTGGAGCTGGTTGAGCGCCTTCGGACAAGTTTTGACGACGCTTAATCCTGCCTTGAAGCTGAAGATCACAGCGAATTGGCCAGTGAAGTCAGTTCGCTAGGTTACACATGGAAATGAAAGGTAAACTCACTCGTGAACTTAATCAACGCAAGGCCGACGTTACACACTCATCAACAGCTCGTCCATTCGCAATCAATGATTCATTTCCATCGTTTATCATTTCTCTACGCAACCGGTTTCCTGAATTGCAAATTCCACACTTCAATGGGGCATATACAGAATGGCCCGACTTCATCGCTGTTTAACTCAGTTATTAACACCTGTGCTGAGATAAACAAAATTTAAAAGTTTCCACATTTGTGGGCAAATGTAAGAGGCCCTGCTTTGGATACATTTCGTTCTTTGGAGCCCAGTGACGCCAACTGCGATAAGGCATTGGACCTTTTGAAGAAACGTTTTGGAAACCAGCTTTCAAGCGCATATAAAGAAATTTTCGCGCTCAAAAGCGCTAAGAGTGGCTACGCTTCTGGTCTGCGCTCTTTCAGCGACAAGCTAAACGCACATCTTAGCTCTTTACAAACCATGGCAACGGTGGAGCAGATTGCTGATGGGTTTCTCATATACCTGATCTCTCAAAGCTCGATACAAAATCGCAAATCAAATGGGAAGCAAATCTTCCAATAAATTCAATTCAAACTTGGTCATCTATGGCAACGTTCCTGGAAAAGAGGTGTCGCATGCTAGAAAACGTGGAGTCACAGTACCATCAGCAAGCAACTGTGTTATCCGTGTTGGATTTGCCTGACATCCCATCGGACGCGTCCCCAGGTGGCGGATAGGGGGACCTTTGGTAGGCAAATGACATTACTTCTGAACCTCTTAGGAGGGGCGGGAGTGATGGCTGTCTGTCTATCACAATGATGGTATAGAGAATGGGTACCATCCGCGGACCAAACTGGCTAGGGAGGAGTCCCGAACAAAAACCACTGTCTGGCGATGGACAACAAAAGATTTAGTACTCCAGGTGGAACCCACGCATGTGGAAATCCACCCGCTTCGGCGGCAGGGGCACGGATTCTGGAGGTCCCAACCATCGCTAAAGTCTCTCGCCTTTATCAGCGAGAGCGCATCCTGGAGGAGACGGGGATTGTTACCGCAATCTCTTCTTCTTCAGAGACGGAGGAACGTACCCTGGATCCAGAGGGCCTGCGTCGGGAAGTCACCACAGTGCCGGAACGATCTACCAATGGTTCTAGGGTAACGCGAACTCAAGCGTGGAGACAGAGAAAGAAGCGGCTTGATAGGCTCGTGCAGGAGAAATCCTCACGTGGCTCTGCCGGCCCTTCTGTGTCGACTCCCTCCAAAAGGCCCAGGTCGGCGGAAGTGACACCCACGGAAGCCACCGAGCCTGCGGAGGGAATGACCGCTCCGAAAGCTCGCTCGCGAGGTAAGCGGCGGAAGATTGTTGCTGAAAACAGCACTCCCACCTGCCCTGCAGCTGTTACTGCTGGTGGCGCCACGACCCCAAAGGGTACGAGCGAAACCTCGGTGGCGGCTAATGTGGCGGGGAAGAATGTTGCAAATAAGCTGCAACTTGCCCAGCCCCTCGTATCCAGCAAAACCATCTGCCCGGCGAAATCTCTGCCAGTGGCGGGTGGTGAGCTGGACTTTCGCCCAAGCGCTTCCAAAGGTGCAGCCAAGCCATCGTACAGCGAGAAGGCTAACGGCCCGCAACCAATGGCGGTGATTGGGAAGCTGGGGCCTGACCATCAGCTAACTGATGCAGAAATAAAACACTGCAAAGGTCATCTGATGCGTCGCGTCATTGCCTCCGGTCGTGAAGCTAATGCGAGGGGCTATGAGACAAAGGACGGCACTCTACAGGTGTCGTGCGCATCTCAGGCCAACTTTGATTGGCTCAGGGGTGCAGACAAGGACGTGCCCCCTATGGGGACCACTCGCTTCGCGGTCTATAGCGAAGCAGGCGTGTCCCTCAGGAAGGCCATCTGCTGGATTCCGGATCCCGATCTGACGACCACAGATGTCCTTTCTTGTCTGCGTGCTCAGAACCCTGGCATCAACACGAGGCTTTGGAGAGTTCTTTCGCACACCAGGGGTAGCAACCGGGATGGTAAAGAAGGTGCTAGTCTTGTGGTGCGAGTGGATGAGGCCACTGTTGATGTCATGTTTTCTCGGTACCGGAGCCGTCTGAGTCTCTTCTTTGGGACTGTGACCTTTCATGTCTTTCCCAGATGAGTGGCTCGGACGATTCTCGTAGCTATCGTCCTTTGACGGTAACGCAGATCAACTTGCAGCATTCTCAAGCCGCTACTGTACTCCTAAGTAGACGACTCACCCAGCTGCACACATCACCTCACATAACAACAGTACAAGAGCCCTGGGTCTTTAGGGGTCGCCTCTGTGGCCTTGGCTTGTTGAAAGGGGCCACGATATTATATGACAGAAACTCGATTAGACCAAGAGCCGGTCTTATAATATCATCCCATCTCGCAGCGACCTGCCTTGACGCATTCTGTTGTCAGGATCTGGTTGCGGCAGAGATTAGTTTTAAGAGTATGCACGGATGGTCGAGGTTTGTGATTGCATCTGCTTACTTTCCTTACGATGCTTTGGAGGCACCACCACCTGGGAAGGTCGCTACTCTCGTAGGGTTCTGTGAGCGGCGCGGTCTGGTTCTTTGCTGCGATGCTAATGCCCAGCATACGATCTGGGCAGCAGCAAGTGCAATGAGCGGGGCTCTCGACTTTTCGAGTATATTGCCTCCTCCAGCCTGAACATCCACAATGTAGGCAGGCAGCCTACTTTTGTGACTACGAGAAGGCAGGAGGTAATTGACGTCACCCTGTCAAATCCAAGACTGGGGTGGTCGATCAACAACTGGAGGGTCCTCGCCGAAGACTCGTGCTCGGACCACAGATACATTGAGTTTCAGTGTGGCGAGCGGGCGCAGATGCCATTGCCCACCAGAAACCCAAGAAAAACAGACTGGCCGAAGTTCAGGGAGGCACTGCGTAGCAATCACGTGACGCCACTGAGACTTCGCAAGGAGCAGAACATTGAGGCGGCTGTTGAGCATCTCAACACCGCTCTAACAAACAGCTTCGAGCTAGCCTGCCCAATTAGACCTCCTCTTAGCCGGACTCCTGTTCCATGGTGGAACCGAGAGCTTCAGGTGCTGAGGCGTGAGTCTAGAAAACTCCTCAACCGGGCCCTCAAGACGAATCTTGACGAGGACTGGGAACGATATCGACGTATTCAGAGGGACTACAAGAAGCTAATTCGGGACTCGAAAAGGACTTCTTTTAGAGACTTCTGCAGTGATATCGAATCCCTGAGTGACAAGGCAAAACTGGTGAAAGTCCTGAAAAAGGACCAAACCGCTAAGCTGGGGTCGCTCAGGAAACCTGATGGCTCCTATACGGAGAGGCAAAGTGAGACACTCAGCTTGCTGTTGGAGTCACACTTTCCAGGAAATCAGGTAAGCATAGCCCTTCAACAACCACCTTTGGTCGGAAATGTTGTCAGGGCAGCTGCGCCCTCTCGACATGATTGGTATGTCGCCAGAACTGTGGCGAATGAGACTGCTATTGGATTTGCTATCAAATCCTTTGACAACTTCAAGTCGCCCGGACTGGATGGCATATATCCGATTGTGTTGAAGGAAGGCATTGAACTGGTGATGGCAGCACTGAAGAAGATCTTCACTGCATGTCTCGCACTGGCCTATGTACCACGCTCTTGGAGGATGGTGAGGGTTGCCTTCATTCCTAAGGTTGGAAGAGAAGACTACACCAATCCCAAGAGCTTCAGACCTATTAGTATGACCTCGTTCATGCTAAAAAGTTTAGAACGGCTGGTGGAGCTTCGCATGCGTAGGGAGTCTCTGAAGACGCATCCACTGTCTCCATTTCAGCATGCCTATCAAAGCGGAAAATCCTGCGAGACGGCTCTGCAAAACCTTGTTGGAAGGATAGAGCGAGCCATCGACAGGAAAGAATACGCAATAGGCGTCTTTGTGGACATAGAGGGTGCGTTTGACAATGCTACTTTCGACAGTATGTGCGGCTCTGCTAGGCGGCATGGCGTAGACCGGGTCCTAGTAAACTGGATACGTTCAATGCTGGCCCAGAGAATCATAACGGTGCGGGCGGAGGAAGATTTGCTGGTGTCGTCTGGGGTTAATAGAGGCTGTCCCCAAGGTGGGGTACTGTCTCCATTGCTCTGGTGCATGGTAATCGATCCCCTGCTTAACGCCATTAATGACTCGGGGGTATATGCTCAGGCATATGCGGATGATGCTGGCTGTCTTGTGACAGGTCCATCCCTTATGATTGTCTGCAGAAGGGTGCAGAGAACTCTGGATATGATTGACACTTGGTGCAGTGCGAATGGGCTATCGGCTAATCCTATCAAGACTGGTATTGTCCTCTTTACCAGAAGTAGAAAGCTTGATGGACTTATTCTGCCTACACTGAAAGGAGTCACTATCCAGCTATCCAAGGAAATCAAATATCTTGGAGTCATCCTTGATAACAAACTTCTTTGGAAAACACATGTCGAACTGAAGACATCCAAAGCACTGTCAGTTTTTGGCAGTGTAAGGGTATATTTGGTAAGACATGGGGTCTTTCCCCTAGTAAGGTCCTATGGACCTATACAGCTATTGTAAGACCTATTATCACCTATGCATCGATGGTTTGGATGAGCAGACTTTCTCTTGTAGGGGTCAAAAAAGCTCTATCAAAACTACAACGTGCTGTGGCCATATGTTGAACCGGAGCATTTCCGACTACTCCAGGCCCGGCACTTGATGCTTTGGTGAATCTCCCGCCACTAGATGTCTTCATCCGCGGAGAGGCCATTCAGGCCATCTGCAGAGTGAAACATAGTGGCCACTAGTATGGGGTGTGCTCGATGTTGGACGACGGCGCAGGCACTGACATCGATTCTGCAATCCTGTCTATGCCCCCGGACTCCATGTCGTCAACCGTCATACTAGAAAAGCGGTACAATGTGTTGCTGCCAGAGGCTCGTTCATGGTTAGATCCCGAGAACGAGCCCGGCAAACACTGCTGCCGTATTTTCACTGATGGCTCCAGGACTGAAGAGGGTTCAGGTTCTGGTGTCTTCGTGGAATCCTGTGGGACCCGTCGGTTCTTTGCCCTTGGTCTGCATGCGTCTGTGTTTCAGGCGGAGGTGTATGCGATACTTGAGGCGATGGATTTTGTTGTGGAAAACAGGTGGAAAGGCAAATCTATTTGTGTCTGCAGTGACAGCCAAGCTGCGCTCATGGCCTTGGATAGACCGACCACCACTTCCATGATAGTCAGGTCCTGCAAATCCAGGCTAAATTGTGTTGGAAAACATAATAGTCTGACGTTGACTTGGGTCCCGGGACACGCTGGCATTGCGGGTAACGAGACCTCTGACTCCTTGGCCAGGATGGGCTCCGAGGCTGTTTTTATTGGCCCTGAGCCTGTTCTGCCACTCCCTTCCGCTGCCATCAAAGCCACTGCAAACAAGTGGGTTGTTTCGACCCACAAGCGAGCATGGCGGGCTGAGAGAGGCTGCGGATGGACGAAAATTATGCTACCTGCTATCTCTGACCGATGGTCACGGTTCCTTCTATCTTTAGGTAGGAGGGACTGCAGGCTGTTGGCTGGCGTGATGACAGGGCAATTTCTATGGGCTAGGCACATGGAAAGGATTGGCATATCAGACAGTGCGCTGTGCCCAGCCTGTGGAGAGGAAGGCGAGACGGCGGACCATTTTCTTTGCATCTGCCCTGCCTTTGCTCGAATCAGGTTCTGGATTTTTGGCACTGATGTGCTGAGGAGTAACCAACTTGGCTCCTTGGCACCACAGGATCTACTTCTACTTATTCGGAGGTCGGGTAGATTTAAAACAGAGTAAAAGGGAACCTTAAGTGCAGTACAATGGATATATACTCTGTCTGAGTGCTGCGCTTACTACATTGTTCCGACAAAAAAAAAAAAAAAAAAAAAAAGCAACACTTCCGTGGTAGGCAAATATGTACCTCACGGTAATAGCAGTACAAGACACTTGCAACAGTATGTTCATTTTGTGGTTCCAATGGTCACTGGATTTATGGTTGCGCTCAATTCGAAACCTCACATCACCAAGCGTCTACAGTTGTGCCTCAATTGTCTTCGTCAAGGCCACACAGTAAACAAATGCAAATCAGGACATTGTCGACAATGTACATCCAAACATCATTCAATGCTACACATGCATAAGGGTGATCAATCTACATCGCTTTGTTTTGCCAGCAGCAGTGAGGTTGGAACACCCCTAACATCCTCGTCAAGAGTGCTACATCCTCAGAAAACTTCGTTTTACTGGCAATAACAATCATACGTTGCTTTTGTCCAAAGTAGCTTCGCCGTATGCAACAGTCAACATTCAGAATACTTCCGCGCACCTCATGTTGTTTTTCACACAAAATTTGATACAAATTTTTTTATCCATTTTTCGGGATAGACAAACATCAAATACAAGCTAAAACACGACCACGGACAATAGCTGTCAAAACTGACTGAACATTCAAAATGGCCGTGATTATCAACTTAAGTGAGGGTCGTGATTACCAAGGTAGGTAGGTAGGTAGGAGTGGCCGCCCAGTTTGCCAAAAGCGCACTTGAGCACACATAATGGCCCATTGTGATACCACGGTGTGGCGCCGTTGAAGCACTGACTAAAAAGGTTCCCATACTTGGGATGGTGATAGTCAGCACAAGGACAGCGCCTGGAAAGGCACGACCCCCCGTCATGTTTCAGGAAACCATCCTGATACTTTGATGAACCTGGCTATGTCCCTAATATTAATGGATGACAGCTCTGTCAGGCTTGTAAGAAATGGGGCACCAAAGGTGCGAATTCTTCTTCTGCTCAAGGATGGGCAGTGGCATAAGAGGTGGAAAACCGTCTCGTCCTCCTCCTCGAGGCCACAGCCTCGGCAAAAGTCATTTGAGGGTAGGCCCAGTCTTTCTGCGTGCTGTCCCATTATACAGTGGCCGGTCAAAACCGACACAGTTGTCGACAGTGATACGCGATCAATTACCAATATAACGCCACAAAAATATCGAAAATCAAACATTTGTAGCCCCTGAAAATTCAAAATTCGCGATACGTTTTGAACAGGCCTCGTAAATAGCAATCCAATTGTACGAAAAGTAATTTTCGCAGGCACAACAATATCGTCATCCGCTACATAATAGCCTGCGTCAAATCAATTACCTTTGGTAGCAGTAGGTGAAACACCCGTATGATGGCGAGTCAGCAGAAATAATCATGCATATTGACAAAAAAATATATCGTTGCCTTGGCCTTGAGTAAACGCCAGTTCGTTGCCCATAAGCCAATAGTCTTACTTTGTTGCATTTGCATTCTTTAATATTTTATTGTGTATTCATTCTTACCGTACAACTTAAGTTTTTGTTATTGTAATTAATTGTAGTTAGAATTGTATTTAAGGCCATAACTGGCAAATAAAATCGTGAATTATAACCAAGCCTACAACAAGTGAAGTTTATTTCATCCCTCTGCAAGTTGCTCAAGTTCAAGTGCTTGAAACAACTATTTCAATTTCCTACCTCCTATCCAGGTTAAAGTGCCTGTATAGGAATCAAAGTTAGGAACCAAACATTGACGACCCCGACGTGATTCACACACGTAACATTAGCGATATCCTGGTGCAAGCACCAGTATTATCATTTAGCAAACCGACAAAGTCCAACGTTGCGAACCAACAAGCAGCATTCACATCATTGGGCGCAAGGAAGCAAGAATATGGACAAATTTAGCGATTTAGTGGCATCGCAACAGGAAACCGGAGACGGAATACACAGAATAATCCGGAAATATAAAAAGGATTCGGTGGAACTAAAACAGTCCACATCCTATTTTGAAGAACGCTGTCGATGTCTAAATGAGGCATGGGCACAATTCGAAACAACCGACAATAAAGCAGCTTGAAAATATATCAATGGACCATCCGTATTTCACAAATGACTACTACCATGAAATATCAGACCTTGTCAATCAATACCGAGAAGAGTTTGAAATCGCATTGATGGCAAGAACCAGCACCCATCATCCAGCACCTACAACGCCAGCAGACCGTACTCAATCAAAGGAAATAGAACCCCGCCCAGCCACAAGGATTCCAACGCCTACAGAGAGGCAAGTGAATGGTGCCACACCCAACATAAGCCGCATCATGCGCAAACAACAAGCGTTACTAATGTCTCTAGGCCTTTCTGGATTGTCGAACATCATAACAGAGCAACCACAGGAGTACTACGAGGGTAACATTAAACGCATAAACAAACTATGGGACGAGATCGAGACCATAGATTACCAGATCTTTGAGGAAATATCAACACCAGAAGACTCAGGGTACGGCCATTCACCATACCTGGACATGGAAGATCAGGTTCATCAGCAGTTGATCGTTTTGTCCACCAAAGCAAAGGCTCCGACTTCCACACTGCTACCTGAATCGCTTGCATGTCGTTTGCTTAAAATTTCCATACCAAAATTCGACGGCAACTACCTCAAATCGCACCAATTCTTTGATATGTTCTCAGAAATGGTGCACAAGACTTCAATTGCCCCAACACGAAAAATGCGGTACTTGAAGTCGAATGTCACTGGAGAAGCTGAAAGATTAATCAGGCATCTACCGTTAACCCAGAAGAATTATGAGACAGCGTGGAACCGGTACCACAATCAACTATGCTGGCCTCCACACTACTCCAACAAATCATAGGGCATTCAAGCCTATCACCAGAGCAATAAAAAACCTCCACCATAAAATACATCCACCTATCACCAGAAAACACATCCTCAGGAGCAATAAAAACCCTCTTTGATTTTGTAAGAGAAAGCATCTTGGCCATCAACAATATAGGAGTCGACACATCCTAGTGGGGCCCAATATTGCTGCATATCATTGTGAAGAAGTTAGACCGCCAGAGTCACTTGCTGTACGAGCAGTCATTACAATCCAAAGGATATTCAAACGTTGCAAGACTTTCTGCACTTCCTCGAGCATCGTTTCCAATCTCTGGAAACCCTCGGAGGACGAGAAAGACCACATTCATCAAGGGCAGTGTCAACAGTTGCAACTGCGACTACGAAATGCAACTTTCGTCAATGCACAAACCATCCGCTGTATTATTGTAAATCATTTCTAAAATTATCAGCAGTAGCTAGACTAAACTGGGCTCAAAGGCAAC
Organism: Clusia tigrina; assembly: GCA_920105625.2. Lineage (NCBI taxonomy): Eukaryota > Metazoa > Arthropoda > Insecta > Diptera > Clusiidae > Clusia > Clusia tigrina. The sequence continues at coordinate 311,394,466 of OV050030.1, read as the reverse complement.
AACTATGCGTTAATTGCCTTAAGGGCGACCATACGTCAAAAACATGCACGGCACGTGGCTGTTCGAAATGTAACAGAAAACACAATTCACTGCTGCACTTGGGAACCAACCTCCCATCAACAAAACATACAATAGAACCCAAAGCGGTCAGTTACATCTGCAGCAGCCAATACATTGTCGGCATCCCAAGGCCATGTTTTGTTAGCAACAGCCAGAGTAACGCAAGCAACAGACAATCTAATGAGTTCAGAGCCATCTTAGATTCCGACTCACAGGTCAACTAAGGGACCGAACGGCTCATCAAGCGGCTAGCAATTACTCCAAGCAACGAGGATAAGCTGCGAGGATAAGCTGTTAGATGAGTCAATTGAAAAATTGTTCCGAAATACCGATGTCCACGATTTGTCTTCACGTCTGATATACAAAAAATGTACAGACAAATTTTGGTTCATGCGGACGATCAAAAGTACCAGCTAATCGTTTGGAGGAAAGATCCCACCGAAAACTTGCAATATTACCAACTAAACACGGTGACATACGGAACTCGGTCAGCACCATACTTGGCAATCAAGTGTCTTAAACAATTAGGAAATGAGCACAGTTCTCAATATCCATTTGTGGCTGAAGCTCTTCGAAACAACTTCTACGAGGATGACTGTTTAACTGGATCCGACAGTTTAATCACAGCAATTGAAATGCAAAAACAGCTCACGAATATTCTACTCAAAGGCGGCAAAATAACTTCAATCTGTTCCAAACGAAGCCAAGGAAGTCAATCTCGACTTCAACAATGACACCAACAACGGAATCAAAACCCTAGGACTCACCTGGTTACCGAAGACTGCTGAATTCTGCATCAAAGTGAATCTCACCACACATAATCGAATCACCAAAAGAACTATCGTCTCGGATATAGCCAGAATATTCGATCCATTGGGTGTTGTACTGGTATCAGCTAAAATTCTCATACAGGAATTGTGGCAGACAAAGCTGTCATGGGATGACGAATTGCCGACTGTACTACATACTAAATGGACCACTTTCCGTAGTAGCCCGAACAAACTCAACAATACCCATACTGCCAGACACATATTTCAAGAATGCACTAAGAGATCACTTCAATTGCATGCATTCGTTGATGCCTCAGAGAAGGCATACTGTGCGGCAATTTATGCTCGATCAATCCGCCCTGACGGAACAATTGTCGTACGGCTTCTTTGTGCAAAATGTCGCGTAGCACCTCTGAAAGCATAAACAATACCACGGCTGTAGCTCTGCTCATCATTACTCAGTGCCCAGTTAGCAGTTGAGCTTAACCGATGTCACAACGTATCTGTGGACTGACTCACAAATTGTTCAATCATGGAGAAAGTACTCAACCGCAAGAGAGTTCCGATGTGTTTTTCGGTTGCTCCTCAATTATATGGTGATTTACAGTAAAATGTTTCAATTTTTAAGCCCAGCGAAATAGACGCATAATACTGGTTGTTTAATAAAAGTCAATAAGTGAAATTTGCAAAAGGAGTTTGTGCGAAATATCAGCTTTTAAACTTAAAATTTGCATTTTTGTAAGCTTCTAATAAAGAAGCGGAGTTATAGCGGTCAGGTGATAAGCGTATTGCGGTCTCCCACTCAACCGGTGCGCTCTCCTGTTCAGCGCATGCGCTCGCAAAGTGTGCCTGCACTTGCACCAACACCTGATCTGCCTCAGTCGCTTTCCCAGCAGAGTCCGGTAATCACGCAACTAACCCCAATGCAAGGTCGGATGTTCTCGGCATGACTGTCGATAGCGGTTTGACGACGAATGTGGTTCGCTCACCACCTTTGCCTGTAAAACAGCCGAGCGGCGGCCCTCATGCGACTGTAACTCCTCAGCGTACAGTTGCGACTCCACATAACAATGCAAGTGCAAGTACACAAAGTTCGAACTCAAACCTGAAACAATGTCCAAAAGTGTCTCTGGCACTCTTTGCGCATGCGCCCACTTGGAGTGCTCAGTGTTTAACACCCAGCCGAACGGCGTCCACAACTAAAGAGTGCAAGCAGGTTCCATCCACGTCTCTCTCTCACTCGTCCGATCGTGCTAAAACAAAATCGCCAACAGTGGCTGAGCGCACTTTCAAAACTGAAACTGCACTCACACCAACCATCAATGCAAACCAATCAAACAAAAAAAATTTTTCAAACAACCCAGCAGGGAAAAGTGGAACATCACAAACTGGCTTAGATATGTATATCCTTATAAACAAGCGCAAGCGAAGCCCAAAATCGGGTGGCATCAGAACTAACATCTCAAAAATCAGTAAAACTAGCGAGAGCCTACTCTCTAGTAATAATCGCTTCGCACTACTTCAAAGTGCTGAGGAGGCAGACGAACCCAAACCTGATATTTGTATTTAAACCACCTCCCATTTACCTACGAGAACCTAACTCCAGTAAATTAGTTTCAAAGCTTACCGAGCTCATTGGTCCTAAAAATGTCCAGGAAACAAAAATCCATATATATATAGTGAGAGCAATTATAGAGTGGTTGTAAAAATCCTCGACACTGATGAAAAAACTACTACACCTATCAGCTTAAAAGTAGCAAAGGCCTTACCATTGTCATAAAGGGACTTGAATCGGATATTCCCCCTGCTGAAGTGAAAGAAGCACTACATGAAGCAGAGTTCGCTGTCGCAACAGAATCCCTCAGCCATCGTTCCGCGTAGAATTAGAGCCTGAAACCCAAAAGCTTAAAAAAGGAGAAGTGCATGGTATTTATAATCTCCACTATCTTATGCATCGTAGAATTACAGTGGAGGAGCCTCTCAAACGAAATGGCCCAGTTCAATGTTCTAATTGCAAAGAATGTGGGCACACATGGTTATACTGCACTCTTCGCAGTATATGTGTTGCCTGTGTTGATTTACACCCCACATCAGAATATACGAAGACTAAAACTGATAGAGCTGCTAGAAAGTGCAGTAATTGTGGTGGTAACCATACTGCCAACTACAGAGGTTGCCCTGTTTACCAGGAAATTAAGAACAATGAACCTCAGTTAAAGAATAAGCGCACTCAACTCCATTGAACAACCACAGAAGCCAATCCCATACACCGGCACAGGGACGACGTATGCAGGGGTACTTAAGTTAGGGAAGGATCAGCAGTCCGGGACTGGTTCAAATCTGCACAATTTTGAAGCAACGCTCACACAATGTATGACGCAGCTCATGACATCCGAACAAACAATTATTCAAGAAATTATGAGAAACCAAAACCAGCTCATGCAGCTTCTGCTATCTCCGAAATGAACGTACTTAAGATCTGTCAATGGAATGCAAACGGTGTAAGCCAGCACAAGTTAGAAAAATTTTTACTCACTAATGAAATCGACATACTTCTTATATCCGAAACCCATCTAACCGAAAAACACAATTTTTACATACCGGGATATAATTTCTATGATACAAAGCATCTCGCTGGTAAAGCTCATGGTGGCACTGGAATCCTAATCAAACAAAGAATAAAACACATCGTTATGGAAGAATACAACAAGGAGTACCTACAAGCAATATCAATTTGTCTGGACGGATGGGAGTATAACTTAACAATATCCGCTGTGTACCGCCCACCTAGATTTAAAATAACAAGTAACCAATTCTCAGATTTCTTCTCCACACTTGGAACAAGTTTTCTAGCTGCTGGCGACTACAATGCCAAGCACACTCACTGGGGATCACGGCTAACAATACCAAAAGGAAAACAATTATATAACTTCATGCTTTCTGACACCAAGATTTATATTATCTCTTCAGGACATCCATCGTACTGGCCGACAGACCCACGCAAGATCCCTGACCTTATTGATTTTGAAGTTGCTAGAAGCCTAAAGCGAAAGCAACTCAAAGTAGAACCTTGACGACCTCTCTTCAGATCACTCTCCTATTATAATACATCTATACATCTATACAAAAGGTTACGCCCTACCCACGATTTCACATCCATTAAAACTAGCTGGCTGAAATACAGAAAATACATCAGTAGTCATCTCAGCCCAAACCCACGTCTCAAAACTAGTGAGGACTTTGAAACATTTCTGGAACAATTTACCTCGACCCTAAGATTAGCTGTGCTCCTCTCTGCGCACAAGCGTGACAACAACTGCAACAGCATCCGGCGCCCACAAACCTCAACCCAAATCGATATTCTTGTTACTGAAAAAAGGAGGACACGTCGTGAATGGCAAAAATCTAGGTCCCCTTTCCTAAAACGGAAGTTATCTGTTGCCAGTGAAAACTTGAGAAAAGCCTTGCGTGTAGAATCAGATCGTTGTCTGGACCAATATATCCAAAACCTTTCTCCGACTGATGTCACCAACTACTCTCTGTGGAAAGCTGTCAGAGAAATGAAACCACCTACACGCGGAATTCCACCGATTCGTACAAAAAACGGAAACTAGGCAAGAAGCGATGATGATAAGTCTGCTGTTTTCGCAGAACACTTAAGAGATGTTTTTACCCCCAACCCACCTCGCAATTCTAATAACCTAATATTAAATTAAAAACAAAAGAAGTAAGTAATGCAATTAGAAACCTTGCTCTTAACAAAGCCCCAGGACACGACCTCATTACTGGAAAAATGATCAAGGAATTGCCCCAAATGGCCATAGTCTTTCTTACTTCACTATTTAATGGCTTGTTGCACTTAGGATACTTCCCTAATGCCTGGAAAGTTTCAGTAATCTCAATGATCCCGAAACCAGGAAAAGACATGTTCCAATCGTCATCATATAGATCGATTAGCCTCCTGCCTATCTTATCAAAACTCTTAGAAAGGCTTTTTCTTGCAAAACTAATGCCGCATATAAGTACATCACAAAAGTACACCAAATATTGGAATCTTATCTGAGGGGCAGAAAGTTCAAGGTAAGGTACAATAATGCTTACTCTAAATGCTATGACATTAATGCTGGCGTACCACAAGGAAGCGTGCTAGGTGCGGTGTTGTATCTACTATATACCTCAGATTTGCCTACCAATTAATACTTAATAACAGCAACTTTCGCCGATGATACGGCCTTCCTTAGCATTCATCCAAATTCCAAAATCGCATCCCGTGACTTAGATGATCATCTGGTCCTAGTAACAAATTGGTTGGCTGACTGGCGAATTAACGTTAACGAATCAAAAAGTACGCATATTACCTTTACAATAAAAAGAGTACATGTCCAGCCATAAAACTAAATAACGTTCCTATTCCACAAGCAAAGGAGGTGAAGTACCTAGGAATTCATCTTGACTCACGTTCGTCCGGGAAGCGCCACATCGAAGCCAAAAAAAAACAAATGACTGAAACCAAATAGCCTATCCAGGTTGAGCCTAGAATACAAAACACTTCTGTACAAAGCCATTATAAAACCAATTTGGACTTACGGTAGCCAGATGTGGGGCGGCGCAAGCAACTCTAATATAGAATTGATACAAAGACCACAGTCCAAAATTCTAAGAACCATTACTGGCGCACCTTGGTTGATAAAGAATACCAACATTCACAACGATCTGAACATTCCGCTCGTAAAAAAGGAAATCTTCGACGCCTACTTAAAATATGCACAAAAAATCAAAGAGCATCCAAATCATCTAGCATGTAACACGGTTCCAAGTCGTCTAAAAAGTACGAAATCAGCAGCACAACTAACATCGACACTTTAATCATTTACAAACACTAATATAACATTTATTACAGTAACTAACATATAACATTGTGATTACTAAAAGGCACAGAGCATTAGCAAGGTGTATTGTTATTAATTATTTGGTTTGTAAGATATGCTTACTTATTGTTAGTCTAAGCTTAGAAGATAAAAGAAATAAATATATGGAGAAAAAAAATGGATCAACGCACAGTCAACGTCATTCCAAACCTTTGTCGCTAACATAATTGTAAGAATTCAAGAGCTCTCTATCGCCGCCCAATGGCGATATGTCCGTTCTCAGGAAAACCCAGCAGATACACTATCCAGAGGATTAGCACGGTCAGAGTTAAGCACCTGCAATATGTGGTTTCATGGACCTATCTTCCATCACAGAAAAATGGACGATTGGCCAAAACCGTACTCAAGAGAACTGGCCATCGAGACTACGATCGAAAGGAGATGAACCGCGGTAACAGTAACTATTACGGCTGCAAACGACTTAGAGGATATGATCTACAAAATTAACCACAAAAACTCGTTCAAAATACTAACAAACATTGTAACATATGTATTGAGATTTATAAACCATTCAAAGACTACGAAGAAGGATTGAAGAAGTCACACTGCGCTAACTCCTCAAGAACAAAGCAAAGCTCTAACAGTCATCATCCAGCCATGACTTCAAAGAAGACATCAAAGTCTTCGCCAAAAATACAAATCTGAGCAAAAACAGTCAGTTAGCCAACCTCAACCCATTTGTGGACGCCGAAGGGATAATGCGTGTGGGAGGACGCTATCAAGCAGCCACCATTTCATATAATGCCAAGCATCCAATAATCATTCCATACAACGACCCCTGTCAAAACTTCTCAGAACAGAGTATCACAAAGAACACTTGCACTGTGGGCCACAGACTCTACTAACCCACCTTCGTCAGCGGTTCTGGCCTATAAAAGGCAAATCCATGGCACGGTCAATTGTACAGCATTGCGTTCGCAGCACCAATGCGAAGTCGAAACTATTCCAACAAATAATGGGGAGATTACCTGCAGAACGAGTCCAACTAGCACGACCATTCATCAATTCAGGAGTCGACTTCTGGGGCCGATTCTGGATTAATTTCAAGGCGCGAGGGAAAAGAGCACACAAAGCTTATGTAGCAGTGTTTTGCTGCCTTGCCACCAAGGCGGTGCATCTTGAAGCGATTCAATGAATGCTTCTGTGGTCAGCAATTTAACCACAGAAGCATTCATGGGATGCCTAAAGTGCTTCATAGGCCGACGAGGGCACTGTCAAAATTTGTACTGCGACAACGCAACAAACTTCGTCGGCGCCAAAAATCAGCTTTTAGAATTAAAAGAAGCAGTCCATGGAGAATAGGCACAATAAGCTGTAATCAGGACATGCAGCAACAAGGGCATCAAATTCAAGTTCATTCCACCAAGAGCACCACATTTTGGCGGACTATGGGAAGCAGCAGTCAAATCTGCTAAAACTCTTTTTGTGAGAAGTGTGGGCAGTGCTTCATTAACATATGAAGAATTGGAAACAGTGATGGTTGAAATAGAAGCCATCTTCAACTCTCGGCCATTAACACCCATGTCAACCGACCCAAAGGATCTACACTCAGTAACGCCAGGACACTTCCTAATTGGCGAAGAGCACCAATTGACACGGCTGCCACATCGACCAGAGCTTCATTGTTAACCTGATGGAAGCTAGTATCGCATCTGATGATTGAATTCTGGAACCGGTGGTCTCGAGATTATCTGAATGAACTTCAATACAGGCACAAGTGGAGAGAGCAGGTGGATAATGCAAGACCAGGTATGATGGTAATAGTCAAAGAAGACAACTTACCACCCCTTCGCTGGCCACTAGGAAGGATAATCAAAACATACGAAGGCCAAGATGGCGCAGTACATGTGGCTGAAATTCAAACGTCAACTGGAGTCTGGAATCAGGGTACCTCTAATAGATCAACAACATTTCGACCTCTTCCAATCAATTATGAGGAACGAATCAATGCACACAATAGCTCCAGATACCTCCTTTTTAGTAGTCAACCCTCATCGTGATCAGTACATTCCACTAAGTTCACATGAACTGGACAAATGCTTCACAACCAAAGAAGACGCCTAAATCATGAGACCTACCAGAACCTACCAGAAACAATAAGGTCCAACAGTCACCACCACCATGTGGTCAGCTATACCGCCCTTATGGTATCCGCAACAGTTCTCATCATATGCTTCATATGGAAATTCAAAAGGTCCAAGAAATTTCAGCCAAAACCAACGCCGCGACACCACCCACCACCATTCATCGTCAACTTAGAAGCGAGTTGACCAAAATTGTTCAACGGGGGGGAATGTACGAAAAGTAATTTTCGCAGGCACAACAATTTCGTCATCCGCTACATAACAGCATGCGCCAAGTCAATTACCTTTGGTAGCAGTAGGTGAAATACCCGTATTTTTATTTTTTTTTATTTAAATTTTTTTTTTTTTGCCCCATTTTTAATTACATTCTGTTCGTGAACAATAAGTAATTTTTAAATGCTACTATGGACCTTAATATGTTCTTTAGTCATTACCACAGAACATAATTTAATTTAATTATATATAATTAATTTATATACGAAAAGTGTCGTTTAAAATATTCTATGTGGAAGTTCTGTGGGTCCAATTCGTTTGTGTCTTCTTTTTGTTTTTTCCATTTCCGGCAATTGGCGCACGTCTCGGTTTTGATGAATATTTAGGCGCTCTGTGTATTTGCTGCTATATTTGTTAATAGTGTCTTCCACCGAGTCAATGTTGAGATCGTGGTGTATGTCTTCATTTCTTATATACCAGTCGGCTTTTTTTTTTGCATTGTGTTCTTTGAATCAGTTGTATATTCGTTTTGCTTGCTGTCCCCCATACTTCGATCCCATATTTCCAGATGGATGTTATCATTGATGTATATATCATTCTTTTATTATACAGTGATAACTTTGAACTAAGTCCTAGTAACCAGTTTAATTGTTTGAATCTACTTTTTATTTCATTTCGTTTATTTGTTGTCTCCCTGTAAGTTTTGCGTCGATTGCTATGCCAAGGTATTTTGCGCTGGGGCAAATTTTTATAATTTCGTCTTTTATTGTGAGTGGGTGTTTAGCAGAGTTTCTATTCGTATATATTACTTGGACAGTTTTCTCTTTGTTAACTTCTATTCCCCATTTCTCGTACCACGAGACTATATTTTTTATTATTTGTTGAAGTATGTCTGTCGCCGCTTTTTCATCTTGATTGGATGCTAAGAGGACCGTGTCATCCGCGAATGTTGCTATCATGGTTCCTTGTGTCTTTGGGGTTGGAATGTCTGCAGTGTATATTAGGTATAGGAGTGGACCCAGCACACTGCCTTGCGGCACTCCCGCTGTCATAGTTAGGATCTCAGAGCATTCATCGTCATATTTAATGTAAAAGTATCTGTTGGTGATATAACTGCTTAGCAAGTAATAATAGTTTAAAGGTAGAATATTATTTAGTTAATTTAGAAGTCCTTTGTGCCACACTCTGTCAAACGCTTTCGCAATGTCCAGGAATACAGCCACGCAGTACTTCTTTTTGTCAATATCATCCATGATTTTGTTCACAACTCTATGAACTTGTTGCACTTGTTGAGTGGTTTCGTCTAAAGCCGAATTGATGGCTTGGCAAAGCTTTTTGTTGTATCAAGATAGGCTCAATTCTGTCAAATAATATTTTTTCAAATATCTTTGAAAAAATTGGCAAGAGACTGATAGGTCGATATGAACTGGTTATTGTTGCGTCCTTATTTGGCTTTGGGATAGCTGTTACTTGTGCTACCTTCCACAAGATTGGAAAATAGTTAAGCCTTATTATAGCATTAAATACATTTCTAATATAGACTATTGTTATGTCAGGTAGTTCTTTCAGTATTTTTCCGTTAATAAGATCATAATCCAGGTGCCTTTTTGTTTTTTAAATTCTTGATTTGATTCTTGATTTCTGATATCGATGTCATTTTTATTGCAGTGTTTCGTGTACTTTCGGTATTGGTAAGCTCGGTAATTTGATTGTCCATGTCGTTTCTGAATACCGTTTCAAAATGTTTTGCAAGAGTATTTGCTTTGTGTTTATTCGTTTTTGCCCAAATATTATCTAGTGTTTTTATGGGGGGTTTATGTGGTATTGCACTGTTTAGTTTTTTGGTTGCCCTCCATAATGAGTAGTTCGTTGATGTTGTCGTTCCTAAGTTCTTTACGTAACTTTCAAATTTTTTCTCCTCAAATTGTTTCAATATTATCTTCAGTTCATTTGCCGCTTTGTGGAATTTGGCTTTGTCGTCTGGGTGTCTAGTGCTTTGCCATCTTTTCCTGAGTTTCCTTTTTTGTTTTATTTTATGCTTAATGTGAGCTGGGACAGTAGTAATTTGGGATGGGCTTAGAATTTGGGTTGATTGAGTTGCTGCTTTGACGATGTTGTCATTTAGGTATGCTATTGCTGTGTCAAGTTCCTTATCAGATTTCAATGAAATGTTTGTTGTCATGTCATTTTCCATTAATTGGCGAAATTTGTTCCAGTCGGTTTAGTAGTTATATAAGCCAGCAGCTATTTTTGTATCCGGTGTGCTTTGAAGGGTCAATAGAATTGGAGAATGGTCTGATGATAAATCTAGACGTGTTTTTATTGTTAAGGTCGTGCAATATGTTTTTTGTAACACAGAAATAAATTAAATCAGGTAATTTTTTGTTGTCTGTTGGCCAATAAGTTGGTTCTCCCGTGCTAGTAAAGCGACTATTATTCTCTTTTATAGCGTCTAGTAGTTGGCGGCCTTTCACGTTTTTCAGTCTTGAGCCCCATATGTAGTTTTTTGCATTATAGTCTCTTCCAGCTATGTAACACCTGTATGATGTTGAGTCAGCAGAAATAATCATGCATATTGACAACAAATATATCGTTGTATTGGCCTTGAGTTAACGCCAGATCGTTACCCATAAGCCAATAGCCTTACTTTGTTGCATTTGCATTCTTTAATATTGTATTTTGTATTCATTCTTACCGTACCACTTAAGTTTTTGTTATTGTAATTAATTGTAGTTAGAATTGTATTTAAGGCCATAACTGGCAAATAAATTCGTAAATTATAACCAAGTTTACCACAAGTGAAGTTTATTTCATCCCTCAGCAAGTTGTTCAAGTTCAAGTGCTTGAGACAACTATTTCAATTTCCTACCTCCTATCCAGGTTAAAGTGCCTGTATAGGAATCAAAGTTAGGAACAAAACACCAATAGTGGCTTCGATCGCCTTGAGGAGCATTTGAAGAAAATGGAAGTGGCTGGCAAATTGGCGAGTTAAAGTAAATAAGACCAAGAGCATTCATGTTACGTTTACACTTAGGAAAGAAACATACCCTGTGATCACACTTAACAATGTTGCTATCCCTCAATCAAATACTGCAACATTCCTAGGAGTCAATCTGGACAGACGACTAACTTGGCGGAACCATATTGAGGCAAAAAGAACGCATATAAAGTTAAAGGCCCATAAAATAAATTGGCTACTCAACTCCAAAACTTCGTTTAGAACATAAACTGCAACATAAACTGTACAAGGCAGTGATCAAACCAATTTGGGGATACGGAGCTGGGCTTTGGGGGAATGCTAGTACATCGAACGTCGAGCTGATACAACGAGTGCAATCGAAAATCTTGAGTGCAAAAAAAAAACATCACCCTCTTTGTATGTTGGATACAGCAGGAAAAAAAAAGCTAATAAAGCCGAGATTATCCCAAACAATAGAAAATACCAGTAGGTTATCAGACATACAATATGGTTTCCGACCTCGAAGATCCACAATCAACGCAGTAGAAGACGTCATAAAAAGAGAACGAAATGCACTTATAGGAAGTTCTAGAACCAAAGGGACAGTTCTTTTGGCGCTGTTGGATGTAAAAAATGCATTCTATAGCACTACATGGGTCGACATGATCTATGCTTTGGAAGACCGGTTTCATATTCCAGAACATTTGCTAGGATGTTTCGCAGTTACCTCAGAAACAGAACACTGGTCTACGATACAAACAGTGGCTGCCGATATAAACAAATAAACTCCGGCGCGGCACAAGGCTCTATCGTCGGTTCAGAGCTTTGGAACATATGCTCCGACGAGATACTGCAAATCGAAAAGCCAGATGTTACGAACGTGGTTGGATACGCAGACGATATTGCGGCAGTAATAACAGCCACAAAAACTAACGATACCCAGCGCAAACTGACTCAAGTGATAATAGGAACACAGATGTGGATCACGGTCTAAAACTAGCCACCCAAACAACGGACTTAATTTTCTTCACCATAAATCACATACCGATGGAAATGCAAATGAGAACACACCAAGAAATCTCCAACACGAAGAGGACGCTAAGGTACCTAGGCATCCAACTTGACTCGAAGCTAACCTACTGGGCTCAAATAAAGCACGTGGCAACCAAAGCGGCGCAAGTGACAGCATCACTGTAGAGGCTAATGGCAAATACAGGTGGACCAGCTGCGAGAAAGCGTAAACTCCTTATGACGGTGACACAATCGATTCTGCTCTACAGCTGCGAGATATGGGGAGACGCAGTAAAAAATCAGAATTACCGGAAAGTTCTAAGTAGAGTACAAAAAATAGCAGCGCTATGGGTAGCCTCTTCATACCATACAGTCTCGCAAGCGGCAGTTCCGGTAATTAGTGGAACGATACCTATCGACCTTTTAGTTTTGGAAAGCAGAGATATGTGGATATACAAAAGCGAAGGGGAAAGCCAATTGTCAAAACAAGATGTAAGAACCCATACCAACCAAAGCTGGCACGAAAGATGGCGTCACTAAACCTACGGACGGTGGACGGCACGTGACATACCTGAACTAAATTGTTGGCTCAACCGAAATTTTGGTGAATTTTTACACCACCCAGCTACTATCCGGGCATGGGTATTTACAAAAATACCTCCAAAAAAAGGGGAAAACTGAAAGCCCAGCTTGCATATATGGTGACGCAGACGCTGATGATGCGTAGCATACCTTCTTCAAGTGCAAAAAATGGAGAGAGAAAAGATGTGAACTCGAAAGACGTACCGGTTCACAAACAGCTGAAAACATCGTTGAAAAAATGCAAACATGCGAAGAAAACATTTCCCGATGCATAGAAAGGGTCCTGCGAGCCAAGAAGAGACATCTCGATGCCCAGCAAGAGATCTCTCTAGACGTAGGCTTCAAGGAGGACGACAACAGGGAAGATAGTGAAAGAAAAGGGAATCTCCGCTGAAGTCATACCGAAACAGTCTTCCAGGGCGGACGAAATTCCCGAAGGGAGGAGATGTTTTTAGTCCGTAGCCATGGCAGAGTCCGACACACCAGCACGGTGATGACCTAGCTGACGGTACATGAAGCATTTTCACCTGACTTCAACGTAAACAAAAATAAAATAAAATAAGAAGAAAATGGATGAAGTGAGAACATTTGTGGCTTTTTGTAACTATTACAGAAGATTTATTCAAAACTTCGCTGGTGTAGCAAAATATCTGAATACATTTTTAAAGAAAGATACACCATTTATATGGTCAGGTGACAGTCAAGACGCATTTATAGAGCTGAAAAATAAAATAATTAGCCCCCCAATACTTAAATATCCAAATTTCAATAAAACTTTTATATTGACAATAGATGCATTCCTTTTTGCTTTGGGAGCAATTCTTTCAAAGGGAGAAGTAGGAAATGATTTACCAATTTCATTTGCGAACAAATCATTCACAAAGTATGAAATAAATAAACCTGTTATTGAAAAAAAGTGGTTAGCATATGATACGATGAAGGGTTAATGTTGTAGTGTACACATGGCTGCGCGAAACAATCAATAAAGGGCTAGCTCACGTTACTTGTGTAGTGTACCACACAAGTGTACACTGACGACCACACATCGTCATAAGCACCGCAGCAAGACGCATATGCAAACGAACTGAGTGCGCAATTGCACTCAATACCCAAATACGCTAGACTAGCATTTTGGTGGTGCAATAACACACGCTGCCTATATTGCAGCAGCGTATGCATATTGCAGTGACTTTAGCCCTGAACTTGCACTCAAAATTATTAATGTAAACAAAGACGATGATTCGTCAATGAATAATATCGGTAATCCGATATCCGGAATATGATTTGTAAGTAGTAGAAATAAGATAGATATATTTTATGTTAGTTAGAATAAGAAAGCATCATAAATTAAATGATAAAAAAGAGCCAGCGAGCCACCAAATAAAACAGAGTAAATCTGAAGATAACTAAAACTGCAACTCGCATTAGTTTATTCTTTTTATCTCTCGTGCTCTAAGTCAAGAAAGACTTAGAACAGCACAACCAATAGCTTGGCCAATGGCACACTCTGCCGGTCAAAACTTTTGCTGAGGGCGATCCTCTTCGTGTTAGGTACTTTTTCATTCACACAGCTGATCTTGCATTCGTACATTGTATGAAAACTGCAATCATCATATGACGATCCTGCGTATGCACGACATATGATGATCCGAGTTGCCTAAACAACATCCAACGATAGATGCACCACATGCCGAGCCTGCAAGGCTAACATTTCAACATATACTACAAATGCACAAATTCATACAACAACAAATACTTGTGTATGTAGCGAGTCCAAGCGAAGTCAGCAAACCACCGCGCACAGACTATTGAACTTCAGAGAATTGCTGAACTAGCAATCTCAGCAATGCATGCATATGCTGGATTATCACATATTTATTAAGTATTGAAAATTTATGATTAAAGTATAATTAAATTAGAAATAAGTATAATTTGTATGAAGAAAATGATATAAAAAGCCAATGACTGGCTGAATAAATAACCCACTTGAATCAGGAATTAGAACTTTCATTTCTCAAAACATTTGGCACAAGCTCTAGTGCGAAAAACTTGAGCTACACTCTTTAACCATTTTGTTAAACGAATTTTATACCCGGAAAGCACACATATATCCCACCATTAATGGCGCAGCGCGTATAAGGACCATCTAAGATCGATTTCAGAGGATACCCAGGATTAGTTGGAAAAAAAACATGCAAGCAAGAAAAAGAAACCTGCATGAATAACATCAGTATCATCAGCAACAATAGCAACAGCATCATCAATAACATAAAGCCGCATGCGTCAGATATCTGAGCAATGGAGGGAGCAAAAAGGAAAATATAAAGCGGCCCCGCCACGTTATTGCATGATGTACAAAATCGTAAAGATGTATTAGTGAAATAGCTATGTATGCGTCTCACATACAATGACTGAAGATATGCAGTAAGCAAAATCCAAATCATTTGGATTTTGCTTACTGCATGCATGATGTGTTCAGTCAATACATCATGTGTATTTGCGTGACAGAAGCTGCATTCATTCGAAGCAGAATTTCATAGCGTGCGGACGTCATGCCGGACAACGGAGCAAAACATTTCCCATCGAATTTATTGAATTTACCACTAAATTTTGATTAGTAAATTTTTATGATTAAAATCATTCATTTTTCGGTACCAATTTTTCATCCAAATTCTATTTTTTCGTTGCTTTTGTTTTTCAACAATTCCAAATGTAGTCCAAATTATTTTATCAGCATTTGACATTGTCGCCCGCACACTGAAAGAGTTAGCGAAAAATGAAAGATTGAAGAGTATGCAGTAACGTGTCAGTGCTGAGATACTGAACACACATATGAGTATGACGTAAGTAATGTAGTACCGTGTCGGGACCGCTTAAGTATTTCATTATTTCAGCGTACTATAAGTATAAAATTCCGCGACCATAAAGGTGCCGTAGCGCAGGTCAGAGAAGTTGCAACATACAGGCACCATTGCTCTGTTGCACGCAACTATCTTTGGGCAAACATAAACCGTCAGTAATATTGGACGGACTATGTATGTCGTCTTATTTGTGAGGATTTTTTTTGTGGAGCAATGTGTGTTTTTGTCGTTAGGGATATTTTGAAATATTTACATGTAGCTTAGACAAAATTAAATGTGTCATCATAAGACACGGGTTGTTGCATATCAATTCGCGCGTAAGTGTTTAAATAATATGTTATAAATTGTGTTACAAAAAAAAGCATAGAAGAAATCAAAAATCTTCAACACTCATTGATGGAGAGAAAAGCAGGGAAAATTTCGCATAATGATCGTGTTCTTCGACAAAAATTCTTTGCAGAACGATGACAAAAGAAATGGAAATACAATAAATTTATATAAATAATTCAGAAGCTGTGCATCTAATTAAGTAAATTTTTATACTTAAATTTTATTTTGGAAGGAAAACCTTTAGTAGAGAAAATATACTTTTAGCCTTCAAATGAAGCAAGTTTGATGTAAAATATTAAAAGCGAAAACAAAAAACCAGAATCGGTTTAAAGGAAAAAGTTTTTTAGCGTGGCATATTCCGAGATACGTGTAAAGAAATTGGTTTATATGAATAAAGTGTGACCGGACTGATATGTATTTTGAATGGAAACTCAATGAATTGCGGGATGTCATATGAGATTATGGTTCTATTTCAATTTATGTGTGGGCATGGTCCTTAGGGGTACGTAATTAGTAGCAAGAGCAAGTAAAATGGGCATTCTGGAGGTTGTTCATGCAGTGGAAAACTTGGTGCCCATGTTCTCAGGGGCCGAGATGTATGATCTGATAACTACGATTAGGCGCTTCAAAGAAGGTTGTGATCTAGCGCAGCAAAGTCTTCCGGAAGCAGATAGGGAACACTTCATAAAATGCATAAGGCAAAGGACCACGGGTGATGCGTTTGATTTATTAGCGCATAGTTCAGTAAGCACCCTCTGGTATTTGTATGCACCTTTAGACAGAACATATCTGAATCAGAAATCTTATGACACGCTCACAAGAAAGATCCAGGAGACAGCACAGAAACTCGGTGACGACCTGAGAGCTTGGGGACGAATGCTTACCTCTTTGGTGTCTTCCGCTGACGCCACAATCCGACAGCGAGCGGCAACAGGTGGAATCTGCTGGATTAATACGCCTGCAGAGCCAGGTGAGGTAGAGGGATGAGTGCTTTACATGCAAAAACAGGCCCTACTGTATGAAATGCCAAGCATATGGTCATGAAGCTAGTCTACAGTGTCTAGGTGCAACAGAATGGGATCAGAATCTGAGACCGCCAACGACGAGGCTCCCGGATCCGTCCAGGAGAGAAGGCGGGAGTAACTTCAACATACCTACAGCTAATTTCACGGAAGGAATTAGCCAAGGGAGGAATCCCTTCATCACTGGGCGAATCAGCAGCGTTCAAATTTGAATTCCACAAGTAAAGCGAGGATGAGCAACACCACACAGGGGCTGAAATATTTCTCATGTGGACGAATGGGACATCGAACAGCAGAGTGCAGGAAACAACAATCCCAACAAAGGGACCAGGAAAACTTTCAGCGGCCCAGTCTAGGACAATAGACAAGTTGACACTGAAGTTAGATCCAAGCGTAAACTCATAGGAGAGGTCAATTATAGAAGCCATTTGAACGTCATTCCATGATATTTTTCTGCTGGAAGGAGACCAGCTAACATACACACCCGAGATAGAGCATGAAATTGCAACTAGGGCGGATCAGCCGCCAATTAACGAAAAGCAATATAGATTTCCACAAGCTCACAAATATGAGGTAAATAGGCAAGATCACTGCATGTTAAAAGATAACATAATTTCACTAAGTATATCGCCTTGAAATTCTCCTATTATTTTGGTGCCTAAGAGGAGGGGTGTCAGAGCCAGAAAAATTGGAGAATGGTCGTTGATTTTAGAAAATTGAACGACGCCACTATCATCCAAGTGTTCCTGATGCCAATGTTAGAAGAAATTCAGGACCAATTACGACATATTAGGCATTTTTCTCCGCCTGACTAACATCAGGTCCTGGTGGATACCCACGATAAGCAGAAAACCGCGTTCAGTACCGGTTTGAATCATCATGAGGTCAATAGGATGCCGTTTAGATTGACAGGAGAACCAGCTACCTTCCAGCGGGTAATGAACCATGTGCTAACAGGCTTTGCAGTGGTTTGATTGTTTTGTGTCTAGATGATATTGTAATGTATGGAAAAAACTTGCTGTAGCATTTGCAACTCGATTACGAATTGCGAGAACACAATTTGAAATTGAACACGGAGAAGTGTAAATTTTTGCGAAGGGAGGTGGTTTATTTAGGCCATCGTTGTTCAGAGGCACGAGCATTGCCGGATCCTCAGAAAGTGGAATGCGTAAAAAATTTAGCATTTCCAAAAAATAGAAAAAAAGTGCAAGCATTCCTAGTGCTAGTGAAATATTATAGAAACTTCGAAGAAGGACTAGCCGGAATTGCGTTGCCAAATAATAAGTAGCTGTCAACAAGCATTCGAGAGGCCAAGGGAGATAATTACCTCGCCACTGATTTTGGCGTACCCCGATTTTGATCTTCAGCCTCCTAAAGACCTAAAGCAAGTAGAAACGTTTATGGGTAAGGTAAATTATTATTACAATTATATACCCAATTTTTCGCAATTATCAGCCCCAATAAACATACTTCGTCGAAAAAACATAAAATTTACTTGGGGGTTTGATCAAAGTAAAGCATTCAAAAAAACCACTACAGTTCGTTCTTCATTTGGTTTCGGGGTGGTACATTCTCACATGTATCCTGACGATAGTGAGCGACCTATTGCGATTGCATCGAAAAGCCCCGATAAACATCAGGTTTTATATATCCAAATAGAGATAGATGGGCTATCTTGAGTTTTTGAAGTCAAGCGTTCCCATCAATATCTTTATGGAAGAAAATTCATCTTAGTTACAGATTAGAAACAGCTTGTTGGTATTTTAAACTCAAATAATCAATTGCCAACGATGACGTTACATCGTTGAGAATGCTGGGCTATAACTCTCATGGTTTATCAATATGACATAAGGTACAGTAAAACCACTGACCCTGGTAATGCAGACGCATTATAGCAGTTACCAATTGGTTTCGATGAAAAATCAATCAGTCGACCAAGAAGAAGCATTCTACAACATCACTGAACTAAAAATACCGATTGAAACCCCAATAATAAGAAAGCACACCGAAACTGATAAAACTATACAACGAGTTTGATCTTTCGTGCAAAAGAGATGGCCACAGAAGCTAAGTCTACAGGATTCAGATCTATGCACATTTTTCAATCACCGATACGCCTTATCGGTTCATAGCAATATTCTTTGCCTTCAAACGAAGCGTACACGTATCATCAATCATGTTTCCCTGAAACAAACAATTCTACAACTATTGATGATGGTCACTGGGGAGTATCAAAAATGAAACAGCTAGCCAAACAGCACGTATCGTGGGTCAACATTGACAAAGATATCGCTTTACTGACAGAAAGTTGTGACATATGTAATGTAGCTAATAATGCTCCTGTTAGAGATTATCAAAGCTGGCCAGAAGCTAATCGCCCATGGGAAAGAGTACACACTGACTTTGCTGGACCCATATTCAATCCAATGTGGCTTATCTGCGTTGACGCCTATTCTCAGTTTCCGTTCGTTACACAATTGTCAATAACTACTACAGTTGATACAATATCTGCCTTAAACGCAATAGTCGCAATGAAAGGTATTCCGGAAACCCTTGTAAGTGATAACGGCCCACAACTAACAGTCGATTCATTCCAAGATTAAAGCACCCAACTTGGAATCAAACACTTAACCATAGCATCGTTTCAGCCTGCTTCGAATGGGATAGCCGAGAGGTTCGTAGGAACCTTTAAGATAGCTGTAAAGAAGAACATCGATGATGGCTTAAACACAAAAACTGTCGTATTAAAATATCTGTCACCATGCCAATTCACGCCGAACGCTAAAGGAAAAACGCCTGCTGAACTTATCCTTGGCAGACCTGTTCGCAAATTATTAAGACAACTCTTTGAGTCAAAACATCACCAAATAAAACCAGAAGGCAAGCGGAGTGTAAGCGCCACACAACTCAACTGAAAACCAGATGCAGTTCCGATATTGGTTCATCTCAAACATCATTTGATCAAATATTTATGTTACCAACACCTGAACAACATACGTCAAGATCTGCATATCCACCGACGCAACAACAAACTAGAACAATGCAGCAGCATATTGATTTTTCATCCACCGATGCGAGCTCGTTAACTGAAGGGGCTCCTCGGATATATATATATATATATATATATATATATATATATATATATACATATATATATATATATATATATATATATATATATATATATATATATATATATATATATATATATATATATATATATATATATATATATATATATATATATATATATATATATATATATATATATATATATATATATATATATATATATATATATATATATATATATATATACGAGTATATATCCGAGGAGTCCGCTTTTGTTGCTTGCAGGACCGTCCCACGTTGCGGAACTATTTAGATTGGGAAATTGAGATAATTTTTTTTTTATCATTTGTTATTTTTTTGGATAAAATTAAGCCGTTAATAAATAATGATCTATATATAATTGAACATTATTACGAATAAGTCATTGCTAATAGTAATGATCAATTCGCGCTAGACCAATTGTGATGCGGTACTGGAGTAGGCCGCATTAAATGTGGTTTTCTGATTCGCAAACCAATAACTATACAATTCGTCGTTGGGAGCTCCTACCGATGATAGAAATAATCGTTCCGAAAAGTGTCGTCTTTTGGTGAAGAGTTGCGGGTAGTTCCGCTAAGTTCGACCTGCTGACGGCGCCGTAGTGGCTAGCCGCTTTGAAGTCTGAGTTAAATTCTGTTGAGTTAATAGAATATACACTAGCCAGAATAAGTCTGCGTAACCACCTAACATCTCAACATATCTATATAAAAAACACCGTTCCGAACACTTTATTACGAATATTTTTTATATTTCTTTCCTACCTTTATTATGAACACAAACAAAATAAGAAGGGGAATTACCTTTTTCCAAAAAAAACCAAAAGAAGTCCCGATTTACTTTTGTGCAGAGATTTTTTACGTCTAAAGCTGTGCCGGGTTTTCTCCACACAATCTTCCGACCTTTGATCCCAAAAGTGCAATTTTTGCTTTCATCTGAAAATATAACTTGTTTCCAAAACTCTTCTCCCTTATTTATATGCTCCTTTGCGAACGCCAGCCGCTTGAGTCTGTTCACTGTTCTTATAAATGGCTTTTTACAGGCAAGACTTCCACGATATCCATACCTTTTTAAAAAGTTTCGGACAGCATCATCGGAAATACACTTACTGTACTTTGCTTTGATGTCCTTTGACATTTCAGCTGCAGTTAATTGCGGATTAGCCTTTCCAGATCTGAGAAAACTTCGAGTTTAATGAGGGCTTAACTTTGGCGGTCGGCCAAATCTGGGCTTTGAAACCAAAACTCCACTGCTTTTGAAGTTGTTTACGACTTGTTGGACAGATGAATGAGTTCGGCTGACTATTTTACCAAGTTCACGATATGACATACCCTTCTTCCACAAATCCCCGATAATTTTTCTCTTGGAAAACTCGATCTCATTTCCCTATGCAGACCTTTTTTAATTGACCTTTTAAATAATTATTTTAAATAACACATTTGCGAAAACACTTTTGTCAAGTTTCATACACAAACTTGATTGTCATTCATCACTTAATTGCTTTTCTAATACTTGGACTACTCTTTTTCGCTTTGTATG
Source organism: Clusia tigrina (assembly GCA_920105625.2). Classification (NCBI taxonomy): domain Eukaryota; kingdom Metazoa; phylum Arthropoda; class Insecta; order Diptera; family Clusiidae; genus Clusia; species Clusia tigrina. The sequence goes on along the minus strand of OV050030.1, from coordinate 311,372,999 downwards.
CAGACTTTTTATTGCTATGAATCGGGACTTTTTTTGTTTTTGAATTTTTACATGTTTTTTTGGAAAAAGGTAATTCCGATTTTTATTTTTAGTGTTTTATGTTCGTAACAAAGGTATTTATGTTCGCAATAAAGTTCGAAACGGTATTTTTTGTATAGATATGTTAAGCCCAACGGTAGTAAGTACGCAGACGGTTTCTGCCTAGTGTAAATCATATTAAAGGGCTGAGTAGTACGATTGGAACGGGAGTGTATCCTTGCGGACTGGAGGAGAACCATCGATAGCAGAAACAGAAAGGTGAGTTAGTTTAGAAAAAGTCTGGTTTATGTTTTCTGAAATAAATTTTATTGTTCCGCCGTTGACGCAGCGTGGCGAGGTAAGAGCCGAACCACAGGCACTTGAGGTAAAAGTGCTGACCACGCTGCGTACTACCAACTAGAGGACATAACAGAGCACACATTTCCGGTATCCAGTTAGTGGGGTATGTGGAGGTAAAATACAGATGATAAATTGCAGTTGATAAATGTAGTTACTTTTTTAATTGTGCTATTGCAGAGTGCGGATGTGATTTTGCTTGCCTGAGTGAAAAAATTAAAAATAGAAAATAAAGAGAACTGAACTTTTAAATTCAAATTTAAAATAGTGTAAACTTCTAGTAAAGAAGCGCAATTATATCGGTCAGTAGCTAAACGTATTGTGCTCTCCAACTCAGCCAGCGTGCTCTCCTACACACCGTATGCACTCTCAAAGTGTGACTGCACTAGCACCAAAATCTGACTTCCCATCAACTTAACCTCAGACGCTTTCCGAGCAGCATCGAGTGATCGTACATGTCAGTAAGTCCAATATGTTTCCTTCTCAGCCCATAATAAATTCTAACGTCAATATATTTATTTGAAAAAATTTGTAATAAGGAAAAATTAGGGTCCTAGTTTTACATGTATTCCGTAACTATACATCTTAATGATTTAATTTTCAATTAATTTTTAGTATTCAAATAATCATTGCATATTACACTAGTTTACAAAATAAAATTTTTTTCATGTACATTTGATGAGTGGTGACTTTTCTTATGTATTTTCATCTGCTGAATAAGAAAATTAAGGTTACATTTTTTTCATGGAATAGTTTTTGAGATATTGTAATTTTTGTATTTTTTAAGAACTAAGACCAACAAGAACTAAGATCAACTAGAAGAAAATCGACCGAAAAATGACAAAGTTATAACCAATTGAGTGAATAAATCCACTCCATATTTTCCAAAATGCCTAAAAGAAAACGGGAATTTAAGTGCGTACCCAATCCAAATAATTTATGTTACGTGTGTGGCAATTTTGTCCTCCAACAAAATAGACGTAGATTCACCGATTTGGGATTTGGATCTTGTTGTAGTTCTTCAGCAAATCGGTAATAATTCCCTCGTAGTTAGGGCTTTTAGTGTTCCCAAGAAAATTGGTAACAACCAGCTGAAATGAATTCCAGGCCTCGTTTTCGACGGGTGTTATATATTTTGGAAAATCTGTGCTTTTTAACAATTTCTTTATGTGTGGACCATCGAAGACGCCTTCCTTGATTTTTGCAAAAGAAAGCTTTTGGAAAAGGGTTTTCAAATAGGAAAATGCTTGGCCTTCCTTGTCTAAGGCCTTCACAAAATTTTAATGAGGCCAAGTTTAATGTGTAACGCTGGAAGGATTATATTTTCTTTTTTGACAAGAGGCACGTGTTTAATATTGTCTTTGCCCACTGTGACATTCTCCCTTTCTGGCCAGTGTTTTCTTTTATAATGATGTTCACGAGCACGACTATCCCAGAGGCAAAGAAAGCAGCAATATTTTGTATATCCACCCTGCATTCCACACAACATGCTGACGACTTTGAGATCGGAACATATTTTCCTGTTGTGATGCTCATATTGAATGTATTTTATCAAACTGGCCATTGTGGCATATGATTCTTTAGTGTTGATGGCATGAGCGATGGGAATAGAAGGTTTTTCATTTCCAATATGCAGTAGGACTGCTTTCAAACTCTCCTTACTACCGTCAATGAACAAGCGCCACTCATTTGGATCATAAGACTCTCCGAGTTGCTCAAACAATGCAGGAATATCGTTGCAGTAGCATATGTCGTTTTCCTTCTTAAAATGTTGTGCGTAAGGTTCATCACGGGTTCTGTAAAATGTTCATTTTACTCCCGGAACCAAACAGTTCCGTTGTTTCAGGCGAGATGCAAGTAACTCCGATTTTTCCTTTGACAGCTCGAGATCTCTCGCCAAATCATTCAGTTCAGGCTGCGTAAAACGTTGTAATTTCGACTCCTGTTGAAATTCATTATCACTGCTTGTGTCTGTCTCTTGTGATGATTCGAAAGGTTCAATCGTTGAATCGGGGCACTTAGGATGAGGAAATTCACTTGAATGTGGAACTGGAAGCGAATCAGATGCTACTGTCGCATAAACCCATTTGGCACTCTTACCAAAACCAGTGGATTTGCTCAGGCAAATGTAACAATCAACCGAATGGCAGAGCGACTCTCTCCCTATAATCGGTACACCGAATTTCAAGTATCGTCTAATTTGGAATAAAAATTCACTTTATTATTAATTCAATTGTATATATAAATTTAATCTTACTGTGATAAACCAGAAACTCACGCGGCAAGAGTTATATGGCACGATAAACAAACATTATTTGGTGTCCATTGCTCATGAAAAGGTGCGGGTGCTATTCCAAAATATTGCAGATAATTCTGTTGTAATGAATCGGTGAATCTACGTCTATTTTGTTGGAGGACAAAATTGCCACACATGTAACAGAAAGTATTTGGATTGTTTACGCACTTAAATTCTCGTTTTCTTTTAGGGATTTTTGCGAACACAATGAAATATAATTTCAATCAAATTTATACAAACAACCGACAAACAACCGACACGTGTGCGTGGTTTATTTCTAGGTGAAAAAAATATATGTTACAAAAATTACAAATTAATATATTACTAACTCACCGCAGTGTTTTTCCTCACAGACTGAATTAACAAAACAATATTAAGAAGCTAAGAACCAAATTTCTGATGTGTATAACACATAAGGAATAACGGTTGCTTTAAAAACAAACTTAACGAAACAAACAACACAAATTGTCGAAAAAAATAAAATATTCGGAAAATATGGGATTTGGATTTATTCACTCAATTGCTTATAACTTTGTCACTTTGCGGTCGATTTTCTTCTAGTTGGTCTTCGTTTTTACGTTAAAGTATCATCTTTACGCACATGAAGAGAAACCAGACGTTTTTTCAACGATTTGTACTTTTCCGCCGGCAGAGAATCACTGTAAAATATTATTTTTTTGAAAATGTGACTTTTTTGAAATGTGAAAATGACCCAATCGGGCATTTCTAGCTCGAGATATGATTTGTCACGTGAAAAATGGTCGAAAAAATACAAAAATTACAATATCTCAAAAACTATACCATGAAAAAAAATTTAACCTTGATTTTCGAATTCAGCAGATGAAAATACATAAGAAAAGTCACCTCTCGTCAAATGTACATTTTCGGTGTAAACTAGTGTTATTTATTATATTTAAATTCTACAGTTTACATTTTTTTTCCTAACTATTTGCATTATTTTTTTAATTTTAAAAATTTTTTTTTAATTTGTTATTTTTTTTACAAAGTATCTAGCATATTCTATTACATTCTAACATATTTTGTGTCTTATATTTTATATCTCGTATTTTGTAATATTTTTATATCTTATATTTTTTATTAAAAGGTATCCCGTTTTTTTATAAGCAACCTGTTATGAATTTGTGGAACAACAATCTTTATGTTTGCATAAAGGTATACTCGTATATATTTTTTCATGATTATGTGTGATCTTATATCTCAATAACAATGTTAGGGTGCATTTATTATGAATAGGTAAGTGCCTTTTGTATTAATTTTTATTTCTAGTGCCTATAAATTTTTTGCCAATCACTATTAAAGCTATTGCTTTATTTTTACTAGTTCTTTACGTGTGTCTTATGAAATATTTTACCGGTTTCAGACACAACTATCACTTTGTTATACCTTGCCACTACTTCTTTCTTGTATAGGGGTTTTGGTTACTCTAACTCTGTTTATCTGCGATATGAATTTGGTCACCCAAATCAAACTTTTTGGGAATCTGTTTCTTTATATTTAATCTTAAATTTTTTAATTCCTGATTTCTTTCTATTTGCGCTCGAATTTCTTCATGGATTTTATTTCGAAAGTCAGCAAGGTTTTGGTAATTGATTCTTTGTGTCCTATCAAAAAATATATCGCAAGGTTTTTTGTATGTCACCGTGTGAAACGAGTTGTTATATCGATCCACAGCTATATATACTAAATCTTTCGGCGTCAGATTGCCCATTTCTTGCTTCAGACAGCGATAAATTGCTTTTGTAATTCAAAGATGTCTATGTGTAAGATTTCGCATGGGTATGTGGGAACTGGGGTTTGTTGCAGTTGAGGCTTAGGTGTATGTCGGTCGTTCATTTGCAAATCTTGCAATTTGAGTATTTCTTGTAATAAGGGCATTCATCCGTGGGAAATAGAATTTTTCAATTATTTGAGCACCGTTTTCCCGCGGATTCCTATGTGCACGCTTATGCTCATCCTCAATGATCCGACAGATCCTTTCTTCATTCGCTACGTCCTCCACAACCTTTTGAGTGAGCCTTATTTTATACTGGGAAAAGTGTTCTACGTAAACTGTAAAGTGTTTGTAAGAAGGCTTCAGGTATTTGTATCCCATTAACTACAGTAGGACTCAAAAAACTATTTAATTTGATTATCAAATTTGCACTATTAATTTCCATAGATATGTAGTGGCACTTGTACCCGGGATCTGGCGTTTCCCAACAGTGAAGATCATTACCTTGCCTCACAACGAATTGGGTCCTAAATACTTTCATGGAAGTCTCTACGTGAGGAATCAAATCAGAATTGTCCCTTTCCGTACTATGCGTGGTGGTGGCTTTTTAATTTGGCAGAATCTAGGCCATCACTAGCTATATCCGTAACAGAATCGCTTGAACCTGGCAAGTGATTTAGTTCCGTTTTAAGCGTCGAGAGAGCATCGGTTACAAAGTTCGATTTACCAGGCTTGTAAATCAACTAGTAATGGTACTCCTCACTTCGGGCCTTCCATCGCTTAAGTTTAACGTTATAATTTCTATTCCCCAATTCGAAATTTAGGGGCTGGTTGTCTATAAAGATATTAATTTTGTTTGCACCATAAACATAATTGCGAAGGTTATCCAGGGCCCATACTATTGCCAGCATTTCTTTCTCGTTTGTCGCATAGTTTTCCTCGGTTTTATTCAAGGAACGTGACACATAGGCAATGGGCCTATCCCTCCTTATTTCGCCTTGGGATAGGACGGCTCCAAACACAAAGTCAGAGGCATCAGTTGTCAAATTGAATGGTTTTTCAGAGTCAGGGAACGCTAAAACCTCATAAGACGTTAAGAACAATTTCAATTCTCGAAAGGCTTTAAGAGCCTGTTCATCTAAGTTAATCGAAATTTTCCTTGATAGGTTTACTTTAACCTGTGCGTGCTCCCCCCTGGTCAAATTGGTTAAGGGCTTAGCCACCTTAGCATAATCCTTTATAAATCTTCTATAATAAGATGTTAATCCAAGGACGCTCTTTAGGTCTTTCAAGGTTTCGGGAGGCAAAATCTGCTCGATGGCCTTTACCTATTTCTCGTCAGGCTTGATACCATCACGTGCTACAATGTAGCCAAGAAACTCTACCTCTGTTCTCATGAATCGAGTTTTTTCAACGTTAACTCTAAGCTTCTTTATCGGGGTTGAATTGTTAGTAACGGACGGACTTATGAAATTTTTGTTAGCCCCAGTATCGACTAGAAAGTTTAGGATGGAGTCGCCTCGCGTTTTATACTCTATATAAGGAATGCTGGAGAGGCGCCCGTCATAAAATTTAAATCATCGTTACCGCAAGACTCAGGTTCTAAAATTTCGTCACAACCTTCTTCTGAGAAGCCTACCTCTGGTTCTGAGAAGCCTAGCTCTGGTTCTGAATAATGTTAAACTTTTGCGGGTTGTTGGCAGACATGGCTCTTCGCATGAAGGAATTGCCACCCTGAGGGCGGTTCATGTAATTAGCCCGTCTTGATTGTATGGATTCATCAACCTCCATTCTCTTTGGTAGAGTAGGTTCTATTGGTCTTCTTTGAGAGTTCGATGAAAACTTCATGTTATTATTATAATTGGTGTTACCTCTTGGAGGAAAGCGATTAAATGGCCTGAGTGGAAGCTGTGGTTTGGATTCCATACGAGTACATGTCTTATTGGGACTGTCACTCTATTAAGAGTATTCGAGTGAATTGTGTTGTTTCTTAGAGATAGATCCTGTATCTCCAAGCAAGCAGAGTATGCTTCTGGTAAAGTTCTAGGTTTTTTAATTATCAGCATTTTCGAAAGGTCCCTATTTAAACCGCGAATAAAAGCGTCCAAGGCACGCTTACGGTAGGTTTCCACCAACGCCTTGACCGTGTCTTGGGAATATGCTGCTGTTTTTATTTTGTTAATTATCAGGGAAAATTGGTGATTAACCATGGCATAGTATTCATCCAACTTGACCCCTTCTGTGATTATTGTTTAAGTTGGTGTTCTAGAGTACCAATGTCCCTCTTGTCGGCATAGTGTAATAACAAAACGCTCTTAATGGATCGCCATTCGTCATGAAAAATATTATATGACACCAGCGCTGTACCGGCACCGCACCGAATCTTCTGCCTTATGTGCTGCAATATTGCTCTATAAATGGGCTTTTCCCGCACTATTCCTTGAGAATTGATTCATCACTATATACCCAGGAAACATATTCTACTGGATTGCCCTCGAACACCTGTAATTCCTTTACACAGTCTGGAAGCCTACATATTTCTTTTAGTTTCTGTTTTGTTCTTGGAGCACAAAGAGCTACGGAATTTGATTCACCGAATGGGTTGAGGCCAGGTTCCGATTCCCTGCCCTCAACCTGTGGTATGCGAACTTCAACTCTTTTCAACTCTGCCCTAACCGCGGTGGAATCTAGGGTTTCTTTCCTTGTTCTTTCTAATCTCCCTCCGCGGCCTTCCAGCCCTTTCAGCTGTTCTATTAGAGCATTGACTGCTCCAGTCAAGCTCATTAAAGAATTTCTAATATCTGCCATTATATTTGTAACAAAATGTAAATGGCAAAGAATTAATTAAATAGGCACTTACCTTGGAAAACCCACACTTAGGGCACAATTATTATCACTATTGTTCACACGAAAATTTGTATTTTATTTAATGCACTTGGAACTATTTTTGATTTTTTTTCTTATGCTTTTTGTCCCATAATTCACAAGCTTTTCATTCTTAGAGAACTTTCCACTAAATTCTTTTGTTTAGCAATTTATTTTCGTCCCTGTTTTTGTTTATGTTGAATTATTTTTGGTCTAGAATGATAACAAAAAATTTAAGATTGCGGCAGGGTTCTTACGGAGGCAATAGATTTGTTTATTGCATAAGTGGAGGGTCTGGCTTTTTGCGCTACAGAGTCGCAGCTGGCTGTTTTATTTATTGAACTGGATGGTCCCTTTAGGATTCGCAGCTCTTATTGGTTTTTAAATATTTTATAAATTTATTAAAATTTCTATCTTCAATTTAAGTGAAGCCATTTTTATTGAAGAATCCCGCACAAATTTTGAGCCGGCCATAGAACGATCGTGTTCTCTGTTTTAGAGGCCCACTTTTTAGGTCGTGGGCAACCTAATAAGGCACGATTTACTTCACTTCATGTTGGAATTTGTCCACGCATTAGAACATAATTGCCGTGTTCCCACGGTTACGACAATATTCACTCCTAAGAGCGTGTCTAATGCTTAAGAACAACCAGAAATCAGAAAGGGATAACCCTGTTGTGACCAGTCTCTGAACCGCTGACTCCTTCGCGAGGAATTGAACCTCGGTCTCCCTCAAGAGTGTGTACTAACCACTATACCACAAAGGAGTCGGATCCCTGCTCGGGCGCCAGCTAACGCGATCGCGACACGTCACATGAAAAATAATAATTTTATGAAGCCCACCACTGGCTCCAATTGAAACGCACTGTTATTTTGTTTAAGTATTTTATTTTGAAAGCGATTGGTTCTATCCAAATGCGGAATAATTAAACGTTACACATATTTATAGCCTGGAATAAACATAAGCATAGCCTAACTTAGCCGCTACACTAAAACTGCTGGCATGACGGTTCCCACAATGGCTAAGCCGCCGCTGCACTCGCTGCTGCTCTGCCGGATGCTACGTCGGCACGTACTTACTGATTGTAAGTTGATCCTCTTATTATTATGAGGTGCTTGGTGGGAACGCCACGTGATAACTTATATATATATATATATATATATATATATATATATATATATATATATATATATATATATATATATATATATATATATATATATATATATATATATATATATATATATATATATATATATATATATATATATATATATATATATATATATATATATATATATATATATATATATATATATATATATATATATATATAAATATATTTATATATATATATATATATATATATATATATATATATATATATATATATATATATATATATATTATAAATATATTTATTTTTATTTATTTTTTATTGCAACATACTTTACACATAAATTTATAAAATATTTGATGGTGTAGGACAACGAGGCCATTTACACCTGTTGTATAAATGTGATGATGATGTGCGAAACTGTTAAAGTCGTGGCGCATTCAGAGCATTGAATTGGGTCAATTTTGGTAAATTAATACCTAGTGCTAAATATCGTCCTCTCCAGACGAACTCTTGCCAAATTAATACACTTTTCATTGTAAAATTCTCATTATAGTTATGTCGAATTGGAAGCGGATTATGTGTCTTAATTAAGGAACCTGATGATTCCCACTTGTCATATATTTCCTAGCCTGCTTCGCTGCTGCATCTGCATATTCATTCCCAGGTATCCCAATATGCCCAGGTATCCACATGATTTTTATAAAGCTTTCAATTTCTAAATTTTGGTATGTATAATTATAGGCACTTCCTTTCGGATTTGCGAATGCCTTAAGGTCACTAAGACTGTGAGAACATATTAGTGTCTTCTTTTCCTGAACAGTTGCATATTCAACTGCAAAATGTATTGCTGCTAACTCAGTATGAAATATATCTGACTTTTTGTCAGAATTTCAAATGTTGTATTTGCTTTTTCTTGTACAACCTCATAGGAAGATGTTCCTTCAAGATACGACCCATCCGTATAGAGTGTTATTTCTGGTGCAAAATTTTACTTTACTTCAGAAAAAACTTGTTTGAAAATCACAGGGTTTGTGCCATTTTTTACAAATTGGCACAAATATGTATCAATGTTGATGTTGAAAATAAAATTTCTGGTTGTTGTTTGCTTAGGTTGTTGTGGAATCGGAATGTTATGTTCAGTAAGCATAGTCAAGATGTTGTTAATGCCGCACCATCTTTTGGCATTGGAGGAATGTTTTCCACTAAGTTTTAGTTTCTCCGAAAAAGGTTTGTGTAGTCCATGTGAGTTGATGGTAAGCGCTTTAGCTCCAAGTTTGACCGCCCTATTTTCAAGCAGCCACTTAAAATTATGAAAACGTGTTTCAACTTCTAGGGCATTTATAGGCTTTGATGCTAGAATTCCAGTAGCTGTTTTGAAACATTTTCTAAGAGCTGTGTCCAATTTCTTTATATTGGTTTCCGTAGTCAAACCATAGATTTTTATGCAATTCATAATTACACCAAATGTTAGAGCTCTACAAATTCCAAACGCAGTATCAATATGTGGACATTTTTTTCTAGGGCAGATCCCTTTTAAAAGATCATTGATCTCAGTTAATTTGTTAACTAGATATTTTGTGTGCTCGGTCCATAAAAATGATTTTGTAAAAATCATTCCAAGAACTCTCATTTGGCTTTTGACTGGAATTTGCTCATCTCTCACATTAATCGTTCGAGTGTAGCAGTTATGTTTACGACAAAAGTGTAGAATTTCACATTGTTGATAGGAATCCTTGCTCCTCTGCTTATTGCCCATTGGTTTATTTTTTTTATCAAATCTCCGAAGGTTGTCCGTTACTTCAGTGTTTGTACCAGTAAATCCGAAAAAGTCGAACCCCTAACAATCTTTTAGCGCTTTAACCAGTGAATTTGCGTAAACGTGGTAAAGAATTTTAGACAGGGGTGACCCTTGTGGGATGCCATTTTCAAGCGGATATTTTTGTGACAGATGTATTGACTCATTTGCTGCCTTTCCTATAATTTTTTTCGTTTCGGACTCCTTGTTTATGTTTGATTATCCTAAAGAGTCATTGGAATAAATAATAGCTGGAATTTGCTCCGGTATTTTGTGCACTGTCTACTATGTCCATCTCAATTACTTCTATATCAGAAGAACAGTTTTAATTTGTTAATTCACTTTTATAGTGAATGCAAATATTATGCAGCGCTGCACAAACATTTATAATTTGAATGGCCTTTCCAGGAGCGTTGTATAGCTCTCTAGCACTCAATAGATATCTCCATCTACTTTTAAGAAGGCCATTGCTTCGCATTACTTTATTTCTCTATTGTGACTTCATTAAATTTTGCTTCAGTTGAACCGCTATCAGGTGTTCTGGAAGGAGTTAAAAGCAATGGTTCTAAGGGGTACCCAGCATCTCCGACCAAATTATTTAATTAAAATTTATTTCAAATCTATTTGTCAATAGCCAAACATTGTTGCGTCCTTGCAAATAATTATGCTTCATTTCACTTTTCAACTCACTCACGTTCCACCAAATAAACGAGCGATGACAAGCTCCGGGATGCGGAGCATTTATGAAGCGATTCCTCATTTGACTATTACGTACCTGTAAACAAGCAACACATTCAAACTACAGGATCCCTTCGCGTTGTAAAATAAGTGTTTCTTTGTTGAGGGACACGTAATGGAGACGTGGGTCCCATGAAAGTAGTCTGAAACACCTGGTATCCTGTACTAACCAAAAAAATCTTGTGCAATTTTCCGTTGCTCTTCCAGTGGCGGCCAAGTTATTCATTGTGGACATAGTATGATTCCAAAATCCCTAGAACTTCGAAGATTACTTTACTGAAAGAGGATTGCGCCAAACCAACTTAGGTAGGTAAAGATACCTACTCCTTTTTGGTATCCGCCCTCAGCAAAGAAACGCAAACAAGTGCTGAGTTTTACGATGGGCGGAATTCCAAATGGTTGTCTTGACGATGGTAAAGAGGTGGAATGCAAATCCCATAGATACTTCATCGCCGGTTTGTTGGGTCTGTAATATTGTTGAAATCTAAAAAAAACATAAACGTTTATTAAAAATGTTTTTATAACTCCCGATAAGTCTGAATGCCTGCACGCTTATATTGTGGAGAAAAGAAAAATATGTGTGAAAAACTGTAAAAAAAATAAAAATTAAAACAAATAAGAAAAATATATATTTAAGATACTTTGTAGATTGGGAAATTGAGATAATTTTTTCTTAATATTTGTTATTTATTTTGATAAATTTAGGTCTTAATAAATAATGATCTCTATATAATTGAAAATTATGTCATTGTTAATAGTAATCATCGTTTCGCGCTAGACCAATTGTGATACGGTACTAGAGAAGGCCGCATTAATTATGGTTTTCTGATACGCAAACAAATAACAGTATACACTTCGTCGTTAGGTGCTCCTACCGATGATAGAAATAATCGTTCCGAAAAGTGTCGTATTTCGGTGAAGAGTTGCGGGTAGTTCCCGTAAGTTCGACCTGCTGACGGCGCCGTAGTGGCTAGCCGCTTTTACACTAGCCAGAGTAAGTCTGCGTACACACCCAAAGACTCAATAATTCTATATATAAAAAAAACACCGTTCCGAACACTTTATTACGAACAAATAGAATAGACAGTTGATATGAATGTATTTGTGCGAGTTCTGTTAGTGTGAGAATGTTTTAAAATTAATGTATGTTTGTGGTAAAAATAAAGTGCACCTCCACTTATCTCTAACTATCGTAATTCCTCTATTCACTTAACTTCTCAAAATAACTCAAAACATAAAATTTGTTTGATAATTGCTGATTATCAATGAATTATCAATGAACCCTCAAGATCCACAAGTCGAAATATTGCAGTTGCGTTTAGGTAAAAACCTTATTTCTATCAACTAAAAAATTGTTTTCGTCATTATTAAAGAAAGAAACACTACCTCTGTTTAATTAAAATCATAAAGCCGTTGACTTAATTCGTTTAGCTGTATTTGTGACCTATTTTGAAGATTTTTCTGAGATTATTGAAACTGTTGTTATTTGTGAGAATACTGTAAAAAGGTTTAATTATCTTTTGACCGGCAATTTTCGCCACCCCCTGCTCCTAATTCGAAGTTTAGAGTCCCTATATGCTCCTTCATTCGTCTAGTCAACTCCCCATACTTCAACACACACACATCAGAGATGCAAAAATTGGTACTTTTATAAGTTTTCAAAGCTTTAATAATTTATTTTTTCTTTTATATCGTGAAGAATTAATTACGTAAGAATGAGGTCTCAGTAATGCTCATAAATTAAGCTTACGTTTTAGCAATGAGAAATAAAAAATTATTGTACATTAGGTCTTGGGAAATAATAATTTTCGCGGAATTTTATGAAATATGTGCGAATTTAATTGTACTAATAGATGCGTGACCGCCCCTTGAGTTAAATTTATTCTTACATAAAGTTAAATCCATATATACATAAAATATATATACCATAGTGTATATACTCGTATGTAGCAAAATGGGAAACGTGGTTTTACACAGCAAAAGGCCACATTTAATTAGGCTGATTTATAGAACAATGCAACAATTGATGCATTTCTAATAACAAATGAATTGTACTTAAGAAAAATCTATTCAGTTGACGTATAATTTTGTCATTAATAAAACTGAAAACAAAATTAATAAAACTGAAAACAAAACAAAGGAAAACAAAACAATAAACGTTAAAAAACACCAGAAAACATTGCATTATATTAAAGACAAAATTTATCTAGTACATATAAGCACATCACCTCAAAGCAATGCATATCAATTTAACGCAACTAAATAAATTAATGCTTTATCAGGCAAATAAAACTTATGATCATACAATCTTATACAAATTATAAACAAAAACAGCTTTCACCATTTTACACAACCATGGCAACCCACATATGGAATACGTGTATAACAAACACAATAAATTTACATACACCATACGTGTGAACAAAAAATATGGTTGAAACGATAAATAAAAAATGCGCGAATTGAATGTCTCTTTTTATTCTTCTTTGCCTTTATTATGAACACAAAAGAAAATAAAAAGAGGGATTACCATTTTCCTAAAAAATGGAAAAATTCAAAAACAAAAAAAAAACCGATTTTACGACTCGTTGGACAGATGAATATCTTCGGTAGACTATTTCACCTATTTGACGATATGACATACCCTTCTTCCACAAAACCACGATAATTTTTCTCTCGGAAAACTCGATCTGCTTTCCCTTTGCAGACATTTTTTACTTGACCTTTTAAATAATTATTTTAAATAACACATTTGCGAAAACACTTTTGTCAACTTTGATACACAAACACTTAATTGCTTTTCTGATACTTGGAATTACTCGTATTCGCTTTATACGTAGACTTTTTATTGCCATAAATCGGGACTCTTTTTGTTTTTGAATTTTTACATTATTTTTGGAAAAAGGTATGAAAAAAAATTCGCAATAAAGTGTTCGGAACGGTACTATTTTTATAGATATGCTAATTCGTTGGGTGTGTACGCAGACGTTTTCTGGCTAGTGTAAATCATATTAAACGGCTGAGTAGTATGGTTGGAACGGGAGTGTATCCTTGCGGACTGAAGCAGAACCATCGATAGCAGAAAAAGAAATGTGAGTTAGTTTAAGAAAAGTTTTGTTTATGTTTTGTGAAATAAATTTTATTGTTCCGCCCCTGACGCAGCGTGGCGCGGTAAGAGCTGTCCCACAGGCACTTGAGGTAACAGTGATCACGCTACGTACGACAACTTGGGGATATAACAGAGCACACATTTCCGGTATCCAGTTAGTAGGGTGTGTGGAGGTAAAATACAGATGATAAATTGCAGTTGATAAATGTAGTTACGTTTTTAATTGTGCTATTGCAGAGTGCGGATGTGATTTTGCTTGCTCCTCATTTGGTGGTTTGATTTAGTGAATAATTTAATGGTTAAAATTTTAACCCAAGCGAAAGAGACGCATAAAACTGACGATTCTAAAATCAGAAACAGTGAGTGAAAAAATTAAAAAAAGAAAATAAAGAGAACTGAACTTTTAAATTTAAATTTAATAATAAAGTAGCGCAATTATTGCGGTCAGCAGATGAACGTGTTGTGCTCTCCTATTCAGACAACGTGCTTTCCCACTCAACGCATGCACTTTCAAAGTGTGACTGCACTAGCAACAAAATCTGACTTCCCATCAAAAAAATGTTGCTATGTAGAAACTCAGATTAAAATGAAATAAATTTTGGTCTTAATTTTTAATAGTAAATTCACAAAAACAAAATTTTACATTTAAGTTTTGAAAAAAAATATATATGTGTAGATAAGCCAGTAATGGAAAAAGAAATTTTAGCAATTTATATAGAAAAAAAAATACATTTATAGAGCAAAATAGAGAGCCTATGTAAGGAGTTTGAGGATGTATTTTATCAGAAAGGTGACATTTTGTCCGTCAATCACTTCTACAAACAGCATTTAGAAACCACTGATCACAAACCAATCTACATTAAAATCTATCGTCTCCCACATTCCGAGCTAAACACTATCAATGAATAAGTACAAGACCTTTTAAACCAAATAATTATTGAGACCTCTGTTAGTCCGTATAACTCACCACTGCTACTCGTCCCAAAAAAGAGCTCCAATGATACCAATCTACATTAAAATCTATCTTCTGCCACATTCCGAGCTAAACACTATCAATGAATAAGTACAAGACCTTTTAAACCAAATAATTATTGAGACCTCTGTTAGTCCATATAACTCACCACTGCTACTCGTCCCAAAAAAGAGCTCCAATGATACTAAACAATAGAGACTCGTTGTTGACTTCCGCCAACTCAATACAAAAATCGTCGATGATAAATTCCCGATATCAAGATTAGATAATGTCCTTGATAAGATCGGAAGATCGGAAGATCGGAGTATTATTCTACTTTGGTAATAATATATATATATATATATATATATATATATATATATATATATATATATATATATATATATAAATATATACAGTCGAAACTCTCTATAACGAACTCCTATATAACGAAGTTTTCTTTATTGCGAAGCAATTATAAGAACACTGTGTTTTGGGTCTATTTTGAGTGTATTATAATCTCCATATAACGAATTTCCCTATAGCAAATATTTCCTTATAACGAAGCATTTTTGCGACCGTAACTTCAAGATTGAAGCGTTTTCAATCTCCATATAACGAATTTATTCAAATAATTTTTCGTTATTATGTATTTACATCAGTGGTAGGCAAAACCGAATGCACGCACACAAAAAAGAAATCGACGTCGCTTTGTTGTGTGTTATTGGTGTTTTTATTGTTGCTCTGTGTGCTCTGTGTGTAATTTGGGGAACCACCGAACTATGGAAGTGACAACTGGAATCATTACCATCTCTCACAGTTCTTGCAGTCGCTATCAGTTTGCCTTTGCATATCGCGATACATAGTAAGTTGTAAAATGACTCCGCGCATAAGTATTACTGTGGAAAAAAAGCTATTGATCATAAAAGAAGTTGAAAAGGTAAAAGCTTCAAAAAAAGACATTGCTAAGCAATTTGGAATCCCTTCCAGTAGCTTATCTACGATTTTAAAAAACAAGGATAAGCTTTTAACCAGTGTGACAGATAATGCATCCAGTATTAAACGCAAGAAGTTTCGAACTTGTACCTTTGAGGATATTGACGAAGCAATGCTGAAATGGGTATTCGCCGCACGTGGTAGGAATCTTCCTCTGTCTGGACCAATATTGAGAGAAAAAGCAAAACAATTCGCTGAAGCATTGGGTCACGGAGAATTTGAAGCAAGTGTAGGCTGGCTTGAAAAATTTAAAAATCGTCACGGCATTGTTCAAAAAACATTGTGTGGTGAAAGTGCTGCCGCCAACATCCAAACTCGAGATGAATGGGTGACGAATGTCTTGCCAAAATTGTTAGAAAAATATGACGAAAACGACATCTTTAACGCCGATGAGACGGGTTTGTTTTTTAAGTGCTTACCTAATAAAACGATGGCGTTTAATAATGAGAAGTGCTTTGGGGGCGGAAACAGCAAAGAGAGGATTACTGTTATGGTGGCATGCAATATGACCGGATCGGAGAAAGTTAAATTGCTTATCATAGGAAAGGCCAAGAATCCGAGATGCTTCAAAGGAATCAAATCTCTAGACGTGGATTATGAATTTAATACGAAAGCATGGATGACAAGCAAGATTTTCTTGAAATGGCTCTTGAAATTGGACCGAAAGTTTGCTTCTCAACAAAGAAATGTTTTGCTTTTTGTTGACAACTGCGCTGCGCACCCTAGGGATGTAAAGCACCAATTGAAACATATAGAAATTGCTTATTTCCCACCCAACATGACTTCGTTACTTCAGCCAATGGATCAGGGCATAATTTGTAACATTAAAACACATTACAGAAAACGCATTTTGACAAACATTTTGTTACAAATGGAGGAGAAAGAACCTCCCACGCCCATAAATTTGCTGGATGCCATACGAAACTTAAGCAAAGTGTGGAATGTCAATGTAAAATCCGAGACAATTGCAAACTGTTTTAGAAAAGCAGGATTTGTAAAAGTTGGCACCACAACGAACAACAGTTTGCCTTGGCACGAAGAAGACTATCTACCACTATCCTACTTCGCCGTTTTAGAGTCTTCATTTAAAACAGTTGCTAATATTAATGCAACATTTAAAGACTACATCAATGTTGACTGTGATGTCATTGCCACAGACAACCCTTCCGACGAAGATATCCTCGAAAGTGTTCAAGAAAGTTTTGGAGCACCAGCTATCTCAGGTAAAGAAACAATAATAAAGAAAATCCGTGGCTAATAATTTTCTGATGTACATTATTATTTCTCTTTTAACAGATTCAGATGAATACGAAGAAGAATCTGCAGATATTGCAAAACCGTTACCCACATATGGACAACTTTCTTCATCAGTTGAAGGTTTCCGTACCTATTTGGAAATGACAACCAACGTACCAAATACTGTGTTTACTTCTCTAAATGTACTAGAAAACTATATTGAAGAAGAAAAGTGGAAAAATGTACTTCAAACCAAAATAACTGACTACTACAAATAAAAAATGTTAAAAGGAACAAAATTGTTCATCTTTTCTATATAGCGAATTCTCTTTATAGCGAAGTAAATAGCCAGTCCCTTGGAATACGTTATAGAGAGTTTCGACTGTATATATATATATATATATATATATATATATATATATGTATATATATATATATATATATATATATATATATATATATATATATATATATATATATATATATATATATATATTTATATATATATATATATATATATATGTATATATATATATATATATATATATATATATATATATATAGAATATACATATATATATATATATATATATATATATATATATATATTGTAAAGACGAAAAGTACCAGAAGTATTTTCCGCATACACCTCCTACAAAGAATACAACAAAAACCATATGCTACCACCAGAGACCGTGTTAACTCCAAAAACAAATAACGATGTCCACCATATTTTATTTAGAAATAACCACCAACAATATTCAAGCATGCAACCATCCCCGATATCATGCAGCTTAAAAAGGTAACGCTAAATGCAACAACAAAGACAGCGGATAAGTATAACAGAACATTTACGCACAGACGATCGGACCAATAAACGTACAGGTTGTGAGGAGCTCAGAAACCGAAAGGGTTAGACAGACGACGACGACGGCCTAATAGTACAAAGAACATCAAGAGGGACTAGTACGGCTATAAAGGAAAAAGAAACAGCAAGCAAACATTTCTACTGAACAGTGCAGCGACCGAAGGCGGAAAGAGAAACACACACAAAGCATTCAGCAGGCGGAGTACAAATAAATATTTTAACAACAACAACACTACAGCGACCGAAGGCGGAGCACGGATGACAACGAGAGCGCACCACACATACGCGAGCCGATCGTAAACACAAAGAAGTAGAAACCAATATTTTAACAACAACAACAGTACAGCGACCGAAGGCGGAACACGGATGACAACGAGAGCGCACCGATCGTAAACACAGAGCCGTAAGCAAGCGGAGTGTGAACCAATATATTAACTACAACAACAGCAAAGCGACAACTAACAGCAGCGATCAGGCCACACTACTGCAAGCAACAACTATGATGGACAACTAGGGGAATTACAACAAGGTGGTTTACCAGCAGAAGTTGAAGGTGGCCTAAGGACAACTGGACCACAACAACAACGAGCACTCATCCCATGGCAAGCTTTCGCTATATAAGCGGAGTGAACCAAACAATGAGCCTCTTTGATCCAGCATCGCTCCGTAAGTATACAACGCACCAAGCTCCTAGAGACGCACCAAGCTTCGAAGTTAGTTACTTTGACTATTGACAATAAATCAACGAAGACAGAGCCAGGAGTTTATGGTTTTGACCGATTCTCCCTGGGACACATACGCAACGCAGACAGAGCCAGGAGTTTATGGTTTTGACCGACTCTCCCTGGGACACATACGCAACGCAGACAGAGCCAGGAGTTTATGGTTTTGACCGACTCTCCCTGGGACACATACGCAATGCAGACAGAGCCAGGAGTTATGGTTTTGACCGACTCTCCCTGGGACACATACGCAAAACAGACAGAGCCAGGAGTTTATGGTTTTAACCGACTCTCCCTGGGACACATACGCAACGCAGAAAGAGCCAGGAGTTTATGGTTTTGACCGACTCTCCCTGGGACACATACGCAACGCAGACAGAGCCAGGAGTGTATGGTTTTGACCGACTCTCCCTGGGACACTAGTACAAACCACGGACACTACCACGAGCACACAGAGTAGGGTATAATTAAAAATAATTATATAATAAGTTTAAAAATTTTATAAATAAATAAAACACTTATAAAAACTAACACTATTGGAATAAATTTCTGTAAGCGACCCTGGAACCCGCTGAGTTTTTACCCCAGCGAAAACGAGTCGTTACAGTGGCGCCAGAGCAGGGACTTTGAAAAGAAATTCAACGCATAGAACTCCTAGGTAATAGATCCACAGAGCGATAAAGAACTGCGTCGATTTACGCAGTCACGCAGAAGAGTGCCGAATTAGCACCAGCTTAAAACACGCACACACCCATTGTTTTCATCATCATCTAAGACGAACACAGGATGATGAAAACAAGTTGGTTGTACACGCTGCGCAAGGAGGAGCTGGTGATTTTCTCTTTGGAATTCGGCGTAGAAGCTACAGGAACCGTGGAAGATCTCCGTAAGCAACTATCAGAGTTCCTCACGGAGACTGAATTGACTGAAGAACAACGAAATCGCTTAGAAAAGCTAAAATTCAGGTACGTCAGGAGTACGTCACCCAAGCTGGCTACGCCCATAGGTACCCGCGATACGCTGAGCGTGGACAGACCAGGCCATATATTCACAGGTGAAATACCAGCGGCATGGGAGGCAGAGTTTCGGAGGACATCACTGCATCGCGCTGTGTCACCAACGGCCATTGACCAGCCCAACTAGGTACAGTACGCCGGAGTCATCGATCATGTGAGGAAATGGTCCATTAAATACGACGGTGGCAGCGACCCGCTGGCATTCCTTGAACGAGTGGAGGAGCTCTCGGAAGTATATGGGCTCAACAAGAATATGCTCCCACGTACCATGCCGGAACTGTTAAAAGAACGTGCGCTTCTATGGTATCGCAATAACAATCGTTCCTGGACAGCATGGAATTTATTCCGGAAGGATTTTCCTAAATTCTTCTTGCCTGCCAGATACCTGGAGAAGTTGGAGGATGAGATCCGACAGAGGCGGCAAAAACCACGGGAGAAATTCAAAGAGTATGTGTTGGAGATGCAAAATCTGATGCGGCAAGCGGGGTACACGGAATCACAGAAGCTAGAGCGCATTTTCCGGAATAGCTTGGAAGAGTACCAATGGTACGTGCGCCGGAAGGATTTTGGAACGCTGGAAGAACTAGTGGAGATGGCCGAAGACTTGGAAGGCTTCCGTGGCGACCGGGACCCACACCGAATACCCCCTGTACAATCACGAGCCGAGCGTACGCCACCACGAGAGGTACGGAACCGTCAGGTGACGCTAGAGAGCAGAGCGGCACCCATAGATCCCAGAACAGCCTGCAGGCGTTGTGGCCAAAATGGTCATATAGCTCGCCAATGTCGCAACGCGCAGATATTGTTTTGTTGGGAGTGCGGGCGTAGGGAAGTAAGGACGATCGAGTGCTGCAAACAGAGAGAACCACCCAACCGAAGACTACAATCAGGAGCACAGCACAGATCAGAAAAGCGGCATCAAACCTCACAATTGGAAAAAGGCATTGCACTGTGTCGGGCAACGAATCTGCGCCACCGCTTCCATAGGCACAGAAACCATCACAGCGACACTGGACACAGGTGCAACTAACAGTTTTGTGAGCAGAGCACTGGTACGAAAGCTACGCGCTTCCACCAGCAAATTGGGAAAATCCCATACTAGAGTGCGCATGGCAGACGGCACTAGTAGGACAGTCAGAGAGACGTGTGTGACGAATGTAAGGCTTGGAGAGAAGGCATGCAATCTAGAGCTACTGGTCATGCCGGACTCCAGTGATGATCTGCTCCTGGGAATAGACTTCATGACAAGCCTGGGAACAACAATGAAAGGTAACGCTAAATGCAACAACAAAGACAGCGGATAAGTATAACAAAACATTTACGCACAGACGATCGGACCAATAAACGTACAGGTTGTGAGGAGCTCAAAACCTAGACCGCTCGGGATCTAGAATCTCCCATCAAGGGAATCTGAATGCAATAGGGAGTGGCATTTTACCAATTCGGTAACCAGTGAATCTCCTTAACAAAGGGAAGGAAAAAAAAAATATATATATATATATTTATATATGTATATGTATATATATATATATATATATATATATATATATATATATATATATATATATATATATATATATATATATATACAGTGGACGTCCAATAGTACGTACCTTCGTTTCTACGAATGTCCAATAGTACGAATGGCAAATTTTTTGTATGGCCAATCCAGTAGTACGAATGAAAAAAAATTTGCCATTCGATAATACGAATAACTGTATTTTTTTGTGAGAATATGCGTGTTGTTTATGTTTCTTTTCTTGTTTCTATGTGGTCAGTTGGTGCGAAATTTAATACATAGTGAGAAGACGTGTCTTGTGTTGCGTGATCTATATATGTATGTTTAATGTAAAATGTTTAAAGTAAAGAAGTAAAAAAGAAGCAAATTTCTTTAGAAAAAAAAATTAAAAATTATAGAAGACTGTGAATCTGGAAAGTCTCTATATGAAATTTGTCAGAAGTATGGATTATCTAAATCAACCATTTGCAGTATCAAAAAACAGAAGGCGCAACTTTTAGCTGCAACAGGTGCACTAAAATCCCGCTACAGAATAGCAACTGGAGGATTTAAAAAAATGGAAGATGCGCTTTACGAGTGGTTTTTATGCCAAAGAAAATTGCATATTCCAGTAGGGGGTACACAATTAAAATGTAAGGCCCTGGAATTTCACAAAAAATTTTATGAAGGCCACTTTATTGCCAGTGATGGATGGCTCACTAAATACAAAAAACGTTATGGGATAAAATTACTTAAAGAATCTGGCGAAAAGCTATCGTCTGCTAAGGAACTTGTAGCTCCATTCATCAATAAATTAGCTGCTGTTATTAAGGAGCACAGCCTCACACTTGAAGCAGTTTTTAATGCTGATGAATCCGGACTTTATTGGAAAATGTTGCCGGACAAAACGTATGTACATCAGGGTGAAAATTCTGCACCTGGCAGAAAACTTTCAAAGGAAAGAACAACGTTTTTAATTTGTGCGAATGCTGAGGGAACAAAGAAGATTAAACCTTTTGTGATTGCAAAAGCCCAAAAACCAAGATGTTTTCGTAACAAAAACTTGCCTGTTGATTATGGAAACTCAAAATCTGCTTGGATGAATGCTTCTCTTTTTAAGAATTGGTTTTTTAAAATGTTTGTTCCAGAGGTGAGTTGTTATTAAATTTTCATTTTTATCGAGCTTATCTATAAAAAATTGCAGGTGGAAAACTTTTTAAAAGCTAAAAACCTCCCCATTAAAGCGCTTCTCTTGCTCGATAATGCTCCCAGTCATCCCCCTGCAGAAGAATTGGTGCATGAAACTAAATACGGAAAGATTTGGGTTATGTATATGCCGCCTAATGTAACCCCATTAATACAACCGATGGATCAGAATGCGATACGACTTTTAAAGCTAAATCGTAGTATCGTAGTAGCCTGCTATCGAAAGTAGCCTCATCAGAAGATTTTGAAACGTCTCTCAAAAAGACAGATTTATTCGAAGCAATATCTTTAGTTGCAGTGGCATGGGAAAAACTCTCTGCTGATATGCTAAAAAAATGCTGGAAAAATATTTTAGGTGAAAGTGGTTTTGATGATGACGATGATATTCCACTTTCAGCCTTACGAGATGGCGAAAAACTGCGCACAATAAATCATTGCTTAAATTTACTTAATGCAAACTTTGTAAATTCTAGTTTTTGTTATGAGGATCTGCATGATTGGAATCTTGATGACCCAAATGAAGAAATTGAACAGGATAATGATAGCGATGATGACCAAATTTTGGTTCCTGTGAACCCATTGCCAAAGGTTAAACATGAAGATGCAATTAAATGTTTTGACACATGCATTCAATGGGCTGTTGAGAACAATATTGAAACTTCCAAGACACTTTTATTGAGGTCTATTCAACAAAATGTGGTAGAAATGCAAATTCAAACCAAAAAACGCCAATGTTTAATGACTGATTTTTTTTAACAAACAAATTTTATACTTTAAGTAACAATGTATTTACATGCATAGCTATGTACATATTTACAAATGTATGATTTGACTGGAATTTGAATATTTTTAAAGTTTTTTTTCTCTTTTTTGTTTTAATTAAAAAACCAATTAAATTAAACTATCTGCATGTGTTTTATTTTACATAAAAGGAGGAAAAAAGTGAAGTCCAATAATACGAATTTTCCAATAGTACGAAAGGGCCTGACATTATATAATTCGTACTATTGGACGTCCACTGTATATATATATATATATATATATATATATATATATATATATATATATATATATATATATATATATATATATATATATATATATATATATATATATATATATATATATATATATATATATATATATATATATATATATATATATATATATATATATATATATATATATATATATATATATATATATATATATATATATATATATATATATATATATATATATATATATATATATATATATATATATATATATATATATATATATATATATATATATATATATATATATATATATATATATATATATATATATATATATATAGAATATATATATAGAATATATATATATATATATATATATATATATATATATATATATATAAATTTTTTTTTTACCTTTCCTTTGTTAAGGAGATTCACTGGTTACCGAATTGGTAAAATGCCACTCCCTATTGCATTCAGATTCCCTTGATGGCAGATTCTAGATCCCGAGCGTTATCTGGACTTCCTAGAGAAAGAAGCACGACCCACTTTTCAGATGTCCTCGTAAGTAACTTTGGTTGTACACTAAACACAATTCGTTGCCTTATTGCCCGATTTATTCCCTCAGGTGATAAGTATTCTTGGCAGCGGACTTCTGGAGGCAATGCCAATACCATCTGTGTCTGTACCGCAGAAGAAAAATTGTATCTCTCTTTAGCCGCTACTGGCTTAATGTGCACCCTGAGTCTCTTAAATTCGGAATATACTTTTTTCAATAGAGACGCAGGTTCTTCCGTTTCTCTGACCCGTTGCGAAAGCCCCTTCATCTTATTTTCAAGGTACTTTTCCGCTCTTAAACCTTCTGTTTCCTTATGAAGTAAAAACAATTTTTCTTCCGTTTTACCCTGAATAATAGTCCACATCCGATCCGCAACTTGGAAACGTGCCAAATCTCCCCAGATTTTCGATAGCTTCCAAAGTTCCTGAGCTTCTCCTTTGCTAGTGTTCGTCTCAAATTAGTCCAATAGTTTCTCCGTGAATAGTCCTAACTCTGTCTCCAATGACAACAACTTTCTCTGAGCTTCTCCCTCAGATGAACGTGGACTTTCGATTCGTTCCCTTAAATTTGTCTGACAATTCCTAGACTGGGCTATTGATATAATCAATCGAAAAAATGGGTGGAAGCTGGTGGAAGTGCTCCGAAGAAGTCGAAGGCAGTGAAATCGGCTGGCAAGGTTATGGCCACTGTATTTTGGGATGCACACGGAAGATTGCTCATCGATTATCTTGAAAAAGGATCCACAATCACAGGAAAGTATTATCGTGCATTATTGGATCAATTGATTGATGCAATCAAGGAAAAACGACCACATTTAAAGAAGAAAAAAATGCTGTTTCTTCAAGACACCGCACCGGTTCACACAGCATTAGATACGATGCTAAAATTACAAATCAGGGAGGCATCGTTCACAGACTCCATTTGCCTATGGAACGGGAAAATCTACGTTAACAGCAATTCTAGAGCGGGCTTCAGATGTAAACAAATTGTCCTATGTGATTTTATCGACATTGAAGGCGCATTTGACAATACGTCCATCAAAAATTCAATAATCAGGAAAAATATAACATCAATGATCTCTTCGTGGATACTTTCCATGTTGCAAACCAGAGGAATCACGCTTGAAATGTGAGGTCAAGACCAGAAATTAATAGCCACAAGGAATTACCCCAAGGGGACTGTCCCCACTATTGTAGACTCTGGTAATCGAATCCTTAATAGGCTGAACAGCCTTTGTTTCAAAACCATAGGATATGCAGATGATGTCGTCATATGTATCACAGGCTGGGACGACTCCACCATATCGAGTCAAATGTAAAAGGCTATACGTGCGACTCAACGTTGGTGCAAAGACAAGGGACTCTCCTCCAACCCGAAAAAAGCTGCATTTGTACCATTATCCGGAAGAAGTTATGTACATCTTAAGAAACCTTCACTGTACAGAAATAAATACCCTTCTCAGATGAGGTGTATTCCCATCTAAACACTGTAATCAATAAAGCCATGCGCGTATTTTATGCATATCAAAGGCTGTACGGTAAGACCTTAGACATGAGACTGAAAATGGTCTACTGCCCCTACAATAGTATCGTCAAACCAATCATTTCAATTCATTTGTTTTTTGTTCCTTTTTTTATTTTCATTTTTTTTAGTTAAATTTTAATTACGCTTTTTATCATTATTCAATTTAAATTTCAATTAAGAGATGGAGGCAGCACTTTCTAAAGGAAATCGTCGTTTTCGAGTGGTTGAGATATTATTCAGAAGGGCTGAAGCAAATACTCGTATATCTTCTTAAGAGTTGGTTTGTTACACACCAAGAGGCGTTTGCTATTAGACATAGTACCTTTGATTGGTATCTTTGCAGAACCGCATTATTCGATTTTGACGCTGATCACCTTAACTGGATGCCATAGATCTATATAGCTAGTACTAGCACTTTATTTTTAATTGAAAGCTGGGAGTTGCGACCCATGAGTCAGTTCAAAGAATTTAGTTTTAGGCCCAATTGTTTTCTTTTCGCAAAGATCTGCTCCTGCCGATCTAAATGAAAACCAAGGTACTTGGTTCTGTTGTATCTGTTGACTGTGGTAGTTCCCCATTGTTAAAAAATACCTGGGGACACGTGTTCTTTCTGAGAATGAAAGTAACTTGGTAGACTTGTTCGGTGGTCGCGTTCTGTTTTCTAAACCCAAACTGATGGTTAGGTATTAAGTGTTTTTCATCAAGAATGGGCATTCGTTTTTTTAGGAGGAATTTTTGTAGCATCTTCGAGACAATGGGCATGAAACTAATGAGTCTGTTGGATGTTACTTCCTCCTTAGGTTTCCCAGATTTTGGTATAACGACTATTTGTGCAACTTTCCACTGTAGAGGGACGTAACCAAGAGTTAAAACACTATTATACAGTTGAGTCAGTTACTGCAATCCTGCTTCAGGTAGTTCTTTTAGTATTTTGCCTGAGATGAGATCATATCCCGGGCGCTTTGTTTACTTTCAGCTTCACACATTTTCTTTTTACGTCTTTTTGCCTAAATCGTGATATTGGTATTGGTGCGAGACAGGTGTAAATGGCTCGAATACGTGTCACAAGTGTTCTGCAAAGGTAGCCTTATCTTCGTCATACTTGTCCCACCCATTATTCGTTGTTATTGGGGAACATATAAGGCTGGTCGCTTTAAAGATTGAGTAGTCCATTGCTTCTGTGGATGTAAGGTTTGCCAGAAAGCTCTGAAACTTGTTGTTTCTGTCGTATAGTAGCTGTTTTAATGCCTTTGTTGCCTTGTTAAATTTGGTTTTATCACTTGGATACCTCATAATTTGCAATGTTTTTTGTAGTTTACGTTTCTCAACCAGTGTTTTCTTAATATCTGCGTCAGTTTTTGCACATTGTTTCGATAGTTGTAACTCTGGAGTAGACATCCATGCTGCTTGCTGAGTAGTCCTTATAATAATTTCTACAGCTTTTTTTATGTCTTCTTTACATTGGATACAAACATTAAGAGGAAGTATCTCATTTAATCTCTGAATTGCAGCCAGTTCGTTAGTGTGTTATGCAAAGATAGGGGACGTTGTTTGATCACTGATTAGGAGTTCATGTATATAAAAAAAAAACTGAATGATCAGAAGATAGATCTAAACACGATTCTGCTCTGACATTATTTAATGCAATCATTACGCAAAAATCTATGACGTCTGAAGGGCAGTACGTTGGTTCTCCGTATGATAAGTTAGACAAAATGGTATTTAGAAGCTCTCTGCCTTTTGGATTTTAATGTTCTTGCACCCCACTGAGTGTGCTTTGAGTTGTAGTCGCCAGCAACAGCAAATCTTGGCCCCAAAGTTTGAAAAAAATTGCCAAATTGGTGATTTATAACAGCATGTCTAGGTGGATAGTAAACAGAAGTGATAGTTAGAGGCAAAACTTGGTCAAATATAGCTAAGCTAGTTGCTTGAATATGTAGGTGTTGGTATTTATCTAGAGGTTGATGTTTTATATAATTTTTTACTATGATACCTGCTCCACCTCTCGCGGTTCCGGCAGGATGATTTCTGGAGTACATGTTGTATTGAGGTATTTTTATATAACTTTTTAATGTGAAATGAGTTTCAGAAACTAACATGATATCTATTTCAATAAGAAAGAAAATGTTTCACTTCTTGAATATGTTTGGCTAAATACATTGGCGTGCAATACAGCTATTATATGTGAGGTCATTTTTACACTATTTTTGCCACGATTGTCGTAAGAAGGCTGAGAATAGTGCCCATTTGTTCCATGAGATTTTTCATAATCGATTTTAGATCGGTCATGTCGTTGGCTTTATCTTGATGAGATATGTTATTGTCTGGTGATTTCTCAGTTTATAATATTAGGCAAAGAGTTAGAAAAACCCCCTTCCCAATATTTTATTTAAATTTGAAACAGAATAAAAACAACAGAGAAAGATATGATACAAAACAATATTATACACAAAAGTAATTTTTTAACCACCTCGACCCAAAAGGCAAATACTGCAGTGTACCAAATGCCAGCGTTATGGACACACTAAAAACTTCTGTAACGATACGTCACGTTGTGTAAAATGCGCTCCTAATTATTTTACTACAGAATGCAGAAGGAAGGACATATCATCAAATGTCCAGTGCTTCTTGTGTGGAGGCGACCATCCTGCATACTATAAGGGTTGTACAGTTTATAAAGAACTCCAGAAAAAACACACTTCGTAAAAAGAGGTAGTTATAATTCGGACCAAGAGTCCCCTAAATGCTCCATTAAATCAAAGCCAAATACAACAATGTGCTGAAATTTAAAAAAATTATATGTACCAGTTCGTGACCAAATTTTCTATTGCCTATATATGTACCAGTTCGTGACGAAATGTTTCTATTGCCTCCTTAATATCCTGTAGTGCCGCTGTATGGTGTATTCCCTTCAAGACAGCCTCAAATGTTTTGTCCTTTTTTAATTTTTAACTATTTAATTCCGAATTTTTGTCGGGAAGTGCTTGTGTTGTTTTTCTGTACTTATCTTCTTTTTTTTGCTGTATTTTCACTTCTCCCCCTTTTAGTACCTTAGGCATGCTTTCGTTTGGTGCTATAACGTTTAATAGCTCTCTCAATGGCTGAATTTTATCCACTCCTCATATAAAAATTGGAGGAGGTTTCTGTATTTTCGGCGTTATATCTACAGTTTGCACATTTATGTAGGTACCATCATCCTGTGCTAATTCAGCAAATCTGTATGAAGTGTTAAGTGTTGTTGTTCCAAGCCAGTATTTCGCTAATGTTGATTGTTTTAAAACATACCGCGATTCTGACTCGGGACTTGACCTAGTGCGAAAAAAATTTTTTTTTGTGTCCTTCCAATTTGCTGTAGGGTCATTAGGCTGAAATTTTCCTACCTGGTCAATAATTTTGGGAGAGCATATATTTGATAAATTGGTTGCTAGGTTAGTGCAGTCTCTCAACAGCTCAATTTTGTTAGTCGGCGGAGAACTCGATCATTGATTAAGTTTGGATGCATGTGTATGATTTTCTGTTATACTCACGGAATGAAACGGAGGGCCTGATTCATCATTCGGGTTGCTTGGCATGTTTAACTTTGTTGCAGGAACGTTGTAATGTGTGCACTGAGCTAGAGCAATCCGCTGAGTGGCTAAGTTCGCTGCATTGTTGCTATTCATTTCTGCAATCGCGAGAGATTGAGTGCAAATATTTACATTGTTTGTATTATTGTTTGCATTATTTGTATTATTGTTGTTATTATTTTTGGTGGCACGGTATTCAGTATGTGTGTTGGTGAGCGCAGTACACTCATTTTACACTACCGTTGTCTGCGGTTCCCGTTTTTCTTTATTATTATTATTTCTTATTAAATCACTAAAAATGATAAAATGTGTTTACCATACAGGCAAGTTCAAAAATGAAAAGTGTTTTCACTAATCACCAATTTATTTTGTTGGTTTTTTTTCTTTCACTCCAAACTGATTTAGGCACGGGAAAATAAGCACTTCTATTCACGGCGGTTTTAACTGAACTACAGGGTGGCCCAAATGAGACCTAGTGATGTTAAACACGTGTAACTCTTGTAATAACGGGTTTTTTTAAATGATTTATTTTAGTATGTTAAATACATTTAATGGAAATCTAACGTGACTATGACATCAGACAAATGACCACCATTTTGCTCGATACAGGCATTGGCTCTTTTTAGCGCATTTTGCATTACACGGCGTAATGTTTCTGGTTGCAGGCGCCGTATTTCGTCTCGAATATTCTGCTTGAGCTGTCCAAATGTCTGTGGTTTGCTAACATACACTTTGTCTTTTAAATATCCACATAAAAAAAAATCGGGCGCAGTTAAATCTGGTGAACGAGGAGGCCAAGGGAAATCTGAATTTCTTGAAATTATGCGTTCACCAAAAATTGCACGCAGCATGTCAATAGTTTGCCTAGCAGTATGCGCAGTGGCTCCATCTTGTTGAAACCACAAATTAGGATGTTGCTCCACCATTGGCCGCAAAAAGTTGTCGATCATTGTTCTGTAAGAAGCCCCGGAGACCGTTTCTGGCATTTCATCCTCATTCTCAAAGAAATATGGGCCGATGATTTTTGTGGCTATAACACCGCACCAAACAGTGCATCTGATTGGGTGTGACTGATGCTGATGTATTGCCCTTGGATTTTCGGAGCCCCACAACCTACAGTTTTGTTTATTCACATAACCACTTAAATGGAAATGCGCTTCATCAAAAAAACGGCGATAATTTCGCTGCGTTAGAACAATTGATCGTTGAGAAGAATAATAAAATTCGATCATTTTAATGCGTTGTTGTGGACTGTACGTATTCATTTTAAATTTCCAAGAGTTCAGTTATAATCTGCAAAAAGAAAAAATAAATTATGTTAAAAAATAAAAAAGTTATTTGTGTTTCACATCAGCTGGTCTTATTTGGGCCACCCTGTATAATTGTCTGTTTGCACATATATTTATACTCTTGCACATATTTCTACCATCCGATTGTCAGGCAGCCCTAAAGGCGCTACAACCATTTACAGTCACATGAAGTCTGATCAAGGATTGCCGAAACTTTTTATAAGAACTGGGACATCACAAAACATTAGAATGGCATCGGATCCCAGGGCATGAACGATACCCAGGCAACAAACATGCCAAACACATTAGTAAAAAAAGGAGCAATAAGTCCTCTAATAGGTTCTGAACCCACCCAAGAATTATTGACGAAATGGGTATCGGAAATTCGCCAGGCTTTGGACTAGTAATTTAGGACAACGTCCGGCAAAAATAGTTCATGTCCGAGGCAGAGGAGTATCTTAAATGCTTCTTATACCAAAAAGAGACCCGCTCAGAATCCAACCCGGGTACGTGAGGAGATTCTGCACTCAGGTATCCCTCAAAAACCAAGGAATTTACTCCATGGATATCTGTAGATTATGTACCGAGGAACCAGTAACCACGGTGCAGATTCGATGTGTATGGCCTGCATTTATTTCCTAATATAGCCTTGATTTAGTTTTTAATTTGTCACCGTAATAGTAGCTGCTTGGAGTTTTGAGCGTAGCCGATTTTATTTTTTCCAACCTGCAGTGTAGTTGCCACATTTTTCAACTTTTGGGTTTGATTTGTGGCGGAATAGATAGATGTGGCGTAGCAATCTCCACATATAATGCTTCTGAACGCAATAAACTGTAGGATTTTATAAGACAATACTCTGACAGTTTGCACACTGGACCTACTCGCTTGTGCGATTCCTCAATAGTGATTTTTCTAGTGTTTCTTTTTAGTTTTTCCTTTTTTATATTTTCGCATCAGGTTGTGAGAACATAAACTGTTGCTTATTTACGCTCGCACATTAACTGCAACGTGAACAGCAGCCAATCACGCAAACATCCACGCACCTTCGCACTAGATTAAGTATAACCGGTATAAATCGTCACCAACAACTGTACACAATCCAAAGCTTAAAATTATACTAACAAAGCTAAAAATTATACTAACGTAAATATTACAAATAACAAGAACGGCACGCATGCGAAATGTAACGGAAAGTTCTGCACTCAACCGATCTTGTCATAACGTTCAACTTTCTAGCCGGGAGCTCAGTCGGTCAAAGCAGTTGGTGAGTAAATAATGCAAACAGAATGAAGAAAGCAACAACAACCATACACTAGTCAAAATCGAACAACTGTGACCTATGATATATTAAAAGGAAGTACATACATAGGCTGTGTAATTTTATAAAACATAAAACAATAACAAGCCCGGCGGTGTAGAGAGGACTAGAAAATATTTTAAGCTATACACAAAAAAAACACGAGGAGACAAATGTAAAGAGCAAAAGAAGTATTACATTAATTCCGTTCGGGTAAGCGACAGTGCGGAAACCGCACAAAGGAGAGCGACAGAAACTTCCGATCAATTAAACTCTAAATTGATCAAACTAAGGCAGCCCCACATATTGGCCTACAAATAAAGGTAAGATACCAGACCTTACAGACTTTGGAGTCGCTAAAGGTTTACACAACATTCACTCCCACGTACAACCATCGCCACGTAAAATAATAGTACTCAAATCCCAAACATAATCAAAAAGAGACTAGAAAAAGGTCCTAGTTTCCCAAGAAACTGATTGGTTGAAATATAACATGTACATCAGCTCGCATCTCAATCTGTCTGTATCCCTAAAAATAGACCAAGAAATAAATGCAGCTGTGTATGTATTCACATAATTCTTATCCCAAGCGGCGAAGGTAGCTACCTCGCCCCGTTAACCTGTTACTCGGCAAGAATGTACTCCAAAATATATACAAACAGTTTTATAAGAAAAACGATCAATCAGACGCGAATGGCAAAAGTAGAGATCCCCAACACTAAAAAGGCAATTATAACTTTGCACTAAAAAACTTCTCAAGGAAAAAAAGCAAAATGACTTCCAGCAATATAATGAAAATCAAACCCCTGCAATAGCAACTAGTTATTTTGTCTTGCGAGTAGCTAAAAACTTGCGAAGAACAATAATTGCTGAGACACCAATCCGTCGCCCAAATGACGACTGGGCAAAAAGCAATGCCGAAAAATGAGACGTTTTCGCAACTCATTTTAAGCAAGTGTTTACTCCAAATCTTGCTACTCATGATCCCAAATTGCCGCACGTCAGCGATAACCCAAGTATGTCAGGAATAGCAATCACAAAAAAGAATTGGTAGACGCTATTAACGAATTAGATGAAAAAAGCTCCAGGGTGTGACTTAATAACAGAACAGATGATAAAAGAATCTCCAACAGATGATAAAGGAATCTCCAACAGATGATAAAGGAATCTCCGCATATTTTCAATGGGATAATACGTACTGGCTCATTCCCCCAAATATGGAAACCACTCAAATAACGGTGATTCCCAAGCCTGGCAAAGAACCGACAAAGGTGGAATCTTATAGACCTATAAGCTTATTGTAAATTTTTTGAAAGCTTTTCGAAAAGCTGATAACAAAGGGGATTAAAACTGCAATAGATGGAAAAAATGTAATACCAGATCACCAATTTGGCTTCTGCGAAAAGCACGGCACGGTTGAGTAAGTTCACCTTATTGTAAGCACCATCCAAAAATCCTGAAGAATATTGTTCTGCTGTGTTCCTCGACATTACCCAAGCATTCGACAAAGTTTGGCATACAGGACTTTTACTAAA
This sequence comes from Clusia tigrina, assembly GCA_920105625.2. Classification (NCBI taxonomy): domain Eukaryota; kingdom Metazoa; phylum Arthropoda; class Insecta; order Diptera; family Clusiidae; genus Clusia; species Clusia tigrina. Next base: position 311,339,703 of record OV050030.1, on the reverse strand, counting down.
CCTAAAGAGCATACTGCCAAATACTAGGAAGCTACCTCCCGTGTAGAAAATTTGTTATAAAGCACAAAAGTTTCATCCCAGCGGAATACCCCATTCAAGCAGGACTTCCCCAAGGCAGTGTGTTGGGCCCTCTGCTCTACACGCTATATACTGCTGATATGCCAACCAATGAAAAAACAGTCACCTCAACATTTGCCGATGACACTGCAATTTTATGTTCCCACTCGGATCCAAACTGCCCCAAGAACACTTGAATACTCTGCAGCGCTGAAGATAAGTGCGTGCATTTAACATTTACATTATGTGCAAAAATTTCTCAGTGCTCCGATACCAAATATTTAGGAATGCACCGTTATTGCCGGCTAACATGGTCAAAACACATCAACACCAAAATCATGCAGATAAAATTAAAAATGATTGAGCTAAACTGGCTTCTTAACAGGCAATCCAGACTCAAACTGGATTCCAAGGTCTTATGCTATGTTCCCACTATTATGTTTATGTTTGTTTATTTAAGCAAGACTTGTCTGTCTTCGATTGTGATACAATAGGAATGAATATTAGATAATATAAAAACACTTAGATTACTTTAACCTAAATACCGGTTACTCACGTTATTTATAGTGTTGCCATACAACACTTATAAATAACATTAGTGTGGGTATTGTCACTATAACATTAGGGTAGCAGTTACCATAACATCCCCCTTTTTCTTAAAACAAATATACATTATAAATGTTAGTGAGTCATATATATACAAGACAGATTTTTACAAATTTAACCTGTTAGGCGGTATTATCTTTCTTCCATATTTTGATGTATACATTTCATTATTATTACTATAAGTATTAATTTCATTGTTTAGATTTTCACTGTTATCGATGTTAACATTATCATTATTTATTACTGCACTATGGTTAGGAGATTCGTTCATAGCCTTGTAATCAAAATATACATTTCTGTTATTAGATAAATTCGTATTCGATTCCTCAATTACTTCATCTACCATGTTGTCTGATTTTCCAGCTAACTTCATTATGTGTTGCCTATTTCTTCTATAAACTATACCATTTTCATCCCTCACCAAAAATGATCTAGGCTCTTTGCACTTTTCAATGATTTTGCCCTTAAACCATACCGATGTGGGATTTTTCTTAAAATAAATTTGTTCATTTACGTCAATTGGTTTAAGATTTTTTGAATTTTTATTGTAATTTTGAGACGACTGCAATTGGTTTTGTCTCAATTGACAATAATATTTTCTCGAATTAACTAACTTAGGCTTCATCGAAGGCAGTTTCGTACGTAATTTTCTGCTCATCAATAATTCAGAAGGACTTGGCATACTATTTCTAGATGTTGTTCGATGTTGGAAAAATGCTATATATGGGTCCGTACCAGAATCCTTGCACATATGTAAAATATTTTTGATTGTCTGGATAGACCTCTCAGCCAGACCATTTGAACGAGATAAATAGGGGCTGGATGTAATACTCTCAATACCCCAGTTGATACAGAATTGTCTGAAATCTTTTGAATTGAATGGTGGTCCGTTATCTGAAATTAAAATTGCAGGAATACCATGCCTCGCAAAAATTGATTTAAATTTCGTTATGACTTGCATTGACGAATAACCAGAACTTAATAGTTCTACCTCAAAAAATTTTGAATAGTAGTCTATGACAATCAAATACATTTTCTGATCAAATTCGAACAGATCGCATCCGACTTTGTACCAAGGTACGTTAAAAATCTCATGATTTTCCAAATCCTCTTTGGGATTGGCATTTCTGTATTTTAAACAAATACCACAATTAGATACAATGTTATAAATGTCATTATTTATGTTAGGCCAATAAATTGAACCTCTTGCTAAATTCTGACAACCCTGAATTCCCATATGACCCTCATGTACATATTGTAACATTCTCAATCTTAGACTTTCCGGTATTAAAATACGTTTATTCTTAAATAAAACACCGTTTACTACGCTTATTTCATCTTTAATTGGATAAAATTGCTGTACTCTTACATCCACCTGCTTCTTACTATCCGGCCAACCTTCTTTCACATAGACTATAATTTTTTGAAATACTTCATCATTCCCCGTTTCCAATTTAATATTCTCAATTTCATTTGCCGGTAATGCCACTTGACATATTAGGGAATTACATTGCAAATCAATGTCTTTGTCTAAATCCGAAAAGATTTTTTCCCTAAGCGGAGCCCTAGACAAGGTATCGGCAACAAATAATTCCTTGCCTGGTTTATAAACAACAGTCAAATTATACGACAATAGTCTCAGCATAAACCTTTGAAGACGTGTTGGTATGTTATATAAGGGTTTATTGAACAATGGGACAAGAGGTTTGTGATCCGTTTCAATAATCACACTTCTACCATAAATATACTGATGGAAACGTGTGCACCCAAACACTATTGCAAATAATTCCTTCTCAATTTGTGCGTAATTTATCTGACTATCAGTCAAAAGAAGTGGATGCATATGCTATAGGGTTTTCACCATGCATTATCACTGCTCCTACTGCGAATTTCGACGCATCCACTGATAGCGTTAAAGATTTTTTCGTATCGTAATACGCTAAAACTGGTGCTTTCGTAATTTCCCTCTTTAAATTATCAAATTCAATTTGTTGTTCACTGTTCCAACTCCAAACAGAATCATCTTTCAATAGGTCCCTTAAATGTTTGTTTTTGCATGACAAATTGTCAATGAATGATCCTAAATAGGTAATCATTCCTAAGAAACGTTGTAATTCTCTTTTATCTTTCGGTACGGGCATTGCCAGAATAGATTCAATTCTCCCCTCATCTGGTCTTACACCATTCTCACTAAAAATGTGACCAATAAACTTTATCTCAGTCTTAAGTATTATTGATTTTGCCTTATTAAATCTAAGACCTACTCTCTTGCCTCTTTCCAGGACCTGATTTAAAATTGTATTGTGCTTATCCACACTTGGTGCATGAATGAAAAAATCATCCATATATATTACTAAACCTAGTATATCACCGAACAGTCTTATCATTTCAGCATGAAATATCTCAGGGGCAGAACTTATGCCAAAAGGCAAACGTAAAAAACGATACCTCCCAAATGGGGTATTAAATGTACACAATCTAGATGATTCATCGTCTAGTTGAATCATCCAAAAACCAGACTTAGCATCCAGCAGACTAAAAACTTTAGAACCACTCATTCGAGATTTACATTCATCTATAGTAGGAAACTCAAATCTCGGTCTCACAATCACCTTATTTAGATTTCGCGGATCTAAACACAGTCTCAAATTACCATTAGATTTCGTAACTAGAACAATTGAATTAACCCAATCTGTAGGTTCTTTAACCTCAGTGATAACGTTCAATTTAACCATCCTTTCAATTTCATTTTTCAAAGGTTCATGAAGACTAAACGGTACACGGCGCGGAGGATCAATTACCGGTTGACAATTCTCTTTAATTTGCAAATGACACTTCTCTTGAAGTTGCCCTAAACCATGAAACATCTCCTTATATTGTTCAAGAATTGATTCACAATTTATTGTGTTGACTTTTTTGATCAAATTCATTCTAGTAGCCATTTCAAGACCAATGATATTATTACATTTCATATTCAAGATATAGAAAGATGTGGCATAAACTAAATTATTATATAAAAAATTTATAAAAATTTTTCCGACTACTGGCAACTTTTCACCACTAAACGTAAATATGTTATTGTATACCTTATTATCTACCTTACTGATACCCAAAGTGTTGAAGGTGTTGATTGACATCAGATTAGTTTGAGCACCAGTGTCGACTTGACAAACCACTTTTCTCCCATTGACTTCTACGTTAATGTTCCAAATGTTCTTACTGAGCTTTTCACCGATCGTTCCCACAAATAGGCTTTCCTCCTCTTCTTCTTCCTCTTCTTCAACAACATTTTTTACGTATTTGTTTCCTTTACCAAAATTCTTTGAAAAGCACATCTTGGCATAGTGATTTAATTTTCCACAGGCATTGCATGTAAGGCCCAGAGCAGGGCATTTATTGACGTGTTTTTGTCCGCATTTATTGCAAATGGCAGTTGGCATTGACTGTTGCTTTTGATATTGTGCTTCGAAATGTTTCAGCAAGTCACTGTATTTTATTTTTTCCATGTCGACATTGAAAGAGTTGAAAATTTGCAGGCACGCCGGCCCCATATGGTGTAGTAGTAACGCTACCTTTATTCTCTCCGACTCCATCTCCAAGTTTGTAGCCATCAAAAATATTTGGAAATGCTTGCTCCAGTTGGCCCATTCTGTTGCCAAATTAATAGCCTTTAAATTAAATAATGGCGTCGTTGACGAGAATGACGAAACATTTTTGTTTTGTTGTATTTCTGTATCAATTTGATCCGGCATTTTGTTTTCCTTGACGCTTTAGACTTTTTTTTTTTTCTTTTTCTTTTAAAACTTTAAGTGTTTCTTTTCTCTATTTGTATAAAACGACTTCAATTTGTCTAATACAACTTTAATTTTTTCCTTATTTTTATTTTCGGTTCGAATCTGACACCATATTATGTTTATGTTTGTTTATTTAAGCAAGACTTGTCTGTCTTCGATTGTGATACAATAGGAATGAATATTAGATAATATAAAAACACTTAGATTACTTTAACCTAAATACCGGTTACTCACGTTATTTATAGTGTTGCCATACAACACGTATAAATAACATTAGTGTGGGTATTGTCACTATAACATTAGGGTAGCAGTTACCATAACACCCACAAACAGGGTTTGCTCTCATTTTTGTGTTTAACCGAGTTACAGAGCTAACCTTAAGTAAACCATAGTTTACGCAATTTTTTTATATGGAATTTCCCTCAGCTGAAAAAAAACCACAGTTAAACTCGAAGTTGAGAGCGAGTTTACTTGGGGTTAAGACAGCTCTTTTACTAGTTGATGAGAAAGCTTTTTTTTTGTTTTCCCGTTGCCAGGTCGATAAATTTTTAATAAATTATATTTTGTATATATTTGGAAATTGTAAGTTTTTTATATTACAACCTCTTTTAATAAAATTTCTGCAAAATACATAAATTTTTATAATTAAAGAATGAAATTGTAGGTTCTTTAGTGTAATTTGCACAAACTTATTGCACTTTTTAATGGTTGTCTTAAAATTTTTACTGAGGGAATTCTCGGTCATTTGTTTACATTTTTAAAATTATTTACGTTCTGCGGAACGTTCGAAAAATAAATAAAAATTAAAAATACCAATTAAATATGGATGGTTTTCCACACCACGATATTCTGCTGATGAACCAAGAGAATACAGTGCAATGGCTAAACGCTTCTGTAGGCTTATAGCTGGACGATAGTTTGTGTTCCAAATAATTTTGTAAAACTCCGTCTATTCATCCTGAAGTTTTGTTTGAAGAAATCTTCTCCGTTCTTCTGGCACTCCACTTCCCAAAACTGACTTGTGCGCTCCTGCAAGCATTGTTTCATTAAAATTATTTTCTCTTATAAAATATTCTTATTTTGTACTTACCAGGTGCCACACAGTTCTTGGAGATGCTTTTAAATTTAGCCACATCATAATATTAGCTTGGCATTGCAACCAACACGCAATTAAATTTAATAAAAATGTCTTCCTCTGCATCAACTTCACATTTATTCGATTGATCTGCTCAATTTTCATTAAATTTTCTGTCAAAACTACATAATAATAAAAAAAAATTTCCGATTTTATTCGGCATTCTTTATCTTGTTATGTTTCGACAGGGAAAATTTTGGAGGGAAACATAACCACAATTAAACCTTTTCTTTCGGTGGGAACGATTGACAGATAGTCACGAGTTTTGCCCTCTCAAAAAATAGCTAACCACGGTAGAACTTTAGGTGGGAACATAGTATTACTCTATAAAGCCATAATAAAGCCTATATGGACTTACGGTAACCAACTCTGGGGTACAACGTGTCCATCCAATGTTGAGAAACTACAACGGGCTCAATCAAAAGTATGGCGCACAATTACCAAAGCCCCTTGGTACATTAAAAACGCAAATATCCTCAAGGATGTAAATATCCCGACGGTATCTAAAGAGATATCATAGATAAAATAGATGGGGGTTGGTTTATATTTATACTCTGTTAATTGAGATACTTCTTTTTCATTCAGTAAAGCGTGTCTGTTATTAATATTTATTTTTACATTTGGTATTATTATATTCGAACTTTTATTGAAATCAGATTTCTGTGGAATGCGCTTACACTTTATTATTTATACATACAGTTTGTCAAGAAAGTGTTTTGACAAGGTAAAAAATTCGTCAATTAGGTTTTCTCCGTAAATAATATAGTAATTCTTTATAGTTTTGATTCATTTTTTTAATTCACTTCATTTAATCTTTATTTTACTAATGAACAGTAACAACAAAAAAACTAATATTAAAACTAAGAAACAAAAAAACATAACGAAAACCAAACGAAGTCAGAAAATTTGCTGTCAAGAAAGTGTTTTGACAAATCAGAACTTATTTATAAAAATGAAAGAAAGAAATGAAAATTAATTAGCACCATAAAAGGTTTCAATATTTTGTATGGCCCCCTTTAGCATCTATAACGACTTGTGGTATTCTCCTCATGGAATAAATCAACTTCTGCACATCGTATTCGCTTCGTATTTTATTTCTTTCCTCTAGTATTACAGTTTTGAGCTCTGCTCCACCTCTTGGTGGTCTGTCGGTCGCTATTTTTTCTTAAAATTTCCCACAAATTTTCAATGGGGTGTGGACTCTGGGCTGCCGTATCTAACACTTTTTTGTAATTATAAAGAACCTGATCTTTACCATATGCGCCTTATTGTTTTGGGTCATTATCTTGGTAATATTTCAATTGCGGATTGCTATTAATATTTAACCCACAATAATCTGCGCTTTTTAACAAATAGCGGTTGAAAATGTCCAAATATTGTTTTGCATCCATTTTATTCTCTATGGAATGTAGTTCTCCTACTCCTTTACTGGATATGATATAATATTTTGATTTTCCAATGCGTTTAACGGTTGTCACCAGAATCTATTAAGTCCACCATGAAGGGAGCATAAATCTTAATGATTTATCCTCCTACATGACGCATCGGCACTACTCACAAATTTAGGTCACCAGTTGAGTCACTGGTGAGTCACTTCACCATCTTCATCACACCACTGCCTCTCAACAAACCCACGCGGTGGAGGACCACGAGGCAGCTATCAAAAAGAAGAAGAAGACAAACTGAAACATATGGCAGCTATCAAAAAGGAGAAGAAGACCAAACCATATCACGCCATTCTGATAGCCAATGAGAGCATGCCGCGCATTGTGTGCGAGCAGCCACTGCGCTATATAAGGAGCAGCGTAGGCGTACTCAGTCTCTCTTTTGCATCGAACAGCTGCGCAGGCAAGACCTATTGATCATCGAAGAACAACGCAAGCAAAGCTCTTTTCCATCGAACAGCGGCGCAGGCAAGACCTCTTTTACATCGAACAGCTGTGCAAGCAAGAACTCTTCTTCGTTGTACAACAGACCTTTTTGATCATCGAACAACAGTGCAATTAAGAATTTTTTTATCATCGAAGAACGGCGGAGGCAACAACAGTGCAAGTGACAACTCTTTTACATCGAACAGCAGTGCAAGCAAAAGCTTTTTCCATCGAACAGCAGCGCAGGCAAGACCTCTTGATCATCGAAGAACAACGCAAGCAAAACTCTTTTCCATCGAAACATCGGCGGGGGCGTGAACTTTATCAACACGAGGCGCAACAGCAGTGACCTGACGTTTTGACGACCTGAGCGAGTTATTCACTCGCGCCGAACGTACATATTGACCTGAGCGAGTTATTCACTCGCGCCGGACTTCTACGACACTGGAACGCGCGACACAAAACCCCCCACCATGCGATTCACCAACTGAAGGCGAAAACATATATATATATATATATATATATATATATATATATATATATATATATATATATATATATATATATATATATATATATATATATATATATATATATTATATATATATATATATATATATATATATATATATATATATATATATATATATATGCGTTGTCCAGGGTTCGTTATCAAGAAAAAGTCTCAGACTGTAGTTAACTTTGAAGAAAATTGTGAATGACTAAGAGACAATAAAGTATCCACAAAGTTAACTACAGTCTGAGACTTTTTCTTGATAACGAACCCTGGACAACGCTGAGTCTACATCAGCTGTAAAATTTTAAAGAGACCCAGCGTGTCGTTACAAGTGGCGCCCGAGCAGGGACTCTGAGTAAAAGAAAACTATATCACAAGGAAACGCAGCGCATCAGACCTGAGTAAAATAAATCTATATCACAAGGAAAATAAGCGCGTCAGACTCTGAGAGAAAAAACTACAATTCTCAAGGAAACTCAGCGCGTGAGAGAATTTACCAGAGCAAAGAAAGAGCTACGTCTTCGCAGTCACGCAGAATACGACCGAATTAGCGCCAGCTTATAATACACACACAGATTGTCTTCATCGTCACCTAAGACTTTCACAGGATGGTGAAACAAGCTGGGTGTACTTGCTACGTAAAGATGAGCTGGTGATCTTTGCTGATGAATTCGGTGTAGAGGCTACAGGCACCGTGGATGAAGTCCGTAAACGGCTTTCCGAGTTCTTCACTGAAACAGAGCTGACTCAGGATCAGAAAAACCTTTTGCAGAAGCTACAATCCAAGTACGTTAGGAGCACATCCCCAAGGCCGGCTGTGTCCATAGTTACCCGCGAAACGCTGGAAGTGGACAGGCCAGAGGCATACGCAGGTGCAACACTAACGGCAGAGAACTCGGGGGGACGGAGAACACTACAGCATCGCTCCTTGTCACCTGCAACAATGAATCAACAGCACAACGGTGTTGCACAGTACGCCGTTGTGATTGACCGGGTGAGGAAGTGGTCCCTTAACTTTGACGGAGGGCGTGACCCACTAGCGTTTATAGAGCGAGTCGAGGAACTGGCAGAAGTTTACGGCATAAATAAAGATTTTCTCCCGCGTACCATGCCTGAACTTTTGAGAGAGCGCGCACTTATGTGGTACAGGAGCAATAAACGAGCGTGGCGCGATTGTCATGCATATAGGAGAGACTTTCTAAAGTTCTTCTTGCCAGCACGACACATGGAGAAACTCGAAGACCAGATCCGCCAGCGTCACCAGAGGCCCAGAGAAGTGTTCAAGCAGTTTGTGGTCAAACTGCAGAATCTAATGCGTCACTTGGACTATTCCGAAGAAAAGAAACTGGAGCGAAGTTTCCAGAACAGCCTGCCAGAATACCAGCTATACGTGCTCCGCAGAGATTTCACATCATTAGAAGAGCTGATAGAAATGGCTGAAGACTTGGAGAGTATACGGGGAGGACGCGAACAATTACCAGCGCCACCCGTACAACGCCGAAGGGAGCAAGGCCCACCACGAGGGGTGGGGAACTGTCAGGTGACGGTAGAGAGCAAATTGACACCCATAGACGCCAGAACTGCCTGCCGGAGTTGTGGCAAAAATGGTTATATAGCACGCATATGTCGCAACGCACAGATCCTGTTCTGTTGGGAGTGTGGTCAAAGGGATGTGAGGACTATAGAGCACTGCAAACTAAGAGCACCAACCGATCGAGAGCTACCGACGACAGAAACACAGCATGACACAAAGCAGAGACAGCAGACTTCACCATTGGAAAACTTATTACACTGTGACAGACAACGAATCCGTGCCACCGTTTACATTCGCACAGTAACCATCACAGCAACACTGGACACAGGGGCAACTCACAGTTTTGTGAGCAGAGAGCTAGCAAGAAAGTTACCCGCTTCCACCGGAAAATTTGGAAAATCCAATACCAGAGCGCGTATGGCAGACGGAAGTACTAGGAGAGTCAGTGGGACATTGACAGCAACTGTAAGGCTTGGAGAGCAGGCATGCGAGCAAGAGCTACTTATCATGCCTGACTCCATTAATGAGCTACTCTTTGGACTAGACTTCATGGCAAGCCTAGGAATGACAATGAAGAGTGGTGAACAGGAAATCACATTGGGATCTCAAAACAATTGCGTGCAACCCCGAGATATTGCAATGTGCACGACAATTCGTGTTGAGAATGGCCCATATACCCATGCAACACCTTCCAAGAGGTACACCAGCGACAAAAATTCTGAGGTAAAGAGACACAACGGAGAATACACAGAGAACCAACGAATTCGCAAACACACAACACCAAGAACAAAGATGACACACACGAACGAATTCACCTGCCACGGACTATGCCCAGCGAAACCCCACAGCGAATCCCACAAAGGCATATACAGAAGGACCGCACACGAATCAACATATGGGCCTCGGAAAAAGGACGCGAGCACACCGAAACGCGAGGAGCTGGCACAGCTAAGACAAAATACAATCAGAGCAATCAGGGTATCTCCCAATCATTCCGCAAAGTCAGAACCAATGCGAAACAACCGAAACATACCACGTAGACGCCGCGACAGATCAAGGGACAACCACCGTGCAATCAAGTGCACCAAACACAGCAGAATCGATGACAATTGACCTGAGCGAGTTATTCACTCGCGCCGGACAAACTGACGCCTACCTGAGCGAGTTATTCACTCTCGCCGGACGACTACTTGAGCGAGTTATTCACTCGCGCCGGACTTCTACGACACTGGAACGCGCGACACAAAACCCCCCATCATGCGATTCACCAACTGAAGGCGAAAACATATATATATATATATATATATATATATATATATATATATATATATATATATATATATATATATATATATATATATATATATATATATATATATATATATATATATATATATATATATATATATATATATATATATATATATATATATATATATATATATATATATATATATATATATATATATATATATATATATATATATATATATATATATATATATATATATATATATATATATATATATATATATATATATATATATATATATATATATATATATATATATATATATATATATATATATATATATATATATATATATATATATATATATATATAAGAAGAAAATTGTAAATGACTAAGAGACAATAAAGTATCCACGAAGTTAACTACAGTCTGAGACTTTTTCTTGATAACGAAACCTGGACACCGCTGAGTCTACCTCAGCTGTAAAATATTAAAGAGACCCAGCGTGTCGTTACAACCATTATCGTAAACCATAATTTTGGTATCATCGCAAAATATAGCGTCATCCGAATAGTTTGACAAAGTACATTCTAGCGAATGACAATCACTTTTCAATGTATTGTGTTGAAAGTATTTGTTTTTTTCGTGCAACTGTTGACATATACTGATACTTTATCAGGAGCTGCCTTACTATTTCGTAGGTATCCGCAAGATCACACTCTGCTTTGAGTTGACTTGAAAGAGTTATCGAAGAAATCTGCGGATTTTCGACTACTTACGTTACCAAAATGTTTTCTGTTCTATCTGATATTTTGTGCGCACGGAAATGCGAAGGTTTTGGTACCAGACTATCTTCCTTTTTTAAGCGATTTAAAATATTATAAATATTTAGCTGGTCAAAGGAAACATCTCGCACAATTCTTAGACACTTTTTCGGATGCGGTGACTATAGTAAACCAACTGAGTCATATCAAATGACGTTCTTTTACCAGACGTCTTAAATTCACAATAATTTTGCTAAAAATGCTGCACTCGATGAACAAAGAACAACTATTTTTGTTTAATTTGCGTCTTAAATGAGCACAAAACATAGTGAAGCATCATTCTCGTAACGGTAAATACATTGCGCATCTAAATTAGTTCCAAAGAGAATTGTAAAAGCACTTTCTTGATAGCAAATTTTTTGACTATTTTTGTTTTTGTGTATTTTGTATCTTAAGTTTAATATTTCTGTTTTTTTTTCCATTCATTAGTAAATACATTGATTAAAAGAAATGAATCAAAAAAATTAATCAAAACAATAAAGAAATACTACATTATGAAGGGGAGAAATCAAATTCACCAATTTTTTGCCTTGTCAAAACACTTTCTTCACAAACTGTATTATTTTTGTTTTTTTCTTAATTTTAATATAAGGTTTTTTGCAACTTTTCAATAGCAAATACATTAATTAAATGAAATGAATTAAAATTAGTCAAAAAGTAAAGTATTAGGTAGATTATGCAAGGGAAAATATAATTGACGAATTTTATACTTTGTCAAAACACGTTCTGGACAGTCGATAGAGCGCACATTTGCCGGTTTTTAATGTGCATGAAGCTAAAAAACATGATCGTAATTTTTTCTTAGTTTGAACCTAATGGAACGTTAATGGGCAAATTGCCGGATCCGCTATTTTCCTGCATATAAAAGTGTATTTAGGTAATGACACCAATCTTGTAATATTTTTTAGTACTAATTTCATTTTGAATTTAGAGACGAATAATATTTTTGCGATTCGTGATAAGGGTAAAAAGCCTAAAAAAGGAAACAAAAATAAAAGGCACGGACTTTACAATGAAATTAACTCTTAAATCTTCTAACTCATTGGAACCTTTGATCTTACAATAATGCGTTCATATATGTTTAAACGATTCTCGACCTCCGGTTGAAATTTAATAAATTGGTTTTTGTAACGAGTTCAAGGACATTGAAATCGTTACAAAAACCAATTTAATAATGCGTTCATTTTATAAATTCGTCTTAGTTTGCAAATAAAAATATGCTTCGTTATTGGTAACTAAAAATAAACAATTAATAAATTTGTATTTTAACTTAAATTTCAAAGTCACCTATACGCAAAAAAAGAGCAAGACAACTAAAAATTATCTGTACTATTATCAAAATCCGGATAAGATTCATACCTCTGTGTACAAATTCACAAAAACATTTGATGGCATAAATAAGCCCAGTGGTTTTATTTTGTTAACATTTGATCTATATAACCTTCCTGACAAGATTGTCATATCATGGTACTCTGTTAAAATACGAGAGTATATACCTAATCCCATGATATGTAAATCTGGCCCATTACTTGGACATACAACAAAATATTGCAGAAACTCTCCCTATTATGTCAACTGCAACCTTCCTCCTCACTCACCATCAGTTTGCATACGTACAAAATGCGTTAACTGTGATGAAGATCATGCTGCTCCTTCTAGACAATGCACAAAATTCAAACAGCAAAGAGAAATTCTCAAAATTAAAATCAACAAAAAGTGCACAATGAGAGAAGCAATGGAAATTTACAAAACGAACACAACAACTTTTGCAGCCATCGCTTCCACTGCAACGCAACAAATAAACCAAGTAAATGTAAATTCTAATATAAACAAAAACTCCAACACAGCTCAGCAATCAAATACTATTGAAAAAAAAAACTCAATCCCAACGTAATCTGAAAGCAACTCAACAACAAATTCTTCTGCAAAACCCAGTTTTATGAATACAACAAAAGTTATTAATAATACAAATTTAAACTTAAATACTAAAACGTCACTTGCAAATATAACAATTACTTCTCAAAGAAACTTAATGCCACTTAAGTCTCAAACAAAATGTCAATAGAAAATACTAGCACTAATCCCATTTCTCACAACCTGTAATGTAATGTTAATCAAACCAATCTTCACACTCAAAAAAAATTATATTATTATTATTATTATTAATTCCATGACATGACACAATAAAACTATACTTTTGCTAACAAACTTAACTAAAAGATATAACAAAAAAAAAAAGTCAAATATCGCTCCTAGTCGGAGCATAGGGCGGACACAAAAGCTCTCCAACGGTTTCTATCAGCAGCCAGGTGTCCTATTTCGTTCCAGGTGGCTCTGTGGTGTCTTTCGGCGTGGAAAGTGCGTACCCATGTTTGTCGTGGGCGTCCTGCTTTCCGACTACCATGTGGGTTCCATTGAAAGGCCATCTTTGCAATGTTGGTGTCTTCTCTACGCAGAATGTGCCCTATCCACCTCCACTTGCGTCTTTTAACTTCTGTGTCAACAGGCTCGCTATTGGTGAGGCGCACAGGTCTTCGTTCATAATCGTTGTCGGCCAGAAAATGCGGCAGATTCTTCGTAGACATTTGTTGACAAAAGTTTAAGATAGATAAAACTACCAATATATCAGACACCTCCTCCGATGAAATGAATTCTAATTAATATATGTATGTATGCATCCAAATTGCTTATACACCATCTACTATTTATTTCTGTATCTGCCTATGTCTCTTACAGTAATACAGATGAATATGATAGGCTACATAAATAATTTCGATGAACTAGCATTATTAATTAAAGACAAGCAGCCATATGTTATATGTATGCAAGAAACTCATATACCTTCTCAAAAACTCTAACTATCACACCCAAACCATATGTTAGATATTTTTCCAATATAGACAGCAATAAAACATCTAAACAAGGCATTGGGATCTATTCAAACGACATATCTCCCATAAACTCAAATATTGCATCGCTCGCAGTAGAGTTTGTATAAATTTTAAGTTTACAATTATCAATAAGTATATTCCACCCCAGCAACAGTTTTCAGAACAAGACATAATTACATTTCTTAATCAAATACAGTCTCCATTCATTTTAACTGGTGACTTTAACTCTTAGAGTCCACTTTGGGGATCCCCAAACGCTAATACTAAGGGAACTAAAATCGAAAATATGATTTGTTCAGAAAATCTGATACTCCTAAATGACGGTTCACCCACACATTTTTCAACACACAACTCCTTCACCCATATTGATCTAACTTTAATTTCGCCTCAATTAAGCAATAGATGCTCTTGGTAGGTCTCCGATTCTCTGTATGGAAGCGACCATTATCCAATAATTACTGAGTTAACAACACTTTTGAAGTTCGAAAAAAACAAAAACTACCAAAATTTTTGACTGACTGGTCTATCTACCAAACATAATGCCTAGATTATTTTGAAAACTGGACTTTCAATAATATTCATCAAGAAGCTGATAGAACTAATAGAGCTATTAGATCAGCCGGAAATATAGCCATTCCTCAAACCAAAACCAATAATTGGTAAAACTTGTACTCATTGGTGCAGCAATGACTTAAAGAAACTCCGTAAAAACAAAATATTCTTTGATACTATTATATGTTAGGTCCTTGGTAAACCTAATAGCATTTAAAAGGGCCTAGTCTATATTTAAGAAATCAGTTGAAGAAGCGAAACGAAAAATCTTGGAGGATTTCATTTCCAAAATTTCTCCCCTCTCAACAGCAAAAAAAATATGGGCCGATATTAATTCTCTCTCCGGTATACCGCACCCTCAAATCAAATCCATAAAAGTAAATCAGAGAATAATAGCATCTACTCTAGAGATAGCCAAAGCCTTTGCTTCCAAATGGTCTAATTATTCAAAAGACTCCAACTTTGCAAACCAAAACATAAGAAATAAAAACGATATCCTTTCAACGTCATGTGGGCAGGGGCAGGTTAGACTGTCAACCTCAGCTAAGAATTTGGACTGATTTCTCCTTTGTAGAATTTGAACTAGCTATACAAAACAACGTGGTATGATCGTATATCATACCCTATGATAAAACATCTGCCTAAATCTGCTAAAGTGAAGCTGTTAAATCTCTATAATACTGTGTTGGAAAAAGGAATGTGCCCCCACACTTGGCGCGAAATAAGGGTCCTCCCTTATTAAACTTTAAAAAAATATAGCTTTTCCACTGCTATCACAATAATACACAACAAGTTCATTTGATTGCCAAAATGATAATGACCAAAGTTTATTCAATGATTAAAAAAGTAAATTATACAAAATAATTATATGGTAAATTAACAATAAAATAAATATCTTATTCTACGAATTACAGTTTATTGGTTCTTATTCTACCCTACTCAGCTGTCCGGTGTTCCACTTGTCGTCAGCATTGGCTTATGGTTGTTGTTGTATTTGAGTGCAATGCTCTTGTTGGGTTTTGACTTGCACTTGTTGCATTTGCAGAGTGCATTGGCCTTGTTGTTGTTGTATTTGGGTGCAATGCTCTTGTTGGGTTCTGACTTTCCACTTGTTGTATTTGCAGAGTACATTGGCCTTGTTGTTGTTGGACTCAGCTATTCGTCTCTGCTGCCATTCTTGGTGGTTCGGTTGGTGGTTGTGTCGTTGCTAACGTAGGTGGTGACGTAACAAATTCCGTTGAAAAGTCCCCTTTTATGTCTAATTGTCGGTGTCAGTATAAGTATTTTGTGTTTCAATTCTTCGAGTTTTAGCTGTGTGACTTCCATAGTGTTATCGAGTGTTGTATGTTTTCTGAATGTGTCAAGTGTTATCGAAATTCTTCTAATGTTTTCGTCGTAATCTTCTAGGTTGACTATGTGTATTAAGTTTTTGTGTCCTATTATCGATTTTGCTGTGCCGAGTTTGATTGGGAGAATTCCTTGTAATTCTGTTAAATTGTGTATTTCTAATATTTGGGCTTTTGCCACAATTAGCCTAAAAAAGAATGTATAATATTAGTTTATTTTTTCAATTTACGTGTTAAAAGAAGCTTAGATTTATGAAGCTTTTGGCCTTTCGTAGTTAATATCGTATTTTTCTTATTAATTTTCGTTTTATGGATTGTAAATCTGGGGGTGACCTTGTTTCGCCTGCATTCTTTCCTGAAAACTGTATCGTCAATGTGAAATTGTAACGGGTCTTTTCTGTCCTTATTTAGTTTATCTATTCTATTGTCAACCTCTTGCGTAAGTCTGGCTTGTATGGTAGGGTATAGTATTTCTTGATATTCATTTAATTTTTTTAAGTATTCGTGTTCGCTGTTGAATTTAATGTCATTGTTAAATTTTTGCGTTCTGCCATTAATAAGTTCGTACGGCGTTAGATTGGTTGAAGAGTGAATAGCGCTGTTGTAAGTTAGAATTGTCTCTGAAAGAATTTCGTCGTGGTCGATATTAAGTTTTTCCTCTTTTTTTCTTGAAATGATGAGCCTGTATATTTCTGTTAGGGTCGAGTGTAGCCTCTCGACGGGAGAGTTACTACTAGTTTGCTGGAAAGAGGTAATATATATGTAAGTCAATGTTGTATTGTTTGCAGAAGTCTTTGAAGATGTTGCTCATGATGTGACCTTGTTTCGCCTGTAAGTTCGTACGGCGTTAGTTTGGTTGAAGAGTGAATAGCGCTGTTGTAAGTTAGAATTGTCTCTGAAAGAATTTCGTCGTGGTCGATATTAAGTTTTTCCTCTTTTTTTCTTGAAATGATGAGCCTGTATATTTCTGTTAGGGTCGAGTGTAGCCTCTCGACGGGAGAGTTACTACTAGTTTGCTGGAAAGAGGTAATATATATGTAAGTCAATGTTGTATTGTTTGCAGAAGTCTTTGAAGATGTTGCTCATGAACTCTGAGCCCTGGTCACACACTATTCGTTTAGGTATACCAAATTGGCTTAGGAAATGTTTCAAAGCTTTTAATACCAATATGCTATGTCTACTTGGTAACGGGTATGCTGCTGCAAATCTAGAAAATGTATCGATAATTGTTAGGTTTTGGTTGTTGTTGATTGTATATATGTCCATGTGTAGCGTATGCAACGGTGTGGGGGGTGTTTCGGGCTTCTGAAACTTTAGTTTGGGTGGGTGTCTGTCGCATTTAAGCGTAAGGCATTTTTCACAGTTATTTATAGTTTTTGCTATTTTTTCTTTCATACTGGGAAAATTGTATTTCCTTTATAATAATTATAATTAATTAATTTCTTAAAAACTTCTATTATTGCTTCTTCGCTAAATTGTGGTTGCCTAACAGTACGTCTTTGTTTGTTTCTAAAAACACTTTCTAACATCATTGGTGAACCTGTTTCCTTTTGTTCCAGAATGAGTTGTACATTGAATTCGTTCAAGGGTCTCTCAGAAATGTAAATTCCGTCGTCTAAATTTTCTTGTGCGGAGTGCACGGTGGTTCCCTGGGTTCCCTGAATTGAGTCTGCATCGTTAACAAATATTTCCACCTCTGAATCTATCTTGATTCTACTAAGGGCATCCGCGTTCGTATTGATTTTTCCTTTTTTGTAGACAATCTCGTAATCAAACTCCTCTAGTTTAAGCCTCCATCTAACGAGTTTGGAATTCGGTTCTTTCATGCTCATTAACCAAGTAAGGGGTCGATGGTCTGTGACTATTTTGAATCTGCGGCCAAATAGATAAGGTCTGAAGTATTTAGTCGCCCATACTATTGCTAACAATTCTTTCTCAATAGTGCTGTAATTATTCTCGTGTTTATTTAGCGTTCTGCTTGCATAGCATATAGGCTTATCGCTGCCAACTGTTCCTTGTGAAAGGACTGCGCCTAATGCTACGTTGCTCGCATCGGTTGTTAGAATAAACGGCTTGGAGAAGTCTGGATATTGGAGAATTGGGGCGTTAGTTAAGAGATTTTTACATAATTCAAATGTTTTCACGTATTCATCCGTTAGCTCTACTACTTCATCTTTTTTTAAGCAAATTGTTAGAGGTTTAACTAGTTTGGCGAAATCTTTTATGAATTTCCTGTAATAACCTAATAACCCTAGGAATGCTTTGATTTCCTTCTTTGTCTTTGGAAGGGGAAATTTTTTTACAGCTATAATTTTGTCGGGATTTGGCTTGATGCCTTCTGTTGAAACAATATGTCCTAAAAAGGAAATTTCCTTCTTTAGAAACTCGGATTTATCTGTCTGAATCTTAAGATTTGCTTTTTCCAACCGTTTAAATATTTCCTTCAGATTTTGGATGTGCTCCTGAAGTGAGGTCGAATAGATAATAATGTCATCGAGGTATACCAAACACGTTTTTCCAACTAAATCTTTTAAAACATTGTCCATGACACGTTGGAATGTAGAAGGCGCGTTTTTCAACCCAAATGGCATCCTTATATACTCGTAGTGTCCTCCTTCAACCGTAAATGCAGTTTTTTGAATATCTTCTGGGTACATCTCGATTTGATGGAACCCACTAGCTAAATCTAACGTGGAGAAATACATACATTTACCTAACTTGTCAAGGATATCTGCAATGTTGGGGATTGGGTAACGATCTGAGACTGTTTTCTCATTTAACTTGCGGTAGTCGATTACTAGCCGCCACTTTTGTTTGCCACTGGCATCTTTCTTTTTGGGCACCACCCATACTGGTGAACTCCATGGCGAAAAACCTTGTTTGATTATACCCTGCTCCAACATATTTTTTATTTGTTTATTTACCTCTTCCTTGTGTATATACGGGTATCGATAGGACTTAGTGAAGATCGGTATGTCATCTGTTGTTTTTATTTTATGTTTAATATCGTTGGTAAACGAGAGTTTTTGGCCTTCTTTGAAAAATATGTCAATAAATGATTTGCAAAGCTTAATCAATTTTTCTTTTTCTTCCTCGTTTAGGTGATCTGATCGAATTAGTTTTGATATGTTCTTGAATTCCAGTGGTTGTGGCCCTATAAAAATCCAATTGTTACACTCTAAGAAGTTTCCCTCCTGAAACGGTTCCACTTTTATTGGTTGCTTTAAGAAGAGAATTTGGTCTCTGTTTGAAAAATTCCTAACTTCCAAATTACTAAACCAGTTTTCAGCAGAGTATAAGCCTTCCGAAACTATGATTCAGGGTGTGAGTTGTATTGACGTTACGGAGATGTCTCCATTTTTAAAATTTACCGGTAACCTTACTATTGCCTTGAAATGGGCTGGAATTACGTATTTACCAGATGTGAAATTAGGTTTCAGTTTTAATGGTAATTCTGCGTTTGTCGTAATAAGAGTCTGTTCGACTAAATTTATTGTTGCTCCTAATCGTTTAAGTGCGTCTAGACCAAGTAAACCATCGAAGTAAGCATGGAATTTGAATATTAGGAATTTTAATTGGCCTTCGGTGTTAAATTCGGAAAAAATTGGTAGGTTGACGTATTTATTGATTTTGTACCTATTAAGGACAGTTGTTATTGTTATCGGCTTACACTCTTCTTGACTTTGCTCATCAATGAATTCCGGGCTAATGAATGAGGATGAGGCCCCTGTATCTATCAAAAATCTAAGTGGTCTTCTGAAAGGTGAATGGATTTTTATGAAGGGTAGAGTGTAACCGTGAGTATTGATGTCTAAGTACCCTTTGGGGACCAGGCTGCTCTCCGAAAATTTCCACAATCCTCTTCCATTTCGTGACCTTCATCTCCAGCCATTTCTTTTTGATTCATGTCACCTTCCTGGTCATCAATTTGGTCAATATTGTAAAACTCTTGTGGATTTTGGTTGCCGAATCTCGATCTTGAGCTCTGGAAGGTTCTCCTGGATGCTAATGAATTCCTTTTAAGGCCCGTGTCAGTCTCTAGGGGCTCATATGGTTTTAACTGTCTGCTGTTTATAGAAGTGGTATCCATCGGTTCTGGCTTGGGTAGAATGTTTCTATTGAATGGATTGGGAGAAGGTGCGCTTCTACTTGGTTGTCCCATATTTGTGATTCCTTGAAAATTTGGCCTATCGTCGCGTCTCGAAAAGTTGGGATTATATTGCCGGAATCTATTTTGATGGAAATTTGGTACATAGCGTATCATTTGATCTTGCCTGGGATAGGGTGCAAACTGGGGTTTGTAGTTGAACTTCTGTATTTCTGTCTTTTGGTAAAATATATTTTGTTCTTTTGTGCAAAATGCAAGTGCGTTTGCCAATGTGCCAGGTGTCATAGCTCTAATGGTTGAACCTAAGGGTTCCCTAAGCCCGGTGAGAAACGCGTTTAAACACATTTCTGCATATAGCTCTTTTTTTGCCTCGACTACACTCTTATTATTTTCATGTATTAAGACAATGTTACTTAAAGTTGATTGGATTTCTATTATATCATTATAGAAATCTTCAACTGTTGTCCTACTCTGTCTCAAGTTGTGTAAATCTCGGATTAGTGAGGTTTCCGTTCTTTTATCTGAATAGTTGAGTATAAGGTTTTGTTTTATTTCGCCCCAGTTTAATGGGACTCCGGACATATTTAGAATTTCATTCGCTTGTCCCTCGATTTTATTTCTAATAGCCCTTAACAAAATAGTTCCGTAAGGGGTATTATCTGTCCCCCTAATATACATTAATATTTCTTCTACATTATTTATGAATTCATACAAGGTCCTCGGATTGCCGTCAAATCTTGGCAAATCTTTTATAACATCTGGGATTCTGAGAGAATTAAAAACATCTGCCGGATTCAAAGCGTTAATAGCTGCTCCAGCCGAGGTGCCAGGGTTTGTATTAAGCGACATTGCTCCTAATTGATTTGGTTCTACTTCTAGTGATTCCCAACTGTCCGAAAAAAATTGTGATAGGGAAGGTGTGAAGGTTATTTCCTCTTGGATTGAACTTAACTTTCTTGTTTTGAAAATATTCTGATATGGAAAAAATTTTGAGTTCTTCTTACTGTTGCTCTTTGACATTAAGGAAGTATTGATAAAAAAAAATTTTATTTGTGTGATAGTGTGTCGGTTCTGTGCTTCCTTTCTTTAGGAAGAAAAAAAATATTATTTAACTTTTTTATGTTTCTCGTTTAACCTTTTCGAGATATTTTATGCATCCTCGCATTTATATATTTGTGCGTATAAATTTCTTTTTAACTTTTTTTTTATGTTTCTCGTTTAACCTTTTCGAGATATTTTATGCATCCTCGCATTTGTAAAAAAATTTTTTTAAATATATATATAATTTTTATGTATTTGCCAGCTGATGCAAATTGAATTTTTCAGTATTTGTGCGACTACAAAAATTTTAGAACTTCATCACTCAGGCCTAGTGTGTGGGCTGTAGGACCATGAATTTCAGTTTTTATATTTATTAAAGTGATTTGAGTTAAAGGAAGGATTTTTTTCAAATTTATAGTTATTTTTCCCGATACAGACCTTTTACGGTACTGTATTTAATTGCTTTTGAGTAAGTTATTGCACTGATATGCAGTCAGTGATCTTTGCAGATGAAACTTTTTCAAACACAATTGGTACTAAATATATTGCACACTACTGATTTCAGCTTTTCTCTCTTTTTCTTTCTTTTTGTTTTAATGTAATTTCGAAGGAAGGTTTGTTGTACGTTGGAGAGCTTCCAATTGGAGGTCGCAGCGTAATTATTTAGTTATTATTTTTCTTTGATTATACTGCATTGCCCATATACAGTGGGATGACAGTGATGAATGTTTTGTTAAGTTTATATTAATTTATTTCAACAAATTCCTTTATATGTATAATTATCTTATTCTTTGCACAATTCAATTTCAGTTCTTAAATTCTCCATTTCGACTTTCTTTGTTTGCTTTATTTTTATTAACACAGAACCGAGCACTTATCACAAATTCATTTTTTTATGAACTTTTTCGGCATGAAACCTGTTGCGTTAAGTTTTATATGTTTTTACCTTTTCCTACCCTCACAAAATTTGTTCACTTTCATTATATTTTTAAGCGATTACATTCAATACTTACATTTGCATAAGCACCAATAGTATACTTAGTAATTCGTTTGTCCTGTGGCTTCCAGCGGTTAGGTATAAATTCCAGTTTCCTTTAGTCATCTTCCTTCAGGGTGTTGGTTCTCGACCATTAAAGGAATAAAAATTCCACGGTTGTGTCAGGATATAACCGATGGTCTACCGTCGACTGCGCCAAATAAGGGTCCTCCCTTATTAAACTTTAAAAAATTATAGCTTTTCCACTGCTATCACAATAATACACAACAAGTTCATTTGATTGCAAAAATGATAATGAACAAAGTTTATTCAATGATTAAAAAAGTAAATTATACAAAATAATTATATGGTAAATTAACAATAAAATAAATATCTTATTCTACGAATTACAGTTTATTGGTTCTTATTCTACCCTACTCAGCTGTCCGGTGTTCCACTTGTCGTCAGCATTGGCTTATGGTTGTTGTTGTATTTGAGTGCAATGCTCTTGTTGGGTTTTGACTTGCACTTGTTGCATTTGCAGAGTGCATTGGCCTTGTTGTTGTTGTATTTGGGTGCAATGCTCTTGTTGGGTTCTGACTTTCCACTTGTTGTATTTGCAAAGTACATTGGCCTTGTTGTTGTTGGACTCAGCTATTCGTCTCTGCTGCCATTCTTGGTGGTTTGGTTGGTGGTTGTGCCGTTGCTAATGTAGGTGGGGACGTAACTCCGCAGCAATCACTCTACCTATACATAAAACCAACAAACCTTCCCATGAAATTAGTGGGTACAGACCAATATCTCTTCTGTCATGTTTAGGGAAGATTTTGGAAAAAATGCTTGCAAAAAGACTTCTGTAGTATATCAGGAAAAATAATTTTATTAGTCATAACCAAGTAGCATTTAAAAACAACAAATATAACACTTTAGACGTTACACGTTCAGCACTATGTGTCTGATGCTCTTTCGTCAAAAAAATCATCAAAAAAAAATCACGTTTCGATATTGACCACGGATCTTGAAAAAGCTTTCGATCGTGTGTGGATTCACGCAGTGTTCAACAACTGGAGATGTGGGGGTAGGTCCGAAGATCTTTCAAGTGGCTAAGGCCTTTATGACCGGCCGTACATTTCGGGTTAGAATCAATAGTAAACTTTCACAATCTTATCCTCTTTTTAATGGTATGCCTCAGGGGTGTCCGTTACCTGTAGTTTTATTTATAATAGACTTTGACCACACTTTAGACACAACCATACTTTCTCAACGTTGCTATCTGATTTAGAAGAATGGGGATCACATTCAGGCGCCGCCCTCTCATCCGAAAGATGCAAACTACTTCACATATGTAAAAAAAAATAATTTTTATTATCCTAATTTAAGTTTTAATAATATAAATATTGAATGCATCAACCAATTAAATATCTTAGGTGTTAAGTTTGTCAAGAAATTCACTTTTATGCAACACTGTACAAACCTTAGAAAAAGTTTAGCTGCTAGATTAAATATAGTAAATTACTTTACCGCGATACTCAAATAAATGTTTCTAGATGTCTAATACATGGTAAAATCGATTATGCGCTCCCGATTTACGGGTGGTGCGCAAACACGAATATCAAGCTATTAAACGCGCCGTATCACTCCGCAGTTTGTCTTAGCATCAACGCTTTCCCAACCTCCCCAATTAAATGCGCTTTAGCGGAAGCTGGACTACCTTCAATCAAAGAAAAAGTGATAGAAACTACATGGGAAACTAATCCCTAACCTTTTTAGCACTAGGAACCAAATACTTCGAAAGGTATTTCATCACTGCAGCGCGACACAAACGTAGATACAAAAAAATCTACAATAAGCCGTTGCATTGCTTTCTGCCACATGATTGATATTAAACCTTAATTTGTAACAAAATAAGCGCACAATCACCATGGCTACTAAATAACTCTTTCAGTACCACCTACGTACCACCATACACAAAATAAAAATATTACAAGCCTCTCACATTCCATCGGCTATTCCGGGAACAAGACTACTGCTATAAACTTAATAACTGGATGCTTCATAAACAAACACCAGTAACCCATTTGCTGTGGTGCAGCAAGACGGCTCCCCAATCACAACAGGATGGCTTCCACAATTTTGTTCTGTATTTTCGGCTGAGGAACTAGCTATACATAAAGCTATTGATTATGCACAACGTAGTAAGGGCAAATTTGTCATTTGCACCGACAGCATGTCCACCATAGATGCTATAGTAAATATATACAAGTGCGACCAAAATAAGAGACCAATATATCAGATAAAAAAAACAGACTCCTCCTCCCCGGTCATGTAGGCATACAGGGAAACGAACTTGCAGACAATGCAGCACGTTTTGCTGCAACAACCCTGTGTCTCTCGTTCGTTACATCAAATGAAAAAGATCTGATAAACAATCATCTGAGTGAAATAAAAAAAATCGAATGGGCCCGCTTTAAACAACGGTAAGCTACAATTAACACCAATTGCATAAAAGCTCGCTACCCGTACAGTGCATCACTTAGTCAAGCAACTATATTTGTTCGAATAAGGATAGGACATACCCAGTTCACTCACGAGCATCTGTTGTTGGGGACCCACCAACAACAGTGTCCGCTTTATGGGAATACCCCATCCGTCGAGCACATTCTAAATGAATGCAAATCAGTCATCAATATTAGAAAGAAATTATTTGGATCCCATCTCCAATTAATATGTTAAAAGATTTTAATAATATATTAATTGTAATTAATTTCTTAAAAGAATGTGGCTTAATTTATAAATTTTAGACTAATTATAAATATTATTTAACATCCGAGTCGTAGGCCCTTGCAGCTGGTACTCCCTAATTTATTTTGCTATAATATTTTATATTATATTAAATATATAAATAAATAAATAAATAAAAGTATTTTTCACACGAGACCATCAAACAAGTGACCCTGGTAAAAAAAATAGTATCAGACTTTTTATTTTGCAGGGAACATTTTGTTTTTTATGCATCGAATAGCTCCAGCAGGGGTACTCTTCTCCAGCCAGAGGTACTCTTCTCCAACCAGAGGTACTCTTCTGGACGCTTGACGAATGGATCTGGCATCACCAGTGTTGATTGTGTGTTTCACCATCTTTGTTCTGCTTTCATTTTTATCGTTTTCAGCAAATACTGACCAATGCCTTGCTAAAAGTTGGCTGGCAGTCTTTCTCTGCTCTGTGTGTATGGAGAAGTCTTTAGTTCATTCTTTCATCAGATCGTGGATTAGCTTTTTATCAGCTGTTATCTTACCGTATCTACACCTTACGGTATCTTACATCGTTTACAATGCCGAAATTGACTGGCAATTTCCAAGTACTAGTCCTTTCTTTTGGGTTGCCAAGGGGGGCAGGTTCACGTTAGGGTTTCCTGCTACTAACGGCTCATGTCTCTTAAATCTTCCTACTCTCACCTCCACGTGGTGCACCCTGGTAACCTGAGCAACCTAGGTGAAGATGTGGTAACCAACCCATGTGGGATCCTTGGTCAGGGCCAACGAGAGAGGGAGCTTTGGTGAGGCCACTCTGACATATTCGGTTTAAGGATTCATCAAAGTGTGCGAGGCCAGGTGGGGTCTCGCATGTAGGAATGGTGGCTGAGGAGTACTATAGGTACCAACGGCAGCGCCCATACCCCCGAAGTGGGTATGGGCGCTTAGGTTCCAAGCCCAGCGCACAACCCTAGCTTAGGGTTGTGCGCTGGGCTTGGAACCCGCAACATAAAAAACAAATAATCCAGTGAATATAAGATTAAAGCCTCGGATGAAATACCCCACAACTGTTGACGACAACCCCCGCAAACGTTATAAGGAACACGATTTAAGGATATGCACCTGGAATGTCCGGACCCTTAATAGGGAAGGTGCCTCTATCCAGCTGGTTGACGTCCTTGAAAAATATAAAGCTGACGTCACCGCACTCCAGGAAATGCGATGGACGGGACATGGACGCTCAAAAAAATCTACATGTGACATCTACTACAGCTGCCATGCGACGAAGCGCAGACTCGGTGTAGGTTTTATGGTAAGCAAACGACTGCGAGATGAAGTCCTGGGATTTACCCCAGTCGACGACAGGCTTGCCACACTCCGCATTAAGGCAAAATACTTTAGCATCAGCCTAATCTGTGCACATGCTCCGACGGATGAGAAAGACGAAAACACCAAGGATGCCTTCTACGATCAACTAGAAAAACTTTCGATCGATGCCCCCGCCACGATGTAAAAACTGTGCTAGGTGACTTTAACGCCAAGGTGGGCAAAGAGGGCATTTTTGAACCAACCGTCGGTAAGTTCAGCCTCCACGAGCAGTCATCAGAAAACGGTTTGAGGCTGATCGACTTCGCCGCAGCGCGGAACATGATAGTTAGTAGTACTAGATTCCAGCATCCCGATATTCATAAAGCCATCTGGCTGTCCCCTGATCATAAAACCAGGAACCAAATTGATCACGTTGTGACCGACGGCAGGCATGCATCCAGCGTGTTAGACGTACGTACAATTCGAGGTGCCAACATTGACTCGGACCACTACCTTGTTGTAGCTAAGGTTCGCACTCGCCTCAGTGCGGCAAAAAACGTTCGCTTTAATTCGCAGAGGAAGCTTGACGTCGGAAAGCTACAATCGCTACAGACAGCTACCGCATTTGCTTCTCGGCTCTCGAATATGCTGATGGATTCTCCCCCTGATCTCGATATTTGCGCGCAGTGGTCGCTTATATCCCACTCCATGCGCACGGCCGCTGAAGAGGTGATTGGCTATCACCGCCCGAAGAAAAACAGCTGGTATGACGAAGAGTGTCGCAACGCAGCTGCAGAGAAAGACGCAGCATACCAACTCATCCTGCGATCGGCTGCAACGCGAGCTGCTAAGGAGCGATATCGAGAGAAGAGAAGGGAAGAGAAGCGTCTTTTTAGGCGCAAGAAACGAGAAGCCGAAAAGAGAGAATGCGAGGAAATCGAGATGTTTGGCAGAAGGAATATGGCTCGAAAATTATACGAACGTGTGAGGCGCCAAACGGAAGGTTTTAAGACCGGAGCCAATTCCAATTCCTGTAAAGACGAAAACGGGAATTTAGTGACGGATGTCCAGAGCGTACTCACGTTATGGAGGGAACACTTCTCGAAGCTGCTGAATGGCGACAGCGCTAATGATAGCAATGAAGATGAACCCGACCCCACAGTTGCTGACGACGAACATGAAGTAGCGCCCCCCGACTATGACGA
Organism: Clusia tigrina; assembly: GCA_920105625.2. Classification (NCBI taxonomy): domain Eukaryota; kingdom Metazoa; phylum Arthropoda; class Insecta; order Diptera; family Clusiidae; genus Clusia; species Clusia tigrina. Next base: position 311,311,933 of record OV050030.1, on the reverse strand, counting down.
GGTCTTGCTGGTTATTAGGCGGCTCAAAAACAATAAAGCCGCCGGAGCTGATGGTATACCAGCGGAGCTATTCAAGGCTGGCGGCGATGAGCTCACGAAACGCATGCACCAGCTCATCTGCAAAATATGGTCGGAGGAATGCATGCCTAGCAACTGGAACTTAAGTGTGCTCTGCCCAATCCACAAGAAGGGTGATCCGGTAATCTGTGCCAACTACCGCGGGATCAGCCTTCTGAACATCGCATATAAGGTCCTGTCGAGCGTACTCTGTGAAAGGCTGAAGCCCATCGCCAATGAACTGATTGGGCCTTATCAGTGTGGCTTCAGACCTGGTAAAGGCACCATTGACCAAATGTTCACACTACGCCAAATCCTGGAGAAAACCCTAGAGAAGCAGATTGACATACACCACCTTTTCGTCGATTTCAAAGCCGCATTCGACAGCACCGTAAGGAGTCAACTATACGCCGCTATGTCTGAATTTGGCGTCCCTGCTAAGCTAATTCGGCTGTGCAAAATGACGCTAAGCACCACCACTGGCTCAGTTAAAATCGGTAATGACTTGTCCGAGCCGTTTGTTACTGAGCGAGGATTCAGACAAGGTGACTCCTTATCGTGTGTTTTCTTCAGTCTAATGTTGGAAAAAATCGTACGTGCAGCATGTCTAAATCGCACAGGCACTATCTTCCACAAGAGTGTCATGTTACTGGCGTATGCTGATGATATTGACATCATTGGCCATAACAGCCGCGCCGTGAGTGCTGCATTTTCCGGCTTGGAGAGAGAAGCGAGGCGAGTGGGTTTAGCGGTGAACGAGGACAAAACGAAGTAACTGTTGGCGACTACAACTTTGAAGTTGTGAAGGATTTCGTTTATTTGGGACATCAACACCACGAATGATGTCAGCAAGGAGATCAAGCGAAGAATCACTCTTGCCAACAGGTGTTACTTTGGGCTCAGTAGGCAATTGAGAAGCAGAGCCCTCTCTCGACGAACAAAAATTACGCTCTACAAAACCCTCATCCTTCCCGTCCTGCTTTATGGTGCCGAAACCTGGACGATGACAAACAACGATGAGCGAGCTTTGGGGGCGTTCGAGAGAAAAATTCTTCGAAGGATCTATGGTCCTATATGCGTCTGCGGAGAGTATCGAATCAGATGGAACAACGAGCTGTATGAGCTGTACGCCGACATTGATATAGTTCAGCGCATTAAAACACAGCGGCTGCGCTGGCTGGGACATGTTGTGCGAATGGATGAAAGTGCTCCGGCGAAAAAAGTATTTGAATCGATGCCGCCGGGTGGCGGACGCAGGAGGGGGAGACCACCACTACGTTGGAAGGACCAGGTTCAGGAGGACCTGGCTGCACTTGGTGTTTCCAATTGGCGCCAGCGTGCGCGAAGCAAAGACGACTGGCGAAGGCTGATAACGCGGCAATGACCAGAAATGGTTGTACGCCAATTATGATGATGATGAGTCCTTTCTCTATGGTTCTCGCGGTATTTGCAAGATTGACCACTCTTACTGGCACTATTCTGTTCTGCTGTTCTTCTACGAGGGTTTTACCAATTATTATGTCATCCAGTGCAAATTGTTAATCAGACTTATTCTACTCAACATCTTCGTCCATTTTGGCCCATATAACTGCCTCTGACTTTGGTGGGATTTTGTCCGCAGCGATACAATGGCTTGTTTAACACCTCCTTATCCTAATACCGTGTTATATATATGTGCATATTTCAACATTCGGTTTTTCAAATCTAGGGTGAATCCATTCCGGATCATAAAATCTACACCTAAGACTAATTTGTCCACAATATCCGCAACTACAAACTCGTTCGTCACCGTTGTGGTGCCGATAGTGATGTGCCGTGCAACTTTTCCTAGTACCGGTGCATCATCTCCAGTTGCCGTACGCAATCTTATTCCCAGAAGCGGCTCGATTCCCCGAACAAGATCCGTTCTGATTATGGAATGTAATGCACCCGTATCCAATGCTACCACAAATTTTTCTTCCGTTTATTACACTGTTGAAAGTTAGGCAGTGGATTTTCCGTGCAATCTGAGAAGCGAAGATTCTTGGGCTACATGTTGTGGGCGTCAGATCATGCCCTCGAAACGGACTCCATTTAATTTGTCGACGGCTTATCAACATTTTCTTATTCCCTATTTTGGAATCTAACCTGCTTTGGTGGTCTTACCTCTCCGCAGGTAAAGCATTTGCCAGTGGAACTTTGTCCGCTTTCGACTTGTCCTGACGTGCTCTGTATACTGGCTGGCACACCAATGCTACAGCCTCTGATGTCAAAGCGCTAGCTACTGTATCCATATATGTAGCTTTCGGATTAGTTAGCGGTCTAAGCTTTATCTCCCCATCGCGAATGCTATATATTAAGGTGTCTCAGTAATCTCTCCTGGATATGCAAGGCCAACCGTTCCACTTCCGCCGCAAACTGTTATAGAGAGTCACCACTCTTCTGTACACGTGTTCGTAGCTCTACTTGCTACATCTGCTTCACTACCATACTTGCGCTGAACGGCATTCATCAAGCATTCTGAAGACGCTAAATCTCGTGGTTCCATCATAGGTCAGAGGCTTCAGGTTTATTGATGATAAAGGTGATATAGGCAATGAACCTTCTTGTAGTAGATGAATCCTTTGCTCTATTTGTTGTTTAAATTCGTTCTTCATTTGCTCGTTCGCAATGAATTTTTGTTCTACAGATTTTTCGAACGACTCCTGCCTTGTCTCAAATTCACAAACCTTCCTGTCTACCATCTCGCACATTTCTTTCATCTGCTGTGAGTTCTTTTCCACTAGTTGAGTAAGTCGTGTTTCACTCTGCTGTAACAGTTCTTTGACATCCTCTTTGACAGCTTGAGCATTTTGCTGTAAACGATGCTGTATCTTCTCATCGACAACTTGAGCATTTTGTTGTAACTGCAACTGTATTGCACCTATGAGTACGATGATATCAAAGTTACCAGTATTAATGCCTTGCGGTGTTTCTTCCTCTCGAGATGTCGTTGGCTATTCAAATTGGAATTCGTGCTCATCGACGTCTATACTCTGCTCATCCAAAGCGCTTCTTAACCGCACCTGCAGCTCCTTCTCGAGCTGCTCCAATCTCAGTTTTTCAAATTTAACCATTTTTTATTACTGATACACAATCTCACTTCTGACACCAATTGTTCCGAAATTGCCCTCCTGACATTTTATTCTACCTCTCAATACGGTACGAAATTGGTGGTTCGGTAGTTGAGTGAGGCCCAACAACTACTGAAATAAACTTAAAAATGAATATAAAAAATATTTTTGTATATTTAAAAATTTTCCGTACAAAAAAACTAAGATAAGATGTTACCGCCGAGAAATCTATACATTTAGTCGACCTGAATGGCAAAAAGTGGTAGTGCCGATGTTGAGTGGGGCCGAACAACTACTGAAATAAACTTAAAAATGAATATAAACAATATTTTTGTATATTTAAAAATTTTCCATACAAAAAAACCAAGATAAGATGTTACCGCCTGGATTGTATCACTGGATTGTATAGTAATCAAACAATCGCATGGTTAAATTAAATTAATCAACTTTATCTTTATGTTTAGCTTGAAGTTTACTTTAATACAATTTTGCACTTTATTTAATAATTCATTTAATCACTCTATAACTTCTCTATACTGTTGCTGCCACGATTAAAATGCACGATATACACACTGTTACGATTGCTGTTCAAATGTGTTGACGTTAATTGTGTGGTCGCTTACATATGCAATTGCTTACTTTTAGGATACATCCATTAAGTGCAGTTCACAACGAGAGAGGTGTATATAAGTCAAGACACGATCTATTCTTAAAAAAGCTTACTCAAGAACCCTCTTGAAACTTATTTTATTGTGTAGATAATATTCGATAAGTGTAGATAAGATTCGAGAATGTTCCCGAGACTTCTTTTATTGTATAGATAATATTCAATAAGTGTAGGTAAGATTCGAGAATGTTACAGAAAATTATTTTCTAGTGTAGAGAATATTCTAGAATTTTCAAATTCAACCATTCGGAAGGTGCATAAGCCACCACACAATTAAAGTCGAGACGCATTTGAACAGAAATCGTAACAGTGTGTACATCGTGCATTTTACTTGTAGCAGTTAGAGTGCAAACCAATCGTTACAGCGAATAAAGCACTTCTATGGTGACACATTATATTGCAAATGAAATTGAAACACTTTCTTGCTACGAAAAAAGCACTCCTATGACGAAGATAGTCTACTAATGTACATAAACATTTTAGAAACGAAAATTAATGTAAATTTTTAAAAGTGCACAAATAACTATTTAAAATCGTTTTTAAAGATACATTGCGCCAGGAAAATGATATGCTGAAAATGATACCAAGTCAATCTGCGATCACAATAAAAAAATTGTCAAGTTCAGAGCTTGAGTTTTACAAATGCAAATTTGGAGAAAGCATTCAGGTGTCTGGTTCACGGAAGGCCAAATGAACAAAATTCAGAATGACGACAAAAGACAAAACTTTACAGAAGCAGATATTCCCCAAACAATAACTTTGCATTCCACAAGTGGCAAAGCTAACAAGCTGTTAAAGAATAAACATTTTCCACTTCCCTCGGTGAGAACAACGCAAAGATGGTCGCAAAAATTAAATGTGTCAACCGGAATTTTGGACCCTGTTGTGAAAATATGGTCTGCGGCTAACCAAATGTATGAATAACAAAAGCTATATGGATTGAGTTTTGACGAATTGAAGGCGAAAAAATGTACTGCTACGACAATCGAATGGACTCTACACCAGCTAATTTTATCCGGATGGCTATGTTGAGAGTTTAGTTATTTACATCAAATTCAAGTGTTTTTAAAAACGTTTGTCTATTTGATTAAAATGTTTAATCAACCAATATATTATGATTGTTTGCCAAATGACAAAAACAATTTTATTTAATATATTGAAGAAAATCAAAGAGTGCGGCTTCATTATTGTGGCAATTGTAAGCGATTTAAGTGTTGCCAATAAAAAACTGTTCAACGGATTTGGAAGTCGATTCTGATAAACAGCGCATATCAATTTGTGTTCGATATTGATAAACAGTGCATATCAAATTGTGTTCAATATTGATAAATAGCGCATATCAATTTGTGTTCAATATTGATAACCAGCGCATATCAATTTGTGCTCAATGTTGATAATCTGCAATTCAAATTTTACGAAGATAATGCCCCAAAACATAAGGCGCATATGGTAAGGATGTGGATTCTTTATTATTTCCAAAAAGTGTTGGATACGTCTGCCCAGAATCAACACTTGAACCCCAATGAAAATTTGTGGACACTTTTAAGAAAAACGGCGGCCAAGAGGAAACCAAAAGGTAGAGCAGAGCTCAAAATTGCAATACTAATGGAAATGAAATAAAATGCCAAGCAAATATGCTGATGTGCAGAAGTTGATTTATTCTATGAGGAAAAGACTCAAAGTCGTGATAGATGCAAATGGGGGTCACATATACAAAGTTCTAAAAGTGTTGATTTTTTGTATATATACAGTTTGTGAAGAAAGTGTTTTGACAATGTAAAAAATTCGTCAATTAGATTTTCTCCGTAAATAATATAGTACTTCTTTGTAGTTTCGATTCATTTTTTTAGTTCATTTCATTTAATTTTATTTTATTTATTTACTAATGAACAGTAACAACAAAAAAACTAATATTAAAACTAAGAAACAAAAAACGTAACAAAAACCAAAAGTAGTCAGAAAATTTGCTGTCAAGAAAGTGTTTTCACAAATCAGAACTTATTTATAAAAATGACAGAAAGCAAAGAAAATTAGCACTATAAAAGGTTTTAATATTTTGTATGGCCCCTTTAGCATCTATAACGACTTGTAGTATTCTCCTCATGTAATAAATCAACTTCTGCACATTGTATTCGCTTGGGATTTGATTGCATTTCTCTAGTATTGCAATTTTGAGCTCTGCTCCACCTTCGCGCGTTTGTTAAAATTTGATTTCGAACTTGTGGCGGTGGGCGAGTCAAGCTCATAAATAATTATATTTGGTTTTATTTCCATACGTACTTACAATTATTTCAGTTGAGAGAGTTGTTTTGGCTTTGCCCTTTATTATTATTTATCACGCGTAGAAAATAATTCACCTTGCATATTTTTATTCGCCCGAAATATAAGTCCTTTTAAATATTTCACCCGAATAAAAAATAAACCAAATATTTGGAGATACGCGAAACATTCACAGCACCTCCCTGTTCCTGTCATGCATTTTATTTAATGTAGCCAAGCCTCCTTTCGCACATAGCGTTTTTCCTCGGTCTACACCAAATTAGAAATTAATTTGTTTATAATGTGCGACATATAGGATTAACGAATTTTTACCTTCTTTCACGGCTTTCTTTTATAAATCCTTTTACAATATCAGGGTCCTGCATTTTACTTAGTAGCAGATCCATTTTAAATATTGTTCGATTCTTAGCTGTTAGCCACCGGACGGGTCACAGGTTGCGGATAGTGAAGGTTGCGGATAGTGAACGGCCCTAGATATGGAGGTTAGCCGCGAATAGATTCTCTACTAATAAGCGGTCCGGTACGGGCAGCGGATGACCAACTAGGGTGTGGAAGGATGTAGTGCTGGACAGCACTGCGTCTTGAACGAACAACCCACAAAACCCGGAACTGGCACTGTCAAGGCGAGTCGGTGCCGCCTTAAAAGCACCTTGTCTAAATCTGCCTTGGTGTCCTCTAGACAATATACTTGAGGGGTCTCTCCTAGATTTGAAACTTGGAGGGTTTGAATCCCGCCACATTATTTTTCCAAGTGAAGACAAAAGAAGCCTCAGATAATAACCCCCACCACGTTGACGACCACCGCAGACGAAAAACGGACAATGATTTACGGATGTCCTAATATGTCCGGTCCCTCTATAGGGAAGGTGCATCTATCCAACTGGCGGGAGCTCTCATAAAAATAAAGCCTGACATCGCCGCCATCCAGGAGATGAGATGGAAAGGGCGAAGCTGTTCAAAATGAGCAGACTACGATATCTACTATAGCTAATTTCGACTCGACGTTAACGAAATAATACTGCCGAAAGATCTAAATCTACCAAGGGTTGACTGGGACAAGTTTGAGGTTCTTGTTTAAGAGAGGACCCACAGGGTTCCCAAACTCAGAACCACAACGACAATTGAAGTGGCGATCCAACGGTTTTCAGCTCAATTATGTCTTAGACAACAAGAATGCAAGATACCGTATCGGTTTCTTTGACTGAAGAGCTGCCACATGTGCAGCAATATGGAGTAAAGAATCTAATTTATTAAGTACTAACGAATTTGAACACAGTGATATACATAACTAATTTTATTGTATGAAGTTAACCAAGCTTGGATTTGTGTTGCTGAAAAGCCAAAGAATATAATCGAATGAAACACATGTATTTCATATATAATTTGATTCGTAAACTGTTTAGCAATAGAAAAAAGTGAAATACATTTCAAACAAAACTGTGAGTTATATAGTAAAAAAGGTGTAAATGATCTAAGTGCAGTGTCCCGATTATAATTTGACTATTTCAAGTACTCTATTACTGGAAAAAAATCTATACATACAATTATTTTTCTTGAAATATTGAAATAGTACCGAAAATTATCTTACAATGTATAAAATTGACAAAAAGTGGAATATTATAATTTAATCAAATAATTATTCTACGAATAAAAAAGATTATATTGAATTATTTAAAAAATGTAATATTCATCCACTTTTTTCGGTTTCGTCAAATTCTAATTTATTCAATAAATTCTGATTTGTTGCTAGTTCATCTAGTTCAGGATCTGCATACTCCAGTATGTTAAAATCATCTCCAATTTCTGCTGTCAAAGACTTTAAAAGATCGTCATCATCGTCACCTTCGCCGAAACCACCTAAAATATCACTGAACCCAGCATTTTCATCCTGATCAAGTTTCTCTATTTCGTTGGTATTGACTGCGTCAGCATTATCTGGAATTTTAATTATATAACGGTCTCTAGGGATATTTTTATTAAGAATTCCGTTAACTGGTTGTAGCAGAGAATCTTGACAGCCTTGGGAAACAATTGAATTTTTCATTACACTCGTTGAGATATGATAATTTACTTCATTACTTTGGACTGAGCTAATCTTTTCCGGACTTTTCAGGAATATACTGTCATGATGTAACATTGGATTTTGCATTGAAGAATGCTCATTGGAATTTTTTCTCCAAGAGGACGTTAACTCCTGTTTTTGCAGCAGATTTCGCAGTTGCAGATTTTCAGCTATGGATATTAGTTCTGAATTTTGATATTTTTCTAGAACAAGATTTGTATGACTCGGTTTCACAGTCGCAGTTCGAATGTTGTTGCAGTCATTGGTGCTTGCAATTACGTTGGTTGTGAAACATATGGAAGGCTCTGGTCGATTTTCATCAAAAGGATCACCTGAAATTAACAATATTATATAAATATTACTCTATTTATGTACTCGTACTACCATCGCAAATGGATTCACATCCATTGTCTGATTTTGCTTTAGTCTGATGCTGTTTCCAAATTAATTCCTGTTCTTGTTCTTTTAAAGTCTTTTGTTGCATATCCAATTTTTGTTGATCCTAAAATATAAAAGAAAATTATATAAGATAATTATTAAAATTTACTGATTTAATCCTACGTGCTGTGTTCTACGTATTCTTAACATAGATCGGTTGTCCTTTGCATGTTGTAAAAACGGGGCCTTGCTCTCTATAGCTAATGAACGCCACCTTTTTAATATTTGTTTGCAACGATCGTTCCAGTTTGGATATATCTGTTTTAACTCTGGATGTTGCGTATTAGCATATAAAACAGCAGAGATTGTTGCCATTGCACCAAGATCTAAAAATGATATATTGGATAATTTAATTTATATAAAGGTATGGTTCGAAATATACGTTGGATTGATTAAGATAATATGTATATACATATAGTATACGAGTATACGTGTTACAGGCAAACTTTTTCAGTTAGCCTTATTATTTTGGTAGATATCCTAAATAAAATTCTCTAGACTGTATCATTAAGTGTTTTTTGTTGTTTTTTTTCATCATATTCCATTTATTTATTACAGTTTATACTTAGCAACTAACTATAATTATTCAGAGCTTAACACTATAATATTACACATATCCTTGCCAATGCTTGGAACTAGTGTTCTTTTTAAAGAGTTTTACTAGTTTGTTATTTCATACCACGATGTATTGTATATTTACATTTTAGTCTCTTAATATGCTTAGTAATGCTCTTACATATTTTTATTTCCTCTACGATTGTTGGGATCCCCAAGTCTTTGTAGATATTCGAATTTTTAACAAACCATTGAGCCGCTGTGTCTTCTTAATAGTGTAGATTCTCTATATTAGAGGGTGATGCAATGACCCACAGTTGATTTCCATACGGTCAGATAGGCTTAAGAACAGCAATGTATATTAAGACTTCATTGTCCAGGGTGACCCTTGAAATATGGTTAAAAACCAATGCAGTTTCGCTACATTTAGTTTGACCTGAGTTCCCTTTGTCTTCATGTGTTTTTTGCTTGTCAACCTTTTATCAACATAAATACCGAGATAGATAACATTTTCTTTTTGTAGAAAGGTGGGGTTCGTTGAGAATTATAGAGGGGCAATTGTCTTTTCCTAAGGTAAATGTAGTGTGGGTACTCTTAGTTTCGATAACCTTTACCCTCCATCTTGCCAGCAAAGTCTCCACTAATTTTAAAAGTTTTTGCAGATTTTGGGTCAGCGTAAGAGCTTAGAATTCTTGTTATCTGCAAATGTTGATGTTAATACCCGAGCATCCCTTGGCAGGATGCACTGAAAGCTTTTGTGTTTCATTGTGAGCTTTCTATTATTTAAATAGTTTTAAAATAGTTCATGAATATTTGTGTGTAAAATGTTTTGGATTTTGTACAAGAGGCCATCATACCACTTGTCACAATAGCTTGAACATCTAAAAAATTTCTGAACAAAATTTTTTTATTTTCAAATTCTTTCCGGATTTCTGTAACCCTTCTGTGCACTTGTTCTACGGTGCTATATTTCTCTCTAAGCCCAAATTGATGAGTTGGTATTACATTCTTCCAGTTCAGAACACGCGAAAGTTGCTGGATCAAGAGTGTCTCAAACAATTAGGAGAGTACAGGCAGCAAACTTATGAGTCTGTAAGAGCTCACTATTGATGGGTCTTTCTCGATCACCTGGTAGCCTCAGCGGGTTCTAGGAGTCAATTACAGAAAAGTGTTTAATGCAGTTGCAGAATTAATTTCAAATGATAGCTTCAATTGACCTTTAACTCTATTACTAAAACTATTTATATTACAATTGTCGAAAAGTGTAAACATTACTTAATTGCTTTAATTGAAAATGAAATCTTTATTTGACTTTTAGTTCCATTATTAAAACTATTTTTATTATAATCATAAAGTAATGTAACTTAGACCTGGTGTACATCCTAGTTAGTGTACGTTGGGCTTTGTTTCTCGATTTGTTTACGTGAGTCTTGCTCTCAGCAGAATCGGTGAAAACATTAGACTACTGTTCTGTCTTGTGTATGTGTCAGTAGAATCGGTAAAAACCTTAGAAAACTGTTCTGTCCTTCGTATGTATAAGTCTCAGCAGAATCGGTGAAAATCTTAAACTGCTGTTCTGTCCTTCGTATAAGTAAGTTGAAATTAATAGTTGTATTGGAGAAGTCGTTCTCAGTCGATGTTGTTGGGCTGCTGCCGTTTATGTAGGCCAGAGATTCGCCCTTGAATCACCTTCCACACATTCCAGTTGTTCCAACTTTTAGCTCCCAATTCCGCCTGTTCCTATGTATGTTGTTATTTGTATCTGCATTAATGTTGTTGTAGCAATTCGGCCTACGGTCACCTTCTTGGTATTCACTGGCTAGGCGGTTGTAGTCGGTGAACCGTTGTTCCAACTTCTATCTAGCGCCTATTTTATGCTGATGTTCTTTCCATTCTATTCTCTTCTTAATTGTCTTTTTTCAGTGGCCAGATCGATGATTCTACAGCGAGTTTTTATTGAAACATCCTTAGGTTTGGGAGTATTAGCAATTTTGTGAATGATTTAACTGCAGAGTCTGTCTATATTTTGAGGGGTTTTTAAAGGTTTGTGAAATGATGTATTTCAACAAGTTTCTGTTGGGATTTGGCAGGCTATGAAGTAGATATATTTGCTTGTGGGTAAATTCTAGTATGATAATAGAAGTGCGCAATCTGAATTAGTATCTAACGAAGATTCGACTTAAATCGGGTGTTTTCTGAAATATTTTTAAAATCAAAATCAATCAGATCTGGGATCTTACGAGAATCAGTGAACCTAAAGTCGGTTGACTATGGGATGCAACGTCCAGATAATTTTTTGATATTGCTCACTAGAGTGAGTTTCCTTTTGTGGTGGGTTGTGACTCTTGAACCACAGTAGGCATGTTTTTCATTGTAGTGTCGAGCAGCTATAAACTTTGTACCCAATGTGTCAAAGAAATCAGTAAATTCTTTCACCGTTATGCTCAATTTCGGTGGGCAGTTCAATGCTAACACTGTTACGTCGTATGTAAAAGTTTATTGAGATTTTGAGTAAATATTCTTTACAAGAATTTTCAAGAGTATAGTGTTTTATTCTGTTTTTTTATTAGAATAACTGTTCCGTCATAAAACTGGTTGTTAGGGTGTTTGGTGTCATCAAAAGTGTATCCTTACATCGAGATGGGTTAGATTAGATAAATAGGTTTCTGATATAACCATCTGATTATTACCTATGAATTTTTCTAGTTCTAATTTGTGTTTCCTGGGTACATTTGCTTTCCAATGACATATTTTTATACATTCATGGTTTAGCTAACATTGCTTGAAACAACATAGATGGGTTTTTTTTGCCATTTCTTTCATCATAGTTAGCACTGAGTTCATGAATTGATTCATTTTTATATGAATGTTTGCAGCATAAGTTCTAGTGCGTTTGATTACCGATTGGGTGTTGAAAAAATCTGGAATGTGTTGTGTGTACAGCATCAAGTCTAGAGCGTTTAATTGCTGGGTAGTAGAATGGCTGTGGTGTTAAGTTAGTAGAGAATTGAATTGACGGGATAAGTATTTGTTTTGAATTTGTGTTAATTTCTAGAGTTTGATATGTGGATACTTTATTTGTGCGCACTTTTTGTTATAGTACATCGTTTAGGTCATCCTCTGTAATTTGCATGTGGCTCCCACTGCAATTGCTGTATTTTTTAATGGTTGCGTCACTATTAGGTTTAGTGCATGCATTTGAGTTATGTAAATCACCACAGATTATACATACTGGCAAAGTGCAATATCCCTTGGTATGTCCAAATTCGTGGCAATTGCTGCATTGGGGAGGACCAACTGTTTATTAGTTTCTTCTAAATTGACTTTACGATGTGAAAAATAGCGGAGATTGTAACTGAGTCAACCTCTCTTTTTTTGAGGGTTTTGATATGCCGTCTACTGGTGATAGAAAACATAAAGTCAGCATTTTCTAATATTACTTTGTGTTTCTCTTGAAGTTAGAATTAAGTAAAATTATTTTGAAAAAAAAAAATTCTATCTAAATTTGGAGTTGATATAATAAAGAATAACTATAATTTATATTCCGTGTACAATTATTAAAAATATATATCTCACGCTCACCTTAAACTTCAGTGTCGTTTTCCTATTTAGTGCTCTTTGTACCCTTTACCATTAAAAAAGGTAAAAAGGGTATACTGATTTTGTGCTTTGAGAGGGGTTGCAATTTTAAGAAGGAGGCGTGGCAAGTATTCATTTAAGTATACAGATAAGATCAGAATCATTTTCTAAGAATTTTTTGTCCGTCCATCTGTCTATCTGTCCGACCGTCCGTCTGTCCGTCTGTGGCCACTTTTATTCTACACCGTTAGAGCTTTATTAATGAAATAATTAATGAAACAATGCATTTGATGGAATTGTGACGCAATTTGGCAGTTATGGAGATGTGGGTCCTACTAAACACTGTGCGGTATATATTAACTGCCACGCCCACTACTAACAAATATTAATAACTTCACATCTGGTAGAGATTTACGGACGAAATTTGACGGGAAGGAATATGTAGACATTATAAAGCTATCTGCAACCAATGGGGTTGATCAGAGAAAAGACACGCCCACTTTTGATATAAGGAACTTTCGGGTCTAAAATTAAAATTAGCCTACCTATGCTCGTATTGATGCCAGCGGAAAAAAAACTTTCAGAAATATACATGGGGCCCATACTAGTGTGTGTGCAGAATATAGAACTGACACGCCCACATTTAGCCAAAAATCATTACTAGGTTCCTATTAAAGATTTATCAACAAAATTTCACAGGAATGTTGCGGGTACTAACATTAAACACCACACAAAAAATGGGCGTGTTATTTTTACAACCACGCCCACTATTGATATAACTTACGACCTATATACATTTTTTAGACTCAATTTTATATTAGTGGTTATATTGACACTATAAAGCCATACACAAGAAATGGGGTCGATATACTCAATTCGAGGTACCCTACCGAAAATTACCGTAGATATGCTCCTAATGATGATTTATGAAGAAAACATCCCCATTGTTGGACTCGCATGCACAAGAAAAGGTAAAGGGTATTTCGAAGTCGGTCTAACACGACTTCAGACTTCTGTACTCGTTTTAATCTTCTTCTGTTATTTACAGAGTGTTGGAAAAATAGAAACTTATAGTTTAAATGAGTTGCGCGGATGAGAATTTGTGTTGTGATTAGCAAATTAGTAAATACCTCAGACGCTCCCCCTGCGCTTTTGTTCAAGTAAAATTCTATTCATAACACACATTGGCTAACATTTAATAATAAATTTTGATAACTTTACCATCTATGATAATGGAATATCCACACAACTGTTTATTTGAGGCACAGAGGTGCAGTCTGCACCACACTCTTTCACACGAGGTTCAACAACGGCATCAGGTTTATCTTTTCCAATTTTTTCTTCAATTTGATCAGTGTGTATTTTAAAAGGCCGATTGATATGAGTAAAGATGAACTGTTATGTTTGATTAGCGATTTTCTTCTGAATTTTTGCACCAAAAAGATTTATTTCAGTCCTTATAATCGACAATAAAAACATTTTGACCTACACTAACGCCTACATTTCGATTTCCTTTGTAATTTACTATAAAAATTGTAAAATGTATATTTAAATGATTTTGTTTCTATACGAAGTTAATGTAATTATATTGTTTGTAATCAGAAACTGTACAAACTTGTAGTATTCTCGATAATCAATCTGCACCGTTCGACGTGGCCTTTTACAAACTCAACTTTATAGTCAAAACCTGGCAAAATCAGTGCCCATCGTTGTATTCTTGCCGAAGCCATTAAAGGCAAACTTTTGCTTTCGCCAAAAATAGTTTTTGTGGCTTATGGTATGTACGTAAAACGAATTTACGACCCAATAAATATTATCGAAGCTTCGTCACACAAAATATTATCGCCAATGCTTCTTTTTCCAAAGTGCTATAGTTTCTCTCACTTTTAGAAAGCGCTCTAGAAACAAAGGCAATAGTTCTAGCTTCATTATTTGTCAATTTGTGATTAACAATCCCTGCAACAGATATATTATGCATCAGTTGTCAAAACTAATTGTAAATTTGGGTTTAATTTGTACAAGAACTTGATCAGATGTAATATCGTTCTTTATAGTTTGATATGCCTCTTCATAATCTTGTGTCCATTCAAACTTGATCCCTTTTCTCAAAGCTTGTACAATGGAGACTTTTTCTCAGGAAATATGTCAATAAATTTTGAATAGCAATTTGCCATTCCCTTATTTCTGATACATTACGTGGTTCAGCAGCATGCAATGCGCTCACAATTCTTTCTAAGACCTTTTTTTTATCAATTGTAAAACCTAAGTTAGATATTTGGAACATTTATATTTTGCTTGCGTCCTATTGATATTAATTTGTTTAAAACTGTCTTGAGAATTTCAATGTGTGTTTTTATTTTTATTTATGTATTTTTGGCCCATTGACTGATTGATTATGTATTTTTGGCTCTTGACTAACTACAACATGATTAATGCCACTGAAAAATCTTTCAGCAGCCGTCTTAATACAAAAAAGTAAAGGCTTAACATTAAACGTATCATTGTGTGTGCTCCAAGTGCAAAGTTTTTGTGACTCATCTTCACAACCTTAGTGATTGTAAGCCTGGGACAAATCAAGTTTGGTGAAGAATTCAAAGCCCTCAAGAACTGCAAAAATTTCATCTATCCTAATTGAAAAACTCAAGAAATTTATTAATTGTGCCTTTGTAGTCAGCACATACTTGTATATCTCCATTTTTTTTACGTTCTCCATTTGGAGCTATCTACCTTTTCGAACTTGATATATTAAATCTTGGAGTTCGCTCTCTAACTTCTCCTTACAAGCTACTGGTATAGGGCGAGGCTTGACAAATATTGGTTTAGGTCCACTGCACATATTTTATAAAATTTTATCGCAACTAAATGTTCCAAATTTTTGTGAAAAATATGTTTTAATAGCATCAGCTACAAAAGGAAATTTCTCATTTGAATTTTCTGTGTTAACTTGAATCAGACCAAAGGTTAAACTCTCTTAAAAATGTGCGCCCTAACAAAGGAGAATTTTTGGTTTTTGTCACAACTGCACAATTCTTTTCGTATAACCTTGATACGTGACATAAAACTCACCCAATAACGAAATTCGTTCGCAACTGTAATTCACATGAGGAAAATGATGTTTTGTTTCCGATGTCTTGCATACAGCACTCGTCACATTATATACGTAAGCCCTCAATTGCTACAGGAAGGGTGTAAATTCCATCTAAAGTATTATTTGTGATAACAAATGTGTGTTCTGCTGTGCCTGTGTTTGCAAACCGATACCAGATGCCCAATTTTGGTGCAACTATGGCATTTACTTTCTTTATATTTGTAAGAACAGATTCGTACTTGCGCTATCCGCAGTGCAAACATTTTGTTTTTTTTTGTATCGCGTAAATTGAACATAATTCCTGATCCCCTACTATTAGTAGTGCTAGCTGTTGAACATTTTTTTCCACATAGCTCACAGTACTTTCTGCGCTATGCAACTTTCATTTTTGCACATGACGTTAGTTTCATTTCCACCATTAGAGCTTTTCGCAGTACCTGTTCAGTGAACAAATTCTCATCAAATTCTCATCAAATTCTCAAGCTCTCATACACAGCGCCAGCGGTCTCAAAGTGTGTCAGAAGCAGCTTCAAAGCCAGCTGTGCCTTCAACTTTACAAAGTCCGCATCGCTAAATGCAAGTGTATTAACCATACATAGCCCTCAACCTGGCGACGTATGTGCTGATCTTTTAAGTGGAATCATACGTGCGATCTGAATACACATAAATAACTTGAAGTGCCCCCTGCACTACCTAATCCAAATGGAACAAATAATTCCCTCACACAAACTAAAACGAAAAATGCAATAAACACAGGTAAGCAAAATGCACTCTACCCCGAGGAGCCCCTACCTGAGTGCTCAATGCGTCTCTCAACAACACAAAACAATAATGCTTTCTCATCACATTTTATAAAATACCCAGGAGGAAAAAATACGAAATCCCAGTAGGAAAAACATGCACAATCCCAAGTAATAAAAATTAAACTATCCAAACTGGAATTATTTATTTTTATTTATTTATTTATAAAATTATCGAATTAACTAAATTAATACCTAATTATAAATATAACAGTAATAGCAACAATGGCCTTCAGCTGCATATGGGCAAAAGGGGTGAATCAACGAGATTAAACTGGGTAACACATAGTTTAGATGTTTTTAAAAATTTTAGGATTTTTTCAATATCTGTTGGGGAGGGGTTAGAGAGAAGAGAAAGACAAAATCTCTTAAGTGGTTCAGTTCTGGACATTCACGGAGGTAATGTGATAGGAAACTATTAGGAGATTGGATAATGCAGTTGCATAAAGAGTTGGGTTTAATATTCATCAGAAGTCGGTGAGAAATTTTTGAATGACCTAATCTGAGTCTTGGTAATTTGATTATGTCTAGTTTATTGTATTGATTGTATCTGTGGTTCGAGGTAAATAATCGACAAGATAAATTCGGTTTCGCTTTATGTCTTTATACCAGGTCAAGGTAACATTCCAAATCTGCTTATTTATGTCGGTGTGGTATATTTTCAGGACGCGTTGGATGTCGGAGAAGTTGGAGCTAGGTAGTCCCAGTAGAAGTCAGTTAGTAGAAGTCATAGGAGCAGAACAAGCGTATTTAGCTGCGGGATCCGTGAATTCATTACCTTCTATTTGAACATGGCCTGGAACTCAATTTATGGTATTTTTTGGGTATTTTTCAATCCAAATAGTTCTGATGTGTATATCATAGAATTCAATGTTCTGAGAATTACGAGTATACGGTGTATATGTATATATGGTTTGAAGGAAGGAAAGTGAATCGGAACATATGGCAAAGTTCCGTATCTGCATTAGAATATTTTATGGCTTCGTAAATTGCCATTATTTCAGCTGAAACTACAGAACTGTAGTTAGGGAGCACACCCAATTAAATAATTTTAGTATCGTCAGTGACGCTGTAGCTTGTAATTCCTTCTGATTTTGAACCGTCTGTATAAATAAAGGTGTGATCTATTAGTTGTTAATTTAGCTCAAAGAATAGGGATCGAAACTGTAAACTATATTTAATGGATTTTATGAATTTATGTAATGAACTATTTATTGCTGAAGTTTTACATACCAGGGCGGGAGTAGTTAAATCGTATGAGTTTGGAATATCGATTTGTGAAGAACTTTTTAAAATTCTTGCTATGTTGAAGAAATTTTTGATACGTTAACGTTTTTCTTGTCTTTTTATTATATTGCATTTTCCTATGATTCTCGAGGGTGAGTAAACTAGCTTCGAAAAACAGATTGTGTATCGGCGTAGACCGAAAAGCACCAAGGTCGATTCTAATCTCCGAGTTGTAGAAACTTTTTACTTTGTTGGGAAGTGATTTGCTACAAAATCCATAGAAAACTAAACCGTGGTTAATTTTAGAGATAATGAGAGATTTTACGACTTGGGTCAGCGAGTAGGTGGAGCAGCTATATTTTGCGCTAGGTAGACACTTACTACATTTAGATGTTTTGTTAAGGATGAGATAAGATATTCAATATAGCTGTTCCATCTACATCTGCCGATACCGACGATTTTTAAGTTATTTACTTCGGGTATTTGGAAGCTATTAGCTTTTACGGTGCAGTTGCAAACGCGTTTGCGGCAAATGTATATGAATTTGCATTTTGTTGTAGAAAGAACAGCGCCGGAGTATTCAAACCATTTGGATGTATTTTGAAATAGAATGGTAAGATCTATGGAAGGGTTTTTGTTTTGTTCGATTGGACTATGATATTAAAGTCGTCTGCTTAAACACAGAAGTCGATATCCTTTTGCGATGCTATGGTGTGGCTAAGCTTATTGTAGGCTATTACGAAGAGAATCACCGAAAGAGGTGATCCTTGAGGTATGCAGCTGTGGAGTGGTTGAAGATTGGAGGTGTGTTTACCAAATTTCACGTTTATTTTTCTATTGGTAATGTAAAATTTTACATAGATGATTACTTTAGGTCCTACTTTCCATAAGATGAGCTGGTCAATGACCGTGTGGATACCTATTTTATTGAAGGCTTTTTCGAAATCTAGTGATATTATAGTTAGGTGTTTCTTTTTGGAGAGGCAGTTTGCAATCAGATAATCTACATACAGCAGAGTATCAGTTGCACCAAAATTCACGTTTATTTTTCTATTGGTAATGTAAAATTTTACATAGAAGATTACTTTAGGTCCTACTTTCCATAAGATGAGCTGGTCAATGACCGTGTGGATACCTATTTTATTGAAGGCTTTTTCGAAATCTAGTGATATTATAGTTAGGTGTTTCTTTTTGGAGAGGCAGTTTGCAATCAGATAATCTACATAGAGCAGAGTATCAGTTGCAGATTTGCCTCTTTTGTATCCTATTTGATGACTATTTAGTAGTTTATTCGTTGTGACAAACCACCATAGGCAATTATTTTGTCGAATACTTTTGATAAACATGAGTTCAGGGATATCAGCCAGTATGATTTCGTTTCAGATTTGTCACTTTTTGGTTTCAGTATAGGGATTATAAGACTAGTATTGAATTGATGGGGGATGCAGTTATTAAAAATGTTATAGTAGAAACTAACCAGTCTGTAATTCATTGCAGTAGCTGCTTTTCGAATCATGGAATAATTGATTGAGTTTATAGTTGCTGGAGACTACAATGTACAACACATCTTCTGGGACTCATAACCCCAGAAGGATACTCACTCTGGTCAGCAATATCAAAAAAAAATCTGGACGTTGCATCATTGGTCCACTGATCTTCGTAAGATCCCAGATCTGATTGATTTTGGTGTCACAAAAAATTAGAAGACACCGGATTTAAGTCGAATCTTCTTACGATCTTTCTTCAGATCACTCACCTACAATTATCACACTCAAATTGACCCACAAGCAAATTGACCAAAGCCTAACAAATCCCAACACAAACTGTAGAAATATCAGAACAAAATCGGTTCACATATACAATTTCACATACCCTTAAGAACCTCTCGAAATATATACAGACTCTGCAGTTAAATCATTCACAAAATTGCAAAAAGATGTTTCAATAAAAACTCGCTGTAGAATCATCGATCTGGCCACTGAAAAAAAATTATTAAGAAGAGAATGGCAAACCCATCGATCTCCAAATCCTAAAAAACTATTGGCAGATTGCACTCCAAGGAAAAGAAGATACTTCAAAATCACGCGGAGCAAAAACGTGCCCCAGTAGTACCTTATGAGTCTCAGTAATACGCAGGCTTCTGATTACTCAATATAGAATGCCACCGAAAAATAAAAAAACCCAAATGCCGTGGATGCACCCATTACATTTTCTAATGGTAGTTGGACTAGAAGTGATTTAGAAAAAGGCATTCGCTGAGCACTTGCAAAATGTTTTCACATCCAACCCAGGCATCAAATTAAATAAAATTTAAAGCTGTAAATGAGACGAAAAAAATTCCAGGAAATATCCAGCTCCAGCAAAGCATCACCAAACTGTAGTCACCCCAAAATTAAGACTATTTTATCTAATTATGAATTACCTACTTTCCTATTGATGGAAAATTATCACGAATAATAATGATTCCTAAAGTCGGGAAAGATCCATCAATAGTGAGCTCTCCATAAGTTTGCTGCCTCTACTCTCCAAATTGTTTGAGACACTCTTTGTCCAGCAAATTTCGCCTATTCTGAACTGGAAGTATTTTATATCCACTCATCAATTTGGTTTGGAGAGAAACATAGTACCGTAAAACAAGTGCACATAATAGTTACAGAAATTCGAAAACATTTGAAAATAATAAAATTTTGTTCAGAAATTTGTATTGCCTTTGACAAGTGGCATGATGGCCTCTTGTACAAAATCAAAAACATTTTACCCACAAATATTCATGAACTATTTTAAATCTATTTAATTAATAGAAAGTTCACAATGAAACACAAAAGCTTTCAGTGCATTGAATACCCTATTAGAGCTATTATGCAACAGGGAAAAGTTCTCGTTCGTCCAAATTCTCTACTTGATTGATGCTCGGTTACTAACATCACCGCTTGAAGATGACACATCAATTCTAAGCTCTCACGCTGACCCAAAGTCTGCATCTGAAAACATGCAAAACCTTCTAAAATTAGTGGAGACATGTCTAGCACGATGGAGGAGCAAGGTTATTGAAACTAAAACCCAAACTACATTTACCTCAAGAAGAGATACTTGCCCCTCTGTAACTCTCAACGACTACACCATTACACAAAAAGAAAATTAACCAACCAAACGATGCCGATCTATTCCTTATCAAATGGGTAGATAATATATATATATATATATATATATATATATATATATATATATATATATATATATATATATATATATATATATATATATATATATATATATATATATATATATATATATATATATATATATATATATATATATATATATATATATATATATATATATATATATATATATATATATATATATATATATATATATATATATATATATATATATATATATATATATATATATATATATATATATATATATATATATATATATATATATATATATATATATATATATATATATATATATATATATATATATATATATATATATATATATATATATATATATATATATATATATATATATATATATATATATATATATATATATATAATATATATATATATATATATATATATATATATATATATATATATATATATATATATTATATATATATATATATATATATATATATATATATATATATATATATATATATATATATATATATATATATATATATATATATATATATATATATATATATATATATATATATATATATATATATATATATATATATATATATATATATATATATATATATATATATATATATATATATATATATATATATATATATATATATATATATATATATATATATATATATATATATATATATATATATATATATATATATATATATATATATATATATATATATATATATATATATATATATATATATATATATATATATATATATATATATATATATATATATATATATATATATATATATATATATATATATATATATATATATATATATATATATATATATATATATATATATATATATATATATATATATATATATATATATATATATATATATATATATATATATATATATATATATATATATATATATATATATATATATATATATATATATATATATATATATATATATATATATATATATATATATATATATATATATATATATATATATATATATATATATATATATATATATATATATATATATATATATATATATATATATATATTGTTACGAAATTGCCCTCTTGACAATTTACTCTGTTACAAAATTGCCCTCCGGACAATTTACTCTGTTACAAAATTGCCCTCCTGACAATTTCTCTAACTATCTGTACTCGGACTCCTACCGCTGGATTGTGTAGTAATCAAACAATCGCTGGTTAAATTAAAATAATTAGCTTTATTTAATTATTGTTATTTACACATTTAATATTAGGCTTAAAGTTTACTTAGTTATTATTTGCACTTTATTTCACAAACCATTAGTCACTTTATTTAATAAGTAATTTCATCACTTTATTTAATAATGAATTTCATCACTTTGCAAAATTACAAATACTGCTAATACTGCTGCTTAGATTAAAATGCCTGATGTATACACTTTTACGATCTCTGATCTACTGTATTCCAGTTTGAACAGTCTTGTCGCTTTTATAGTTTTCGAATGGTTGGTGTAGAAACTTCTACGCTATTCTCGTAGTTTCTAGAAGCTTCTATCCTCTTCGACAGAAGTCGAGAATATTCTTTTTGATATTACCGGCAGATGGTTCTTGAATAAACTTTTATTCGAATAGTTTGCATCTTGACTCACAGGGGGCACTCATTCTCCAGATGGGATCCTAAAAGTATGCAATCCCTTTTCACTGGGCTATCACGTTTCACTGCCCTCCGCTTAAACTTGTTCGTCCCGAACAAGGATAGTACTGCAACCTTTATAAGGAGATAACCTCTCTAAATGAACGACTTTCATTTTGCTCCTGGCATTTCTCGCCAACTGGATGCGGTATACTACATCGTTGAGCCGCTTTATCACCTTATAAGGGCCTTCCCAGTGTGTTTGCAGTTTTGGCGATAATCCCTTTTTCCTTTGCGGATTATGAAGCATAACTAGCTGCCCTTCCAGAAATCCCTTGGAGTTTGCTCGTAGATCATATCTGGCTTTCATTTTATCACTCATCAGTTGTGTGCGCTTTCTGATGGTTCCATGAATTTCATTCAGCTGTCTTCGTTTGTCAGCTACATAACTGCTACATGAAACTTCCGTAGATGAGTAGGCACCGAATTTCAGATCTGCAGGCAATCTTATGTCACAACCGAAAATAGCCTTAGCTGGTGTTGTAGATGTTGTATCGTGAGTTGCCGATCGGTATGCCATTAAGAAGAGGGGTATGTGTTGGTCCCAATCTTTCTGGTTTCTGTCCACGACTTTTCTTAGGTGCTCCTCAAGCGTACGATTAAATCTTTCAACCATTCCATCGGATTGTGGGTGCAAAGGGGTTGTACGAGTTTTGCGTATGCCCATCAATTCACTCATTTCCCTGAATATTGTTGACTCGAAATTTCTGCCTTGATCCGAGTGCAACTCGAGGGGAGCTCCGAATCTGCAGACCCAATTATTGATAAATGCATCTGCAACGGTCTTAGCTTCTTGATCGGGAATGGGGTATACTTCTGGCCATTTACTAAAATAGTCGATTACGACGAGAACATATTTGTTGCCGGAATCACTAATTGGAAACGGACCTGCTATGTCCATTGCAATACGCTCAAATGGCGCTCCCACGTTGTATAAATGCATCTTCCCCTGGCTGCGACGGCTCGGTCCCTTGGCAGCTGTACACTTTTCACAAGCACTAATCCAGTCAACTACCGATTGCTGGCAACCAACCCAATAAAATCGTGTTTTAATTTTCTCGACTGTTTTTGTTATTCCCAAATGCCCTCCGCTTGGCCCACTATGGTATTCCTTGAGAATTGCGCTTATTCTTGCCTTGGGTACCACAATCAAGTTCTTCGTGGTTTTTCCATCTTCGCTCTCCCACAGGCGGAATAGGCATCCATCTTGCAGCTTTAAGCTATTCCATTGAGCCCAATATGCTTTAGTTATGGGGCTTTCAGTCGAGATTTCGTTCCAATCAGGCCGTTTTCCTTCATTCTTACTTGATACGATTTTTGTCAAATCTGGGTCATTTCGTTGTTCTTCTTTTATCTTTTCCGCTGTCCATTCATCGTCTGGTAAAACAGCCATTAAGCGCACATCGACTACTCCTTCTTTCCCTTCAGCTTTAGAACAGTGCTTACATTCCATACTGCAAGGACGTCGTGATAGTGCATCAGCATTCCCGTGGTTTCCGCCTCTGCGATGTTCTATTGTGAAATCGTAGCTTTGGAGTCTCTCAATCCATCTCGCAACCTGACCTTCGGGATTTTTGAACTGTAATAGCCAGCGCAGAGCAGCGTGATCCGTTCTCAACAAGAACTTTTGTCCATACAGGTACTTGTTAAAGTGCTTCACGCACTGCATAACCGCCAAAAGTTCTCTCCGTGTTACACAGTAATTTCGCTCTGGCTTTGATAAGATCTTACTGAAGTAGGCTATTACTCTTTCATGTCCGTCAATAACTTGCGACAGGACACCTCCAATCCCGAATCCACTTGCATCTGTATCCAAAATAAATTTTTCGCCAGGTATTGGATACGCAAGGATCGGAGCTGTACACAATAGCTCTTTCAATCTGTTGAATGCCTTCTCCTGTTCGCTTTTCCACTCAAAAGGACAATTTTTCCTCGTTAATGCATGCAGACTACCAGCCACGTCCGCAAAGCCTGGAACAAAGCGTCTGTAATAGGTGCAAAGACCCAAGAAGCTGCGTAGCTCATGCAAACTAGTTGGTCTTGGCCACTCCCTTACTGAGTCTATCTTATCTGGATCTGTGTGTACTCCTTCAGGTGTGACTTTATGTCCAAGGTACTTGACTTCTTTCTTGAAGAACGAGCATTTCTTTGCGCTCAGCTTCAACCCTGAAGCTCCTAATCGCATCAATACTTCTTCCAAATTCTTCAAATGGTCCTCGAAGTCCTTTCCCATAACGATGATGTCATCTAAGTACACCAGACACGTTTTCCAGTGGAGACCCTTTAGCACATGTTCCATTAAGCGTTCAAATGTAGCTGGAGCATTACACAGTCCGAATGGCATCACCAAAAATTGCCATAGTCCATCACCGGCGCTGAATGCTGTCTTTTCCTTGTCTTGGTCGTCTACTGCCACTTGCCAATATCCGCTTTGTAAATCCAGCGTTGAGAACCAATTTGAACCAGAAAGTGTGTCCAACGTATCGTCGATTCGAGGTAATGGATAACTATCTTTCTTTGTTACCTCATTTAGTTTACGATAATCTACACAGAAACGTGTGGAGCCATCCTTCTTCTTGACTAATACCACTGGAGAACTCCAGGGGCTCGCTGATGGCTCTATGACGTTGTTCTGATGCATTTCCTTCAGCAATACATTCACCTCTTCTCTCTTTGCCAGAGGTACTCTTCTTGATGCTTGACGAATGGGTTTGGCATCACCAGTGTTGATTGTGTGTTTCACCATCTTTGTTCTGCCTTCGTTTTTACCCTTTTCAGCAAATACTGACCAATGTCTTGCCAAAAGTTGGCTGGCAGTCCGCCTCTGCTGTGGATAAGTCTTTGCTCCATTCTTTCGTGAGATTGTCGAGTACCTTTTTATCAGCTGGTATCTTCATTTTTGTGTCTAGCGGCTGGCTTTCACAGTTTACAATTGCCGAAATTGCCCGGCAATTTCCAATTATCTGTCCTTTCTCTATGGTTTTAGCGGAATTTGCAAGATTGACCACCCTTACTGGCACTATTCTGTTCTGCTGTTCTTCTACGAGGGTTTTTCCAATTATGATGTCATCCAGTGCGAATTTTTCATCAGTCTCCACAACCCACAACTTGTTCTTCTCCACATCTCCGTCCATTTTGGCCCATATGACTGCCTCTGACTTTGCTGGGATTTTTGTCCGCCGCGATACAATGGCTTGTCGGATACCTCTATACTTATCCTCACCAACGGATAACGGTATTTCGGTGTTCGCATACTTCAACATTCGGCATTTCAAATCTAGGGTGAATCCATTCCGAATCATAAAATCCACACCTAAGATTAATTCGTCCACAATATCCGCAACTACAAACTCGTGCGTCACTGTTGTGGTGCCGATAGTTATATTCCGTGTAACTTTTCCCAGTACCGGCGCATCATCTCCAGTTGCCGTACGCAATCTTATTCCCTCAAGCGGCTCGATTCCCTGAACGAGATCCCTTCTAATTATGGAATGTGATGCACCCGTATCCAATGTTACCACGATTTTTCTTCCATTTACTACGCTGTCGACAGTTAGGCTGTTAATTTTCCGTGCCATCTGAGAAACGAAGATTCTGGGGCTACTTGTTGTGGGAGTCAGATCAAGCCCCTCGAGACTGACTCCATCTAGTTTGTCGACGACTTTTCAACATTTTCTGATTCCCTACTTTGGAATCTGACTTGCTTTGGAGGTCTTACCGGTGAGCGTGATCTAGAACGTTTCCGTCTCGATTGGCAATTACGGGCCATGTGTCCGACCTCTCCGCAGGTGAAGCATTTGCCCGTGAAACTTTGGCCGCTTTCAACTTGTACCTGACGGGCTCTGTATACTGGCTGGCACACCAAGGCTGCTGTCTCTGAAGTTAAAGCGCTAGCTACTGTCTCCATATATGTAGCTTTCGGATTAGTTATTGCAGAACGCTTTATCTCCGCATCGCGAATGCCATATACAAAGGTGTCCATCATACACCTCTCAGTGATCTCTCCTGGGTAGGCAAGATGAGCCAACCGTTCCACTTCCGCCGCAAACTGTTGTAGAGACTCACCACTCTTCTGTACCCGTGTTCGTAGCTCTACTTGGTACATCTGCTTCCGGTGTTCACTACCATACTTGCGCTGAACGGCATTCATCAAGCTTTCATAGCAGTCTCGCTCACTTTCTGAGATAGTTTGAAGCACATCAGCGGCAGCACCTTTCAACGAAACGGTTAATGCAGCCACTTTTTCGCGAGCACTCCAACCATTTGTGCTAGCGGTAGTCTCAAACTGCATTCTGAACACGCTAAGTGTCGTGGTTCCATCATAGGTAGGAGGCTTCAGTTTTATTGATGATAAAGCTGGCACAGGCAATGCACCTTCCTGAAGTAGGTGAATTCTTTGCTCTATTTGTTGCGTAAATTCGTTCTGCCTTTGTACTACAGAGCGTAAATTCGTTCTGCCTTTGTACTACAGATTTTTCGAACGATTCTTGCCGTGTCTCAATTTCACAAACCTTCCTGTCTACCAGCTCGGACATTTCTTTCATCTGCTGTGAATTCTTTTCCACTAGTTGAATAAGTCGACTTTCACTTTGATGTAAACGCTGCTGCATCTTGTCGTCGCTTTGCTGTAAGCGTTCTTTGACGTCCTGTTTGACGGATGCAACACTCCTTTCGACGGATTCAGCATTTTGCTGTAACTGCTGCTGCATCTTTTCATCTCGCAACTGCATTTTCTCATCGGCTGCTTGAGAATTTTGTTTTAACTGCTGCTGCATATCCTGTTTAAAGGATTGCATTATCCCGATAAGTGCGCTCATGTCAAAGTTACCCGTGTTAGGTTCTTGTGGTGTTTCTTCGTGGCGAGATGTCGTTGGCTCTTCACACTGGAATTCATGTTCATCGACGTCTATACCCTGCTCCTCTAAAGCGCTTCTTAATCGCACCTGCAGCTCCGCTTTAAGCCCTTGTGTTTGCAAATTTAAACGCTCAAGCTCCTTCTTGAGCTGCTCCAATCTCAGTTTTTCAAATTTAACCATTGTTTATTACAGATACACAATCCCACTTCTGACACCAATTGTTACGAAATTGCCCTCTTGACAATTTACTCTGTTACAAAATTGCCCTCCGGACAATTTACTCTGTTACAAAATTGCCCTCCTGACAATTTCTCTAACTATCTGTACTCGGACTCCTACCGCTGGATTGTGTAGTAATCAAACAATCGCTGGTTAAATTAAAATAATTAGCTTTATTTAATTATTGTTATTTACACATTTAATATTAGGCTTAAAGTTTACTTAGTTATTATTTGCACTTTATTTCACAAACCATTAGTCACTTTATTTAATAAGTAATTTCATCACTTTATTTAATAATGAATTTCATCACTTTGCAAAATTACAAATACTGCTAATACTGCTGCTTAGATTAAAATGCCTGATGTATACACTTTTACGATCTCTGATCTACTGTATTCCAGTTTGAACAGTCTTGTCGCTTTTATAGTTTTCGAATGGTTGGTGTAGAAACTTCTACGCTATTCTCGTAGTTTCTAGAAGCTTCTATCCTCTTCGACAGAAGTCGAGAATATTCTTTTTGATATTACCGGCAGATGGTTCTTGAATAAACTTTTATTCGAATAGTTTGCATCTTGACTCACAGGGGGCACTCATTCTCCAGATGGGATCCTAAAAGTATGCAATCCCTTTTCACTGGGCTATCACGTTTCACTGCCCTCCGCTTAAACTTGTTCGTCCCGAACAAGGATAGTACTGCAACCTTTATAAGGAGATAACCTCTCTAAATGAACGACTTTCATTTTGCTCCTGGCATTTCTCGCCAACTGGATGCGGTATACTACATCGTTGAGCCGCTTTATCACCTTATAAGGGCCTTCCCAGTGTGTTTGCAGTTTTGGCGATAATCCCTTTTTCCTTTGCGGATTATGAAGCATAACTAGCTGCCCTTCCAGAAATCCCTTGGAGTTTGCTCGTAGATCATATCTGGCTTTCATTTTATCACTCATCAGTTGTGTGCGCTTTCTGATGGTTCCATGAATTTCATTCAGCTGTCTTCGTTTGTCAGCTACATAACTGCTACATGAAACTTCCGTAGATGAGTAGGCACCGAATTTCAGATCTGCAGGCAATCTTATGTCACAACCGAAAATAGCCTTAGCTGGTGTTGTAGATGTTGTATCGTGAGTTGCCGATCGGTATG
Source organism: Clusia tigrina (assembly GCA_920105625.2). Lineage (NCBI taxonomy): Eukaryota > Metazoa > Arthropoda > Insecta > Diptera > Clusiidae > Clusia > Clusia tigrina. The sequence continues at coordinate 311,282,985 of OV050030.1, read as the reverse complement.
CCATTAAGAAGAGGGGTATGTGTTGGTCCCAATCTTTCTGGTTTCTGTCCACGACTTTTCTTAGGTGCTCCTCAAGCGTACGATTAAATCTTTCAACCATTCCATCGGATTGTGGGTGCAAAGGGGTTGTACGAGTTTTGCGTATGCCCATCAATTCACTCATTTCCCTGAATATTGTTGACTCGAAATTTCTGCCTTGATCCGAGTGCAACTCGAGGGGAGCTCCGAATCTGCAGACCCAATTATTGATAAATGCATCTGCAACGGTCTTAGCTTCTTGATCGGGAATGGGGTATACTTCTGGCCATTTACTAAAATAGTCGATTACGACGAGAACATATTTGTTGCCGGAATCACTAATTGGAAACGGACCTGCTATGTCCATTGCAATACGCTCAAATGGCGCTCCCACGTTGTATAAATGCATCTTCCCCTGGCTGCGACGGCTCGGTCCCTTGGCAGCTGTACACTTTTCACAAGCACTAATCCAGTCAACTACCGATTGCTGGCAACCAACCCAATAAAATCGTGTTTTAATTTTCTCGACTGTTTTTGTTATTCCCAAATGCCCTCCGCTTGGCCCACTATGGTATTCCTTGAGAATTGCGCTTATTCTTGCCTTGGGTACCACAATCAAGTTCTTCGTGGTTTTTCCATCTTCGCTCTCCCACAGGCGGAATAGGCATCCATCTTGCAGCTTTAAGCTATTCCATTGAGCCCAATATGCTTTAGTTATGGGGCTTTCAGTCGAGATTTCGTTCCAATCAGGCCGTTTTCCTTCATTCTTACTTGATACGATTTTTGCCAAATCTGGGTCATTTCGTTGTTCTTCTTTTATCTTTTCCGCTGTCCATTCATCGTCTGGTAAAACAGCCATTAAGCGCACATCGACTACTCCTTCTTTCCCTTCAGCTTTAGAACAGTGCTTACATTCCATACTGCAAGGACGTCGTGATAGTGCATCAGCATTCCCGTGGTTTCCGCCTCTGCGATGTTCTATTGTGAAATCGTAGCTTTGGAGTCTCTCAATCCATCTCGCAACCTGACCTTCGGGATTTTTGAACTGTAATAGCCAGCGCAGAGTAGCGTGATCCGTTCTCAACAAGAACTTTTGTCCATACAGGTACTTGTTAAAGTGCTTCACGCACTGCATAACCGCCAAAAGTTCTCTCCGTGTTACACAGTAATTTCGCTCTGGCTTTGATAAGATCTTACTGAAGTAGGCTATTACTCTTTCATGTCCGTCAATAACTTGCGACAGGACACCTCCAATCCCGAATCCACTTGCATCTGTATCCAAAATAAATTTTTCGCCAGGTATTGGATACGCAAGGATCGGAGCTGTACACAATAGCTCTTTCAATCTGTTGAATGCCTTCTCCTGTTCGCTTTTCCACTCAAAAGGACAATTTTTCCTCGTTAATGCATGCAGACTACCAGCCACGTCCGCAAAGCCTGGAACAAAGCGTCTGTAATAGGTGCAAAGACCCAAGAAGCTGCGTAGCTCATGCAAACTAGTTGGTCTTGGCCACTCCCTTACTGAGTCTATCTTATCTGGATCTGTGTGTACTCCTTCAGGTGTGACTTTATGTCCAAGGTACTTGACTTCTTTCTTGAAGAACGAGCATTTCTTTGCGCTCAGCTTCAACCCTGAAGCTCCTAATCGCATCAATACTTCTTCCAAATTCTTCAAATGGTCCTCGAAGTCCTTTCCCATAACGATGATGTCATCTAAGTACACCAGACACGTTTTCCAGTGGAGACCCTTTAGCACATGTTCCATTAAGCGTTCAAATGTAGCTGGAGCATTACACAGTCCGAATGGCATCACCAAAAATTGCCATAGTCCATCACCGGCGCTGAATGCTGTCTTTTCCTTGTCTTGGTCGTCTACTGCCACTTGCCAATATCCGCTTTGTAAATCCAGCGTTGAGAACCAATTTGAACCAGAAAGTGTGTCCAACGTATCGTCGATTCGAGGTAATGGATAACTATCTTTCTTTGTTACCTCATTTAGTTTACGATAATCTACACAGAAACGTGTGGAGCCATCCTTCTTCTTGACTAATACCACTGGAGAACTCCAGGGGCTCGCTGATGGCTCTATGACGTTGTTCTGATGCATTTCCTTCAGCAATACATTCACCTCTTCTCTCTTTGCCAGAGGTACTCTTCTTGACGCTTGACGAATGGGTTTGGCATCACCAGTGTTGATTGTGTGTTTCACCATCTTTGTTCTGCCTTCGTTTTTACCCTTTTCAGCAAATACTGACCAATGTCTTGCCAAAAGTTGGCTGGCAGTCCTCCTCTGCTGTGGATAAGTCTTTGCTCCATTCTTTCGTGAGATTGTCGAGTACCTTTTTATCAGCTGGTATCTTCATTTTTGTGTCTAGCGGCTGGCTTTCACAGTTTACAATTGCCGAAATTGCCCGGCAATTTCCAATTATCTGTCCTTTCTCTATGGTTTTAGCGGAATTTGCAAGATTGACCACCCTTACTGGCACTATTCTGTTCTGCTGTTCTTCTACGAGGGTTTTTCCAATTATGATGTCATCCAGTGCGAATTTTTCATCAGTCTCCACAACCCACAACTTGTTCTTCTCCACATCTCCGTCCATTTTGGCCCATATGACTGCCTCTGACTTTGCTGGGATTTTTGTCCGCCGCGATACAATGGCTTGTCGGATACCTCTATACTTATCCTCACCAACGGATAACGGTATTTCGGTGTTCGCATACTTCAACATTCGGCATTTCAAATCTAGGGTGAATCCATTCCGAATCATAAAATCCACACCTAAGATTAATTCGTCCACAATATCCGCAACTACAAACTCGTGCGTCACTGTTGTGGTGCCGATAGTTATATTCCGTGTAACTTTTCCCAGTACCGGCGCATCATCTCCAGTTGCCGTACGCAATCTTATTCCCTCAAGCGGCTCGATTCCCTGAACGAGATCCCTTCTAATTATGGAATGTGATGCACCCGTATCCAATGTTACCACGATTTTTCTTCCATTTACTACGCTGTCGACAGTTAGGCTGTTAATTTTCCGTGCCATCTGAGAAACGAAGATTCTGGGGCTACTTGTTGTGGGAGTCAGATCAAGCCCCTCGAGACTGACTCCATCTAGTTTGTCGACGACTTTTCAACATTTTCTGATTCCCTACTTTGGAATCTGACTTGCTTTGGAGGTCTTACCGGTGAGCGTGATCTAGAACGTTTCCGTCTCGATTGGCAATTACGGGCCATGTGTCCGACCTCTCCGCAGGTGAAGCATTTGCCCGTGAAACTTTGGCCGCTTTCAACTTGTACCTGACGGGCTCTGTATACTGGCTGGCACACCAAGGCTGCTGTCTCTGAAGTTAAAGCGCTAGCTACTGTCTCCATATATGTAGCTTTCGGATTAGTTATTGCAGAACGCTTTATCTCCGCATCGCGAATGCCATATACAAAGGTGTCCATCATACACCTCTCAGTGATCTCTCCTGGGTAGGCAAGATGAGCCAACCGTTCCACTTCCGCCGCAAACTGTTGTAGAGACTCACCACTCTTCTGTACCCGTGTTCGTAGCTCTACTTGGTACATCTGCTTCCGGTGTTCACTACCATACTTGCGCTGAACGGCATTCATCAAGCTTTCATAGCAGTCTCGCTCACTTTCTGAGATAGTTTGAAGCACATCAGCGGCAGCACCTTTCAACGAAACGGTTAATGCAGCCACTTTTTCGCGAGCACTCCAACCATTTGTGCTAGCGGTAGTCTCAAACTGCATTCTGAACACGCTAAGTGTCGTGGTTCCATCATAGGTAGGAGGCTTCAGTTTTATTGATGATAAAGCTGGCACAGGCAATGCACCTTCCTGAAGTAGGTGAATTCTTTGCTCTATTTGTTGCGTAAATTCGTTCTGCCTTTGTACTACAGATTTTTCGAACGATTCTTGCCGTGTCTCAATTTCACAAACCTTCCTGTCTACCAGCTCGGACATTTCTTTCATCTGCTGTGAATTCTTTTCCACTAGTTGAATAAGTCGACTTTCACTTTGATGTAAACGCTGCTGCATCTTGTCGTCGCTTTGCTGTAAGCGTTCTTTGACGTCCTGTTTGACGGATGCAACACTCCTTTCGACGGATTCAGCATTTTGCTGTAACTGCTGCTGCATCTTTTCATCTCGCAACTGCATTTTCTCATCGGCTGCTTGAGAATTTTGTTTTAACTGCTGCTGCATATCCTGTTTAAAGGATTGCATTATCCCGATAAGTGCGCTCATGTCAAAGTTACCCGTGTTAGGTTCTTGTGGTGTTTCTTCGTGGCGAGATGTCGTTGGCTCTTCACACTGGAATTCATGTTCATCGACGTCTATACCCTGCTCCTCTAAAGCGCTTCTTAATCGCACCTGCAGCTCCGCTTTAAGCCCTTGTGTTTGCAAATTTAAACGCTCAAGCTCCTTCTTGAGCTGCTCCAATCTCAGTTTTTCAAATTTAACCATTGTTTATTACAGATACACAATCCCACTTCTGACACCAATTGTTACGAAATTGCCCTCTTGACAATTTACTCTGTTACAAAATTGCCCTCCGGACAATTTACTCTGTTACAAAATTGCCCTCCTGACAATTTCTCTAACTATCTGTACTCGGACTCCTACCGCTGGATTGTGTAGTAATCAAACAATCGCTGGTTAAATTAAAATAATTAGCTTTATTTAATTATTGTTATTTACACATTTAATATTAGGCTTAAAGTTTACTTAGTTATTATTTGCACTTTATTTCACAAAACATTAGTCACTTTATTTAATAAGTAATTTCATCACTTTATTTAATAATGAATTTCATCACTTTGCAAAATTACAAATACTGCTAATACTGCTGCTTAGATTAAAATGCCTGATGTATACACTTTTACGATCTCTGATCTACTGTATTCCAGTTTGAACAGTCTTGTCGCTTTTATAGTTTTCGAATGGTTGGTGTAGAAACTTCTACGCTATTCTCGTAGTTTCTAGAAGCTTCTATCCTCTTCGACAGAAGTCGAGAATATTCTTTTTGATATTACCGGCAGATGGTTCTTGAATAAACTTTTATTCGAATAGTTTGCATCTTGACTCACAGGGGGCACTCATTCTCCAGATGGGATCCTAAAAGTATGCAATCCCTTTTCACTGGGCTATCACGTTTCACTGCCCTCCGCTTAAACTTGTTCGTCCCGAACAAGGATAGTACTGCAACCTTTATAAGGAGATAACCTCTCTAAATGAACGACTTTCATTTTGCTCCTGGCATTTCTCGCCAACTGGATGCGGTATACTACATCGTTGAGCCGCTTTATCACCTTATAAGGGCCTTCCCAGTGTGTTTGCAGTTTTGGCGATAATCCCTTTTTCCTTTGCGGATTATGAAGCATAACTAGCTGCCCTTCCAGAAATCCCTTGGAGTTTGCTCGTAGATCATATCTGGCTTTCATTTTATCACTCATCAGTTGTGTGCGCTTTCTGATGGTTCCATGAATTTCATTCAGCTGTCTTCGTTTGTCAGCTACATAACTGCTACATGAAACTTCCGTAGATGAGTAGGCACCGAATTTCAGATCTGCAGGCAATCTTATGTCACAACCGAAAATAGCCTTAGCTGGTGTTGTAGATGTTGTATCGTGAGTTGCCGATCGGTATGCCATTAAGAAGAGGGGTATGTGTTGGTCCCAATCTTTCTGGTTTCTGTCCACGACTTTTCTTAGGTGCTCCTCAAGCGTACGATTAAATCTTTCAACCATTCCATCGGATTGTGGGTGCAAAGGGGTTGTACGAGTTTTGCGTATGCCCATCAATTCACTCATTTCCCTGAATATTGTTGACTCGAAATTTCTGCCTTGATCCGAGTGCAACTCGAGGGGAGCTCCGAATCTGCAGACCCAATTATTGATAAATGCATTTGCAACGGTCTTAGCTTCTTGATCGGGAATGGGGTATACTTCTGGCCATTTACTAAAATAGTCGATTACGACGAGAACATATTTGTTGCCGGAATCACTAATTGGAAACGGACCTGCTATGTCCATTGCAATACGCTCAAATGGCGCTCCCACGTTGTATAAATGCATCTTCCCCTGGCTGCGACGGCTCGGTCCCTTGGCAGCTGTACACTTTTCACAAGCACTAATCCAGTCAACTACCGATTGCTGGCAACCAACCCAATAAAATCGTGTTTTAATTTTCTCGACTGTTTTTGTTATTCCCAAATGCCCTCCGCTTGGCCCACTATGGTATTCCTTGAGAATTGCGCTTATTCTTGCCTTGGGTACCACAATCAAGTTCTTCGTGGTTTTTCCATCTTCGCTCTCCCACAGGCGGAATAGGCATCCATCTTGCAGCTTTAAGCTATTCCATTGAGCCCAATATGCTTTAGTTATGGGGCTTTCAGTCGAGATTTCGTTCCAATCAGGCCGTTTTCCTTCATTCTTACTTGATACGATTTTTGCCAAATCTGGGTCATTTCGTTGTTCTTCTTTTATCTTTTCCGCTGTCCATTCATCGTCTGGTAAAACAGCCATTAAGCGCACATCGACTACTCCTTCTTTCCCTTCAGCTTTAGAACAGTGCTTACATTCCATACTGCAAGGACGTCGTGATAGTGCATCAGCATTCCCGTGGTTTCCGCCTCTGCGATGTTCTATTGTGAAATCGTAGCTTTGGAGTCTCTCAATCCATCTCGCAACCTGACCTTCGGGATTTTTGAACTGTAATAGCCAGCGCAGAGCAGCGTGATCCGTTCTCAACAAGAACTTTTGTCCATACAGGTACTTGTTAAAGTGCTTCACGCACTGCATAACCGCCAAAAGTTCTCTCCGTGTTACACAGTAATTTCGCTCTGGCTTTGATAAGATCTTACTGAAGTAGGCTATTACTCTTTCATGTCCGTCAATAACTTGCGACAGGACACCTCCAATCCCGAATCCACTTGCATCTGTATCCAAAATAAATTTTTCGCCAGGTATTGGATACGCAAGGATCGGAGCTGTACACAATAGCTCTTTCAATCTGTTGAATGCCTTCTCCTGTTCGCTTTTCCACTCAAAAGGACAATTTTTCCTCGTTAATGCATGCAGACTACCAGCCACGTCCGCAAAGCCTGGAACAAAGCGTCTGTAATAGGTGCAAAGACCCAAGAAGCTGCGTAGCTCATGCAAACTAGTTGGTCTTGGCCACTCCCTTACTGAGTCTATCTTATCTGGATCTGTGTGTACTCCTTCAGGTGTGACTTTATGTCCAAGGTACTTGACTTCTTTCTTGAAGAACGAGCATTTCTTTGCGCTCAGCTTCAACCCTGAAGCTCCTAATCGCATCAATACTTCTTCCAAATTCTTCAAATGGTCCTCGAAGTCCTTTCCCATAACGATGATGTCATCTAAGTACACCAGACACGTTTTCCAGTGGAGACCCTTTAGCACATGTTCCATTAAGCGTTCAAATGTAGCTGGAGCATTACACAGTCCGAATGGCATCACCAAAAATTGCCATAGTCCATCACCGGCGCTGAATGCTGTCTTTTCCTTGTCTTGGTCATCTACTGCCACTTGCCAATATCCGCTTTGTAAATCCAGCGTTGAGAACCAATTTGAACCAGAAAGTGTGTCCAACGTATCGTCGATTCGAGGTAATGGATAACTATCTTTCTTTGTTACCTCATTTAGTTTACGATAATCTACACAGAAACGTGTGGAGCCATCCTTCTTCTTGACTAATACCACTGGAGAACTCCAGGGGCTCGCTGATGGCTCTATGACGTTGTTCTGATGCATTTCCTTCAGCAATACATTCACCTCTTCTCTCTTTGCCAGAGGTACTCTTCTTGACGCTTGACGAATGGGTTTGGCATCACCAGTGTTGATTGTGTGTTTCACCATCTTTGTTCTGCCTTCGTTTTTACCCTTTTCAGCAAATACTGACCAATGTCTTGCCAAAAGTTGGCTGGCAGTCCTCCTCTGCTGTGGATAAGTCTTTGCTCCATTCTTTCGTGAGATTGTCGAGTACCTTTTTATCAGCTGGTATCTTCATTTTTGTGTCTAGCGGCTGGCTTTCACAGTTTACAATTGCCGAAATTGCCCGGCAATTTCCAATTATCTGTCCTTTCTCTATGGTTTTAGCGGAATTTGCAAGATTGACCACCCTTACTGGCACTATTCTGTTCTGCTGTTCTTCTACGAGGGTTTTTCCAATTATGATGTCATCCAGTGCGAATTTTTCATCAGTCTCCACAACCCACAACTTGTTCTTCTCCACATCTCCGTCCATTTTGGCCCATATGACTGCCTCTGACTTTGCTGGGATTTTTGTCCGCCGCGATACAATGGCTTGTCGGATACCTCTATACTTATCCTCACCAACGGATAACGGTATTTCGGTGTTCGCATACTTCAACATTCGGCATTTCAAATCTAGGGTGAATCCATTCCGAATCATAAAATCCACACCTAAGATTAATTCGTCCACAATATCCGCAACTACAAACTCGTGCGTCACTGTTGTGGTGCCGATAGTTATATTCCGTGTAACTTTTCCCAGTACCGGCGCATCATCTCCAGTTGCCGTACGCAATCTTATTCCCTCAAGCGGCTCGATTCCCTGAACGAGATCCCTTCTAATTATGGAATGTGATGCACCCGTATCCAATGTTACCACGATTTTTCTTCCATTTACTACGCTGTCGACAGTTAGGCTGTTAATTTTCCGTGCCATCTGAGAAACGAAGATTCTGGGGCTACTTGTTGTGGGAGTCAGATCAAGCCCCTCGAGACTGACTCCATCTAGTTTGTCGACGACTTTTCAACATTTTCTGATTCCCTACTTTGGAATCTGACTTGCTTTGGAGGTCTTACCGGTGAGCGTGATCTAGAACGTTTCCGTCTCGATTGGCAATTACGGGCCATGTGTCCGACCTCTCCGCAGGTGAAGCATTTGCCCGTGAAACTTTGGCCGCTTTCAACTTGTACCTGACGGGCTCTGTATACTGGCTGGCACACCAAGGCTGCTGTCTCTGAAGTTAAAGCGCTAGCTACTGTCTCCATATATGTAGCTTTCGGATTAGTTATTGCAGAACGCTTTATCTCCGCATCGCGAATGCCATATACAAAGGTGTCCATCATACACCTCTCAGTGATCTCTCCTGGGTAGGCAAGATGAGCCAACCGTTCCACTTCCGCCGCAAACTGTTGTAGAGACTCACCACTCTTCTGTACCCGTGTTCGTAGCTCTACTTGGTACATCTGCTTCCGGTGTTCACTACCATACTTGCGCTGAACGGCATTCATCAAGCTTTCATAGCAGTCTCGCTCACTTTCTGAGATAGTTTGAAGCACATCAGCGGCAGCACCTTTCAACGAAACGGTTAATGCAGCCACTTTTTCGCGAGCACTCCAACCATTTGTGCTAGCGGTAGTCTCAAACTGCATTCTGAACACGCTAAGTGTCGTGGTTCCATCATAGGTAGGAGGCTTCAGTTTTATTGATGATAAAGCTGGCACAGGCAATGCACCTTCCTGAAGTAGGTGAATTCTTTGCTCTATTTGTTGCGTAAATTCGTTCTGCCTTTGTACTACAGATTTTTCGAACGATTCTTGCCGTGTCTCAATTTCACAAACCTTCCTGTCTACCAGCTCGGACATTTCTTTCATCTGCTGTGAATTCTTTTCCACTAGTTGAATAAGTCGACTTTCACTTTGATGTAAACGCTGCTGCATCTTGTCGTCGCTTTGCTGTAAGCGTTCTTTGACGTCCTGTTTGACGGATGCAACACTCTTTTCGACGGATTCAGCATTTTGCTGTAACTGCTGCTGCATCTTTTCATCTCGCAACTGCATTTTCTCATCGGCTGCTTGAGAATTTTGTTTTAACTGCTGCTGCATATCCTGTTTAAAGGATTGCATTATCTCGATAAGTGCGCTCATGTCAAAGTTACCCGTGTTAGGTTCTTGTGGTGTTTCTTCGTGGCGAGATGTCGTTGGCTCTTCACACTGGAATTCATGTTCATCGACGTCTATACCCTGCTCCTCTAAAGCGCTTCTTAATCGCACCTGCAGCTCCGCTTTAAGCCCTTGTGTTTGCAAATTTAAACGCTCAAGCTCCTTCTTGAGCTGCTCCAATCTCAGTTTTTCAAATTTAACCATTGTTTATTACAGATACACAATCCCACTTCTGACACCAATTGTTACGAAATTGCCCTCTTGACAATTTACTCTGTTACAAAATTGCCCTCCGGACAATTTACTCTGTTACAAAATTGCCCTCCTGACAATTTCTCTAACTATCTGTACTCGGACTCCTACCGCTGGATTGTGTAGTAATCAAACAATCGCTGGTTAAATTAAAATAATTAGCTTTATTTAATTATTGTTATTTACACATTTAATATTAGGCTTAAAGTTTACTTAGTTATTATTTGCACTTTATTTCACAAACCATTAGTCACTTTATTTAATAAGTAATTTCATCACTTTATTTAATAATGAATTTCATCACTTTGCAAAATTACAAATACTGCTAATACTGCTGCTTAGATTAAAATGCCTGATGTATACACTTTTACGATCTCTGATCTACTGTATTCCAGTTTGAACAGTCTTGTCGCTTTTATAGTTTTCGAATGGTTGGTGTAGAAACTTCTACGCTATTCTCGTAGTTTCTAGAAGCTTCTATCCTCTTCGACAGAAGTCGAGAATATTCTTTTTGATATTACCGGCAGATGGTTCTTGAATAAACTTTTATTCGAATAGTTTGCATCTTGACTCACAGGGGGCACTCATTCTCCAGATGGGATCCTAAAAGTATGCAATCCCTTTTCACTGGGCTATCACGTTTCATATATATATATATATATATATATATATATATATATATATATATATATATATATATATATATATATATATATATATATATATATATATATATATATATATATATATATATATATATATATATATATATATATATATATATATATATATATATATATATATATATATATATATATATATATATATATATATATATATATATATATATATATATATATATATATATATATATATATATATATATATATATATATATATATATATATATATATATATATATATATATATATATATATATATATATATATATATAATATATATATATATATATATATATATATATATATATATATATATATATATATATATATATATATATATATATATATATATATATATATATATATATATATATATATATATATATATATATATATATATATATATATATATATATATATATATATATATATATATATATATATATATATATATATATATATATATATATATATATATATATATATATATATATATATATATATATATATATATATATATATATATATATATATATATATATATATATATATATATATATATATATATATATATATATAATATATATATATATATATATATATATATATATATATATATATATATATATATATATATATATATATATATATATATATATATATATATATATATATATATATATATATATATATATATATATATATATATATATATATATATATATATATATATATATATATATATATATATATATATATATATATATATATATATATATATATATATATATATATATATATATATATATATATATATATATATATATATATATATATATATATATATATATATATATATATATATATATATATATATACTATATATATATATATATATATATATATATATATATATATATATATATATATATATATATATATATATATATATATATATATATATATATATATATATATATATATATATATATATATATATATATATATATATATATATATATATATATATATATATATATATATATATATATATATATATATATATATATATATATATATTATATATATATATATATATATATATATATATATATATATATATATATATATATATATATATATATATATATATATATATATATATATATATATATATATATATATATATATATATATATATATATATATATATATATATATATATATATATATATATATATATATATATATATATATATATATATATATATATATATATATATATATATATATATATATATATATATATATATATATATATATATATATATATATATATATATATATATATATATATATATATATATATATATATATATATATATATATATATATATATATATATATATATATATATATATATATATATATATATATATATATATATATATATATATATATATATATATATATATATATATATATATATATATATATATATATATATATATATATATATATATATATATATATATATATATATATATATATATATATATATATATATATATATATATATATATATATATATATATATATATATATATATATATATATATATATATATATATATATATATATATATATATATATATATATATTCACAGATATTCAAGTGGTTTTATATGTATACTAAGAGACTAAAAAACCAAGATGCGATAGATCTTGATAGCAAATAACAAATTATTGAAACCGCTATAAAAAAAAGACTAGTTCTAATCATTGGCGAGGATAAGTGTAGTCTATATATTAATAGGATAAGCGTCTCTCTTTTCGTATACTTTACAGAGTGGAAAATAAACGGATTTTGATAAAATTGGTGCCATTGGAAAGCTTCGAGTATAGATGGTCCGAATGGTAATGGTTTTGGATTTTGGTTACCTTGAACCTGAGTTATTAGTAAACATAAATAACCAACACAACAAATATATCAATCACCCAGCACATGTGTGTGAAGGGGATAATGATAGAGAAGAAAAAATGTGTTGCATATACGGCGTAAGATTCCTTGCAGTTGGAGATCTGAATGCAAAACACACTGTCTGGGGATCTAGGCTAACCAATAAAAAAGGACGAAATCTGATTAATGCTATAAACAAAAATAACTGCAGATTTTTAAGCTCAGGTGAACCCACATGCTGGCCAACAGATAGGAAAAAGATACCAGATCTAATCGACTTCAGCATAACAAAAAATATAAAGTGGAACTAATTAAAAACTAAAGCTTGTTTTGAATTTTCTTCAGACCACTCTCCGATAATACTTGCCTACACAACTGACATCAAACCCATAGAACCAATAGCTAAGATTTTTAACCACAAAACAAACTGGAATGAGTATAGACAGCATATTGAAAATTAACTGAATATGTCTATCACACTGAAAACACAATTAGACATTGAACGTGCCATTATTCACTTCAACGATGTGGTCCTAGACGCAGGAATCAAATCAAGCCAACAGCATAAATTTAGAAGAAATAAACCTACAACGGATATTTTCATAAGAAAACAAATTATTGAGAAGAGAAAGCTGAGAAAGAGGTGGCAGCTAACTAGATCGCCTGAGGATAAACAATTTAAATAGAGCCTGCCAAAAACTCAAGAAAATATTAGCTAAAAGACAAAATATTGAAGTTGAAAATTATCTAAAAAACTTGACGCCTACTCAGGATAGTAATTACTCATTATGGAAATGCACAAAGAAATGAAAAACTCAGATAAGGTATCAGCCACCACTACGGAAAGATGACAACTCATGGGCTACTACCAATGAAGAAAAAGCAACAACATTGGCTAAATAGTTTGAAAAAGTCCTATCAAATGATGAAGATAAATATATTGAAACATGCAATGACTTAAATATAGACATTACAACCAAAAATAAGAAAACAAACACAACAGAAATAATTAATTGCATTAAAAAATGAATAAACCACAAAAAAGCACCAGGATACGATATGTTGACAGGAAAAGCTCTCGCTGAGCTACCTACTATAGGTTATAACTACTTAAGAAATGTTATTAACTCAATGTTCCGACTACAATTTTTTCCCAAAGTATGAAAGTTGCTGAAATCATTGCACTACCGAAGCAGGGAAACGATGCACAACTGCTTCGTCATATAGACCAGTTATCCTACTTCCCATAATTTCTAAAGTTGCTGAAAAACTATTACATGATAGACTTAGCCAGGTCCTTGACAATAAAAACATTATACCAAATCATCAATTCGGCTTCAGAAAACGACATTCAACAATTCAACAGATACACCGTCGTATAACAAACAAAATTGAAACAGATATAGAATATAAGCGGTACTGCGTTGCTGTATTCGTAGACGTTGCAAAAGCATTTGACAAAGTATGGCATAAAGAAGTGCTGCATAAACTGAAGACGATGCTGCCACTTGACTACTATTTGATTGTTGAAAGTTATCTTAGTGATCGTTACTTTTACGTCAAATATAATGAGGAGTGTTCGTCTATTCATCGTACAACATCTGGGGTACCTCAAGGGAGAGTTTTAGGACCACTGCTATATGTCAAATTTGCCTCAGATATACCACTTCCAAAAGAACTGAATACCACAATTGCTACCTTTGCTGACGACACAATCCTCTTAGCATCTGACAAAAATCTAAATACTGCGACTGCAAATCTGGAGATATACACAGAGAATGTTAAGGGATGGTTTGATAAATGGTGCTTGAAAATTAATGAAGATAAGCCTGTACAAATAATTTTTACAACTAAAACAAAATTTAACCCAATACCTATTAAAATAAACAATAAAGATATAAAAATAGGGTCTTCTACTAAATACCTTGGTATACACATGGACTCAAAGCTAAATTGGCACTACCACATCAAACAAAAAACGAAACAAATAAAAGAAAAATTTAGGCAACTATATTGGTTAATGTGTAAGCAATCTAAACTAACAATTAACAACAAGTTGCTGCTATACAAGTGTACTATAAAGCCTATTTGGACGTACGGACTCCAAGTATGGGGAACGGCAAAGCGGTCACACATACAAAATATTCAAAAACAGCAATCTAGAATATTAAGAGTTATCATAAAGTCTGGTTGGTACACAACAAATGAAGACATACACCGCAAACTAAATATGACAAGAATTGACGAAGAAATAAAAAAGATATCCACAAAACACTACGATACACATGGGCATAATAACGAAGAAATAAACGAGATGCTACATCTAGAAGAAACCTCCATGCTCCGTTTAAAGAGAACTTGACCAAACGACCTACTGAACTAGGAAATCCAGACTACACATATTAGTAATAGCAAAGACAATATACTATAAGACGTTACATTGCTCTCTTCACTCATCGAAATGATTTAAAAAACCGTGGCTGCCTATTGGACCAAAACCCGAAGTGTACTCGGCAATGCAAAGGCAAAATATGTCGATACACATTCTGGTGTTTGCGTTCTATATGAGCGTGTGTGTTTACTATATGTGCGAATGTTTGTATGCTTGCTTTCATGTTTACGGCATGCATATGTGTGTATGGATATGAATGCAAAAATGTTATTTATTTATTTGTTGGAATTGGAATGAAAACGAATTTCAATCATAGCAATCGAATATAACTAATTATGGGAATATTTTTAAAATTTATATTGTAAATTAGTAAAAAAAGAAAAAATTGGTGTATAAAATTAATAAATAATAATATGTATTTATTTAATTTATTGTTTTTTCCCCAAAAAAGCCACCATCGAATTGCACAGCAAAACTTCATGGCTGCACCAGAAGGTGCACAGCACCAATAAAAAATATTTTTTTTACTTTAATAACACCAATGTGATTAGCCTATACATATGTACATCCATGCATACAGATGAATGTACATATTTGTCTTCTGATCATTTGTCAGGTAGCGAATTGTGCCATAAAAAGAATGAAATGAAATGAAAATAAAGCGCCTTTTTGTCTCGATTGGAGTTTTTGTTGTATGATGTGCGGTGTGGCTTCTTTAAATATAAAGTGAAGCAGAATTAGAATTCAATTTGTCATGAAATTTTGGATATGGGCAAATCTTAGCGTTCGGACGTTACGTTCGGACGCTTTTTTCATGTAATTTGCACAGAAATTGGACATATTTTTTTAAATGCGTTCACTGCTAGATTACTTTACAAATGCAAAATATATATGTATAAAGAAAAATATTAGGGTTCTCAAGTCTTTTCTCAGAGATATTGTATTTAAAAAACTGCGTTCGCCCGATACAAAAAAAGGAAGTGATTATAGAGGTTTACACAAAGCCTCGTGTTTTTATGCGAATTTAATGGTTGCATAAAAAAAGTGTTTAAGAAGAAATCGTAGCACATCAAATAAGCTTCTGGTTGACCATTTCCAGAATTTGCCCATATGTCAATATTTTCAGTATGGACAAATATCAGCACAATTTACTCTTTCGATCTTATATTTCATATTTTCGCGTTAGCAGCATGTGATCAAACATATTTTGAGTCTATCCGAAGAAAGAATAATTATGCACAAAAAAATTATTTTGCTAAAATTAGTGTTAATATTTTAATATTCTTATGTTCGTCTGTTGCCTATTCCATCAGAAAATTTATCTAAATAATTTTTAGATTAAGAGTACAATCAACAAAATCAAGGTTTTAAACGTTTTTTATTACTTTGTCAGATCAGCTTGAAATACTGTAATCACATTTTATAACAAATTAAACCACTTGCACTATGAACACTGATTTTCCGCATTTACATAGTATATGATGTTCATGTTTGTAGTAAATTTTATGAACTTCAATATCTACTATTAAGTGCATATGTTCTTGTTATACATTGATTTCCAAAGTTTTGTAAATAAAACCGTATATAATGCAATAACCTATATATAAACATTTTTTTCCTATGGAAAATGTAGTTCAACCATAATTGTGTTCCAACACATAAGAAACCACTTTATAATCTAAAATTATTATAATCAAAAATCCTTAAAAAATTTTTTCAAGTATTTAAAAATCCAAGAAATTTTAAATTTATATTAGGATAAATAATGTTTAGTAAACATATTTTAATATAAGGTGCGTCTTTTTGGTAATTACATTGGACATTTACCTATAAAAATGTAGACATGATGTGTGCAGAGCTTACCCAAGTCGACTTGCTTGCATGTTTTTTCACAATCGCCATTCGAAATACTACAACCGGCAACTCAATTGCTTTGACTTGGAGACTTGAGTTATGGAAACTAATAAAAATGTGCAAAAACTTCTTACTGCTTCGTGCTTCTTTATGCATGTGAACTTGTCTTTGGATGTGTATCCACTTACTTACATATAGAAAATATGTACTTTGAATCAAATAATCTGTCTTGACCTACATTCGTGAATAATAGTTGGGACTTCTTTTTAGTTTTATTTTTTAATTATTTGCTGTCTAATTTCTTCCATGCAACTAATGTTTTTTTATATATTATAATGATATTAATTTAATTATATTAATTTAAGTTAATCTTTATTTTGTAAATAATGTATTAATATAAAAGAAATATGAAAAATTTTAATACATTGCAAAATTCTTCCATAAGAATAAAATCCAAAATACGAAAAACAAAAACTTCCTAAAATTGCACATATTCATTGACGAACAGAATGTTTCATTGGATTCGATTTTGTGAAATTTATGAGCTTCTTCAGACGAATTGCGCAAAAGTATCAAAAAACCAACATAAACAAAGGTAATGAAATCGTACAAAACTAACACAGTTTCATGCGCACATGAATTTATGTATGTATGTTTGTGAGTTAAGAAACATCGTTATGACTATTTTTAGAAGATATAATTTTCTTTGCTGTAATGATCTGCTATAGCAGCAGCAATTGAATGTGGTATAGTAAAATTATTTAATACTGGATAATTTATGCTAAAGTAGAAACTATTCTTATTATTTTTTATAAAAATAATTATTAGTTTGCTTTCAAAAAAAGGATGAACAATTAAAAAAATAAACATATTTCTCAGCAGACTTGAACCCGGCATCATAATATTGATAGACCAACGCTTTACCACTTGCACTATCGATCTTTATAAAAGACCCATAAACATGCATATTTATTTTATATTGTCAAGTATTCTAATATGCACGCATTATGCTTCGTCATGACATGGCAAATCTTTCTTATACGCAAAACCACAAATGCTTTGTTTTAAGACCCA
The DNA here is from genome assembly GCA_920105625.2 of Clusia tigrina. Classification (NCBI taxonomy): domain Eukaryota; kingdom Metazoa; phylum Arthropoda; class Insecta; order Diptera; family Clusiidae; genus Clusia; species Clusia tigrina. The sequence continues at coordinate 311,264,813 of OV050030.1, read as the reverse complement.
CTTTCCGTATAAAAAACCAGAAAATTCATTCTTGTGTATTTTACCCCAGCCACACAGAACAGAAAATAAAAATTTGATTTCAAATTAGTCGCTTCTGTTGTGAGCACACACAAAAACACACACACTAAATTATTCATACGAATGCAATACAACAATAACCATGTGTGCGACTGCCGATGGATACATATTGACGACTGCTTCGTGAAATTGCCGATCTGAATTCCAATGTGGTTGCCAGCAATTTCAATATGTTGATTCTCACTCAAGAGAGCAATGTAACGTCTTATAGTATATTGTCTTTGGTAATAGTATTATAAATGTAAATGTAAAAATATTATAAATGTAATAATTATCATAAACATAATTTTGATCATAAATTGTTATAATATAATTATAGTGAACTATTATAATTAATGTAAATAATTTTTGTTGTATCACTTCTTGGCACTGGCCAAACTGTGTTTTTAATATTAATTTCCAAACAAATTGTCAAATCATGTACAAGGTGTCAATATAATGGTGACAGATGTATGAAATAAAGGGAAATAAAAAAAAAAATATATATATATACGCAAACAAAAACAACAATTTTGCTTGAATTTGATGTGCATACTCTTCTTGCTTGCACACTTTTGTGTTTTTGTATGGAAATATGTATATATGTACGTATGGATTTGAATATTACTTTTCTTCGCTTTTGTATAGCTTTTCATGTAAGAGCAAAATCGAAGACCAAACAAATAAAAAAGCAACAATAAAGGAAAAATGTGACTTAGTGAAGATTTTATAAGAGATTACAGGGAAGTAATTTCATACAATCGAACATTATTGGATATTGAAAATGTCTTGATTAGTCACAATGTCACAAGTAAATTAATTGGATTGCCAACTCCCAATATAATGCCAGATGTGCCGACAATAGACGGTTTTGATCCAGCGTAAGAACTGTTCATATTTAATGAACAATATGACAGTGCTAATCAAGAACAGCGTGATATCATTGATCATGTCATTCGTGAGGAAAATTTCATGATACTGGCTCAAATGTATTTTGTTTGACAGTCATCCACAAACTTTTGTCCAAACTGCATTAATTCATTGGTTAAATGCATTCAATCTGACATGCATAGCAACTGCCTTCAATGGTATGGCTGCTGCTCTTTTAATTGTTGGTAAAAAGTTACACAATGCTTTTAAGTTACCAATACCAATTATAGAAACTTCAGTACCAAATATTTCCTTATATAATGATTATGCCAGATATATAATATCATCATCGTTAATTGTTATCAATGAAATTTCTGTGCCCTGTTTTAATATTGAAAGCCATAGATAAGTTTTTGCGATATTTGTGTACAGACTATCAAAACAAAAATAAACTGTTTGCCGGGAAAACAATTTTGTTATGTGGAGATTTTCAGCAAATATTGCCAGTTGTCCCATATGGTACATATTCCACTTTAATTGAAAATTGTGCTACTGCTTGGAACGCGAACGCGGAAATCGAATTTGTTGAATTTTTGAAAAGTATCGGTAATGGCGAGCCAAGAGAATTCCCAAAGTTTGGTCGAAATGTGATCGAAATACCGCAAGACTTAGTTGGAAATCAAAGTAATGTAATTAATGATCTACGAGTATTTGGCAATGTTGGGGAAAGTATTTTATCATAAAACATTTTGAGTTCCGATATTTGAGCACCAACCAATGAAGATTGTGCTTTCCTAAACCGAGATGTTCTCAACCGAATGCCGGGGGAAGAAAAAAGTTATTACAGCTACGACAAATTAATTTGCGATAACGACGCGGAATTCAATAATTATCCAGTGGAATTTTTAAATTCCTTGAATGTCAGTGGTCAAGGTCAACCACCACGTAAATTGACATTGAAAGTCAATTGCATTGCTCTCTTGATAAGAAAAATAATGCAAATGAAGCGTTTATTAATGGTACAAGGTTCATATTTGCCTAATAATGAAACCGATTATGAGGTGTTGAGTGAAATAACACGAAGTAAACGTATTCTTATCACCCGCATTTACTTGACTTATTCTGAAAGTTTGCTGCCGTTCATTTCTTTATCTTGGTTTGGAAAGTGGGGAATCAAAATCAATGGCGCCAAGACTATCCAAGTCATTTACACTAATAGGAGGACTAAGGCAGTGCATCTAACCATAAATAATGACCAAATTAACATTGACACTAAAGCTAAATACCTCGGTATGACAATTGATGCCAAACTATTATGGAAAGAGCACATAATACAAAAGAGGAACGATGTAAAAAATTGATTCAGATAATTGTACTGGCTGTTAAGAAAACAATCGAATCTTTCGCCACTAAATAAAATCCTGATCTACAAGACAATAATCATGCCTATATGGAGGTACCGAATAGAAGTTTGTGGCATTGCGAGCAGATCTAACATAAATATCATTCAACGTCTACAATCAAAAATACTACGCACAATCACCAATGCTGTATGGTATATACCCAATGACGCTATTCACCGTGATGTCAACTTTGACACTGTACAAGAAATTACCCGCACATGTAGCATAAAGCACACACACCAACTATCATTGCACTCAAATCTTGAGATAAGACAGCTGCCCATGAAGAAGAGTGAGCAATCGAGATGACTCAAACGCCCTACACAAGCGGATTTAATAACTCGTAAATTTTGAAATAGAAATTTAATGTATTTATTGTAAAATATTGTTGTAACAAATGTAATCGTAAAATTTGATTTATTGTTCACCTACTCTCCCATACTGTAAGACAATTTATTTAGTGCCATCTGACAGGTTTAAAATTTATAAGGAAAATTTAAAAACAAATGTTTTTATTTGTGACACTAATGAACAAAGCCATTTAACAAAAGATGAACACGTATTTACAAAAAATATATTAAATTTACAATGTAATGTTATATATATTCTATGTGTAATAATTAAAAGTACCATAAGAATTGTCCTTTTTCTTCAATTTAAAGGTTAAGTACCCAGGTGACCGAGTATTGCACATACTTTTAGTTTCAATTTTACTAATTTTAAAATAAACGGTTTATTTACATACAAATTTTAGTAAAATCAATACAATTAAAAATTAAATTAAATGAAAATTAAATGTTGTGTATATGGTCGAATATCGACCACTAGGCGAACCTAGAATATAGTATTAAGCTCTCAATTATTATTGTTAGTTTCTAAGTATCTAGAAAAATTCAATAAATGGAATTTGAAAAAAAAATGTGAAATTTGATACGCTCATGGAAAACTATTGTAGGCGGAGTAAACTGAACTTGCAGTATTTAGTCCATATATGTTGTTGATAACGGAGATTGTGGACTTCATAAGATATTCATATACTATAAGCGTCGGCGGCAACAAACTTAAGTCTTCTTTGCAGTATCGTCAGTGCACTTAACCGCTTAACTGCACACAAATGAATTTCCAAACGTTTTTTCGATATGTCATATGACATATTTAGCTTGATGAAAACTTCGTAATGTTGACGGTGTCAGCGGAAAAAGTGTGATTTGTGCATTTTCCTTTGATCCATTGTCCGTAATTGTTTTTGTTTTATATTCTTTATTTTATTTTATGTGAATTCGTAAGTACGATTACACGAGTTTTTTTTATTTATTGTCTGCCTTCCTTCTTTCTTTTTGTTCTTACATCTTCTTCTATTGTTTACATAGTGTTGGAAAAATAATAACTTATATTTTATATGGGTTGCATGCATTCAGTATTTGTGTTGACAGTTTAGCAAAATAATAAATACCACACAGTTATCAATGCCGGCATTGTGTTTATACCTTTCAATACGACTGAGAGGCCTTTGCTACTTCTTAATTGGTAGGTTCAGTATCTTTTCTTCATGGAAGTTAGATCAGTGATTATTTTCCTATATTCGCTCTCACTACAAATTTTCATTTTGGTGTGGTGGTATTTGATCTTTGCGAATAGGCACTATATTGAAACTTTTTCCCCAATAAGTTTACTTAAAAGTAGTTTTGTTTTATTCTCTATTTACGTCTTCTATTTCTAAGTTTATAAAATTATTTCTTATACTCGTATTATAAAATGCGTATATTACTTCAACTAGTTATCTTAAAACGAACATGCAATTCATTTAGAAATTTATTTATTGACCACTCCCTAATATGTTATGTTTGGTTTATCAGGTCACTAGGTTTAATGCGTTTTAATCTGCGTTCTATACTATTTGTAATTAGCAGGTTAGATGCTTCTTCGTTAACATGATAGCTTAGTCTGATTGCATGAGTTTAAGCAAACCGTTTTACTTCGTCCTTCACTGTTCCGACTTCAAGGTCACGTTGGAGGTCACAATTTCTGATGTACCAGGGTGCATTGGTAATATATCTGAATACTTTGTTTTGAAATCGCTGAATGGTAGTTATGTTCTTCTGAGAAGCGAAGCTCCAGAGTTGGACGCCATATGACCACACTGGTTTCATCCGTTGCTTGTATATGCAAATTTATTTTTAAGTGATAGAACGGATTTACATCCTATGAGCTATTTTATCAAGTTAAATTTCAGGTCCAACTCTTCAATGTAGTGATGGTACAACTAACCGAAAAATTTATATGAATCGGTTATTTTCTTCGGTTAACGATTTAATTGTACGGTATTTCCCCTTTCGATTAATCGACAAAATAATCGATTAATTCCAAGATAATCGAAAGAAAGCCATCATTGCTAAAGTAATACAATTCGTCAATTTAAACATTAGTATCTGCTTGTACGTGGATATAAGGCGTATCTTTTACGTAAATTATAGAAAATATAAACACAAGTTATAGAAAGAATTTATAGAAATAAATGTATCAGAGGTGAAATTGCGGTTGTACCACAAAATTTTAAAGTGTTCTAACAACACATCCAATATAATGCAGCATTTAAAAGTGAAACACTCGAAGGATGCTGAAACTCTTGAATAGTTTCTAGCACAGCAAGAATAAAATTAGCATTGGTTCATATAATTTTGATTGCATATTAGGCACCAACAAAAACAATAATTTGAAAATTTTCAAAGCAGCTGTAATGAAGAGAGCAGCGGCGAACTGGCCATCAACAACAAAGAGGCAACGTCATACAGCCAACAAATAGCCAGCACATGCAAGGCGACTTCAACCAGCCAAGAAATATCCAGTTCCAGCAAAGCATCAAAAAGCTGCAGTCAGCCCAAAATTCAGATTATTTTATCTAATGCATCAGGTGGTTCTAAACATAAAAAATTAACGCAGTCAATAGTGGAAATGATTGTAACAGATACTTTCCCATTTTCGCATGTTGAAGGTATTTTAAAATTTTATGACTCCATAAGCTTGACATGAACCTCCGGCTCTTCCCGGGTTTATAACTGGGGTATGGTCAGCGGTTTCCAAGTGTTCGTACTTTAAATTTATGTTCCAGAAAAGTACGCAAATTTTGTTTTATGTATATGCCCCTTTATTGCCTAATAGGATTTCTTAAAGCTAAAATTCAGTTATGTGTGTATTATAACGGTTCTTTGCTGTCGCCCCACGTGAATTGCGTCGGTAGTTGGGTTGTTCCTTTTTTTTTTCTTTTTTTTTAGTGAGATCTAATGTCCTAACGACTTGAATATGGAGAAATTTATATTCCTCCCCGTTGAAATTGTCTCCGCTTGGATTTTTTTTAGTAAAACTACTGTCCTATCGACATGAATTTGGAAAAATTTATATTCCTTCCCGATGAAATTGGCTATACTTGGTTTTCTTAGTGGAGCTACTGTTCTAACGATTTGAATTTGGAGAAATTTATGTTCTTCCATGATGAAATTTCTATTACGCTGACGCTGACTCGTTGAGATCCATTGGTTGCAAGAACGAAAAACAGAAGAGACTCCATTCTCAAATTAGCCGCCTTTTATATACTTTATGTTGTAAAGTCATCTTTCCGCTCCCATTTGTTAATCTTGTAACGAGTCTATTTTTGCTGGGGTAATAACTCACATACTCGTATATATCTAGCAGGAGAGCATCTGGTGTCCCACGGCACGACCCTATTCGTCCACGGACTACCCCCCAACAAACTTTTTATTTGATTGCTCCTGGGCTGGCGGGTGTGGCTTCTGGATCAAATACCACTGGGGTGATACCCAGTACGAACGGCTCCAATTTAAGGTCATATCCGTCTCCGCCCCGTTAAAACCTTGGCAGGTCTCAAAGAACGTTTGATGTACGTCGGCATTTGGTTGACGGTATATGTTTGGTTGAGACTGACTCCTAATTAGCACTGGTCTGGCTCTGAGCACTTGCATCCATAAGGGCTTGTGCCAACCCTGCATCTGCATAGATAACCATGGGACCAATAAGGTGACTTACGGACAACGGTCAGCTGAACAGCCCTCCCGAACAGTCGTGCGGGAAACCAAACGCCCACGACTGGCTCCCAAGCCGAGACTGACCCGGACGTTCAATGAGGTGTCCAAATAGGGCCTCACTTGGGCCATCGTTGACACTGGACACAATGACGGTACCATTTCCCCAGCAAACTGGAAAATGGTGGAGAAGGCTTTCTTCAGGGTCTACAGAGACATCCTGAGGCCCAAACCTGACCCTCGCCCATATGCCGGGATGCGGAATGGTACCAGGGCCACGTGAAGCTCATCGCGTGCTCAGATGAACGCTCTGCTGAGCTCTACAAGCTGGCCATCGAAATGGTCGGTGAAATCTGGCCGGGGGCTAAGCTTTCAGCTGACCAGATCGCGAACCGACCGCGTTCTAGGGCCTGGGTTCAGGCAGAGCACTCCTCGCCCACTAAGCTTCTAGCACTAGGTTGAATCGGGCCACGCCAATATTCTAATGCAGGACACGCCCGTACTGACGGACGTTGACTATACATGCTCTACACCTAATCTAAACCACTGGTTCAACATCCACATTCCTAGTAGAGAGGAATGTCCAACAAATTAGTGGTCACTGATAGTTCTACTGATATCTACATGGAAGGCTCCAAACTGGAGAATAAGGTCAGCTGCGGCATTTTCCCCAGCAAACTTGGCATTAAGCTCTCCTAAATGCAGCTATTATTATACTACGGTGTGCTGTGTTCACGGCGGTATTCGGTGTTCGTGTAAATCCGAGGGAGAGTCCGTGAAAGCCATAAACTCCTGGTTCTGTCTAGTTTTTATATAAGTCACAGTGAGAGTCAGTGAAAACCATAATCTCCTAGCTCTGTCTTAGTTGGGCTTGTGTGATGAAAATGCTTGCACTTGTACTTTTCATCTTCTTACTTCCTCCCTACATCACGGGCGGAAGATAATGTTTGCTTGCACGTGTACTTTTCATCTTCTTACTTCCTCCCTACATCACGGGCGGAAGATGTTTGCTTGCACTTGTACTTTTCATCTTCTTACTTCCCCCTACATCACGGGCGGAAGAGAATGTTTGCTTCCACACGGTATAGTATTATTCGATATGAGTGTCGTTCGAAGCGCAGATATTTCTTCTGGGTTTGTCCTTTCTTCAGACTGGCTATTATCTCAGTCACCAGTGACGTTGGTAAACCTTTCGCCTTGCGTCCCCGAGTTCGGCTATATCGCGAAAGTGGAGGTATTCCTTGGAGTTTTCATACGGTGTTGGTGGTGTCTCCAAATGGTTATGGTGGGTCTTATTTTTTTATAGCCTCCTCTTCACTTTCAGTTATGTCTGATTCTTGTCGTCAGCGAGTTTTGTTCACATTGGGGTCCAACGGCGGTGATGTCATCCTACATCGTTATCGTTTGCCTAGGAAGTATTTCTCATGTTTTTGCTCCCAAATAGGCTGCAACTAGCGTTTAATCAAGTGTCCCATTTCCTTACGTTTGTGTGTAGCATCGTGGGTACTGAACCATGCTGTCAGGTCGGTTGCTTCCCATGACTCTCCTGGAATGGTTTACGTCAGGAACTTCTCCGCATTTTGCAGTAGGTAAATGGGACAGTCCGTGTTATTTTAATGTTGGGGCGTTTTTGACCGATTTGAGGCTTTCATGCGTTCCTCGGTCCAGTGAATCGAAAATCAGGATGGCAGTACCTTTTGTTCCGGTCACTGTGGCTACGGGGAAATAGACGATGGCTCAATACCAGCAATTGCTCTGGTTTATGGTTGTCAAAATGAAGTCCTTGTTGAAGACGTTTTCCCCTTAGTCCATCGTTTTACGCCCGCATGTCTTTCGGCTGCTGTTCCCGGTTGCCTGCTGAGTCTAGTGAAATAATGTGTATGGTATAAGCGTACCCTCTCTTATCGACTAAGTGGAAAATTTTTGTTACTCACATGGGTATATACCATACAGCATTGGTGATTGTGCGTAGTATTTTTGATTGTAGACGTTGAATGATATTTATGTTAGATCTGCTCGCAATGCCACAAACTTCTATTCGGTACCTCCATATAGGCATGATTATTGTCTTGTAGATCAGGATTTTATTTAGTGGCGAAAGATTCGATTGTTTTCTTAACAGCCAGTACAATTATCTGAATCAATTTTTTACATCGTTCCTCTTTTGTATTATGTGCTCTTTCCATAATAGTTTGGCATCAATTGTCATACCGAGGTATTTAGCTTTAGTGTCAATGTTAATTTGGTCATTATTTATGGTTAGATGCACTGCCTTAGTCCTCCTATTAGTGTAAATGACTTGGATAGTCTTGGCGCCATTGATTTTGATTCCCCACTTTCCAAACCAAGATAAAGAAATGAACGGCAGCAAACTTTCAGAATAAGTCAAGTAAATGCGGGTGATAAGAATACGTTTACTTCGTGTTATTTCACTCAACACCTCATAATCGGTTTCATTATTAGGCAAATATGAACCTTGTACCATTAATAAACGCTTCATTTGCATTATTTTTCTTATCAAGAGAGCAATGCAATTGACTTTCAATGTCAATTTACGTGGTGGTTGACCTTGACCACTGACATTCAAGGAATTTAAAAATTCCACTGGATAATTATTGAATTCCGCGTCGTTATCGCAAATTAATTTGTCGTAGCTGTAATAACTTTTTTCTTCCCCCGGCATTCGGTTGAGAACATCTCGGTTTAGGAAAGCACAATCTTCATTGGTTGGTGCTCAAATATCGGAACTCAAAATGTTTTATGATAAAATACTTTCCCCAACATTGCCAAATACTCGTAGATCATTAATTACATTACTTTGATTTCCAACTAAGTCTTGCGGTATTTCGATCACATTTCGACCAAACTTTGGGAATTCTCTTGGCTCGCCATTACCGATACTTTTCAAAAATTCAACAAATTCGATTTCCGCGTTCGCGTTCCAAGCAGTAGCACAATTTTCAATTAAAGTGGAATATGTACCATATGGGACAACTGGCAATATTTGCTGAAAATCTCCACATAACAAAATTGTTTTCCCGGCAAACAGTTTATTTTTGTTTTGATAGTCTGTACACAAATATCGCAAAAACTTATCTATGGCTTTCAATATTAAAACAGGGCACAGAAATTTCATTGATAACAATTAACGATGATGATATTATATATCTGGCATAATCATTATATAAGGAAATATTTGGTACTGAAGTTTCTATAATTGGTATTGGTAACTTAAAAGCATTGTGTAACTTTTTACCAACAATTAAAAGAGCAGCAGCCATACCATTGAAGGCAGTTGCTATGCATGTCAGATTGAATGCATTTAACCAATGAATTAATGCAGTTTGGACAAAAGTTTGTGGATGACTGTCAAACAAAATACATTTGAGCCAGTATCATGAAATTTTCCTCACGAATGACATGATCAATGATATCACGCTGTTCTTGATTAGCACTGTCATATTGTTCATTAAATATGAACAGTTCTTACGCTGGATCAAAACCGTCTATTGTCGGCACATCTGGCATTATATTGGGAGTTGGCAATCCAATTAATTTACTTGTGACATTGTGACTAATCAAGACATTTTCAATATCCAATAATGTTCGATTGTATGAAATTACTTCCCTGTAATCTCTTATAAAATCTTCACTAAGTCACATTTTTCCTTTATTGTTGCTTTTTTATTTGTTTGGTCTTCGATTTTGCTCTTACATGAAAAGCTATACAAAAGCGAAGAAAAGTAATATTCAAATCCATACGTACATATATACATATTTCCATACAAAAACACAAAAGTGTGCAAGCAAGAAGAGTATGCACATCAAATCCAAGCAAAATTGTTGTTTTTGTTTGCGTATATATATATATTTTTTTTTTTATTTCCCTTTATTTCATACATCTGTCACCATTATATTGACACCTTGTACATGATTTGACAATTTGTTTGGAAATTAATATTAAAAACACAGTTTGGCCAGTGCCAAGAAGTGATACAACAAAAATTATTTACATTAATTATAATAGTTCACTATAATTATATTATAACAATTTATGATCAAAATTATGTTTATGATAATTATTACATTTATAATATTTTTACATTTACATTTATAATACTATTACCAAAGACAATATACTATAAGACGTTACATTGCTCTCTTGAGTGAGAATCAACATATTGAAATTGCTGGCAACCACATTGGAATTCAGATCGGCAATTTCACGAAGCAGTCGTCAATATGTATCCATCGGCAGTCGCACACATGGTTATTGTTGTATTGCATTCGTATGAATAATTTAGTGTGTGTCTTTTTATGTGTGCTCACAACAGAAGCGACTAATTTGAAATCAAATTTTTATTTTCTGTTCTGTGTGGCTGGGGTAAAATACACAAGAATGAATTTTCTGGTTTTTTATACGGAAAGTGGGGCTTAAAACAAAGCATTTGTGGTTTTGCGTATAAGAAAGATTTGCCATGTCATGACGAAGCATAATGCGTGCATATTAGAATACTTGACAATATAAAATAAATATGCATGTTTATGGGTCTTTTATAAAGATCGATAGTGCAAGTGGTAAAGCGTTGGTCTATCAATATTATGATGCCGGGTTCAAGTCTGCTGAGAAATATGTTTATTTTTTTAATTGTTCATCCTTTTTTTGAAAGCAAACTAATAATTATTTTTATAAAAAATAATAAGAATAGTTTCTACTTTAGCATAAATTATCCAGTATTAAATAATTTTACTATACCACATTCAATTGCTGCTGCTATAGCAGATCATTACAGCAAAGAAAATTATATCTTCTAAAAATAGTCATAACGATGTTTCTTAACTCACAAACATACATACATAAATTCATGTGCGCATGAAACTGTGTTAGTTTTGTACGATTTCATTACCTTTGTTTATGTTGGTTTTTTGATACTTTTGCGCAATTCGTCTGAAGAAGCTCATAAATTTCACAAAATCGAATCCAATGAAACATTCTGTTCGTCAATGAATATGTGCAATTTTAGGAAGTTTTTGTTTTTCGTATTTTGGATTTTATTCTTATGGAAGAATTTTGCAATGTATTAAAACTTTTCATATTTCTTTTATATTAATACATTATTTACAAAATAAAGATTAACTTAAATTAATATAATTAAATTAATATCATTATAATATATAAAAAAACATTAGTTGCATGGAAGAAATTAGACAGCAAATAATTAAAATATAAAACTAAAAAGAAGTCCCAACTATTATTCACGAATGTAGGTCAAGACAGATTATTTGATTCAAAGTACATATTTTCTATATGTAAGTAAGTGGATACACATCCAAAGACAAGTTCACATGCATAAAGAAGCACGAAGCAGTAAGAAGTTTTTGCACATTTTTATTAGTTTCCATAACTCAAGTCTCCAAGTCAAAGCAATTGAGTTGCCGGTTGTAGTATTTCGAATGGCGATTGTGAAAAAACATGCAAGCAAGTCGACTTGGGTAAGCTCTGCACACATCATGTCTACATTTTTATAGGTAAATGTCCAATGTAATTACCAAAAAGACGCACCTTATATTAAAATATGTTTACTAAACATTATTTATCCTAATATAAATTTAAAATTTCTTGGATTTTTAAATACTTGAAAAAATTTTTTAAGGATTTTTGATTATAATAATTTTAGATTATAAAGTGGTTTCTTATGTGTTGGAACACAATTATGGTTGAACTACATTTTCCATAGGAAAAAAATGTTTATATATAGGTTATTGCATTATATACGGTTTTATTTACAAAACTTTGGAAATCAATGTATAACAAGAACATATGCACTTAATAGTAGATATTGAAGTTCATAAAATTTACTACAAACATGAACATCATATACTATGTAAATGCGGAAAATCAGTGTTCATAGTGCAAGTGGTTTAATTTGTTATAAAATGTGATTACAGTATTTCAAGCTGATCTGACAAAGTAATAAAAAACGTTTAAAACCTTGATTTTGTTGATTGTACTCTTAATCTAAAAATTATTTAGATAAATTTTCTGATGGAATAGGCAACAGACGAACATAAGAATATTAAAATATTAACACTAATTTTAGCAAAATAATTTTTTTGTGCATAATTATTCTTTCTTCGGATAGACTCAAAATATGTTTGATCACATGCTGCTAACGCGAAAATATGAAATATAAGATCGAAAGAGTAAATTGTGCTGATATTTGTCCATACTGAAAATATTGACATATGGGCAAATTCTGGAAATGGTCAACCAGAAGCTTCTTTGATGTGCTACGATTTCTTCTTAAACACTTTTTTTATGCAACCATTAAATTCGCATAAAAACACGAGGCTTTGTGTAAACCTCTATAATCACTTCCTTTTTTTGTATCGGGCGAACGCAGTTTTTTAAATACAATATCTCTGAGAAAAGACTTGAGAACCCTAATATTTTTCTTTATACATATATATTTTGCATTTGTAAAGTAATCTAGCAGTGAACGCATTTAAAAAAATATGTCCAATTTCTGTGCAAATTACATGAAAAAAGCGTCCGAACGTAACGTCCGAACGCTAAGATTTGCCCATATCCAAAATTTCATGACAAATTGAATTCTAATTCTGCTTCACTTTATATTTAAAGAAGCCACACCGCACATCATACAACAAAAACTCCAATCGAGACAAAAAGGCGCTTTATTTTCATTTCATTTCATTCTTTTTATGGCACAATTCGCTACCTGACAAATGATCAGAAGACAAATATGTACATTCATCTGTATGCATGGATGTACATATGTATAGGCTAATCACATTGGTGTTATTAAAGTAAAAAAAATATTTTTTATTGGTGCTGTGCACCTTCTGGTGCAGCCATGAAGTTTTGCTGTGCAATTCGATGGTGGCTTTTTTGGGGAAAAAACAATAAATTAAATAAATACATATTATTATTTATTAATTTTATACACCAATTTTTTCTTTTTTTACTAATTTACAATATAAATTTTAAAAATATTCCCATAATTAGTTATATTCGATTGCTATGATTGAAATTCGTTTTCATTCCAATTCCAACAAATAAATAAATAACATTTTTGCATTCATATCCATACACACATATGCATGCCGTAAACATGAAAGCAAGCATACAAACATTCGCACATATAGTAAACACACACGCTCATATAGAACGCAAACACCAGAATGTGTATCGACATATTTTGCCTTTGCATTGCCGAGTACACTTCGGGTTTTGGTCCAATAGGCAGCCACGGTTTTTTAAATCATTTCGATGAGTGAAGAGAGCAATGAAACGTCTTATAGTATATTGTCTTTGCTATTACTAATATGTGTAGTCTGGATTTCCTAGTTCAGTAGGTCGTTTGGTCAAGTTCTCTTTAAACGGAGCATGGAGGTTTCTTCTAGATGTAGCATCTCGTTTATTTCTTCGTTATTATGCCCATGTGTATCGTAGTGTTTTGTGGATATCTTTTTTATTTCTTCGTCAATTCTTGTCATATTTAGTTTGCGGTGTATGTCTTCATTTGTTGTGTACCAACCAGACTTTATGATAACTCTTAATATTCTAGATTGCTGTTTTTGAATATTTTGTATGTGTGACCGCTTTGCCGTTCCCCATACTTGGAGTCCGTACGTCCAAATAGGCTTTATAGTACACTTGTATAGCAGCAACTTGTTGTTAATTGTTAGTTTAGATTGCTTACACATTAACCAATATAGTTGCCTAAATTTTTCTTTTATTTGTTTCGTTTTTTGTTTGATGTGGTAGTGCCAATTTAGCTTTGAGTCCATGTGTATACCAAGGTATTTAGTAGAAGACCCTATTTTTATATCTTTATTGTTTATTTTAATAGGTATTGGGTTAAATTTTGTTTTAGTTGTAAAAATTATTTGTACAGGCTTATCTTCATTAATTTTCAAGCACCATTTATCAAACCATCCCTTAACATTCTCTGTGTATATCTGCAGATTTGCAGTCGCAGTATTTAGATTTTTGTCAGATGCTAAGAGGATTGTGTCGTCAGCAAAGGTAGCAATTGTGGTATTCAGTTCTTTTGGAAGTGGTATATCTGAGGCAAATTTGACATATAGCAGTGGTCCTAAAACTCTCCCTTGAGGTACCCCAGATGTTGTACGATGAATAGACGAACACTCCTCATTATATTTGACGTAAAAGTAACGATCACTAAGATAACTTTCAACAATCAAATAGTAGTCAAGTGGCAGCATCGTCTTCAGTTTATGCAGCACTTCTTTATGCCATACTTTGTCAAATGCTTTTGCAACGTCTACGAATACAGCAACGCAGTACCGCTTATATTCTATATCTGTTTCAATTTTGTTTGTTATACGACGGTGTATCTGTTGAATTGTTGAATGTCGTTTTCTGAAGCCGAATTGATGATTTGGTATAATGTTTTTATTGTCAAGGACCTGGCTAAGTCTATCATGTAATAGTTTTTCAGCAACTTTAGAAATTATGGGAAGTAGGATAACTGGTCTATATGACGAAGCAGTTGTGCATCGTTTCCCTGCTTCGGTAGTGCAATGATTTCAGCAACTTTCATACTTTGGGAAAAAATTGTAGTCGGAACATTGAGTTAATAACATTTCTTAAGTAGCTATAACCTATAGTAGGTAGCTCAGCGAGAGCTTTTCCTGTCAACATATCGTATCCTGGTGATTTTTTGTGGTTTATTCATTTTTTAATGCAATTAATTATTTCTGTTGTGTTTGTTTTCTTAATTTTGGTTGTAATGTCTATATTTAAGTCATTGCATGTTTCAATATATTTATCTTCATCATTTGATAGGACTTTTTCAAACTATTTAGCCAATGTTGTTGCTTTTTCTTCATTGGTAGTAGCCCATGAGTTGTCATCTTTCCGTAGTGGTGGCTGATACCTTATCTGAGTTTTTCATTTCTTTGTGCATTTCCATAATGAGTAATTACTATCCTGAGTAGGCGTCAAGTTTTTTAGATAATTTTCAACTTCAATATTTTGTCTTTTAGCTAATATTTTCTTGAGTTTTTGGCAGGCTCTATTTAAATAGTTTATCCTCAGGCGATCTAGTTAGCTGCCACCTTTTTCTCAGCTTTCTCTTCTCAATAATTTGTTTTCTTATGAAAATATCCGTTGTAGGTTTATTTCTTCTAAATTTATGCTGTTGGCTTGATTTGATTCCTGCGTCTAGGACCACATCGTTGAAGTGAATAATGGCACGTTCAATGTCTAATTGTGTTTTCAGTGTGATAGACATATTCAGTTAATTTTCAATATGCTGTCTATACTCATTCCAGTTTGTTTTGTGGTTAAAAATCTTAGCTATTGGTTCTATGGGTTTGATGTCAGTTGTGTAGGCAAGTATTATCGGAGAGTGGTCTGAAGAAAATTCAAAACAAGCTTTAGTTTTTAATTAGTTCCACTTTATATTTTTTGTTATGCTGAAGTCGATTAGATCTGGTATCTTTTTCCTATCTGTTGGCCAGCATGTGGGTTCACCTGAGCTTAAAAATCTGCAGTTATTTTTGTTTATAGCATTAATCAGATTTCGTCCTTTTTTATTGGTTAGCCTAGATCCCCAGACAGTGTGTTTTGCATTCAGATCTCCAACTGCAAGGAATCTTACGCCGTATATGCAACACATTTTTTCTTCTCTATCATTATCCCCTTCACACACATGTGCTGGGTGATTGATATATTTGTTGTGTTGGTTATTTATGTTTACTAATAACTCAGGTTCAAGGTAACCAAAATCCAAAACCATTACCATTCGGACCATCTATACTCGAAGCTTTCCAATGGCACCAATTTTATCAAAATCCGTTTATTTTCCACTCTGTAAAGTATACGAAAAGAGAGACGCTTATCCTATTAATATATAGACTACACTTATCCTCGCCAATGATTAGAACTAGTCTTTTTTTATAGCGGTTTCAATAATTTGTTATTTGCTATCAAGATCTATCGCATCTTGGTTTTTTAGTCTCTTAGTATACATATAAAACCACTTGAATATCTGTGAATATATATATATATATATATATATATATATATATATATATATATATATATATATATATATATATATATATATATATATATATATATATATATATATATATATATATATATATATATATATATATATATATATATATATATATATATATATATATATATATATATATATATATATATATATATATATATATATATATATATATATATATATATATATATATATATATATATATATATATATATATATATATATATATATATATATATATATATATATATATATATATATATATATATATATATATATATATATATATATATATATATATATATATATATATATATATATATATATATATATATATATATATATATATATATATATATATATATATATATATATATATATATATATATATATATATATATATATATATATATATATATATATATATATATATATATATATATATATATATATATATATATATATATATATATATATATATATATATATATATATATATATATATATATATATATATATATATATATATATATATATATTCACAGATATTCAAGTGGTTTTATATGTATACTAAGAGACTAAAAAACCAAGATGCGATAGATCTTGATAGCAAATAACAAATTATTGAAACCGCTATAAAAAAAAGACTAGTTCTAATCATTGGCGAGGATAAGTGTAGTCTATATATTAATAGGATAAGCGTCTCTCTTTTCGTATACTTTACAGAG
The DNA here is from genome assembly GCA_920105625.2 of Clusia tigrina. Classification (NCBI taxonomy): domain Eukaryota; kingdom Metazoa; phylum Arthropoda; class Insecta; order Diptera; family Clusiidae; genus Clusia; species Clusia tigrina. Next base: position 311,247,645 of record OV050030.1, on the reverse strand, counting down.
TGGAAAATAAACGGATTTTGATAAAATTGGTGCCATTGGAAAGCTTCGAGTATAGATGGTCCGAATGGTAATGGTTTTGGATTTTGGTTACCTTGAACCTGAGTTATTAGTAAACATAAATAACCAACACAACAAATATATCAATCACCCAGCACATGTGTGTGAAGGGGATAATGATAGAGAAGAAAAAATGTGTTGCATATACGGCGTAAGATTCCTTGCAGTTGGAGATCTGAATGCAAAACACACTGTCTGGGGATCTAGGCTAACCAATAAAAAAGGACGAAATCTGATTAATGCTATAAACAAAAATAACTGCAGATTTTTAAGCTCAGGTGAACCCACATGCTGGCCAACAGATAGGAAAAAGATACCAGATCTAATCGACTTCAGCATAACAAAAAATATAAAGTGGAACTAATTAAAAACTAAAGCTTGTTTTGAATTTTCTTCAGACCACTCTCCGATAATACTTGCCTACACAACTGACATCAAACCCATAGAACCAATAGCTAAGATTTTTAACCACAAAACAAACTGGAATGAGTATAGACAGCATATTGAAAATTAACTGAATATGTCTATCACACTGAAAACACAATTAGACATTGAACGTGCCATTATTCACTTCAACGATGTGGTCCTAGACGCAGGAATCAAATCAAGCCAACAGCATAAATTTAGAAGAAATAAACCTACAACGGATATTTTCATAAGAAAACAAATTATTGAGAAGAGAAAGCTGAGAAAAAGGTGGCAGCTAACTAGATCGCCTGAGGATAAACTATTTAAATAGAGCCTGCCAAAAACTCAAGAAAATATTAGCTAAAAGACAAAATATTGAAGTTGAAAATTATCTAAAAAACTTGACGCCTACTCAGGATAGTAATTACTCATTATGGAAATGCACAAAGAAATGAAAAACTCAGATAAGGTATCAGCCACCACTACGGAAAGATGACAACTCATGGGCTACTACCAATGAAGAAAAAGCAACAACATTGGCTAAATAGTTTGAAAAAGTCCTATCAAATGATGAAGATAAATATATTGAAACATGCAATGACTTAAATATAGACATTACAACCAAAATTAAGAAAACAAACACAACAGAAATAATTAATTGCATTAAAAAATGAATAAACCACAAAAAATCACCAGGATACGATATGTTGACAGGAAAAGCTCTCGCTGAGCTACCTACTATAGGTTATAGCTACTTAAGAAATGTTATTAACTCAATGTTCCGACTACAATTTTTTCCCAAAGTATGAAAGTTGCTGAAATCATTGCACTACCGAAGCAGGGAAACGATGCACAACTGCTTCGTCATATAGACCAGTTATCCTACTTCCCATAATTTCTAAAGTTGCTGAAAAACTATTACATGATAGACTTAGCCAGGTCCTTGACAATAAAAACATTATACCAAATCATCAATTCGGCTTCAGAAAACGACATTCAACAATTCAACAGATACACCGTCGTATAACAAACAAAATTGAAACAGATATAGAATATAAGCGGTACTGCGTTGCTGTATTCGTAGACGTTGCAAAAGCATTTGACAAAGTATGGCATAAAGAAGTGCTGCATAAACTGAAGACGATGCTGCCACTTGACTACTATTTGATTGTTGAAAGTTATCTTAGTGATCGTTACTTTTACGTCAAATATAATGAGGAGTGTTCGTCTATTCATCGTACAACATCTGGGGTACCTCAAGGGAGAGTTTTAGGACCACTGCTATATGTCAAATTTGCCTCAGATATACCACTTCCAAAAGAACTGAATACCACAATTGCTACCTTTGCTGACGACACAATCCTCTTAGCATCTGACAAAAATCTAAATACTGCGACTGCAAATCTGCAGATATACACAGAGAATGTTAAGGGATGGTTTGATAAATGGTGCTTGAAAATTAATGAAGATAAGCCTGTACAAATAATTTTTACAACTAAAACAAAATTTAACCCAATACCTATTAAAATAAACAATAAAGATATAAAAATAGGGTCTTCTACTAAATACCTTGGTATACACATGGACTCAAAGCTAAATTGGCACTACCACATCAAACAAAAAACGAAACAAATAAAAGAAAAATTTAGGCAACTATATTGGTTAATGTGTAAGCAATCTAAACTAACAATTAACAACAAGTTGCTGCTATACAAGTGTACTATAAAGCCTATTTGGACGTACGGACTCCAAGTATGGGGAACGGCAAAGCGGTCACACATACAAAATATTCAAAAACAGCAATCTAGAATATTAAGAGTTATCATAAAGTCTGGTTGGTACACAACAAATGAAGACATACACCGCAAACTAAATATGACAAGAATTGACGAAGAAATAAAAAAGATATCCACAAAACACTACGATACACATGGGCATAATAACGAAGAAATAAACGAGATGCTACATCTAGAAGAAACCTCCATGCTCCGTTTAAAGAGAACTTGACCAAACGACCTACTGAACTAGGAAATCCAGACTACACATATTAGTAATAGCAAAGACAATATACTATAAGACGTTTCATTGCTCTCTTCACTCATCGAAATGATTTAAAAAACCGTGGCTGCCTATTGGACCAAAACCCGAAGTGTACTCGGCAATGCAAAGGCAAAATATGTCGATACACATTCTGGTGTTTGCGTTCTATATGAGCGTGTGTGTTTACTATATGTGCGAATGTTTGTATGCTTGCTTTCATGTTTACGGCATGCATATGTGTGTATGGATATGAATGCAAAAATGTTATTTATTTATTTGTTGGAATTGGAATGAAAACGAATTTCAATCATAGCAATCGAATATAACTAATTATGGGAATATTTTTAAAATTTATATTGTAAATTAGTAAAAAAAGAAAAAATTGGTGTATAAAATTAATAAATAATAATATGTATTTATTTAATTTATTGTTTTTTCCCCAAAAAAGCCACCATCGAATTGCACAGCAAAACTTCATGGCTGCACCAGAAGGTGCACAGCACCAATAAAAAATATTTTTTTTACTTTATTATCCCCTTCACACACATGTGCTGGGTGATTGATATATTTGTTGTGTTGGTTATTTATGTTTACTAATAACTCAGGTTCAAGGTAACCAAAATCCAAAACCATTACCATTCGGACCATCTATACTCGAAGCTTTCCAATGGCACCAATTTTATCAAAATCCGTTTATTTTCCACTCTGTAAAGTATACGAAAAGAGAGACGCTTATCCTATTAATATATAGACTACACTTATCCTCGCCAATGATTAGAACTAGTCTTTTTTTTATAGCGGTTTCAATAATTTGTTATTTGCTATCAAGATCTATCGCATCTTGGTTTTTTAGTCTCTTAGTATACATATAAAACCACTTGAATATCTGTGAATATATATATATATATATATATATATATATATATATATATATATTTATATATATATATATATATATATATATATATATATATATAAATATATATATATATATATATATATATATATATATATATATATATATATATATATATATATATATATATATATATATATATATATATATATATATATATATATATATATATATATATATATATATATATATATATATATATATATATATATATATATATATATATATATATATATATATATATATATATATATATATATATATATATATATATATATATATATATATATATATATATATATTATCTACCCATTTGATAAGGAATAGATCGGCATCGTTTGGTTGGTTAATTTTCTTTTTGTGTAATGGTGTAGTCGTTGAGAGTTACAGAGGGGCAAGTGTCTCTTCTTGAGGTAAATGTAGTTTGGGTTTTAGTTTCAATAACCTTGGTCCTCCATCGTGCTAGACATGTCTCCACTAATTTTAGAAGGTTTTGCAGGTTTTCAGATGCAGACTTTGGGTCAGCGTGAGAGCTTAGAATTGATGTGTCATCTTCAAGCGGTGATGTTAGTAACCGAGCATCAATCAAGTAGAGAATTGGGACGAACGAGAACTTTTCCCTGTTGCATAATAGCTCTAATAGGGTATTCAATGCACTGAAAGCTTTTGTGTTTCATTGTGAACTTTCTATTAATTAAATAGATTTAAAATAGTTCATGAATATTTGTGGGTAAAATGTTTTTGATTTTGTACAAGAGGCCATCAGCCACTTGTCAAAGGCAATACAAATTTCTGAACAAAATTTTATTATTTTCAAATGTTTTCGAATTTCTGTAACTATTATGTGCACTTGTTTTACGGTACTATGTTTCTCTCCAAACCAAATTGATGAGTGGATATAAAATACTTCCAGTTCAGAATAGGCGAAATTTGCTGGACAAAGAGTGTCTCAAACAATTTGGAGAGTAGAGGCAGCAAACTTATGGAGAGCTCACTATTGATGGATCTTTCCCGACTTTAGGAATCATTATTATTCGTGATAATTTTCCATCAATAGGAAAGTAGGTAATTCATAATTAGATAAAATAGTCTTAATTTTGGGGTGACTACAGTTTGGTGATGCTTTGCTGGAGCTGGATATTTCCTGGAATTTTTTTCGTCTCATTTACAGCTTTAAATTTTATTTAATTTGATGCCTGGGTTGGATGTGAAAACATTTTGCAAGTGCTCAGCGAATGCATTTCCTTTTTCTAAATCACTTCTAGCCCAACTACCATTAGAAAATGTAATGGGTGCATCCACGGCATTTGGGTTTTTTTATTTTTCGGTGGCATTCTATATTGAGTAATCAGAAGCCTGCGTATTACTGAGACTCATAAGGTACTACTGGGGCACGTTTTTGCTCCGCGTGATTTTGAAGTATCTTCTTTTCCTTGGAGTGCAATCTGCCAATAGTTTTTTAGGATTTGGAGATCGATGGGTTTGCCATTCTCTTCTTAATAATTTTTTTTCAGTGGCCAGATCGATGATTCTACAGCGAGTTTTTATTGAAACATCTTTTTGCAATTTTGTGAATGATTTAACTGCAGAGTCTGTATATATTTCGAGAGGTTCTTAAGGGTATGTGAAATTGTATATGTGAACCGATTTTGTTCTGATATTTCTACCAGTTTGTGTTGGGATTTGTTAGGCTTTGGTCAATTTGCTTGTGGGTCAATTTGAGTGTGATAATTGTAGGTGAGTGATCTGAAGAAAGATCGTAAGAAGATTCGACTTAAATCCGGTGTCTTCTAATTTTTTGTGACACCAAAATCAATCAGATCTGGGATCTTACGAAGATCAGTGGACCAATGATGCAACGTCCAGATTTTTTTTTGATATTGCTGACCAGAGTGAGTATCCTTCTGGGGTTATGAGTCCCAGAAGATGTGTTGTACATTGTAGTCTCCAGCAACTATAAACTCAATCAATTATTCCATGATTCGAAAAGCAGCTACTGCAATGAATTACAGACTGGTTAGTTTCTACTATAACATTTTTAATAACTGCATCCCCCATCAATTCAATACTAGTCTTATAATCCCTATACTGAAACCAAAAAGTGACAAATCTGAAACGAAATCATACTGGCTGATATCCCTGAACTCATGTTTATCAAAAGTATTCGACAAAATAATTGCCTATGGTGGTTTGTCACAACGAATAAACTACTAAATAGTCATCAAATAGGATACAAAAGAGGCAAATCTGCAACTGATACTCTGCTCTATGTAGATTATCTGATTGCAAACTGCCTCTCCAAAAAGAAACACCTAACTATAATATCACTAGATTTCGAAAAAGCCTTCAATAAAATAGGTATCCACACGGTCATTGACCAGCTCATCTTATGGAAAGTAGGACCTAAAGTAATCTTCTATGTAAAATTTTACATTACCAATAGAAAAATAAACGTGAATTTTGGTGCAACTGATACTCTGCTGTATGTAGATTATCTGATTGCAAACTGCCTCTCCAAAAAGAAACACCTAACTATAATATCACTAGATTTCGAAAAAGCCTTCAATAAAATAGGTATCCACACGGTCATTGACCAGCTCATCTTATGGAAAGTAGGACCTAAAGTAATCATCTATGTAAAATTTTACATTACCAATAGAAAAATAAACGTGAAATTTGGTAAACACACCTCCAATCTTCAACCACTCCACAGCTGCATACCTCAAGGATCACCTCTTTCGGTGATTCTCTTCGTAATAGCCTACAATAAGCTTAGCCACACCATAGCATCGCAAAAGGATATCGACTTCTGTGTTTAAGCAGACGACTTTAATATCATAGTCCAATCGAACAAAACAAAAACCCTTCCATAGATCTTACCATTCTATTTCAAAATACATCCAAATGGTTTGAATACTCCGGCGCTGTTCTTTCTACAACAAAATGCAAATTCATATACATTTGCCGCAAACGCGTTTGCAACTGCACCGTAAAAGCTAATAGCTTCCAAATACCCGAAGTAAATAACTTAAAAATCGTCGGTATCGGCAGATGTAGATGGAACAGCTATATTGAATATCTTATCTCATCCTTAACAAAACATCTAAATGTAGTAAGTGTCTACCTAGCGCAAAATATAGCTGCTCCACCTACTCGCTGACCCAAGTCGTAAAATCTCTCATTATCTCTAAAATTAACCACGGTTTAGTTTTCTATGGATTTTGTAGCAAATCACTTCCCAACAAAGTAAAAAGTTTCTACAACTCGGAGATTAGAATCGACCTTGGTGCTTTTCGGTCTACGCCGATACACAATCTGTTTTTCGAAGCTAGTTTACTCACCCTCGAGAATCATAGGAAAATGCAATATAATAAAAAGACAAGAAAAACGTTAACGTATCAAAAATTTCTTCAACATAGCAAGAATTTTAAAAAGTTCTTCACAAATCGATATTCCAAACTCATACGATTTAACTACTCCCGCCCTGGTATGTAAAACTTCAGCAATAAATAGTTCATTACATAAATTCATAAAATCCATTAAATATAGTTTACAGTTTCGATCCTTATTCTTTGAGCTAAATTAACAACTAATAGATCACACCTTTATTTATACAGACGGTTCAAAATCAGAAGGAATTACAAGCTACAGCGTCACTGACGATACTAAAATTATTTAATTGGGTGTGCTCCCTAACTACAGTTCTGTATTTTCAGCTGAAATAATGGCAATTTACGAAGCCATAAAATATTCTAATGCAGATACGGAACTTTGCCATATGTTCCGATTCACTTTCCTTCCTTCAAACCATATATACATATACACCGTATACTCGTAATTCTCAGAACATTGAATTCTATGATATACACATCAGAACTATTTGGATTGAAAAATACCCAAAAAATACCATAAATTGAGTTCCAGGCCATGTTCAAATAGAAGGTAATGAATTCACGGATCACGCAGCTAAATACGCTTGTTCTGCTCCTATGACTTCTACTAACTGACTTCTACTGGGACTACCTAGCTCCAACTTCTCCGACATCCAACGCGTCCTGAAAATATACCACACCGACATAAATAAGCAGATTTGGAATGTTACCTTGACCTGGTATAAAGACATAAAGCGAAACCGAATTTATCTTGTCGATTATTTACCTCGAACCACAGATACAATCAATACAATAAACTAGACATAATCAAATTACCAAGACTCAGATTAGGTCATTCAAAAATTTCTCACCGACTTCTGATGAATATTAAACCCAACTCTTTATGCAACTGCATTATCCAATCTCCTAATAGTTTCCTATCACATTACCTCCGTGAATGTCCAGAACTGAACCACTTAAGAGATTTTGTCTTTCTCTTCTCTCTAACCCCTCCCCAACAGATATTGAAAAAATCCTAAAATTTTTAAAAACATCTAAACTATGTGTTACCCAGTTTAATCTCGTTGACTCACCCCTTTTGCCCATATGCAGCTGAAGGCCATTGTTGCTATTACTGTTATATTTATAATTAGGTATTAATTTAGTTAATTCGATAATTTTATAAATAAATAAATAAAAATAAATAATTCCAGTTTGGATAGTTTAATTTTTATTACTTGGGATTGTGCATGTTTTTCCTACTGGGATTTCGTATTTTTTCCTCCTGGGTATTTTATAAAATGTGATGAGAAAGCATTATTGTTTTGTGTTGTTGAGAGACGCATTGAGCACTCAGGTAGGGGCTCCTCGGGGTAGAGTGCATTTTGCTTACCTGTGTTTATTGCATTTTTCGTTTTAGTTTGTGTGAGGGAATTATTTGTTCCATTTGGATTAGGTAGTGCAGGGGGCACTTCAAGTTATTTATGTGTATTCAGATCGCACGTATGATTCCACTTAAAAGATCAGCACATACGTCGCCAGGTTGAGGGCTATGTATGGTTAATACACTTGCATTTAGCGATGCGGACTTTGTAAAGTTGAAGGCACAGCTGGCTTTGAAGCTGCTTCTGACACACTTTGAGACCGCTGGCGCTGTGTATGAGAGCTTGAGAATTTGATGAGAATTTGATGAGAATTTGTTCACTGAACAGGTACTGCGAAAAGCTCTAATGGTGGAAATGAAACTAACGTCATGTGCAAAAATGAAAGTTGCATAGCGCAGAAAGTACTGTGAGCTATGTGGAAAAAAATGTTCAACAGCTAGCACTACTAATAGTAGGGGATCAGGAATTATGTTCAATTTACGCGATACAAAAAAAAACAAAATGTTTGCACTGCGGATAGCGCAAGTACGAATCTGTTCTTACAAATATAAAGAAAGTAAATGCCATAGTTGCACCAAAATTGGGCATCTGGTATCGGTTTGCAAACACAGGCACAGCAGAACACACATTTGTTATCACAAATAATACTTTAGATGGAATTTACACCCTTCCTGTAGCAATTGAGGGCTTACGTATATAATGTGACGAGTGCTGTATGCAAGACATCGGAAACAAAACATCATTTTCCTCATGTGAATTACAGTTGCGAACGAATTTCGTTATTGGGTGAGTTTTATGTCACGTATCAAGGTTATACGAAAAGAATTGTGCAGTTGTGACAAAAACCAAAAATTCTCCTTTGTTAGGGCGCACATTTTTAAGAGAGTTTAACCTTTGGTCTGATTCAAGTTAACACAGAAAATTCAAATGAGAAATTTCCTTTTGTAGCTGATGCTATTAAAACATATTTTTCACAAAAATTTGGAACATTTAGTTGCGATAAAATTTTATAAAATATGTGCAGTGGACCTAAACCAATATTTGTCAAGCCTCGCCCTATACCAGTAGCTTGTAAGGAGAAGTTAGAGAGCGAACTCCAAGATTTAATATATCAAGTTCGAAAAGGTAGATAGCTCCAAATGGAGAACGTAAAAAAAATGGAGATATACAAGTATGTGCTGACTACAAAGGCACAATTAATAAATTTCTTGAGTTTTTCAATTAGGATAGATGAAATTTTTGCAGTTCTTGAGGGCTTTGAATTCTTCACCAAACTTGATTTGTCCCAGGCTTACAATCACTAAGGTTGTGAAGATGAGTCACAAAAACTTTGCACTTGGAGCACACACAATGATACGTTTAATGTTAAGCCTTTACTTTTTTGTATTAAGACGGCTGCTGAAAGATTTTTCAGTGGCATTAATCATGTTGTAGTTAGTCAAGAGCCAAAAATACATAATCAATCAGTCAATGGGCCAAAAATACATAAATAAAAATAAAAACACACATTGAAATTCTCAAGACAGTTTTAAACAAATTAATATCAATAGGACGCAAGCAAAATATAAATGTTCCAAATATCTAACTTAGGTTTTACAATTGATAAAAAAAAGGTCTTAGAAAGAATTGTGAGCGCATTGCATGCTGCTGAACCACGTAATGTATCAGAAATAAGGGAATGGCAAATTGCTATTCAAAATTTATTGACATATTTCCTGAGAAAAAGTCTCCATTGTACAAGCTTTGAGAAAAGGGATCAAGTTTGAATGGACACAAGATTATGAAGAGGCATATCAAACTATAAAGAACGATATTACATCTGATCAAGTTCTTGTACAAATTAAACCCAAATTTACAATTAGTTTTGACAACTGATGCATAATATATCTGTTGCAGGGATTGTTAATCACAAATTGACAAATAATGAAGCTAGAACTATTGCCTTTGTTTCTAGAGCGCTTTCTAAAAGTGAGAGAAAGTATAGCACTTATCGCGCGTAATTATCCCATCTGCCGGGACATCCAATTCCAATGCGTGCATTCTAAAACTCATCCCCAGAACCTCTCTGTGATTTACCCTAACTGAACCTAGTGTCCTGATGCATCCACCAAACGCTCCATTAAGCGTTCTCACGTCCGTCTGATTAATCCCCAGCCCTTTCCGTAAAACAGTAGATTTCACGAGGCTGGTGTCCGCCCATGAATCTACCAAAAGTACTAGCTTTCCACCATCTGCCTCCTTACAGGATATTTCGACGAATGCATCTCCCTTTCTGCTTACAACGAAGCAACGTCCTTTTGTTCCCAACATGGACGCGTATCTACTTTCTAACTCTTCAAATTTGTTCCTCCAGGCACCACCACAGTTATCCTCTAGGATCCTATACTTTCAAAAAATTGTCAGGATTATCTTAACTACAAACTCCCATACCTCATCCGCGGCGATGGGCCCATACTTTCTAACCTTATTAAAACTTCACCTAGGTACTAGAATCATAACAGTTACCCAAACCAAAATGTTATTAAAAATTTTTTCCCGCAGAGACTCTTGCTATTCCTTATCTTGAACCATAGTCCTTACATTACTCGGTACATGGTATTGGAGAGCCTCTTGCTCCTCCTTCTCATGGAATGTAACTCTTACATTACTGGTCACAGGAACTTCTGGCCTAATTCTTTGGCTTTCCAGTCTACTGGCCTCGAATGGGCCGCTGCAAGTTTCCCGGGTCCCTTTGTTGGGATTGTTTTTGCCTGCATTCTGCTGCTGGATGTTCCATTCGTCCACATGAGAAGCATTTCAACCCCTATATGGTGTTGTTCATCCTGGCTTCACTTCTGGAAATCAAATTTGGTCGCTGCTGACTACACCCAGTGTTGAAGGGATTCCTGCCTTGGCTAATTCCTTCCGTGGAATTAAGTCTTGGTCTGTTGAAATTACTCCCATCTTCTCTCCTGGGTGGTTCCAGACGCCGCGTCAATGGCTGGCTCCTACTCTGATCCCATTCTGTGCCCCCTAGGCACTGTCGATTTGCCTCTTGACCATATGTTCGGCATTCCATACAGTAGGGTGTGTTTTTGCGTGTGAAACATGCATCTCTTGTATAACCCTGGCTTACGGCAGAATGAGGAAATGGGTTGTTGGATTGCTGGTTCAGCGGAAGAGACCGCTTCAACTAACTCTGTCATACTCCTCTGCGTTAGATTAAGTGTGTAGTTTTCTAAATCCCTATTCATTAGACCTGCTTTGAATACAGAAATCATAGCCCGTTCTACTTGAGCCTTGTATGCTGCAATGTTTCCTGGAAACTGCCTGTTGGTTTTGTCCTCAGCAGCGTTCCCCAAAGATTTAAGTATTCGTCCCCAAGCTTTCAGGTCCTCACCGGGTATCTGTGTTGTCTCCTGGATATCTCTTATGAGCGTGTCATAAGACACTTTATTAAGTGTTCTCTGTTATTAAACTCAACATGGACTTCAATGTATACCAACTGAAATCAGCCCCACGATAAACCACATAAACTCATCATAAACAAGTAGTTTTTACTTCACTCAAATTCTTTTTCATTTGAACCGATTTCGTTTTCTTGTTTCCGCTTATATTATTTTTCATTAACCTAGCTTCACTTGAAGGCAATAAGGTTGATTTTCTAAACTAAAACGCGTAACAGTATACCAATAAGTTTTCAGTTTTATTATTTAGTAAAACAAACATTACTCAGCATAGAAAGACAACTGTGGCGTAATGCCGTAAAGAAAACAAAATTACTCAAATTACGTAAATATAAAAATTATACTTACTAAGTTGCACTACTACTGAACGTGAATAGAAATTATTTATACAAATAAATATTTCCGTATTTTGTTAATGCTTTTCGATACACCCATTTTGAATAAGGTTATCGATTTCACAAAATTATTTTCCATATTTTCTCCCCATCAAACAAAATTTTCAAACCATAAGAATGATTACAGCACTATCCAAAATTTCTCTATTTTCAGCATAATTTCCAATTTCTTGGCTCTTCCGTGGAAAATATTAATTAAACATTTTGCGCAAACCGTAGTTTCGGAACTACACAAACTTTGATGCCACTACCCGTGTTGTATGCACCTCTTGAAGTATTATTTCTTTATACCCTAATCTCACACTGTTAAATATTTAAATCTGTGCTAAAACAAAATAAATGCCCCTACCGACACACGCACGCATTCCCATACCTAAAAAATCCTCACAGCTAAGACGACGTACATAGACCGTCCGATCATACTGACGGTTTATGTTTGCCCATACAGAGCTGCGTGCAACAGCGCAATCGCGCCTGTACGTTTCAACTTCTTTGACCACCTTTACGGTGCCTTCAGGGCCGCAGAAGTATCTACTTACATTTCGCTACAATAGAATAAATACTTACAATTTTCCCTTTGTTGCCTTCATTATTCTGTCGATGTTCGCGCCTTGTTGTGATGCTGTCTTTTCTCTTAATTCTGGATTCTGGAAGACAAACATTGGAATTGGAATTTGAAGAAAAACAGTTCGTTTTACAATTTCATTCGCTTTTGTAATTCCTCTCTTTAGAGATAAATCTTCAAGTTGTGTTTAAAAAAATCTGCAAAGTGTCCGCAAAGGAAAGTGGAAATGCGGCATAGTGAATTAATATGCTGAATTAACAGATTCCTCATACGTTTAACTTAAACTTTTAGGGGGTAACTTCATTTGTATTTTAAAACGAACTACGAAACTTTAAAAAAAAATTTATAATTAGTTCAAAAAAATTATAATATTTAATTTGGAGCTGAATACTCAAATGTTAACAAGTTCATTTAATATATTGTTACGAAAAATGCCCTCTTGACAATTTATACTATTACGGAATTGCCCTGCTGACGATTTATTCTAACTCTCAATACTCGGATTTGTAACTCTGGATTGTGTAGTAATCAAACAATCACTGGTTAAATTAAAATAATTAACTTTACACACTTAATATTAGGCTTAAAGTTTAGTTTATTACAAATGGCAACTTATTTAATAATTCATTTATTCACTTTATTACTTCTTAATACTGTAACTGCTACAAGTGAAATGCACGATGTAAACACTGTTACGATTAAAATTCAACTGCGTCTCTACTTTAATTGTGTAGTGGCTTATATATCTTCCGAATGGTTGAAGTAGAAAATTCTCGAATATTCCCTATACTTCGGTAGAAATTCGAGAATATTCTTCGAAAGAGGGTTCTTGAAAAGGCTTTTTTTTCGAATAGATTGTGTCTTGGCTTAAATAGATAGAGTGGTGCACTCATTCTCAAACTGTAAATGGTATCCTAAAAGTATGCAATCAATTATATTTAATATTTTAACTATTCTTAATATAAAATCTGATCCAATTGCTTTCCATTTTCACTTTTGTTCAATGTAAATTCACCATGGTAATCATAAGGTGTAGAACCATAATTGTTTTGTTTTTTGGCATAATTTTATACTACTATTAACTAAACTAATTAATATGTGTGCCCCAAATAACAACAGTTACAATAATCTCTGAAAAATCCACAAAATAGGTAAAAAATACAGCTTAACGAATTAAGTTAACGGCTTTATGCTTTTAATTTAACCGAGGTAGTGTTTCTTTCTAATAGCCAAAAGAAGTGTTTTAGTTTGTCGAATTAATTTTTTTATTTAAACGCACGCAACTGCATCTTTTCGACTTGCGGAACTTGAGAGTTCATTGACAATAAGTAATTATCAAAAAAATTTTGTGTTTTCAGTTATTTTGAGAAATAAAATGTGTTGACACTCCATTTGTCAATCACTCGGAAAAATCGGAAAAATTGAAATCGGAAAAAAATTTTAACTTTTTAATTTTATTTCTGCATATTTCATTTTGTATCTGCGTTAATAACCTTTTTTTATTGCTGTATCCATATTGCTGTGTACATATTTGTGTTTAAAAGGACGTGCTTTCACAATGCACCTTGGGGCAACCAAATTTGGGTATAATGGGTTCGCCCTTTTATCTCCAACGCAAAAAGCAAAAAGGAAGAAACCGGATTCGACTCCGTTGGATCCATTTCCAGAACTACCAGTTGCCAAGAAGGATGACCCCAAATATTTAATCTTGAAATCTGGATGACAACAAACCGCTTACATCCATTTCGTGCCTCGCAGTTTATAAAGGTATTAATACTATTAGCAAAGAAGTCAACAAAATTTCAGAGATCCGCGACGGCAGTCTCCAGCTATTAGTCAAAAACAAAAAAACTGCTGAAAAATTTTTGTCTACCAAATCGCTGCCTGGTGCTGGTCAAATAAACGTCAGCCTTCACAACAGCCTTAATTCAGTTAAAGGAACAATATACGCTCCATTCCTCTGTCAGCTCTCCGAAAACGAGATAGTTGTGGGCCTCAAGGACGAAGGAGTTTAATCTATATTTAAGTTTACAGGATTTTTTGAGGGCTCACGCAAGCCTACCGGCGCAATATTGTTAATTTTTGAAAAATACAACCTACCCGAGAGAATTGAAGTTGCCTGGAGAACCCTTGATGTCCGTCCGTATTACCCTAATCCTATGCGCTGCAAAGTCTGTCAATTACTGGGGCACACTGCCAAGCACTGCCGCAATCCCCCAGCTTGTGGAACGTGCAATCTTCCACCTGACCACTCTTCACCCATTGATTGCACAAGAGTTTTGTGCGCCAACTGTGCTGGTGATAACCCTTCGTCTTCCATTGTTTGTCCGAAATATCAGCAATCAAAAGAAATTTTGAAAATCAAAACCATTGCCAAATGCAGTATGCGGGACGCAGTCACAAAATACAAAAATCAGCTCCCCACTACTCCTAATGAAAATTCTTTTGCCAGCGTAACTAAAAATTCAACCATCAATATTAATGAAATAACTCCTAAATACAAAACCAAGCCTTCAACCTCCAATATTACCTTAAAAACACCTGGTAACAAGAATGATACCTCAAAAAAATCAACTCTAATTTCCTCCCTTCTACCTTCGTCTATCTCTTCGATCTCTACCGTATCCACCCCAATGCCTAGCTCTAGTTCCACCCCCTCTATCCCCTCTAAAATCAATCACTTGTCCGTCTCCACTCTTTCCCCAAGATCTTCTTCTCCTCCCTGATGCACATAGCTTCCTTTCACTCTCATTGAAAATACAATAACGTATTCATGGTCTACATTTAATGTAGCCAGATATTCATATCTCTTTGTTATTTCTTATCAGTATGACCTCTTTCCTTCAATGGTATATGAACGGTTATTTTAATAATTATATTGACCTTGCATTGTTAATCAAAAAACATAACCCCTCAGTTGTACTATTAAATGAAACTCATCTCGCACACAATGTTTCAGCTCATACCCCCAAAGTCTACTTTGGGCATTTCTACAATCTCCCTCATATTTCTACTAACAAACAGGGAATTGCCATTCTTGTGAAGTGAAACCTACCTAACATTACCCTTCCCCACACCCTCTCTAGCCATAGAAAGTTTGAATTTCTCTTTTTCCGATTTTGATTTTTCCGATTTTTCCGAGTGATTGACAAATGGAGTGTCAACACATTTTATTTCTCAAAATAACTGAAAACACAAAATTTTTTTGATAATTACTTATTGTCAATGAACTCTCAAGTTCCGCAAGTCGAAAAGATGCAGTTGCGTGCGTTTAAATAAAAAAATTAATTCGACAAACTAAAACACTTCTTTTGGCTATTAGAAAGAAACACTACCTCGGTTAAATTAAAAGCATAAAGCCGTTAACTTAATTCGTTAAGCTGTATTTTTTACCTATTTTGTGGATTTTTCAGAGATTATTGTAACTGTTGTTATTTGGGGCACACATATTAATTAGTTTAGTTAATAGTAGTATAAAATTATGCCAAAAAACAAAACAATTATGGTTCTACACCTTATGATTACCATGGTGAATTTACATTGAACAAAAGTGAAAATGGAAAGCAATTGGATCAGATTTTATATTAAGAATAGTTAAAATATTAAATATAATTGATTGCATACTTTTAGGATACCATTTACAGTTTGAGAATGAGTGCACCACTCTATCTATTTAAGCCAAGACACAATCTATTCGAAAAAAAAGCCTTTTCAAGAACCCTCTTTCGAAGAATATTCTCGAATTTCTACCGAAGTATAGGGAATATTCGAGAATTTTCTACTTCAACCATTCGGAAGATATATAAGCCACTACACAATTAAAGTAGAGACGCAGTTGAATTTTAATCGTAACAGTGTTTACATCGTGCATTTCACTTGTAGCAGTTACAGTATTAAGAAGTAATAAAGTGAATAAATGAATTATTAAATAAGTTGCCATTTGTAATAAACTAAACTTTAAGCCTAATATTAAGTGTGTAAAGTTAATTATTTTAATTTAACCAGTGATTGTTTGATTACTACACAATCCAGAGGTACAAATCCGAGTATTGAGAGTTAGAATAAATCGTCAGCAGGGCAATTCCGTAATAGTATAAATTGTCAAGAGGGCATTTTTCGTAACAATATATTAAATGAACTTGTTAACATTTGAGTATTCAGCTCCAAATTAAATATTATAATTTTTTTGAACTAATTATAAATTTTTTTTTTAAAGTTTCGTAGTTCGTTTTAAAATACAAATGAAGTTACCCCCTAAAAGTTTAAGTTAAACGTATGAGGAATCTGTTAATTCAGCATATTAATTCACTATGCCGCATTTCCACTTTCCTTTGCGGACACTTTGCAGATTTTTTTAAACACAACTTGAAGATTTATCTCTAAAGAGAGGAATTACAAAAGCGAATGAAATTGTAAAACGAACTGTTTTTCTTCAAATTCCAATTCCAATGTTTGTCTTCCAGAATCCAGAATTAAGAGAAAAGACAGCATCACAACAAGGCGCGAACATCGACAGAATAATGAAGGCAACAAAGGGAAAATTGTAAGTATTTATTCTATTGTAGCGAAATGTAAGTAGATACTTCTGCGGCCCTGAAGGCACCGTAAAGGTGGTCAAAGAAGTTGAAACGTACAGGCGCGATTGCGCTGTTGCACGCAGCTCTGTATGGGCAAACATAAACCGTCAGTATGATCGGACGGTCTATGTACGTCGTCTTAGCTGTGAGGATTTTTTAGGTATGGGAATGCGTGCGTGTGTCGGTAGGGGCATTTATTTTGTTTTAGCACAGATTTAAATATTTAACAGTGTGAGATTAGGGTATAAAGAAATAATACTTCAAGAGGTGCATACAACACGGGTAGTGGCATCAAAGTTTGTGTAGTTCCGAAACTACGGTTTGCGCAAAATGTTTAATTAATATTTTCCACGGAAGAGCCAAATAAAGAAATTGGAAATTATGCTGAAAATAGAGAAATTTTGGATAGTGCTGTAATCATTCTTATGGTTTGAAAATTTTGTTTGATGGGGAGAAAATATGGAAAATAATTTTGTGAAATCGATAACCTTATTCAAAATGGGTGTATCGAAAAGCATTAACAAAATACGGAAATATTTATTTGTATAAATAATTTCTATTCACGTTCAGTAGTAGTGCAACTAAGTAAGTATAATTTTTATATTTACGTAATTTGAGTAATTTTGTTTTCTTTACGGCATTACGCCACAGTTGTCTTTCTATGCTGAGTAATGTTTGTTTTACTAAATAATAAAACTGAAAACTTATTGGTATACTGTTACGCGTTTTAGTTTAGAAAATCAACCTTATTGCCTTCAAGTGAAGCTAGGTTAATGAAAAATAATATAAGCGGAAACAAGAAAACGAAATCGGTTCAAATGAAAAAGAATTTGAGTGAAGTAAAAACTACTTGTTTATGATGAGTTTATGTGGTTTATCGTGGGGCTGATTTCAGTTGGTATACATTGAAGTCCATGTTGAGTTTAATAACAGAGAACACTTAATAAAGTGTCTTATGACACGCTCATAAGAGATATCCAGGAGACAACACAGATACCCGGTGAGGACCTGAAAGCTTGGGGACGAATACTTAAATCTTTGGGGAACGCTGCTGAGGACAAAACCAACAGGCAGTTTCCAGGAAACATTGCAGCATACAAGGCTCAAGTAGAACGGGCTATGATTTCTGTATTCAAAGCAGGTCTAATGAATAGGGATTTAGAAAACTACACACTTAATCTAACGCAGAGGAGTATGACAGAGTTAGTTGAAGCGGTCTCTTCCGCTGAACCAGCAATCCAACAACCCATTTCCTCATTCTGCCGTAAGCCAGGGTTATACAAGAGATGCATGTTTCACACGCAAAAACACACCCTACTGTATGGATTGCCGAACATATGGTCAAGAGGCAAATCGACAGTGCCTAGGGGGCACAGAATGGGATCAGAGTAGGAGCCAGCCATTGACGCGGCGTCTGGAACCACCCAGGAGAGAAGATGGGAGTAATTTCAACAGACCAAGACTTAATTCCACGGAAGGAATTAGCCAAGGCAGGAATCCCTTCAACACTGGGTGTAGTCAGCAGCGACCAAATTTGATTTCCAGAAGTGAAGCCAGGATGAACAACACCATATAGGGGTTGAAATGCTTCTCATGTGGACGAATGGAACATCCAGCAGCAGAATGCAGGCAAAAACAATCCCAACAAAGGGACCCGGGAAACTTGCAGCGGCCCATTCGAGGCCAGTAGACTGGAAAGCCAAAGAATTAGGCCAGAAGTTCCTGTGACCAGTAATGTAAGAGTTACATTCCATGAGAAGGAGGAGCAAGAGGCTCTCCAATACCATGTACCGAGTAATGTAAGGACTATGGTTCAAGATAAGGAATAGCAAGAGTCTCTGCGGGAAAAAATTTTTAATAACATTTTGGTTTGGGTAACTGTTATGATTCTAGTACCTAGGTGAAGTTTTAATAAGGTTAGAAAGTATGGGCCAATCGCCGCGGATGAGGTATGGGAGTTTGTAGTTAAGATAATCCTGACAATTTTTTGAAAGTATAGGATCCTAGAGGATAACTGTGGTGCCTGGAGGAACAAATTTGAAGAGTTAGAAAGTAGATACGCGTCCATGTTGGGAACAAAAGGACGTTGCTTCGTTGTAAGCAGAAAGGGAGATGCATTCGTCGAAATATCCTGTAAGGAGGCAGATGGTGGAAAGCTAGTACTTTTGGTAGATTCATGGGCGGACACCAGCCTCGTGAAATCTACTGTTTTACGGAAAGGGCTGGGGATTAATCAGACGGACGTGAGAACGCTTAATGGAGCGTTTGGTGGATGCATCAGGACACTAGGTTCAGTTAGGGTAAATCACAGAGAGGTTCTGGGGATGAGTTTTAGAATGCACGCATTGGAATTGGATGTCCCGGCAGATGGGATAATTACGCGCGATAATCTTTGTGGCCGCACTATACTGGATGCGCAGGAGAAACAGTTATCGTTTTATGACAGGAGCAAGAATAGGATTCTTACTCTTCCATTGAGGTCATGGCAGGAAGGAACCATGAATAGGGTTATTAGGACATTAGTTTTAGTGCACGGTGTGGAATTGGATAGGG
This sequence comes from Clusia tigrina, assembly GCA_920105625.2. Taxonomy (NCBI): domain Eukaryota; kingdom Metazoa; phylum Arthropoda; class Insecta; order Diptera; family Clusiidae; genus Clusia; species Clusia tigrina. Next base: position 311,227,932 of record OV050030.1, on the reverse strand, counting down.
AAGGTATCCCGGCGGATGCGATAATTGGTCGCGAGAACCTTTGAGGCCGCGCCATACTTGATGCTCTACAGAAACAGTTATCGTTTTATGATAATAATAAGAACAGAATCCTTACTCTTTCACTAAAGTCATGGCAGGAAGGAACCGTGAATAGGGTGAAGAATAGTAGTACGGAGGTAGTAAACGCAAGGTCAACCAGAGTAGTTACTATACATGTGAACACGAAACTTCGGACAGTTGTTTTGCACAAGTAGCAGCTAGCGGAGGACGTATATATGGGATAGACCATAACGCACGTTGACAAGGGTAAGGTGTACGTTTGTGTACTAAATGCATCAGAATTTAGGCCTAAATTCAGTAGTTATGATAATTTTAAAGAACCAAATTATGGATCAGTCACCCAAATTAAACAGGTAGATATAAGAAAAAGGATGGAGAGAGTACTAGAGTCACTGAATTTAGACCCAAGCGTAAACTCGGAAGAAAAGGCATCTATAGAAGCTTATTTGTACGTCATTTCATGACATATTTTTCCTGGAAGGTGACATATACACCGGTAGTAGCGCATGAAATACCTACTAGAGTGGATCAACCACCAATAAACCAAAAACAGTATAGACTGCCACAAGCTAACAAAGATGAGGTAAACAAGCAAGTGGAAGGAATGTAAAAGGATAACATAATTTCACCGAGTATGTCGCCTTGGAACTCACCAATAATTTTGGTACCCACGAAGGGGGTGCTCAGGGTCAGAAGAAGTGTTCGTTGATTTCAGAAAATTCAACGACGCCACTATCAAGCAGGTGTTCCCAATCCCAAGGATAGAAGAAATCCTGGTCCAATTAGGACACAGTAGATATTTTTCTACACTTGATTTAGCGAGTGGCTACCACCAAGTTCTGGTGGATACCCCAGATAAGGAAAAGACCGCGTTTAGCACCGGAATTGGGCATGATGAGTTTAATAGAATCCCGTTTGCTTTGACAGGAGCACCGGCTACCTTCCAACGGTTAATGAATCATGTGCTTACAGGTTTATAAGGGTTAGATTGTTTTCTGTATCTCGATGATATTGTAATTTATGGGAAGAACTTGCAGCAGCATTCGCAACGCTTGCGCAAGGTGCTCCAGAAATTACGAGAACACAATTTCAAACTGAGCACGGAGAAGTGTCAATTTTTGCGAAGAGAGGTGGTTTATCTAATCCATCGTTGTTCAGAGGCAGGAGAACTGCCGGACCATCAGAAGGTGGAATACCCATTCAAAATTTATACCGACCATCAACCGTTGAGAGGCATAGCGAATCTTAAGGATCAAACACACAAATGTTGGCACGTTTTCGGCACAAATTGTCTGAGTATGATTTTGAAATCATATACAAGCCTGGGAAAAGGAACCTAAATACAGATGCACTTAGCAGAGTGCCACAAAAGCAAAAGATATCTGTAGGTCAAACTAGAGCAAAGGCAAAGGCCGACAGGGAGAATACTAATGTTAGACTAATGTATTAAACGGTCAGTAGTTGATACAGAAGCAGCAGCAATAGAAGAGAGAGACAAACAGCTAGTCAACGGGGTAGAGTGGCTCGAGTATGACAAAGATATTCAGGAGGTACTGAAGGCTTTCCATGATTCACGTATAGGTGGACACCAGGGATCTTGGAAAACCTACGAGAGAATCAGATGGGTATATGCCTGGAAAGGTATGCTCAGAGACATAAAAAAATATGTAATGAGCTGCCCAAAATGTCACGCCAACAAGAGTTCGAGGCTAACAAAGATGCCAATGGTGTTAACTGATACACCGAAACAACCATTTGATAAAGTTCACATGCATATTGTAGGTATTTTACCTAAGACAGTTTCGGGAAATAAATACATCTTGACGTTCCAAGATGATTTTTCAAAGTATCGGGTTTTTCAATAAGAGCGCTACAAAACCGGTTTTAGATATCAATGAAATTCTTCATTCCTGTGAAAGTACGTTCGATGCCATTATGTATGGAACTCGATTTCTTTTGCATGGCTACCACGGGCACGCTTGCAGAAGTTCAGACGCTGAACCCAATTTTCAACGGTTTTCAAGCATAAATCGGCCGATACTGCTGCAATTTCACGTTCGATATTCGTACGAAGTTTATCAATCGTCGCTGGCTTGTTGGCATAGACCATAGACTTGACGTAGCCCCACAGGAAATAATCTAACGGCGTCAAATCGCACGACCGAGGCGGCCAATCGACTGGGCCATTTCGTGAGATAACACGTTCACCAAACTTGGTTTGCAGTAAATTGATTGTGGCATTCGCTGTGGCTTGTGGCGCCATCCTGTTGGAACCACATGTCCTCAAAGTCCATATTATCCAATTGGGGCCAAAAATATTCGGTTATCATTGAACGGTAGCGATTCGCATTCACAGTAATGTGCCGGTCTTGATCATCACGGAAGAAGTACGGCCCAATGACGCCGCCGGCCCATAAACCGCACCAAACCGTAATTTTTTCGGGATGCAATGATGACTCATGGAGTACTTGTGGATTGCTGTCTAACCAATAACGCAATTTTTTGCTTATTGACGAAGCCATTCAGCCAGAAATGAGCCTCATCGCTGAAGATGATTTTCCGATGAAAATCCGAATCATTTTCAAGTTGTTGCTCAGCCCAATTCACGAACATACGACGCTTATGGTGCTCAAGCGGCTTCAGTTCTTGCGTCAATTTGATCTTGTAAGGCTGTAGGCCAAGATCTTTTCGCAAAATTCGCCACAACGACGTCACAGAGATGCCCAACGCTTGAGAACGACGTGTGAGAGACACATTTGGGCTTTCTTGAACTGAAGCCTCAGCGGCAGCAATACTCTCGACACTACGGGCACTTCTTTGTCTCCCTGCCACGGGAACATTTTGTTCTGTGCCTGTGGATTCAAACGTTTCCACTAAACGCTCAATTGTTGATCTGCTAGGAGAATTATGACGACCATAAATTGGACGTAGCGCTCTTAAAGTTGAGGCGACTGACTCCGAATTTCGGTAGTAAATTTTAATAATTTCGACTCGTTGTTGGCTCGTATATCTTTGCAATTACTGAAGAGAAATGTCAAAAGAGCGGGAAAAAATATGGCGTCGTTTGCTGTCACTATCGATTTACTTTTGTAGCGTTTCTTTTGAAAAACCCTTTATATGGCATGTGTACCTGATGCAGAGGCGAGAACGGTAGCCAAAGCATTTTTTGACGAAATTATAGTGCGTTACAACAAACCGAAAATGTTGGTGACCGACAACGGTTCGAATATCGTGTCAAAATTATTCTTTGAGACATGTGAAATGCTAGGTATTAAGAAATTACACATTACTCCTTATCATCCGCAAGCGGACGGTTCGCTAGAACGAAGTCATAGACCTCTGGCACTCTACGGTTTTGATTTCAACATGCCAGCAAATTTAAAACGCAAATGTGCGGCAGTGTACAATGCTGATGACCCAAATAAAGTACGGAAATATCAGCTACAGCGAGCGCACGAGTTGGTTAGAGAAAACCAAGACTGTGCTAAACAGGTAGCCAGAGAAGCCTACAACAAGGTACTAAACCCAGTAGTCTTTCGTGTGGGTGACCGAGTACTAACGAAGAACCAAACTAAAAAAAATAAATTTTCTCCTGTGTGGTTAGGGCCGTAAACGGTGGCAGAAATCCGCAGCCCAGTTACCACGGTGGTAACGATGAAGGGCAAACCCAAAAAACTCCACAATAACTGATTGAAGTTATTCCATTTGCGAACTAACAACTAAATAACATGTGTCAATAATGTACTATACTCGTAGACACTCATATTCCTCATTTGATTAGCAACTCAAATCAACATTTTATTAACAAGCATAAAATAGCTGCAGATCTATTTTCAAAGTGAAGGCCAGCGTGAAATGAATCCATTGAAATAAGTAATAAGTTGAAAAATATGAAGTAAGATAATAATTAGTGATGAAAAAAATGTGAGATAGAAAAAACACAGATACCAGAATCGAAATTCAACGGAAGAAAAAATGTGAATAAAAAATTTATTTAATGCAAACCGCAAGTGCATTGACCAACCCAATTGTGCAAAGCGCAGGGCGGAAATGTTAGCAGTGCACGTATGCTTGGACATTCGTACAAATTTTGCAAATAGTATGAGTATGGTGTACATTGTTTGTAGACGTACGTTCGTACAGACTAGGTACGTGATATGAAGGTGGACAAAATCTGCCCAAATTGAAAGCATTGGGCATGCATTCTAATAAGTAAGTATCATAGTAAGTATATATATATTTTTAATTGGACTAGGTGGAAAATACTTTAGCCAAAATAGACGTTAGAAAAAAAGGGGGTGATAGGATTTACAAGTAGAAATAGACACTTAGGAGTAAGAATTGGGAAAATATTGATTTGCCAATGATGAGTTTTACGAATAAACAATGTCTTCTTCTAACAACTAAATTCGAGCGCGTTTCAATTCGCGCAAGAGCAGAATCTAGGCGAAGCACACTACAGAGCACCCCAAAATAATTGGCGCAGCCGGTAGGATGCGGCTAACATGAGGATACATGTTGAGGATACCCCCAACACGTAGTATGGAGCAATAAAAATCTGCCGCAAATACCTTCTTTCAAGGCTTTGGATAATGTTAATTATTTTTCGCTGGCATATCCCCGATAATGATAATGCCGTCACTTATGGATGCATTTTCAATAAATATTCTTGAGGTATAATGATGATGAAGAATAATGAGCCATAATTTGTTGTGCGCATTCCTTGTTTCACGATATAAACATGACTAAGTCTCACTTTTACAATATCGTTATTTTGGTTGGACACTATTTGCAAAATACATTACATTACATGAATTTAAATATCAAACAGTGTGCGGATGTATTTTTTTTGCTCCGGATTTTTGTATTGCAGTTCAAAATTTAATGAGTTAAGTGATAAGATAAGAAACTCATAAGTTTGAATTAAGAAAACAGAAGTAGAACTTAGTGTGTACTAAAACATATTCCAGAAGATGTTAAAATTAATATTGGAATTGTGATAGTTCCAAAAAAAGATGCTGAGTGAGGTTATTGAGTTCAATTAAATTCATCCAGTTTATACCTAGTGTATCGCAGAATCCCTGTAGAAGACTCCGCATTGTGCAAAACTCAAATTGGCAAGAAAATGGGCATACAAAAATATATTGTATGCTACTTACAGTATTTGAAACTTGTGGAGATCTTTATTATTCATCACAATGCACTCAGTCAAACCCAATGATGGTTCAAAAATTCAGGCTTATCTTCTGATCATTAGCCAGTAAATTATTTAATAAATCTCTACTATACAAATTTCATTAGGTAACTTCATCTATAAAAATAAACAGAGCTTTTGGAAAATAGGTATTGATGGGTAGACCTTCTATTGGCAATTACATGCGTCATTAGAATTACATGCAGAATTAAACAATCGAAGGATGTCATCAAGGAGCCCAAAAATGACAAAAAGTTCCTTTACAACATTGTGACTGGTGAAAAGAGGTTGTTTTCAATATGATCCCGACGATTCCAAGGGTACTATTCACAAAGATTTCGACACGCTGGACAAAACCGTTAATGCACAATTCTAAAATGGTTTTTTGAACAGTTTGGTGCATCCAATTCATCGTATTCGGCCGGAATTTCGCGCAGAAGGAGGTTTGCATTTTTTACATTATAAAGCACTATCGATCTCATCTATCGACAATTGTGACCGATTTTTAGAATAACGAGTAAAGAAGTCTGAAATCGGGTTAGACCGACTTCGAAATACCCGCTACCTTACATGTGCGTGCGAATTAAACAATGATAATGTCTAATGTTTTATTCATAAATCATTATTAGCAACATATCTGCATTAATATACTAATTCATAATAAATTTGTCATAGGTCCTAAGATTTAAATATGTATTTATCAATGAATGTGTCTCTCAAAATGTACCGCCAATTTTTTGTTTTGTTTTGTACTAGCATTTTGAACCTTTTTGTGAAGTTTCGTTTGCATAGGGCCCCAGAAATAAATATTGATTAATTGTGGGCGTGGCAGTGGTACTAATCTGCACATATTTGGCATAACCTATTGTATACTAATACCAATTTGTATTCATATATCATCATTAAAGCATACATAGGGTAATTTTTGTAAAATGGGGCAACCAAATTTATAATATGGGAACGAAGCGGCTTTTACTTAATCTGATCGAATCCATTTCTTTTATATTCTTCACAAATTACAAATACTAGCAATGCGGTTGAGTATTCTTTATTGACTGCATTTGTTATAATAGATCACGCATTAAGGTGGGAACGCAATGTGACTCTGAAGCTTGCGGCTGAGAGCTGCAAACGAAAAATACGAACAGAATGATGAAGCGCACGCAGCTACAGCTACCGTTGTTACCACATATTTGAAATATTTATCGTGAAAGAACTTTAAGTCAATACGATTAGATTCGTGTACAATACCACGCGATATTATGAATTTAATTTATATGAGATGAATAAAAAGTTGTATTTGATAATGTAAAATTTTCCTTTTTTGCAATAAATATACATTTTTTACAAAGCAAGTCTGGTAATGTCGGTTTTGTCATCCATTTTTAAAATTTAATAATCACTTGTTTTCTCTTTTGCATCGACGCAAAGTAGAAACTTTTCTAACTTGCGCTTCAGTCTCTGCTTCAGCGTACGCTTCAGCTTCTGTGCGCTTCCATTTAAAAAACCGTGTTGTATTTTTGACAGCGCCTCAGGATAGAGGCAGTATTTTGCCCTCGGCACCGGCAGTATTTTGCCCTCGGCGCAGATGCTGACTTTGATGGTTAGTCCAAAGCACCTTAGTGTTTTGTTCGCGAACCAATTTCCGAGAGGAGAGAAAAGAATAGAGTTTGGAGTTCTGTTCAATTCTAATTTATTCTTGGGTTTAGAGCTCTTTTCATACCCTCCAATCCCAGATATTTTGTTTACAATAGTTTTCTTACATCATGTACAATAATTCTCTTATGTAATTCTTATATAAAGTTTCTAATAAATGGATTCTATTTACATCTATTATAGTATTAACGCCTTTGCGTTCAATTACAATATATGGTCCTTTACTACTCTAAGTAAAACTAAATCTCCTATATCTACTTCTAATTTATTACAATTTATTTTGTTAATAGCATGCACACGCCTTTTGTTATTGCCGTTGCAATATTGTATCCTCGAGTAAGTGCATGGCTCAAGTTGGCCTTAAATTCATTTATGTAATTTTTGTTATTTATATTTTCATTGTTTACGCTCTCATTTTTGTGAGTGTCAATATCAATTGGTAAGTGTGTCAGTTTACCGAATACAAGTTCATATAGGGAATAACCAGTGTCAATATGCGCTGTCGTGTTATTCGCAAACGAAAAGTATTGTATTTGTGTGTCCTATTGATTATTTACATTATTTGTAAGCAGAAACTCATTTAATACCCTGTGATTTCGTTCTAACGCGCCTATAGTTTGAAGGTGGTACGGAGCTGAAAACGTTTTTTTTTTTTTTTTTAATAGAGAACAGATGTTGCTCAACAGCTCATTTTTAAATTCTGTGCCACAATCTGATTTTAGAATTTTAAAATTACCGTACTTAAGTATAAATTGTTCAACTATTATGCATGCGACAGTCGTTGCGTCTTTAGTTTTCATTGGATATAATACAACGTATTTAGTTAGTTCGCATTGCATTGTTAGAATGTATCTGTACCCGTTAGATATTCGCAATGGTCCTACAGAGTCTATTGAAATTGTCTCAAAACTCGTGTGTGGTGTGTTAGTTACTGTTAAAGGTTCTTTAGTGTATCTGGTTTTTTTTACTCATTTTACATATTTCACATCTGGATACAAAATCTTTAACCATACGACTCATATCTTTCCAAATATATCTTTGCTTCATTTTTATTAGCATTCTTCTTATTCTTGCATGACCTCCATGCATAGAGTTGTGATTATTATCAATTATTTTATATTTTTCTAATATATTGTCTATAGGCTTTTATAAATTAAAATATTCTTTTACCTGTGCATAACTTTTCTTTTAAATTTATCCACCGTGTACAAAGTGTAAATGATATCATTATTTGTAATGGCTAGCTCTTTTATATTCATCATTTTATTAATTTTGGATGAGAACTTAGTATTAAATCGAGATTTGCTAATTTATCGTTGTATTACGCGCGCTTAATTCCATGCCTTAATTTGCTCTTATCCGAACCTAGATTCTGGGAGTTAACATTAATAGTCATGTAAACACTATGCTCATCAATATTTATCTTATTAATCTTTGCACTTTTGTCTAGATAAAACTTTAAATTTCTCATATTCTTGAGGTCATTTACATTCCCAAATATGAAGTTGATTAGACTCCGTGGGTTCAATGCATTGCTCTTTATCTTTGGCAATCTTCTGTGCCAAGCCCCTTGTTATTACTAATGTCATTTTTGCTGTACTATCATCATCTTTAGGTATGATCTCTTTCAGTATTTCTGAGTTCAAATTGATGCGTGAAAGTGCATCTGCATTAGTATTCATTTTTCATTTCTTGTATATAATCTCAAAGTCATAATCACACAGATCTAAGCGAATACGCGTCATCTTAGAAGATGGATTTTTGTATGAAAATAATGAAACTAACGGTCTATGATCTGTCACCACTGTAAATGTACGTCCATATAAATATGGTCTAAAAAAATGTATACCCCAATGTATCGCTAACGGCTCCTTTTCAATAACAGATTTATTCATATCATGCTTCTGGAGTGTCTTGATGGCGTACGATATTGGCAAATCATCCCCAATATCGCCTTACGACAATACCGCTCCTAAGCCATAATTTGATGCATCTGTCGTTAAAATAAATGGTCTATTAAAATCTGGATATTGCAATACAGGTGGATTAATTAATTTGTCTTTAAGAGTGTTAAATGCTGTCTGTTGCACAGAAACACTTTTCTATTGTTATTTAAAATTAAACACACTTTATTTAATTTTAATTTAACTCAGTTTGGTCCTTTTTTTATTATGTGGCTCTGTGGCTCTTTTCTGTTCACAATTTTCTTCTGTCTATTATAAACAATTCTAAACTTATGGCTCTTTTAACAATCACTTCTTTTTCTGTGATATGTTTCTCAACTCAATAACAACTGAACTGCAACTGTAAGTCGTCGGACCACTAAACATTCGACAAAAATCAGACAGTTATTCTAAGCAGCGAAAGCAAAGGGAATAACAACAACAATGCAGCGGCTGAATAGAACATTGGAAGTAAATAACTTCAAATCGCGCTGTTGTTGTTATTCTTCTTTGCATCGAAGATGTAAACATCTAACGACAATGACTACATAATGGTCAAACGGAACCATATTGTGTATGTATGTATGTTGGTGCTGCTGTGACAATTATAGAAAAACAGTATTAGGGTGGCCCGGAATACAAGTTTACAAATAATTAATATTATATAAAATAAAAATTTATAAAATAAATGATGGAGGGCGATCTTATCCGACACTGTCTTTTGTGGAATTAAATTTCGTATTCTTTTTCAGTAATGGGTTTAAACATCGTGCAATATCTGCAAAATCTGGAATAAAACGTCAATAATAATTGCAAAATGCAACGTTTGTGGGGACTGGATAGTCTTTCAACACTTTGTGCTTAGCTGAATCTGTTTTTACACCGTCTCTTGTAATTAAATGACCTCGATAAATCACTTGTGGTCTTAAGAAATTACATTTCTGTGCATTAAGCTTCAAATTGTATTTCCTTAACTTTTCCTAATTCTACTAAGCACTTTTATCAGGTTGTCATTGTGGTGCTGTAAACTACATCCATACACAATTATGTCGTCAACGTGCTATGCTTCAGATTCCAAACCTGTTAATGCTATTGTTAACATTCTTTGGAAACTATTCGACGATATTTTAAAACCAAATGGTAACCGTTTAAATTGGTAATGACCATTACTTGTCGAAAAAGCTGTCAGTGGGCGTGAATTTTTGTTCAATTCAATCTGATGAAAAGAACTCGTCATATCTAGTGTAGAAAACCATTTCGCTCTACCTAACTTATCTGGAACATCTTCTAGTCGAGTGAGAGGAAATTTATCATTCATTATTCTATCGTTAAGTTGTCTAAAGTCTACAACTACTCTCGATTTATTTTTGTCTTCTGTACTTTTCTTTGGTACTAGCAGTAACGGTGCATTATACGGACTGTCTGAAGGATCAATTATGTTATCAGCATGCATTTTGTTCACTTGCTGCTTAATAGAGTCATTGTGAGATTTTGGAATTCTGTTGTTTCAGTCTGTCTATTATGCTGTCTGTATCAGTCTGCCTATTATAAGTTAAAATTTCATACTTATTCAAAGATTCTGTTTTCAATTTTATATTGCTTAATATTACGCATTTGTCATTAGTATCCATTATACGGAAATGCGAAATACCTGATTCTGGTACAATTGAGTTACTTATATATCAGTCCCCCCTATATACCCCTTCTTCAATTTTGTCATTCAAAATCACAGTGTCCTCTGGAAAATTTAGTTTTACTGGTGTTATTACTTCCGAGGAGATGAATTTGTAGTAGTTCTAATTACTTTGGTATTATTGCTATTATTATTTTAACATCATCAACGTAACATGTTAATGTAAAGAACTCAATCTATTTTCGACATAAATCGAAGTAAGAAATCTCTTCCTACTATTCCATCAGTTTCAATAGGGAAATTATTTTCTACCAACTGAAATGGATGTATAATATTAGTTTTCAATTAATTCTAACTGTAAATTGAGTTCACCTAAAGAGTACATTTGCTCTCGAGTAAAGCCCGAAAATTGTATTCTTTTGTCTTATATGTTTCGTGATTTTACAGTGAAAATTCCGCACCTGTGTCGATTAAGAAAGTCATTGCCATTGATATGTGTTTTAGAGTAACATAATTTATGATACTGTCTAAAATTATATATGCATTTAGTTTGGGCGCTCCGGAGTGTGGTTGTCGTACCACTCCCCTTCCACGTTTCCCATTTCGTTATTTGATGATTCATACATTCGTACTCTGTTTCCGTTGTTTCTTTGTCCTATATTTATATTTGGAGTGTGTTTGTTGCCTCTGTGCGTTCTGATTTTGTGTGTTATTGTAATTTGAGTTTTGTTGTCTGTTTGTTTGGAATTGTGATCTGCTATTAAAATTATTGCCTTAGCGTCTTGTATTGAAATTGTTGTATGTGATATTGTAACGTCCAACATGAAGATTTCGGGTCGAAGAGAGCTGCAGACCTCTTGTAAAATTAAGCTGCTCTCTACGTATTTGGTTTGAATGCTGCATTTCTAACCGTCTGTATTGAAAAGCATTTTTGGAGTCTTGTGATTTTTCAAAGTCTTCAGCTATTTCAGCTGCTTTAGCAAACGTATCTGGTTGGGCTGTGAAAACTGTAGGTTTTATATCTTCACGCAGACCTCTTTTAAATACGTTTAATGCTGTAGCATCATTTAAATTTTTTATCAGAGTTTTTTCAGCTGAAGTTATTGAAACACCAAGCCCATTAATGCTTACAATTTTGTCTTTGTAATTTGAGGTTGGTAACTGTCTTTGAGTTATTGATGCAAGTGTTGCTTGCAATTGTGATAAAGTTTGTGTGTCGAGAGCATCGACGGTTTCTGGCTCCTCAAGTATTGCTGTTCTAACATTGTTAGATAATTTTACATGATATGTATATTCAATGGGGTCTTTCTGTCCCGTTGGTGAAAGTTGATTAGATACGAGTTGTAAAATATTTACAAAACTATTTAAGTCTTGAGATAGCCATTGAAACTTGGTATTGCCTTTGCGGCATTGTCAATTCTAAATGCTGACATTTTATTTGTAGTTTCTGTCTGTATATGGTCAATTAACAGTTTATGTAACGTATCGTAAGTTTTTAAAAATTCAGTACGACTAGTTATAATATCTATATTCTGTTCGCTATTTTCAAAATTATCTATAAATTCCCTTCTTATTGTTTTTATTTCATCTATTTTTTTCTCTATAGGCTCAATGCTATACTTTCGGTTTGACGACTTCCGCAAGTTTGTCAGTATCAGAAGTAAAGATGTATGTGCTTTTTAAATAATAATAGAAAATTATATGTATTTGTGTTGAAGTAGAAACTTTTCCTACTTGTTTATGAACATATCGTTTAAAGTATCTATTTACTTTATATGCTACAAATGTTATAGCGGCAACAACTAATAGAGCACATTCTGTTTCTCCTAATATATCGTTCATACCAATAACAGAATTGTTTTGATTGGCAACGATAATCTCTTGGGACTTTGTATTACCCATTTTAGAATTTTTTGACAATTGTATCAATTTAACTCATTTCAAAAAATTTTTTATTTATAAAGAAAAGATTTTAACATATTTTAATATAAATCTAATATCCAATAAACCTATCTATTAAGGACAGCGTATCCTTTTCGATAGTTGTCGGATTGTATTAATCTATAATTGTTGGGTTGCCGTTACTTCCTATCGCTTCTCAAATTCTCCTTACACATGCAACTTGTTGTTTGTTTGTTGCTCCTGTTGGTCTTCTTTTTCGGCTCAGATTGTGTGTTGATGCAGCTGCTGCAATTTGCTCCACGGCGTGCAGGCGGCCTTGGTATTAATCTTGGCCCGTATTTCGTCTACTTCTTACCATAGTTTGTTGACGCAATCCCAAGGTGGCGGATTATACCCGTCTCTTAGAACGCGAAGTAAATATCCGAGTCGTTTTTGCAGTTTGGTCCGTTTTCCAACACGTTTTTTTCGTGGTAGTGGTATCTGTACTTTTGGAATTTTCGTCAGTTTTTCGTCTCTGCTGGCGGCTTGCCTTTTACAGTATTGCTCTACAGTGAGTACCTTTACAATTTTAGTTGGTACGTACACCGATGCATTGGAAGCTTGTGGTCCAGGATTATACTCTTCCATAAAATTTATCAGCATCAATTAATTAGGACTGTAGCAGGATCTATAAGACTTCTTGTAAAAATTGAGCAGGATCAATTAATCAGGATTGCTTGGGCTATTTCACAGATTTGCAGGATTTAAATAAAATTGGCTATGTCACAGGAACGTTGGCAGGAGTAATCAACTGTGTCAAAAGGTTCACAGGAACGTTGCAGGATCGCCATGTAATGTTTAATCTTAAATATTAGAGATATTGCGGGCAATTGCAGGGCGGATGAGTTGGCTGAGTTAACTACCCTTCCAGATAAGGTTCCAATCCCAACACCCACAGCAGCAAACTGCTAATAAATAGATACACTGTCGAAGTAGCTAATGTTAGATGGGGACAGTTAGCATCCTGTCTAATAAGTATACAAAGTTGGCGGCAATGGAATCACGACCGCACAAAACTGCTGCTGAAATTAAATGGGCAGGATATCAATTATGTGATAGGGGTACTGACCGGTCACTGTTTGATTAGTAGACATGCAAGTAGAGTGGGGGTACCCCATTATGCCTTTTGTAGGAGCTGTCAAGATGTCGAGGAAGAGGAAACAGTGGAACACCTCCTGTGTGGGTGCATGGCTCTATACAGAAATAGGTTCTCCACTCTTGGATTCTCATTTCTTGACAGCATTGAGGAAGTTTCCCGGATGAAGCTAACGAAAGTGGCTACTTTTATCAAATCTACATGATGGTTTAAGGAGGATCCGGAGGTGAAGGGGGAAAAGCTCTAGTGGCCACAATGGGCCTTGAATAGGCCTAACTGAGTCTTAGGACAGCCATATAACCTAACCTAACCTAACCCTAAGTTAATAAGGACAAAACATCTAAATTCATTATCTCATGTACACATGGAAGCTCTACTCCAATTACACTAGTTTACACCAAAAATGTACATTTGATGAGAGGTGATTTTTCTTATGTATTTTCATCTGCTGAATTCGAAAATCAAGGTTAAATTTTCTTTCATGGAACAGTTTTTGAGATATTGTAATTTTTGTATTTTTTCGACTTTTTTCACGTGACAAATCATATCTCGAGCTAGAAATGTCCGCTGGTCGTTCTTGGTACCCAATGCAAGGTATTGAGATGACGAACAAACATGTATAATCGGATCTTTGATTGGCAAAGCGGTTCAAAATATATCGATGAAAATAGGGCACATTTTCAAAAAAAAAAATATTTTACAGTGATTCTGTGCCGGCGGAAAAGTACAAATCGTTGAAAAAACGTCTGGTTTCTCTTCTCTTCATGTACGTAAAGATGATACTTTAACGTAAGAACTAAGACCAACTAGAAGAAAATCGACCGAAAAATGACAAAGTTATAAGCAATTGAGTGAATAAATCCAAATCCCAAATCGGTGAATCTACGTCTATTTTGTTGGAGGACAAAATTGCCACACACGTAACAGAAATTATTTGGATTGTTTACGCAATTCTCGTTGAAATTCCATGAAAAAAAATTTAACCTTGATTTTCGAATTCAGCAGATGAATATACATAAGAAAAGTCACCTCTCATCAAATGTACATGAAAAAAATTTTATTTTGTAAACTAGTGTTATCTAACTCAAATATAGAAATATATATTGCAGACGTAACCAAAAAAAAATCATTTAAATATAAATTCACATATAAACAAAAAAAAATATATTTTTCAAAAAGATATTACAGAATAAAAGTTTTTTAATTAGCTACATTATAAATAAAAGCTTTCATCAATTTAAGAACGACACTGTATGGATTACGCTTCGCAAAAATTGTGTAATAATAAATTTCGTTTGAATGGGGTGGTAAAGCACGCTAATCTCAAAATGGTGAGCGGCCTGCAATAGATCATGCATTAATGTAATGTCAAGAAAGAGAATGAACAAGTATATATATACTGGACCACCATAGATATAGTTATATTTTAAACTTATATTTCTACAGGTTCAATATTGTGAAGACAGAAAATACTACAAGCATTTTCCGCACACACAACTCATATATAACATGCAACATCTCACAGGCTAACAAGGTAACCACCTCCCACGCTAAGAGCAACAACAAACACAGCATACGAGTATAACAAAACATTTATGCACAGACGATCGGACCAATAAGCGTAAAGGATTTAATGATCGCAGAAACGTAGTGTTATATTGAACACTACAGCGACCAAAGGCGGAACACGGAGAAAAACGAGAGAGAAACACACACAAAGCATTGAGCAGGCGGAGTACAAATAAATATTTATAACAACAACAAAACTACAGTGACCAAAGGCGGAACACGGAGAAATAGAAACACGCCAACCGATAGCAAGCGCAAAGCAGTAAGCAGGCGGAGTACAAATAAATACTTACAACAACAACAACAACACTACACCGACCGAAGGCGGAACACGGATAAACACAAGAGAGCAGCACACACAAAGCATTAACTAGGCGGAGTACAAATAAATATTTATAACAACAACAACACTACAGCGATTTTGGTTGCTGAACTTAATCCAAGAAATAAAGATTCAGCTTATTTGATTATGTTGGTGGCAAATTAAACCTTGAAGACTGGAAAAATTAAGGCAATAAAACATCTCTTAGCACAGTCCAAGTTTTTTTGAAAATCTGGGACCAAAGTGGGTAAAAGCCAAGAGAACTCAAAGCTCCTTTCTGAAGCACTCTTTAACATAGCTAGAAAGTAACTTAACTTTCAATGCAGTGGAGCCACCCGCTACGTCACCCGACACGCCTCGGATTGACTTTGAACACTTAAGTGAATTAATGAAGAGGAAGCGAGGGGCACGCTTAGTAAAAACCGAATAAAGAAGTCTGAGGTCGGGTTAGACCTACTTCGAAATACCCTTCACTTTCCTTTTGCGTGCGAGTTCAACAATGGGGATGTTCTCTTCATAAATCATCATTAGGAGCATATCTACGGTAATTTCCGGTAGGGTAACTTGAATTTTTTATATTAGTGGGAGGCGTGGTCTTTATCTGATAAACCCATAAAAGGGTCATATACGTTCTAATATAAAATTCGTCAAAAAATATTGTAAGTAGAAAGTTATAATATGTCAATAGTGGGCGTGGCTCTTAAAACAACACACCTACTTTTGTGTGGTATTTAATGTTAGTACTCGCAACCTTCCTGTGAAATTTCGTTGATAAATCTTTAATAGGATCCTAGTAATGATTTTTGGTTGTGTGGCAGTAGTATTTCGACGCACACTATTATGGACCCATGTATATTTCTGCCAATTTTTACTCCGATGGCATCAATACGAACATTCTGATGGCATCAAGTTCCGAAAGTTCCTTATATCAAAAGTGACCGTGTCTTTTCCCTGATCAACTCCATTGGCTGTTAATAGCTTCATAATGTCCACATGTTCTTTCTCGTAAAATTTCGTGCATCTTTACCAGATCTTAAGTTATGAATAGTGGTTCATAGTAGGCGTGATATAGTGATTCTGATCATATCCGTATATATATATACTCGTATATATGTCAACACCTACCACGCATCCTTCTTCAAATTGCAACCCCTCTCAAAATCACAAAATTAGTATACCCATATTACCTCTTTAACACTCATGCTAAGCTATACTATGCTGCTCGTGTTAGCTTAAATTTAGCAGGAAAGCGCGATGTAGCAGAGATAGTAAATAATGTCACAGATGGTTCATCATAAAAAGCATATAAAATAAAAAAAATGATAGATTCTCCCAAGCCTTAATCAAAAATGTATTATTGACAAGATACTTCGTCTTTATTTCTCGATGGTCATTTGACGAAGCATTCGTACAGCCTAATGCGGATGGGAGCAAAGCTAAGAAATGGCAACATTTACCCGCCATACACCGACCTATTCTCACAGTTACGGGTAAAGTAAATTTTGTTACTTTTTTATAACACCCGAAATTGAATTTGGTATTCTAGAGCAATGGTTATATTGTTTGGAAAAACAGTGGCATCTCAGCATAATTCGACTATGCAATAATATATGTGTGAGAGAAATCTAAAATAAAACGGCAAGGATGTCTATTGTCTGATTTAATTTTTATTAAGAAATTGTTCATGAAAATTAGATTATTGTCATATGGTGCCAATTCGTTTATAAGCTCTAAACAAATTGTTGTGCTGATTTGAAAATGCTGAATAAAAATGTTTTCTTCCAAATTAAAGGGGTCTTTTGTTTCCGCAAACTTCTTAACGTGTACAATCTTTAACTTTTTTTCTTTATCCTCAATAATTTGTAGATGTAAAATATGCTTGTACATTTTGGTTTTTGATTTTCACTTAAATGAACGGCACAAAACTGAAGATCTAATAGTTTAATACCTGATATTTAGCAGGCAACAAAATTTACCAAGTAACAGTGAACTCAGAATATGATATAGTAACAAAATTTAATACAAGGGTAAATATTTTTACCTCGCTAGAATAATTATAACATGTCATTATTTTAGCTAAAACGCACACTAAGTTTTAATAACGGGCATTTTAGCAGAAATAAATCTTGTTGATCATACAGTCAACACATAGCTCAACCAGAAGGTTAACAATTCCAAATTAAAATTGAGCAACTGAGACGTGATGGAAGCTCAGGCCACACCAGCTATAATAAAATATTCGAAAATTCTGATCAAAATGCCGATGATGTACGTGGTTTGCATGGTTCCATTGCAGCTTAAACCAATCAATGGCAGCCACATTCTGTGGGACTAAGGATATTGTTTTGACAGCCACCTTTGACTGTAGAGATGTATTCATTATTGACGTCTCATACAGTTAGTGGAACCAATATGAGATTAGAAATGATAAGTTGATTGTTCAAGCACTTGAACCTTGAAAGAATGTATTAAATATGCGTGCGCTAATGACATTTAATATATATTAATGTTTATTGCCATATGAACATGAATAGTGAAATGTACAGTGAGAATGTATATATGTATTTATGTGTTGTATTGATGATCGCTACGTAGCGCGATGTGTATTGCTTGACGTCCACTGATCGACTGACTGTGCAAACGATAGAGCGATGTACGGTAGCATACACAACACCTCTTAACACCCAGAATAGAAATGCGTAGGCTTTCTATTGCGGCTGGTCCTACGAGGTGTAGGTGGAGCCGGTGATGAATGAGCCACTGGATGTGGACTTACTGGCGGAGATTCAGCTTCATTAGTAGGCTCCAAAATACTATGATCACACGATGTTAATAAGTCCTCTGTAGCTGGACCTCCGCAGTTGGCATCGTTCGATGATGCTATACGATTCCTAAGCTGATCTTGGTGACGCTTGACGACCCGGGAGTCGCTCAGACGGACAGTGTATGATATAGGCCCAGTTTGATCAAACACTTGTCCCTCGATCCATTTTGGCCCAGCGGCGTAGTTACGGGCCCACACTGGATTACCTGAAATGAAAGATTTGTTGCTGGCAGGCTCAGTCAGCTTGCCGAAAGTGATTTCCTGTGGTTGTATTTTGTCGAAATACGATTTAAGCTGTCGGTTCATGAGCAGCTCTGCTGGAGTACGGTTTGTAGTTGCATGCGGCGTGATGTGTTGGTTGAACACGAATCTAGCCAAACTGAGATCTATGTTCGTGTTTCGTTCCAGCTTCTTTAAGTAGTTCTTCGTGAATTGAACCATTCGTTTTGCTTGCCCATTTGTTGCCGGATGAAACGGAGCAGAGCGTATGTGGCGAATTAAATTGTTGTCCATGAATTCCTTGAATTCTGCAGATGTGAATGCTATGCCATTGTCCGACACTATCTCATCAGGAAGACCATGAGTGGCAGCCAGTTGTCGAAGGAACTTGACTGCAGCTCCCGTAGATGTAGACGGAACAACTACGACCTCCAACCATTTGGAGAAAGAATCGACTACCAAGAAGAAAGTCTTGCCTTGAAAAGGGCCGGCAAAGTCGATGTGTAAACGAGACCACGGAATCCTAGCCGACTCCCAATGGTGTGATTCAGTTTTCGATTCCTCGTTCCTATTCTGTTGACACGGAATGCACTTCTTCACAGTATGCTCAATTTCAGCATCAATGTTGGGCCACCATACATAACTGCGAGCCATTGATTTCATCTTGACGATTCCTGGATGAGGCGCGTGAAGTGCTCGTAGAATAGATGCTCGAGCCGGTGGTGGAATAACTGCACGGTTACCCCACACGAGAACTCCTCTATTTGCAGAGAGTTCATCTCGGCGGCAATAGAACGGATATAGGCTGCTTGAATTTTGGTGCTAGGCCATCCCCTTAACACCCAGTTGAAAACTTTGGAGAGATCCTGATCCTTCGAAGTTTGGGACGCAATTTGTTGTGCCTTTATGACTGAATCGGCTGATAATTCAATCATGAGAACATCTTGGGATGATGCTGACTCAGTTGTTGCCGCGATAGGACAGCGGCTCAAAAAGTCTGCATTGCCAATTTTTGCTCCAGCGCGATGCATGAGGTTAAAATCGTATGCGTTGAGAAAAATTGATCGGCGTAGCATTGTGTTCGAAATTACATTAGGAACTGCTTTTCTTGTAGTGAAGATTCCTAATAAAGGGCGGTGATCAGTGACGAGTGTAAACGATCGACCATAAAGGTAGTTGTGGAATTTTTTAACTCCTGAGACGAGCGCTACTGCTTCTCTATCTATTTGTGCATAGTTGCGTTCTGCTTTGGACAGTGTTCGTGAGTAGAATGCGATTGGCTTCTCCGATCCATCTGATAATTTATGGCTGAGGACTGCTCCGAGTCCATATGGCGATGCGTCACATGTTAGTACTAGCGGCAACTGCGCAGCGTAGTGGACTAATACGTCGTCTGATGTGATAAGTTTCTTTAGTTTGCAGAAAGCAATGTCGTGCTCTTTCTGCCAAGTCCAGTGAGCGTTTTTATCCAAAAGGCGGTGCAAAGGTTCTGCAACTGTTGCCTTATGCGGCAAAAACGCATGGTAGAAGTTGAGTAGACCCAGAAAAGCTTGAAGCTGCTTTTTGTCCTTGGGTGCTGGTGCATCATTGATTGCATTGACCTTTTCCGCAGATGGCCGTATACCAAAAGCGTCGACTTTGAAGCCCAGAAATTCTACGGATGGTACACCAAATTGACATTTGTCTTTGCGTAAGCGTAGACCAGCTTTATCGAACCGTGACAATACTTCGTTTAGCCTGGAAGCCAGCTCTTCCTCTGTTTTGCCAATGATCACTATATCGTCAAAGTACGGCAAAACTCCAGGAATGTTCTGTAGAGTACCCTCGATACAGCTTTGAAATATGCCAGGAGCTGATGCTATACCAAATTGGAGTCTGGTCACCTTGAACGCACCCTTGTGCGTGGAAATAGTTTGTAGTGACGCTGAACGTTCGTCGACTACTAGCTGCTGGTACGCTTGTGCCAAGTCGATTTTTGCAAATATTGATCCTCCTTCAATTGATGCTAACAGTGTACTGACTGCCGGTATTTGGTGGCAGTGTGGTTTAACTGCCTGATTTAACGTTGATTTATAATCGCCACAAATTCTGATTGATCCGTCCTTCTTCACAACTGGTACTATTGGAGTTGACCAATCGGAGTACTCCACTGGCTCCAAAATACCTTGACTGCATAAACGGTTGATTTCGTCCTCGACGAGCTCTTTAATGGCAAATGGAATGAGGCGTGGTGGAAGGTTGACTGGCGGCACGGCCTCATTGATATGCAGCGATACTGGAGGCCCCGTATAGCGACCATGTTCTGACGAAAATAAGTGTGAGAATTTTCTTCAACTGTACTTTCACTATTCTTGACGGCGGCGGCGCTATTACTTGCTTGTTCGCCTAGATCGTCTGCCATGTGCGGTGTCTAACCTCAAAACCTGGCTGCTGTCAGTATGTATTTCCTAATCGTATGATTCTCGCCTCGTTACTGTCTCAACCAGACATAACGGCACTTCACTGTATGTATGTCGCTCGCTTCGCTGCGACGCCGACGTTTCTCTATTCTGTTTTGTCTTCTTTCTCGACAACTTTCGAATTCTTGTAATCGCGTATGTAATATAAGCAAATATATATATACACGATTCAACGCACGCAATTTAATGAGTAATCGCTAATCCCATCCTCGTCGCCAGTATTAAATATGCGTGCGCTAATGACATTTAATATATATTAATGTTTATTGCCATATGAACATGAATAGTTAAATGTACAGTGAGAATGTATATATGTATTTATGTGTTGTATTGATGATTGCTACGTAGCGCGATGTGTATTGCTTGACGTCCACTGATCGACTGACTGTGCAAACGATAGAGCGATGTACGGTAGCATACACAACAGAATGGAAAAGTGATTGGTTTATTAAAATTCATCGTCTTAAATAATAACTTATTGCTAAAACGTCATCAATAATAATTAATTTGTACTAAAGGTAAATATCAGCAGAATATAACAGCAGAACATAGCAGTAGATTATAAAAGCAGAACATAGATTAGGAGAACAAAGATTATAAAAGCAGTATGTGCAAGTTCATTGAGACATACGTTTCAATGCCACCCAAAAGCTTATATTGCATTTTTGGGAGTGCACCTAATGCTTGTGCAGGTGTCATTTGAGCCTCAATTCTACAGACTGCATATTCCATGTTGTTGTGAGTACAAACGTACGCATACATACAAATATACTTTTGCATATTAATTAATATGATAATGTTTAAACATTATGTTACATTTGCAGGTTGTGTGATTGCATATTTATATGTATTCGTACAGATATTATAAAAAATAAAATAGCAAGTGCTGAAGAGCATATTGTCAGTTTGGTTCCCACTTTAATAAATGTTGGCGGTGAAAATATTACTTACAGCATTCGCTTCAATTAACAATGATAAGTGTGATAAGTGACACTGCAGGAGTTCGGAAGCACTAACAGAACTGTTGAAATCCGTAGACATTCCAAAGCAGGGCTTTGGGTCCTCGTAAGATGGAAATACTGCAAGTACATTTTTTAATGATTTTTCCTTGGCAGCTACTGGAGTAAGCGAGGAGCTGCAATTATAAAATCGTTCTCACTTCCCAATGGAATGATGTCGGTGGAGGTTTTGGTTATTCGGAATAAAGATTTGAGGAGGTTACGAAAGATGCCCACTCGAAAAACAAGCCGTGAAAAGACAATGGAAAGCCTTATACATGCGCTTCTCTTTCCTTCCTATAGTTTCATATCATTCCTATTGACTCACAACAGAAGAGTTTATAAAAATGCCTACGTACGTAAAACAATTGATTTTGAATCACTAAACTCCCACACCTTCTCCTCGACAAGATCAAGGCACATAATTCTTTATCGTGACATTCTCATCGAACATTGCAGAAATTTGCTGCGACCCAGAGTATAACCTCACTTCTCATATGTGGTATAGATGTTTAAAAATCTGCTTGAACTAGTTCCAGGTAAGCTGAATACTTCAGTCATAGACATTTAAACAAGACTATTAAACTATTCACAGTCGTGAACATGCGAACATCAAATATATAAATAATTTGTTTGTGTAAAATCCTAGGGAATTGTAATTCTTTAAGGTAGTGGAAAAGTTAAGTTTCGATATCAAACATCAGTGTTCAAAGTATGATACAATTGCTTGAAGCCCACGAAAGACTCAACGTCAGACTACATCACATCGCCGGCATTGCCAATACTACAAACATGAAGATATGACTTTATATCAGTTTAAATGTATAGTATTCATCATGCTCCATAATGCTCACTAAACTGGACCCTTATGCGCTACTCGATAGTTGATCACCAGGCTGCCAACGCCTCTTAAAATTAGACACAATATTTTTTTTCTTAAACAATCTGTATTCGTACAAAAACTTAGCCTGTGCAGAAAAACGATTGGGCGAATGGTGGAGCAAAACGAACCATAAACCACTCAGCAAATGCGCCCGGTAGCCTATGTAGGTAAGCATCTCCTTGAAGAAGTGTAAAGGCAGCACACAAAGTTGTGCCGACTTTTCAACCGCTTTAAATGCCGGTCTTAGTCTCATCATCTACCAATGTGATGATAACTCCAAGAAATTCCTCATAATTACATGCACATGGGCATAGCTCGCTGTAGCTGTATGGTAGTTGGGGTCAATAATTTTCCAACAAATAATGGACAAAATATTAGTTAGGCTCGAATACGACGCAGCATACATTGATAACACTTTCATATTAGGACGATCAGAACTTGTGATGATTAAAAATTATGGATTTATAGTTAAAATCACAGAGACCAATTTTCAGTGACTGAGGCATTTGAATGGGCTACGAAATCAAAAAAATGGAATTCAATCAAATTCGGAGCAAGTCTCAGTAATCAAAGAGAAGAACCAAAGAATGTCGCTGAACTACGTTCGTTTCTCGGCGCAATAAATTTGTATGGAAAATTTATAAATAAAATACCTCAAGAAAGAAGACAACTTTATGATCTTCTCCAAAAAAATGAAAAATGGCAAAGGACTGCAACTCATTACGAATGTTTTCATATTTTAAAAGCAATTCTATCATTAAATCTACTTTTATTACACAATGATCATAATATCGCAAAATGTAACAGAGAGACATAATTGGGCATCTATATATATCTATATATTTTATCAGAATATTCCAACTGTCCAGTCCGTATGCTGCACTTCAATCTTGCTTATTCCCACTGAAAAACTGAGTTCCAAATTATTCGAAATAATTTTTTGTAGAAAATTTCAATTGCACACCGATCAAAACCCTTTGTTGGAAGTTACGTCTTCTGTCCAACCATTAATTCAGATCTTGAAGCATTGCTACAATTGCTGGAGCCAAGGCCCCACAACCAGATGACAAAATCTACATATGCATACTTTATATGTAATATTAAATATGGAATACTTTCTTGACCTTGTAGAATTTTATCGGTCACTAACACTTTTTTCCATTGGGAATAGAAATAAGGACCCACCGTAAGGGTGCGAATCCAAACCATATATCAGCGGGTTATACGATATATATTTTCAAATAGTAGATAGAAAATGAACGACGAATAAAAATTGTGCTAATATGCCAATAATGTTATCGTTCGACGACTAACAAAAATAGTAGCAAATCGCGGCAGCACATTTATTTGGTAGAAATATTCGCATCAATTTAGATCTGTTATAGCCGAAGCCACCATCCGATATGGGAACCAGCAGCAACAGAGTATGAAGATACACTTTAATCAAAAGCACGATGCTAAAGACATTACATTCAACAACAACAAATTTTATGCCTGACCACAATTTACAGTGGTGCCTGAACAAATAATGGAATGTATCGACAAATAACTTGCAATGTCGTGTTGATTATCAGACACCTCGTTTTTTGCAATAATTCCGAGCCACCAACGTCAAGGAAAACTATACTTAAGCTCTCATTGATACATTTGGATTATATGACTCGGTTAAGCCTCTATAAACAGAAGCTGAGAATATACCTTCACCAACAGAACAAGTATATCATTCCACCCACAAATAAAACTAACAATGTTTCACCACCTCTTTGATCACGACCTCGACGATTGCGAAACCATTATCAAGATATACTTCGGGGTAAGATCTTTAAATACTGTAAATATGGAAAAAATTGGCATCACGCAAACTAAAGTGATACTTTACAACACTAAGGCTGGAAGCGCACTGCAATAGTCCAACAAGACAAAACAAGAAAGTTTTCACTTTGTCTAAAACTGAAGTGCACGGTGTAAGGAAAGCCAAAGCAGAGAGAGTATTTCCTAGTCAGTGCGCGAAGACACCAAGTCATTCGTAAAACAAAATTTAGTTTATTGTGAAATGGCGAGCTTGTATGATGACGAGGCTGTTGATGCGCGAGCAGCAAATGCCGACTCGGTTTTTTTAAATTATAAATTGTTTCATCCCATCGTACTTTAAGGTGTTGTGGATGCCGAAGGAATTTTCGTAGCGATCGATGTAGGTGACTAATAAAAAAACGGTGACAGCGGAGTCTTTAATGCGAGCAACTTTGGAAAAAAATGTTCCGTAATACTTTGATAATTCCAGAGAATGGCGAATTTGCACTAATACCGCATATGCATTTCCATACATATTCGTAGCTGACGAAGCATATCTCTTGCGTAAAAATGATATGATACTATTCCCTAGAAAATCCCCACATCGCGTTGTGGAATATTCAACTATCATCAATCACGCGACTTATATTTTGTATGTTATTTAGAACACACAAAATTGAAAAATAAGAAAGACTTGATTCTACTTTTTTAAATGGGCTTTATTTTAAATTGTCTACCTTATAAGTCGTTGTGAATCTTAAGACTGATTAACATTCATTCTCTAAGGCGTCGTATTATTTCATTGTGTCTTTTCTTTAGATCGTCTAATGTAGTTTTTATATTTACCCTGCCGTCTTCTATAGTTGACTTTAATATTTGGATTGACTCGGTAAAATGTGTATTTATATAAATTTGTTCATTGACTGTATCTATAATATTATGACTGTTTTATCTATAATATTATCTATGGTCTAGTGGTAAGCATGCTAGCCTCACACCCCGAGGGTCGCAGGTTCAAATCCTGCCACGGGCTTGGTCTCCAAAAATGCTTCTTTCTATAAAAACCCCTTTTCTCTTCGAGTCGAAAGCCTTTGTAGCTAGTACTCATTCCCCTATCACCTTGCACCCAAAATTAATTATGGTGTAAGATATAATAATAATTATCTATAATGTCGAGATGTTGAATGATTTCTTCTCGATCGTCATCGTCCATTACCCCGGCTAACGATTTGTAGGCATGGCCCACGAAATTAAAAAGTCCCTTTTTTTCTCTAGGTTCTACCGAAGTAATTGACTTTAGTTCGGATTTTATTTTTTTTACTTCCGTTTCAATCATTTCCTGATTATGCAAATCTAAATTATTTATATTGACCTCGATTTCATTCACAATATGATTTGTGTCAATTATATGCAGAATTGTGGCAGCTTGATTTACTACTTCGAGTTTTTGTAATTTGATTTGTGAGTAACCCGATTCTTCAGTAATCGGGTTAATTTGCAGTAATCCCTGTGTGACTATCATCACCCTCTTTGTTGGTTAGAAACGTTTGTTTCATAGGTTTGTCTACTGTTTTGTTAAGAATTTCGGATTAGACTTGATTGCCTTCATTTTTGGAAAAGTTTAAATTTGATCTCTATCGCGAAACCTTTTTTTTTGCCAAAATCCACACTTTGATTGGAATTGTTAAAGCTTGTTTCTGGGGAATTCGTTATAACTTGTTCGTCCTTTAAAATGAGAATTACTTTTATTAAGAAAATATATATGGCTATAATTGTTATCACTCTGTTGTCGTCTAATAATTTAAAGTTTATAAATTTTATTATCATTTCATTCAAGCATTCGTTTTCATTTATATGTGCTCTAATCGGTCTATCTATTTTGTCTAATATTATTTCTACCAGGTCTCATTTCAAGTAGGTCGCAATTATCGGGATGCGTGGTATCAAAACGTCTTCTCCATTGTACTTTTATTTTAGAATTGCTGCTTTGATTATTTCTTCATCAGTTTCTTCACCGTAAGCCGGGCGCCTTTACAAAGACGTGGTTGAGATTTCGCAACATTATGATTACCGATCCGATTTTCAATTAGAGATTGTGAGGCGGAACTAGTAAAAAAAATTAGTTCGTCAAAAAATAAAAAAATTAATTCCTAGTACTCGATCGCATCGTCACCTAACGGGCCCAATTGTGAATCTAAACCATCCACGGGCCCACTACAAACACAAAGAATTTTATCAAAATCGGTGCAGTCGTTTGGTGGAGTTCAGTTATTCAGTGAGTCAACCTCACAGTATCAACAAAACCACAATAGCACTAAGGTTTCACTCTTAACAATAAGAAAACAACTGTCTGTATTTTAGGCGCACTTATAATAAAAGAAATATTAATTAATAAAATTGTTACTCTTAAGCAAAAGTTGAATGCATACTCTTAGATGCGCACATTAAACAATTGAACTGTTATAAAGTTTCACCACTATAAGCAGGTGAATTATGAATAAACGATGAACATTGAATAGTAAAAGAAATGTTGTTTTAATTTAGCGCCAGTGGTTTGCAGTAAATAGTGGAATTAGTAATGTGGATCGCCCAACATTTGTGGATAACACAACAGCGCGAGCTAAAAGCTCAGTTAACCAAACATAGCGTAGCATATCATAGCACAGTTGGCTGTCAGACGAAAATCTATTAAGTACGCAGCGTGTGGATCTGATTACTGTTAATTTGACATTGCATAGCATAGCATAGCATAGCACAGAAGTCTGTAGGCCCAGTTATAACTAATTAGCATAGCACAGCATAGTATACCATAGAATAGCACATGCAGTATTGATTATAGAAACATAGCTGTGAGCACGCACACACAGAGAAAATCTGCTGTTTGAGAAAGAATTAAAATTGAAAAGCAACATTTCACATTATTCAATCATATTGTTAACTAATAAATAAACCAATTCAACAATTAATAATCATTTGATTAACAATACTTACACTTCGTCGCAGGCAAACAATCCAAAACTAACCGTTCTCGTAAAATGTCACATAGAATAACCGAAATAAAAATTCAACAGACTGCTATGCTTTGCTACGTAGCGCACATGTTTTTATAACGAGTAAAACACGACTAAACACTTATGCGAAAGTTGTTTACGATATGCTATGTGACATTTAATGTTATGCTCATTTCGTGCTCAATTTCTTAAAAACCCAGAGAGAACTGTTTTCAGTGTAAATTTTTGTATTGCGTTGCTCTCTTTTGGTGAAGACCACAAAATTAAAGAAAAATAATTATATTTATATATATTTATATGAAAATATATTTAGGTAACATTCGGTATTAAATTTTTCACAATTTCAACTAAGTAAATTCCATGAGCGAATAAAGAAACTAGCTGATTTGTTGTGCGTTGTCATGTTTAGGTAATCAACACATCAATCAACTATGCTATGCTATGTTTTGTTATGATTGGGTAACTGAGCCTTAATTTGATTACATGCTCTTATGTTTTTGCCCTTTGACTATGCCTCACTATTCTGTGTCTGATTAGCTGTTGCTTACTTTTCTTGCCTAAACCAGTGAGAGCAACAAAGCTCAATGCAAGTAATTTGCATTGCTATCGCCGCGCTATGTCACTAATTCTCCCTCGTGTTCAACAATGCTCTGACATGATTTGGTTTGCTCTATTTAGTGCTCGTGCTACCACGACGGTAAATTTACCCTCTATGTTGCCTTTTTCCATTTTTCGGATTCGATGTGTTTCCAGCCTAAATCAAAGATGCAAATGTGGACGGCATTCGAGTGTTGACCACAAATCAATGTGCATTCATTGTAATTCTTCACTCTTGGTTACGATATTTCACTTCACTTTCAGTTAAAAAAAAAAAAACTTATTACAAATTTGACACTCCATTAGTCATTTTAAATTGATTGCGCTCTGAAATATACTGTAGGTTTCAAATTCTTACATTAGGGTTAAATTGATTGAGCTCTGAAATATACTATAGGTTGCAAAATTTGACGTTAGGGATAGAATATATTACCATAATATATTTAAAATATGGTATTTAAGTACTTCCAGGGATGTGGGGTCATCACATAATGTCACCTAATCTGATCCCACTGCTGAAGTTGTCATAACTTTAACTACTTAAATTATAATAACATCTTAAATATATCTTCGCATACCTAATGTCTCAATTAAAGATGCAAGCTGGCTATATTTTCTTGCTGCGCGATGATATTTTTTTTTTTATACTTTACTTTTATTTGCATTCTACCTCTTGCGGCAATAATCAAATTAAATAACAATATTAAATAAGTACATAAATAAATACACAAAGTTATTTTTTTAAATAGTTATTTAAAACAACATGAGGCAGAGGAGCCAGTGCTAAGCACCCATAAGGTTAGTTCAGAACTATTGCATTAGAAAATTATTATCATAAATTGAGTGGTGTTGCTCCCTTCAGTCGCCGTGTTGTGCTTGTCCACTCCTGAAGATTTCAAGCTAGTATATTAAAATGCTTACTTAGTCGTTCCAGGTATTTAATGCTGTATCTTGATATTTCCTCATCGACAGTAGGGATGTTAAGGTCGTGACGTATTATTTCATTCCTGACGAACAATGGAGATTTGACTATCATGCGTAATACTTTTTCTTGGAATCTCTCAATGATTTTGATATTGGTTTTTGCAGCTGAACCCCACAGCTGTATACCATATGCCATATGGGATTTAGGATTGTTTTATAAAGGAGCAGTTTATTCTCAAGCGATAACTGGAATTCTTTCCAGTTATCGCTAACTGGAGGTCTTTCGGATGACTGCTACTTTGCCACACCCTTCTTAGTTTGTGTTTTTTATCAACCATCTCCCTAATAGCGGGATGGCAAGGATGCTTGTTCAGTTGATCTTCAGGCTTCGGAGTAGAGTTCCACGCAGCGTGTTGGACAGTTTTGTTCAAATTTGTTAATCACCACCAGCTAAAAATCATACACCTAGTGTTTGAAAAAAATGGCAATATTGCTCTTTTTTAATGGAATACCTCGGAGGGCAATACACTGATGTTATGGTTAGCGGTCCATATTGGTCCTGTATTGCTATGCTGGTTGATTGAATGTCGGATTTTTCATAATTGTCTTATACTCTGTGTTTTATTTTGTTTTTAATAATAATAGCAGTACCACCGCGTGTGGTGCCGGCTGGATGATTTGTGTGATATATGCTGTACTGATTTATTTTTAAGAAGCTTTTGCTTGTCTCAGATATTGGAATTGTCATTGTTCTTCTGTTCCATAAATGTTTTGACTTCATTACTATGACGAGAAAGCCCGTTCGCATTCCATACCGCAATTTAAAGATTTTGTTCCATTAAGTCAGTTTAGAGATCACTGTTGCTCATAAATTGAGCATTGTTCCCATTTGTTCCATAAGCAAAAACGCATTACTCAAAATTTAACACACACTGATGAAGCTGCAGTGAAAACATAATAGCCGGCAATACAGACAGGACTTGACCGCTACATTCCCATCCAATCAAAGAGAAAACTAAGTCCACAAAATAAAAATACTAGCCAATCCGTAAAAATTGTAGAAGCAGAACAAGAAAATGCTCTGGGTGAAAATAGATTTAATTTTTTTGCGACAAATAGCGTTTCTGACACTACCACAGCCAAGCCATTTAAATCACCATGTACATATTTGCGAGAACAGTGCACAAATAAGATAATCGCTGAAATAGCGCGTGTAGCTATTTCTATATCGTCTCAATACTTAAAGGGGCCATAAAAGAGACGAAGATCCAAGCAGTCACGAAAATATCTTCCGTAAAATTATAGCTCATTTTGAAGGTAGCAATAAAAATCTCAATACTTACCAACAGAAAAGTAGTAGTGGTTTATGCGTGGTGATCAAAAGTATATACAGCAATGTTGACTGACCAACCAAATCTGTTTTCAATATAAGAAACAGAAACAATATCTCCCCCCCCCCCCCCCCCCCCAACCGTTGGTTCAAAATTTAACTTGAGCCGGAAACGAAAAAGCTACCAAAAAATTAAGTGCTTCCAATATACAATCTTAGGTATCTTATACACCGAAGAATTGTAGCTGAGCAACCCCGTAAGAGGCAAGGTCCATTGTAGTACCAGGAATACCGCCACACCAGGTCGTATTACACTTTAAAACCAGTTTGTGTAGTTTGTGGGTATCTACACTCAACAGCTAAATGCTCTCGTGACAAAAGTGACACTGCAGCAAAAAAGTGTAGTACGAGGGCGGATTGATATTAAAGCTACCTAAGTAGTAAACAAATTTTTTTTTCAAAAACCATTTATTTCTCAACATTCTCCTTCCAACATTCTCCTTTTACTTCGACACACTTAGTAAGACGATATTCCAACTTTTTTTATACCATCTGAATAATACGATTTCGGGAACACCTCAAAATACGCGTTAGTTTCGGTAATCACTTCTTCGTTTGAGATGAATCTTTTTCCTGCGAGCCATTTTTTCAAGTTTGGAAACAGGAAAAAGTTACTAGGAGCTAAATCTGGACTATAAGGTGGATGATTAACCAATTCGAAGTGTATTTCACGTAATTTTTGCATCGTATCTAATTATTGAAGTAAAACACGAGTGGGTTCAATATTACAATATAAGTAGTTCTTGTATTTGCAAAGGTTAGAAACGAAGTAATAAAAATATACATGGGTAATAGAGTTGTATATATCTAAGTTGTTACATACGTTAGTAGCTGAATAAAACAACCAATCAGAATAGGACATGTATGCATGAGCTAACGAAGAATATGAAGATAGGAATATGAAGATTATATAGAGTTGTAATTAAACAGTGTTGCTTTTAACACTCTCACTCATTGTTTAAATTCCAACATTCCCAAAAGCTGTAGATTATTCTTAAATCTTTGAGTCGTCAAAGGCTTTGTAAGTATATCAGCACGTTGTAATTCAGTATTTACATATTTGAGCTCAATAGTTTTATTCTTCGGAAGATCTCTGATGAATTGTAGTCTTATGTCGATTTGTTTTGTATTATGATGCAATTCCGGATTTCCAATGAGTCGTATTGCACCCTGGTTATCAACATTAAGAATTGTAGGTGAGCTTTGAGAATTTCCAACATCAGATAATAATTGCTGAAGCCAAATTGCTTCCTTAGCACCTTCACATGCCGCCATACACTCTGCTTCCGTTGTGGATAACGCGACTGTTTTCTGACGATGACTTCTCCAAGTGATTGCGCTGTCGTTTATGAGAAACACGTAGCCTGTTGTGGATCTTCTTGTGTCGATGTCACGAGCAAAATCTGCGTCAGTAAAACCTTCAAATTTGAATGATTTGTTTGATTTATATTCGATGCAGTTGTCTATAGTTGCTTTCAGGTACCGAAATATACGCTTAAGGGCCTCGACATGACTTCTTTTCGGACTTTCGGTGAATTTACTTATTTCTCCTACTGCATACGAAATATCGGGTCTAGATACTATAGCAGCAAATATCAAAGAACCAACAGCTTGTCTAAATGGGTATTGGACATTATCTTCGTCACTCGATTTAGTTAAATATACGTTGCAATCAGATGGCGTTGAAATTGTATTAGCATCATCCATATTAAATTTCCGAAGAATTTTCTGAATATAGGAATGTTGATTTATTGTGATGGACTTGTTCAATCTATCCCGATGAATTTCTAGGCCAACATAATAATTATGCTCGCCATACGTAATACGAAAATTTTCTGACAACGTATCAATGAATAATTTTAATCCACGTTTGCTAGTGGACATTATCAACCCGTCGTCAACATATAGCAGCGAAATCATTGTACTGTTTTCAATAGTTCCATAGAAAAGACAGTGATCGGCAATAGATTGCTTCATTTTAAATATTTTTAGAAATTCAATGAATTTCAAATTCCAATTTCGAGACGCCTTTTTTGAGACGAAAAACTGAATTTTTATCTTGGCTTACGTTGATGCCCTTTGGAATTTCCATATATATCTCTTCGCTGAGTTCGCCATATAAAAAGGCTGTTTTTACGTCAAATTGCATCATTTCCATGTCTTCAATAGCGGCCAACGCTAAAGCAGCTCTCACTGAATCATATCTTACGAACGGAGAATATGTTTCTTTAAAGTCTATTCCAGACTCTTGCGAATAGCCTTTGGCAACTAGTCGCGCTTTAAATATGGGTTCTTGATTTGGGAGTGATTTAATTTTAAACACCCACTTACATCCAACAATATTCTTGTTTTGTGGCTTATGTACCAGTTCCCATGTTTGGTTTAGTTCGAGCGAATCTAGTTCATCATTTATCGCTGAAATCCAATTTTCTGCATATTCCGAACTAACAGCGTCATTGTATGTATCCGGTTCTGAAATGGTTGCCAAGCAACTCATGTAATCGATACCAAAGCGTTTAGGGGGTACAATTTCTTTTCGCAAACCATACCGTTTATGTTCCCTCACATCTGCTGCTAAATCTGGATTTGTAGAGCTGTCAGGTTATCAATCGTTGATGATTCCTTTGTTATCGAAGTCTTCGGAGTACTGGCTGCTTGTTGTTGAAATAGGAAACTATCAGATACACTGTCTTGTTCGCCATTTACATCATTTGTTGCTTCTTCTTCGATTTCAATAGTTTTCTCAACTTTAAAAGGCTTTTCATTGAAAACGACGTCACAGCTAACAACAACCTTCTTCGACTCTTTGTCATACATGCGAAAGTTTTTTGTGGTAAGTTCATACCCAACAAAAAACATTTTCTTCGCCTTAGCCACTTCTTCCTCCCAAGTTGTTTTGGTTGGTACACCATACATTTAGTACCGAAAATCTTCAGGTGACTTAAATCTGGTTTCTTGCCAAACCACCATTCGTAAGGTGTTTTTAAACGATTTGCAGGCGCTGATCTGTTTAGAATATAAACCGCTGTTCGAACTGCTTCTGGCCAAAGAAATGTGTTCAAACCGCTCGCTAATAACATCGTAGGAGCCGACTCTTGAACTGTCCTGTTGTCCCTCTCGATGAAACCACTTTGTTCTGGAGTGTACGGCGAGATCTTTTCTAGAACAATTCCATTGTTTGACAGAAGCTCCACTACATCTGTGTTTATAAATTCCGTACCGTTGTCACACCGTATGTGTTTCACCCGTTCGCCAGTCATGTTGCGTACCATAAAAATGAAACATTTTAGCTTTTGATGCACTTCAGATTTGTTACATATAAAGTAAACATACCTGAAACTTGTGCTTTCATCCTTAAGCAACATGAAATAACGAACTCCACCAACTCCAGTTTCATTCATCGGGCCGCATAAATCCATATGAAAATATTCGCATTTAGCTGCTTCACGTTTGATTGTTGTGCTATGCGATGAACGATGCATTTTTCCTTTTTTACAATCTTCACAAAAAAAATCAGTTTTATCTGTCATGTTTATTCCATCAGCTAGATTTTTATTGCACATATTCTTGATTGCTGCTGTATTTATGTGCCCAAGTCTGCAATGCCACTGTTGAAGAGTATCTAGCTTCGCCGAATTTGCTGCAGAATCATTTCCAATTGAAATATCATTCTATATTGATTTTTAGAATCCCGAACACCTGTTGCCACAATATTTTCGTTTTTGTCTTTCAAAACACAACATGTGGATTCTGTTACCATTGAGAAACCTTTGGATGTCGTTGATCCAGTAGAGAATAAGTATTGTTTTAGTTGTGGAACGTATTGTACGTTAGTGAGAGTGCGAGGTATCCATTTGTTGTTTACAAGAGCGTTTATGTTAATTGTGTCAAAACCTCTAATTGGCAATTTCTCATTATTTGCAATGTAAACAAAGCGATTGGAACTTGTAAGATATAGTTCAGAAAACCACTCATTGCGTGAAGTCATATGCTCAGTAGCACCTGAATCTGCGATCCACACATCGCTATATGGGGCTGATATGACATCTGACATCGATGCAACAAAGGCAACCTCGTCGTCATTGCTGTCTCTTTTCGAATTACTCTCTTGTTTATGTTTTATTTGTTTCTTTTTTGCACGACATTCTCTCTCCCAATGTCCAACTTTGTGACAAAAATTGCATTTAGATGTTCTCTTTCTATCTGCAATAGATTTTTTGTGTTTATCTGATTTTGCATTAAATGCTGCTTCCGTCACGTCAGCGTCGTTATTTTTCTTAAGCTGATCTTCCTCTAGTTGAAGTTTTGCCATCAGATTTTCTATGTTTCTACCTTCTTTTATATTATACTACACAGTTTTGAAGTTTTGGTACCTTGGTGGCAAACTACTTATGATTCGCACCATTTTTATGTTGTCGGATAACTTTTCACCTTGCGCCTCTATTTCTGCCGCTAATGAAGATGCTTTCGACACATATGCTGCTACTGAATCATCTTCTTGCATCTTTAGCGAAAAATATTCTTCGTACAGGCACATAACTTTCACTTCACTTTGCTTGTCGTGGATATTCTTCAGCTTTTCGTAGACTTCGTTTGAGTCGGAACAGAACAATTATGATTTGCCTGATCCTTTTCGATGGAGGAAATAAGTATTCCCATGTCTTTACCATCACGCTTCATCCACAAATCCCTCTGTTCTTGGGTTGTCGAGTCATTAAACTTCGTCTTCCCTTGTACTATTCCTAGTAATCCTTGGCCTTTTAAAACCGCATCGACATTGAACTTCCACAACCTGTAGTTGCTGTTGTTTAGTCGGTGGAAAAAATGGATGGATTCCTCCGTCATTGCTGCACCGTTTTATTTTTAATCAAACCTTAACACTTTCCAAATACTTGAACTTTAATTTAATTTAATTAAAACTCCACTGGGCCCATAACCTATTGAAGTAAAACACGAGTGGGTTCAATATTACAATATAAGTAGTTCTTGTATTTGCAAAGGTTAGAAACGAAGTAATAAAAATATACATGGGTAATAGAGGTTTATATATCTAAGTTGTTACATACGTTAGTAGCTGAATAAAACAACCAATCAGAATAGGGCACATATGCATGAGTTAACGAAGAATATGAAGATAGGAATATGAAGATTATATAGAGTTGTAATTAAACAGTGTTGCTTTTAACACTAATGCTGCGTGAACCGGGGCGTTGTCTTGAAGAAAGAGCATTTTTTTCTTCTTTAAATGTGGTCGTTTTTCCTTGATTGCATCAATCAATTGATCCAATAATGCACGATAATACTTTCCTGTGATTGTGGATCCTTTTTCAAGATAATCGATGAGCAATATTCCGTGTGCATCCCAAAGTACAGTGGCCATAACCTTGCCAGCCGATTTCACTGCCTTCGCCTTCTTCGGAGCACTTCCACCAGCTTCTACCCATTGTTTCGATTGATTTTTGGTTTCAGGTGTGTAGTGGTGGACCCACGTTTCATCAACAGTTATTAATCAACGCCAAAAATCAACAGGATTACCATGTCCAAACACCGTTGTGAAGTCTGTCGAACTCGTTCGACACTGAGCAAACGCAGCACCCATCTTGCCGATAGCTTTTTCATATGCAAATGTTCATGCAAAATGTTGAACACACGTTCATATGATATGTTTACCATTTCAACAATCTCACGCAACTTGACTCGGCGATCATTCATAACGATATCGATGATTTTCTTGATATTTTCTTCAGTAACCACCTCTTTTGGCCTTCCTTTTGATGGTATTGTTGCAGTGCTTGTTCGGCCGCGTTTAAATTCAGCAATCCAATATTTTACCATGTAATCTGACGGAGCAGAATCACCGTAATGTTTATCGAGCTTTTCATTTGTCTCTTACGACGTTTTCCCTTTCAAATAATAGTGTTTAATCACTGCACGAAATTCGCTTTTTTCCATTTTTCAAGAAACACAAAAGTTGCTTACTTCAAACGACTACAACAAATAAACTAATCGATGAAATTGGGTGAAATTTTAACAGCTGACGTTTGACATATCGCAATTTCTAAAAAAAAAAAGTTTTTGTGTTTGTGCTGCCATCTAGCGCTAGGTAGCTTCAATATCAATCCACCCTCGTAATTGCTCTGGTAATCACACGGTAAACTATTGGGGCTGCCCCGTCTTTATAAAAATTAGGAGTAAATCATCTTAAATGCAAAGACCAGAACGACGTGTAGAACAAAACCCTGTTCAATGCACTTCAGCTAAGATTGCGCCCAACAGCACATTGGCCGGAAAGCCACCATATTCCGAAATTGCTAGTGGTATGCCAAACGAACAATCCAAACAGATATCCTTCTCTCCGTCGTTAGAAGCTCGCATTAACAGTTTAACGTGCAGCATGACTCAATTCATGAACAACATGTGCTTCAAGAATTTGTCAGATCGCAAAATCAGTTGATGCAATTACTTTTATCCAGAAAATTAATATTTTAAAAATATTTAATTGGAATGGCAACGGTGTTTGCAAACGCAAAAATGAAGTTCAAAATTTCTTGCAAACAAATGAAATTGACATACTCCTGCTATCTGAAACCCATTTAACCTCATCAACTATTTTAAACTACCACGCCATTTTACAATACAAATCGACCAGACGGTAAATCACGTGGAGGAACAGGAATTGTAGGTAAAAGCCATATTAAAAACCATACAGCCGAAGAATAATGAAAAGAGTACATACAAGCAACATCGGTCTCGCTGGTGTGATGAAATTATAATAAGAGCAGTGTATTGCCTTCCAAGGTACAACATGACTGAAGGGCAATTTCTTGACTTCTTCAACACTCTCGGCTCAAAATACGCTTTGGGGCTCTCGGCTAAGCCCAAAAGGAAGGCAGATGTACTCTGCTGTAATTAATACGTCAAAAAACTGGATATTATATATATATATATCTACTGGTAAACGAACCTACTGGCCATCTGATTCGAGCAAAACTCCGGACTTAATCGATTTTGGCGTCACTAGAAGGTAGGAAGGGTGGCCGCCCGAAGGGCGCACTTAGGCTACCATTGATTCCTTGTGATACCGCATGAGACATCATGTTCCATCCCTTTCAAACCTCCAGCCATTTGGAGCTTTTAATGAAGGAGTTGATGGAGCTAATATTTTTACTTGAGATATCTCCCAGAGTCCAGAAAGCGGTCGCCCAGGAAAGTGCGCCTCCTTCTGGAGAACGCTGGACATGTGCATAACAGGTGTACAATGGACTCTTCCTCCTCCTCATCCATCTATTTTGTTGCCACTCTCTCGTGAAGAGACTTTTCTTCTTAACGAGATTATCGATAACAACAGATGTTGTACGAGTTGTTGCGGGGTGGGATTTATGGCCAAAAGTGCCGAGTCAATATCGGTTGCACTCTTTAGTCGAGGATCAATATTTATATGACTACTTATATATTGGCGGTACCTGAGCCAGTTTGTTCTATTATTAGTTAGGTGTTTCTTCCCGAGTTGAGCTTGTTTATGTAGACATATAATCACTTACACTTATAAAGTCGCGACTCAAACACTATTCTCTGGGCGACACTATTCTCTGAGGATTACCTTCAAGCAACAAATATTTGCGTCGAAAATTTCCACCAGGACTTGGTGATTTCATCGATTTATTCTCCTCCCAGATTTTCAATCACAGAAAGTCAATACAGTAAATTTTATAAATCACTAGGACCACGTTTTCTGGTAGCTGGTGATTACAACGCTAAGCATACTTTCAGGGGATCACGGCTGATCACCCCGAAGGGACGGCTTCTGTTTGATACAAGTACTAAAATGGGGTTAAAAGTAATTTCATGCGGGGTTAAAAGTAATTTCATGCAACCAACCTACTGGCCATCAGATCGAAAAAAGACTCCAGATTTTATTGATTTTGGAGTGTAAAGGGCGTTCCCAGCGAAATGTTTCTAGTTGAGGCCTCACTAGAATTATCTTCAGATCATTCTCCCACTATTGTTACCATACGGAACCTCCGAGAAACTGGTGAGTTGGTGACGACAGTTACACATGTTAACTGGTTGAAATACAAGAAATACCTCAGTGCGCATTCCATGGATAGCATGCTGTTAAGAGCGCTTGCAGACATAGATGGCTCTATTAGAAACCTAGATGAAATCCTCAAGCAAGCTGTTGAACATGCTACTTCTACCAATCGACAGGTCAGATACCATAGAATCCACTCTGTAAATGTAGAAAGGCCATTGTCAGAAAAAAGAAGAGTTCGAAGAGAATGGCAACGATACAGATCCCCACAGTTAAAAAATAAGGCTCAAAGAATGTACCAAACAGCTTAGAAAATTATTAGAATATAAAATATCAGCATCTCTGCAGAAATTTCTCCAAGATCTCGATGCAACGCACAGTGGGTTCGATTTCCCCAAAATGGAGATTAATTCAACGAAGGGTCTAATTGATTAGGTAGTATTTTTTTTGGATTAGTTATACATAAGTTATAAAAAAAAACAAAAATATTGTATACTTTTGAAGAAAACTTTTTTTATTTATTTAATTTAACTAATATTATATTAAAGAATTTGCATTAATATTTCTCAAATCAAGCAACTGGAGAGCCTTACGACATCCGATTTTGATGAAATTTGCTATGAGTGTTGTACCTTACACCACCAAGTGAAAATGACAATTTTGGAACTTTAACCCATTTTGACCCACACTTGTCTAGTCATTAAATCATTTTGTTGATGTTATTCTTGGTTTTTATACTGTTTTCCTATATTATTCGAGAAATGAAAATTATATTTGTAGCCTTTTATCGAAAAAGTAGCAAAAATATATACATTTTCTTTTGTAAAGTGTTTCTAACCTGCTTTTTTAGAATATATGTCCAAACTCTTCAGATTCCCATCCATCGACACCGTCAGCCTCATCATCGTCATCTGTATAATAAGCGATTTCTGTTTCTGTCGGCAAAATTGACGGCGAAATTAATAGCTCCACTGCTGATTTTGGGAGGTGTTTTATTTTATTTTTATTTAACTTGATTTTTCCAGAAATAATTGGATCTGAGGTTAATAGAAACCTATTTAGTATATCCCGATTCGATTCCTCCCGGCTACATTTACGCGAAAAGTTTTCTCTGTAGTTTTTAAAATCCTTATTTCGAGCTTCTTGTGCTTCTTCTGACAGTTGGCCAATCGGTAATAAAGCGTGCGAAATGATTTCTGGACCATGTATTAAAAACTTATGCAGAGTAGGAGGCATGTTAAACCACGGATATTTCTCTACAAAAAGTCGAGCTGTATTATATGAAAATTGCCTGAATTTTTCAACATCGATTTCATGACCAGAAGATACAACAATTAAAATTGTGTGCATCTTTTCAATTAGTTCAAAATCAATTTTCGTTATATCTGCTGATATACTAGCGTTTTCAAAAAATCTTCTAGCCGTGTTGCCATCATTCGAATTGCCGAAGCCGGGTTTTGGTTGGTCTATAATAAGACCAGTTTTATTTCTAAATTCTGTTTGAATTCGTCTCTTGTTTTCTGCAACTATTGTTTTATCGGAATCAGTTCTAGCTTGCCATTTTTTTATTGGTAATTTATACGACACGTGTAAAAGACATTCATAAAAACGAATCCAACCATGTAATATAGATAGACCAAAATCCAACGTATCTGTTTTTACCTCCTTGGCGATCATTTTTTCCACATATTATTAAAATCTTTACTGTATGACCCACATAAATAACACCTCTGGGTTGATTTTGTGTCTGTGAGTGCATTGCAAACTTTTCCATCTACCATTACTAACATAAGCTTATGAGCTACGCTTACAGATCTGTCTTCTGTGAGTACTAGAGAATTTTCAAGTTCATTTATCTCTTCATCCACCCTTTTTTTTCTTGTGTGGAGACACTCAAACATTCTTTAACAAATTCAATTTTTAATGGCCTACAAAATCTTGTTGATGATGGGCGAGGATTTTGCCAGATAACTTTTTTTTGGCACACCATTCTAAGTGGAACAATGCACGTTATGAAAACCGCTGCGTCACTTGCACCATGACCATGGAAAGCTTGTTTGTATGAGCTGTGTCCGGAGCTTCCATCAAATCCCCACTTTGTGTATAAGATAATTTTTGACAATTCGTAATCACATAAGGTGGCAATAACATCTTTTTGCAGTAAAACTAAACGCTCAACAGTGTGATTAAGAAGAGCTTGCAGACTTATTTGAGCTGTTGTTTCGGTTACTCGTATTGCGTCTTCCATTGGGTAACAATCTTTTTTCGCTTGTTGGACGATTGTGTAAGAAGGAAACTTCGATTGTGTAAGAAGGAAACATTTTTAAAATTTGCTATTTTTTTGTTTAGCTCTTTTTAAAATTTTTTTTTATTGTTTCTAAATTCAATAATTTTATTTTTTGCGTATTTAGTAATTTTACTAGTTTTTTTTCTGCAGGGCCTTTAACTTTTTTTAAATGCCCTAGCACTATTTCATATTTATCTTATGGCAACACTGCTACCAACAAACAAAAAAATTGTAGTATAACAATAACAACAATAACAATCATAACAACGAAAACGAGAACAAAACAAATTAAAGACAACAAGAACCGCTTTTTTATGAGTGGCTATTTTTTTAATTTATTAAATATATTTAATTGCCGCAAAAACGCGCAACATTTTATTTATAAATATGAAAGCTTACATACTACAGTTTAATACACAATATACACTTTTACCCAATTTTACCCTATTCCCATTTAAAACTCCACATATATTTTAAAAATAGCCCAAATTTAAGCATATTTTAAAAAAAAAATTATAAATTTCTACATATTTTTTGTAAAATTTTTTTTATTTTTATTTACGTTAAAATACCTGACGTTGAAGATTCCATAATAAAAGTATCACTTTTGACTGTTAAAAATTAAAATATTTAGTTTTAAAGTATGACAAATTTCAATTTTCACAACTATTAGAAAAAAACTTAAAAATTTCTTAACTTTAAGGCTACGTAGCAAGAAAAGTAAAAAACATATGACATTGAAATTTTCGGTAGTGATGTAGAATTTAGTACTCTTTAATCGAGTAATAAGTATTTTTTAAAAAACTTCATTTTCATTATTCAATTAATCTCCATTTTTTGCGATTTCAACCCAATGTGCAACGCCACAAACAGATTATTCGCTATGGCGAGCAACCAGAGGACTTAAAACACCTGAGATATGTAGGCCTCCCCTACGAACTGTGGGTGGAGCTTGGGCAAGAACTGATACTGAAAAAGGGAATCTTTTTGTAAACGATTTGAAACCTAGTGAATGATTCTTAAATCTATCTTTTATTAATACTCCAGTATCACCAAGAACTTTATTAAAAGGATGGTTTGTCTTGTAGAATTTATATCCTGATATTATAAAAAAATGTTTGTTTGTCAAGTGCGTTTCTGATAAAAGCATAATGTCAATTTGCCTAGTTTGTAGGAAGTGTTTAATTTCAAGTTCATGATGCCTGATGCTATTTGCATTCCAATGACATATCTTAATATAATTAATTTTTTAGAGATCAACAATTCCAAAGGTTGGTTTTGAGTTTTCAAGAACTCGTGCAACATGTTTTGCATTGATGTCATAAAATCTGCCATACAATTTGTTAATTTTGATATCATAGATTCTATATTTTGCAAAGGATTTGTAGAACTACGATCTTCAGATCCAGACTTTACTACTTTGGTATATGTCCTTGATGTAGAAGCGTTGTCACTGGTCAGTTAATTTGGCACTATTGTTGTGAGTTAGAATCAAGCTGCCTGCGAGTAGTTGACTCACAGCACTGACTCCTAACAGATACTACACATTTGGTGTGGTTCGCTTTAAGCAATTAAGTTAAGTAATAAAGCACATATTTTTAGGGTGGAAGTATTATACAAAACCAGAATTTATGTACTAATGATCATGTAAACTTTTAGGAGGTTACCGAAGTCGAGTCGACGAAGGGCATTGGAATTTCGAATGCACCATCGACATTTTTACAGTAAAGTAGATCAGTTAGCTTGACCAACTGACACAAATTAGCAGGTGCGTAGCTGGAACACCAGAAAGGTCAGTACGTAGACTGAAAGTGCTCGTTGTAAATATTATATAAGAGTATGATTTTAATAATAAAAGGAGAATTGATGTTTTGGGACTAAAAGAGTGAGTGTTTTTTATACTGTGAGTAAGTGTTAGGTTTGCAGCTACACGCGCGCCCAGGACAGGCAGCAAGAGGACGCTCCCCGAGGACACCAGCAAATACGGTCCCCAACATTTTGGCGCAGCCGGTCTTAAGGACCTACAGGAGGAATCCCAGGGCAAGGAACCCTGAAGCAGGAAAGCATCCTACAACAAATTTGAAGGATAACCCAGGGCGGATAATGGTGAGTAGAGAGTATAGTAGCGTAGTTTAAGTAGATACTTCTGCGACCCTGAAGGCGCCGTAGCGCTGGTCAAAGAAGTTGCAACATATAGGCGCGTTTGCGTTATTGCACGCAGCTTTGTATGGGCAACCATAAACCGTCTATATGATCGGACGGTCTATGTATGTCGTCCTAGCTGTGACGATTTTTTTTTTAGGGGCATCGTGTTTGTTTGTCGATAGGGACATTTATATTGTTTTTTAAATTGTTTTAATTTATATTGTTTTAAAATTGATTTAAGTATTTGACATTGTAAGCTTAGGG
Source organism: Clusia tigrina (assembly GCA_920105625.2). Classification (NCBI taxonomy): domain Eukaryota; kingdom Metazoa; phylum Arthropoda; class Insecta; order Diptera; family Clusiidae; genus Clusia; species Clusia tigrina. The sequence goes on along the minus strand of OV050030.1, from coordinate 311,184,694 downwards.
TATTAGGCAAAAATACTTCAAGAAGTAGTTACAACACGGGTTGTTTCGCCAAAGTTTGAGTAGTTCCGAAACTACGATTTGCAAAAAAAAGAGAAAGAAAATGTTTACTTAATATTTTGCACGGAAAAGCAAAACAACTCAACAAAGCATTTAACTGAAATAAGTTGTGTCAGTAGTGTTATAATCATTTTTAGTGTTCGAAAATTTAGTTTGATGGGGAGAAAAATATGGTGAATAATTTTGTGAAAGCAATAACATTATCAAAATGGGTTCATAGAAAAATAGTAAAAAAATCGTAAATACGTATTGTTGTAAATAATCTGTATTTACCCTCAGTAGGTGTGCAATTAATTAAGTAAAGTTTTTACACTTACGTAATTCAAGTAATTTTGTTTTCTCCACGGCATTACGCTACAGTTGTCTTTCTATATAGAATAATGTTTGTTTTATTAAGTAATAAAACAAAAAACCTATTGGTATACTTTTAGTATATAAAATCAACCTTTTCGCGTCAAATGATAAGGTTAATGGAAAATAGTATAGGGCTTAATAGTAATAGGGCTTATTGAGAAAATAACCGAAACAAAGTGAGAGTTTGGTGTTTAGTATTATGTGGCAAATTTCAGTTGTAGTACATTGTAGTTTATATTGGATATAATATTGCTCCATCGATTATACCTGAAAGAGTTCCATGTTAAAACTCAGATTTTTTTTATCTTAAACCTCGAAACCTCGAAACAATGAACGACATCTAAAGGACATAACGTCAATACCAAAGGACGGAAAGCGTTTTGGAATAAGGAAAAGAGAAGGAGAACAGAATCGGGAACGGAGGCGATTGGCGTATCTAAGAGAGGTTCTAAAGGAGCAAGAAACGGTGAAGGTCCCTATTCCATGGGAACAAGCAAATAAGTTGTGGCAAGAGGTATGTCAATTGGAGGAGCAGCAATTCAAGAGACGTGGGAGGCTATGAAAATAATATCGGTTTTATCGAATTAATTTGTGGCACAGTTTAGTTTAAGTGTCACCACTAAATGATAAACAGTATTTAATGTTTAATAAAGTTTAAAAAAAAAACAAAACAAGTTGTAGCATTTATTATTTTTGGAATTTGATTTTGGAATTCACGGGTTCGTAAATAAGAATTTGTTCGGTCTATGGAAGCACCAAGAGAAGCTTTAAGATTGCTGGAAGCTCAAAAGCGGCAGAGCGAGGCAATCCAGAAGAGAATTGTAGGAAGGATAATAAAGCACGAAAGAATAGCGAGTATTACCATAAGCGCATAGCGAAACTAGAAGCCTTGTTGAAGACATAATGATAACAATGAGGAGTTGTTAATTTTTAAGGAGTGTTGTAGTGACAAGGAGTATCCGTTATACATCAATCAAGTCAAGGATCCGTTATATATCAATCAAGTCAAGGATCCGTTATATATCAATGGTTTAACATGGGACTGGTTGACCAAGTTCAGATTGGATTTAGAGGAGCTGGAAGCACAAGGAGATAGTCCTAGTTCGCAAGAGGACAAGGCTCAAGACAAGTTAAGGTCTTTACAAACGGAGGTAAAATTATTTACGGAAAAACCGTTTGAACAATTGGAAGCGGCAACGAGCAAAAGTGAATCCCAGGTACTCTGGAAATTAGCGAGGGACAGTGAGAACTTGTCAACTTTGGAAGCAGTAGACGAAGCATTAGCGACTATTCAGAGTCGAACGGAGGAGAAATTTTTTCAAAGTCTTCAAGGATACAGAGAGAAATACGGAATTTCTCGAGAATAAAACTAAAGAACTTTCTAGGCAACTCCGAGAAACCGAGGAAGCCGCATCGTATCTGGAGAGGGAAAATCTAGATCTTCAGAGAATCAGGACAGCTGCTAAGCCAGCAAGAGTAAGATCGGCAGCAATTTCTCAAATACATACACAAACAGTACTAGCTTTGCCACCAGAAGTTCGCTGGCCGGAATATTTACCTACGGAAGGGATAGGTCAAGTGCCGAAGACAAGATTAATACTGCGTGAAGAGAGGGAAGTGGAATTATTGTTTGGCGCATCCGAGATCGGTGGAGAGCCTTTTTCGCCGAAAAGTCCGGTACAAAATACAAACAAGCCATATCCGTCAAACGAGCCACAAGCAGTAACAGTGCAACAAAGTATCGATACAGTGGACAGTATTTCGCCTGTACGAGCAAACGGTTGAAGTTTGAGTCCGTCACTGGTCAAGTACATCTCAGATCCGGGAGAAGTGAATTTGAAAACCACCCAAAGAGATAACGCTCAAGTTTTACCAGCCATAAGTAAAACAAGAATAAGGGTATAGAGGAGATTTCAAAGGCATTGGCCAGGCTAGTACTTGTGATTACTGGTGCTGCTTCAGAAGACTTACGGTCAGAACTCAACAGGTTCATTCAAGGCTGTGAACTTGCAAAGCGAAGCATAAGCCCTGATGAGCTGCAGGACTTCTTCGACTGTGTTAAGCAAAGGCTATTTGGAGATGCATACAATCTTGTGCTGCCAAAGCAATTCGCCAGTGTGAACGAGCTTTACGGCCTTCTAAAGAGAACCTATTTAAAGGAGAGAACTCTGGAAGACATATCCCAAGAGATCAGAATCGGGAAGCAGATGGCAGGTGAAGACATACGCGCCTTTGCCAGGCGTTTAGAGTCACTTCAGATGATGGCCCAGGAAATAAGAAAAAATAAGTACAATGGCGTTGGAGATACAGCATTATTATACGAAGTTGACAAGTCGGTGTTAACAACTTTCGTAGTGGGCCTCCGCAACTCAGTTCTAAAGATTCATATGCTGAATAGCAGAACAGGAAATCTGGAGGAGTTAGTAGAAGAATCAATTAGAGCACAAGTCATCGTGGAACGATCAATTAGAGCACAAGTCATCTATCCACGATAGGACAGTTTAACTGCCGCTGTCATGGATAGAGAGGGAAGCAATTCCGTCCCAAACATATATAGAGGAGCATATAATCCCGATGTCTCCGACAACAGAGCCGCGAATCCGAGAAATTCGTACAGGGGGTTTGTACAAAGGGCACCCACATGTTCGTTCTGCCGTAAGCAAGGTCATACAAGGGATAAGGGCATTACAGGCAAAAACACGCCCTACTGTATGGAGTGCCAAACATATGGTCATGAGGCAAGTAGACATTGCCAAGGAGACACAGAATGGAATCAGAGTAGAAGGCAGCCAGCTACGAGGCGCCCGGATCCACCCTTGAGGGACAGCAGGGGTAGTAGTCCCCGAGTTAATTCAATGGAAGGAATTAACCAAGGAAGAAATCCTTTGAACACTGGGAGTGGTCAGCAGCGACCAAATTGGAATTCCAGAAGTGAACCAAGGATAGTCAACACCCAACAGCGGTTGGGATGCTTCTCATGTGGGCGAATGGGACATCGGGCAGCGGAATGCAGGGATAGACAATTCCAACAAAGGAACCAGGGAAACTTCCAGCGGCCCAGTCGAGGCCAGTAGACTGGAACGCCAAAAGAAAGAAAGTAATAATTAGGCCGGAAGTACGTGTGACTGGTAATGTAGGAATTACAAACCAGGAGAAGGAGGAGCAAGAGGCTCTCCAATACCACGTACCAAGTAATGTAACAACAATGGTTCAAGATAAGGAGGAGCAGGAGAGTTCGTAGTCAAGTTAATTATGATATTTTTAGGGAGTGTAGGATTGTAAAGAGTAACTGCGGTGCATGGAGGAAAAAATTTGAAGATTTACGAAGTGGATACGCGTCCATGTTGGGAACAAAAGGACGTTGTTTTGTTATGAGCAGGAGAGGTGATGCCTTCATCGAGATACCCTGCAAGGAAGTAGCTAGTGGAAAGCTAGTGTTTTTGGTAGATTCAGGGGCGGACACCAGCCTCATAAAATCTAGTGTTTTACGGAAAGGGCTGGAGATTAGTCAGACGGGCGTAAGAACGCTTAATGGAGCGTTTGGAGGTTGCATCAGGACATTGGGGTCGCTCAGAATAGGACACAGTGAAGTTAAGGGCCTGAGTTTTAGAGTGCACGCAGTAGAATTGGATAGGAATGGTATTCCGGCCGATGGGATCATTGGCCGCGATAATCTTTGGGGCCGCGCCATACTGGATGCGCTCGAGAAGCAGTTATCATTTTATGATAATAATAAGAAATAGAATCCTCACTCTTCCATTAAAGTCATGGCAGGAAGGCACCGTGAATAGGTTTAAGAATGGTATGGAGGAAGTGAATGCAAGGTCAACCAGAGTAGTTACTATGCATATAAGCACGAAATTTAGGACTGTTTTGCACAAGCAGCAGCTGGCGGAAGGCGTATATATGGGAGAAACCATAACGCACGTTGACAAGGGTAAGGTGTACGCTTGCGTACTAAATGCATCAGAATAGGACTACTATATGGATAAGGATTTTAGGCCTAAGTTCACTAGCTATGATAATTTTAAAGTACCGAATTATAGATCGGTTAATCAGATTAAGCAGGTAAATATAAAAAAAAGGATTGAGAGGGTGCTGGAATAACTGAAGTTAGACCCAAGCATAAATTCAGAAGAGAAGGCATCAATAGAAGCCATTTGTACGTCATTCCATGACATATTTTTGCTGGAAGGAGATCAGCTGACGTATACATCAGAGGTAGAGCATGAAATACCTACTAGAGTGGATCAACCACCAACTAACCAGAAACAGTACAGATTGCCACAAGCTCACAAGGATGAGGTAAACAGGCAAGTAGAAGGAATGTTAAAGGATAACATAATTTCACCGAGTATCTCGCCTTTGAACTCACCAATAATTTTGGTACCAAAGAAGGGAGGTGCTCAGGGTCAAAAGAAGTGGAGAATGGTCGTCGATTTTAGGAAATTGAACGACGCCACTATCAAGCAGGTGTTTCCGATACCAAGGATAGAAGAAATTCTGGAGCAATTGGGACACAGTCGATATTTTTCTACACTTAATTTAGCGAGTGGCTACCACCAAGTTCTGGTGGATACCCAAGATAAGAAGAAAACCGCGTTCAGCACCGGTTTGGGGCATTATGAGTTTAATAGAATGCCGCTTGGATTAACAGGAGCACCGGCTACCTTCCAACGGCTAATGAACCATGTGCTAACAGATTTGCAAGGGTTAGATTATTTTGTGTATCTCGATGATATTGTAATTTATGGGAAGAACTTGCAGCAGCATTCGCAACGCTTGCGCAAGGTGCTCCAGAAATTACGAGAACACAATTTGAAATTGAACACGGAGAAGTGTCAATTTTTGCGAAGAGAGGTGGTTTATTTAGGCCATCGTTGCTCAGAGGCAGGAGCACTGCCTGACCCGCAGAAGGTGGAATGCGTTAGAAATTTAGCGGTTCCAAGAAGCAGAAAAGAAGTGCAAGCATTCCTAGGACTAGTGAACTATTATAGAAAGTTCGTGGAAGGACTAGCCGGAATTGCTTTGCCAATTAATAAGTTGCTACGTAAAGAAGCAAAATTCGAATGGACAGAGAGATGTCAGCAGGCATTCGAGAGGCTAAAGGAAATAATTAGCTCGCCACCAATTTTGGCGTACCCCGATTTTGTTCACCACTGATGCTAGCAATGAAGCATTAGGGGCAGTATTGTCACAAGGGGAAGTCGGTAATGACCGACCAATAGCATTCGCAAGCAGAGCGCTTAGCGATACGGAGAAAAGATACTCCACATTAGAAAAGGAATTTCTACCCATAGTATGGGCTCGGAAGAATTTTAGGGCATATCTGCTAGGTCGCCCCTTTAAGATATATACTGATCACCAGCCGTTGAGAGGCATAGCCAATTTGAAAGACCAAACGTCTAGGCTAGCCAGGTTCAGACACAAATTGTCTGAGTATCACTTTGAAATCAAATACAAACCTGTGAAGAAGAATCTAAATGCGGATGAGCTCAACAGAGTACCGCAGGCACAGAAGATATCGGTAGTGCAAACTAGGGCCACAGCAAGGTCAGAGAAGGAGAAGGCCGGGAGAATTCAAGGGGATAAAATTGATGCGACAAGAGATGTTAGCAATGCGGGTTTCGATGCCAATGAACAAACAGCCAGTAGTGTGGAATGGCTGGAGGATAAAAAAGATATCCAGGCTGTGTTAAAGGGTTTCCATGATTCACCTCTAAGTGGACACCAGAGATTCTGGAAAACCCATGACAGAATTAGGCGAATATACGGATGGAAAGGTATGCTCCGAGCCATAAAAAAATAAATAAGGAGTTGTCCAAAATGTCAGGCCAACAAGAGTTCAAGGCTAACAAAGATGCCAATGGTGTTAACTAAACACACCAAAACACCCATTTGATAAAGTTCATATGGATATTATAGGTATTTTACCTGAAACAGATTTGGAAAATAAATACATCTTGACGTTCCAAGACGATTTCTCAAAGTATATGGCGTGCGTGGCTATACCGGATGCTGAAGCAAGTACGGTGGGTGGCGACGGCATTCTTTGACGAAATTATAGCACGGTACAACATACCTAAGGTCTTGATAACCAACAATGATTCAAATTTTGTATCGAAACTATTCTCAGAAACGTGTAAAATGCTGGGAATCAAGAAATTGCATATAACTCCATATCATCCCCAGACGAATGGCTCATTGGAGCGTAGCCACCGACCTATGTCCGAGTATTTGCGCAGTTTTGCCAAGGAGGACGGCTCGAATTGGGATCAATGTTTGCCAACTGCAATGTATGTACACAATAATACTGTGCATGTATCAACAAAGCAAACTCCGTTTAGAACACTCTACGTGTTTGATTTCAACATGCCAGCAAATTTGGAGCGCAAATGTGCGCCAGTGTACAATGCTGATGACCCCAATAAAGTGCAAAAATATCAGTTACAGCGATCGCACGAATTGGTTAGAGAAAACCAGGATTGTAATAAACGAGTAGCCAGGGAAGCCTATAACAAGGTACTAAAACCAGTAATCTTTCATGTGGGTGACCAAGTACTAATGAAGAATCAGGCTAGGAGGAACAAATTCTCACCTGTTTGGATAGGTCCGTATGTACTAGCAGAGATCCGCAGCCCAGTTACAACAGTCGTAACAATTAAGAGCAAGAATAAAAAGCTACATAATAATTTATTGAAATTGTTCTACAGTAGACCACACAACTAAAGACATGTGTTAACAGCAGTTTACAACTGTAAACACAAGAATAACACCGTAAACATGTACGTGTGTATATCAAATGACACACAGCTCCTATTTTCAATGTCAATGCCAGTAGAAGTGTGCCAATTAAACACGGGCGAATAAAATTGACGTAATGTAAATAAGCTTATTAGGCACTGTAGCCGAATGAAGCACCGTAGAGAAAAATACTTTTTAAAATATTAAATAATAATTCAACAAAAAATCATAAGACAGTCGTGGGTAAGTAATATAAAACTTAACTTAAAATGTATACATACATACGAGGGCGGATTGATATTGAAGCTACCTAAGTAAGAAAAAAACATTTTTTTTTCAAAAACCATTTATTTCGAGACGATATTCCAACTTTTTTATACCATAATACGAATTCGGGAACCCCTCAAAATACGCGTTAGTTTCGGTAATCACTTCTTCGTTTGAGATGAATCTTTTTCCTGCGAGCCATTTTTTCAAGTTTGGAAACATGAAAAAGTCACTAGGAGCTAAATCTGGACTATAAGGTGGATGATTAACCAATTCGAAGTGTATTTCACGTAATTTTAACATCGTATCTAATGCTGTATGAACCGGTGCGTTGTCTTGAAGAAAGAGCATTTTTTTTTCTTTAAATGTGGTCGTTTTTCCTTGATTGCATCAATCAATTGATTCAATAATGCACGATAATACTTTCCTGTGATTGTGGATCCTTTTTCAAGATAATCGATGAGCAATATTCCGTGTGCATCCCAAAATACAGTGGTCATAACCTTGCCAGCCGATTTCACTGCCTTCGCCTTCTTCGGAGCACTTCCACCAGCTTCCACCCATTGTTTCGATTGATTTTTGGTTTCAGGTGTGTAGTGGTGGACCCACGTTTCATCAACAGTTATTAATCGACGCCAAAAATCAACAGGATTACGCTTTATCATGTCCAAACACCGCTGTGAAGTGGTCTGTCGAACTCGTTTTTGTTCGACACTGAGCAAACGTGGCACCCATCTTGCCGATAGTTTTTTCATATGCAAATGTTCATGCAGAATGTTGAACACACGTTCAAATGATATGTTTACCATTTCAACAATCTCACGCAACTTGACTCGGCGATCATTCATAACGATATCGAGGATTTTCTTGATATTTTCTTCAGTAACCACCTCTTTTGGCCTTCCTGTTGATGGTATTGTTGCAGTGCTTGTTCGGCCGGTTTTAAATTCAGCAATCCAAAATTTTACCATGTAATCTGACGGAGCAGACTCACCGTAATGTTTATCGAGCTTTTCTTTTGTCTCTCTCGCCGTTTTCCCTTTCAAATAATAGGTTTAATCACTGCACGAAATTCTATTTTTTTTCATTTTTCAAGAAACACAAAAGTTGCTTACTTCAAACGACTACAACAAATAAACTAATCGATGAATTTGGGTGAAATTTTAACAGCTGACGTTTGACAGATCCCAATTTAAAAAAAAAAGTTTTTGTGTTTGTGCTGCCATCTAGCGCTAGGTAGCTTCAATATCAATCCACCCTCGTACATATGGCAGTTTATGCACTGATATTCGACGCGTAAGCGTTAACGCCAGGCAACGGAACCGCTGGTGAAGTAAGTATATATATGTATATACATATGTGTATAAGATACAGAGTGAACGTACGAACGTATATTTAAAAAAAAAGTAAGTATATAGAGACGGTGGGAAATTGGGAATTTGCAGATATTTACATACTGCACCAGGCTACATGTAAATATACATAGATTTTTTCGGCTAATCGCATAGGAAATTAGCGTGTGGGGAATTGAAATATATATATATATATATATATATATATATATATATATATATATATATATATATATATATATATATATATATATATATATATATATATATATATATATATATATATATATATATATATATATATATATATATATATATATATATATATATATATATATATATATATATATATATATATATATATATATATATATATATATATATATATATATATATATATATATATATATATATATATTGAATTAGAACAATATATTTCGCTTACCATAACATATTAGTTAATAACGTTGGCAAATAATTATAAAATGCCTTGAATTGTATTCATATAAGAGCAGGTTACATGGTATAGGAAAATACACTTGTTAATGGATATATACAGACCAGGCTAGTAGTAAATTGAAATATATAGAGTAGTTAGATGCAATGAAAAATTGAGTCATGCAATGGACAATTTTTTCATATGAACGGATTTACCTTTTACTCGCTTATGTAAGATGGGCAACTAGTTTTGCCCAGAATTGATATAAAAAATTTTTTTTGGCGGCAGATAATTTAATATAGTAAATAATTATTATGTATGAAGCAAATTATTGTAAAATATATATTTATTGAAATTTAAATTTTTAATGCCGTTAACAATTTTAAAAATTGTATCATAGTTAATTAATAATATTTGTAAAGAAAATAGTTTTTATTTCTTATTTATAGTTTGGTTGTTAAGACGTATTAAATATGCGATATATAGATTTAAATAATACATAAAATTTACTGTTTACGTTAGGGAAAATATTAAAAATGGAATAAATGTAATAGCCAGTAAGAATAATTAAAACTCGGCAAGTCCGATACATGTATAAAAATATTGTTTTTAGGTATTCAGGCGTAGGTGAACAGACAAGGACATCTGGATGGTTCAATATTATGCAGCATGAACCTGGAAGGGACTTCCTGCAGCGTCGAAGACAAAGTAAGCGGTCCCCAACATCCAGGAGACCGGTAGATGGAATGGAAGAGCAGCGAACAAAAATCAGACTGAATAAGAAGAAGTCAGAAGTCGTAGAAGAAGGGTAATCAGTAAGCAGCAAAGGGAAATACGAGATTTGCAACGATGATGTCCCGAGATAATTTTTGGTTGGAAGAAAAGGAAAACGAAATTAGTGGGAATTCATATTTAAACGAAAGAGTGGAAGAGCTTCTAACTTCCCATGTACGAGATGACGACGATTTAGGACTTATGAGAAAATGGAGGTGGTACCGGCTGAATACAAGAATCTCTATCTAACAAGTAAAAAGCTGATAATATTTGATATTAAGTGCAGAGCAAGATGGCATAAAAACCTTAACATTTACGTTTTCAGTATAGAAAATCCAACGTGTCTGCCATTATTACATATGTCAGTATGGGTATTGTATTATTGTCTAGAAAGAGGAAGAGATAATTTTAGCCAAAACCCGAGGTTACTCCGTAATTTTAGAGAGAAACGGTTACAGCAAGAATATCAGCCACAACTACCATCGTTCAGTTATCTTCGTAGAATATTCTCCTAGCGCAAAAAAAATGTTTTAACCACGAAAAGATCAAGCACAGCATAGCCAAGCTTTATCGGCTAACTTCATAACGTTTTCCTCAAATAATATATATCAAGTCACTTACAAAGCAAATATTTATTTTGACTTCGTCAGAAGCTCATCTACATGAGCTTGCATCATCTTTGTACGTACCGGTCCAGAAAGAAGGGAGGGGTCTGCAGAGTTCATCGAAGGATTTCACTCCTACAACGACGGCTGTCAACTGGACCAGCAGGTAGCAGAGGTCGCAGTATAATGTAAGAGTTTAGGTATAGAATAGAATTGTGTTATGGTATAGATGTTGGTATATACGCCAATGGGAAAAGAGTCAACGAAGGACCAAAATATAAAAAGGGGAATTAAAAAAAATGATAGATAAAAATAAAAGAACAAAAATAAACTAAAGAAAAAAAAAACTACAAAAGAAAACAAAAGCTAGAGAAAAAAAAATATATGGAAAAGAAAAGAATACAAAAAAAAACCGTGATAGAATCCAAATAAGGCGATTCAAAAAAAAAAAATAAAATAAAGTATATATATGTACTATAGAGTTAAAGAGAATTGTTTACAGTTTAAGAAAAATACTGTAGAGATTTATTAGAAGTTAGTTGCTCTAACTTCTTTTAGCAAGAGGGGAGGTATGTTGTGAGTTAGAATCAAGCTGCCTGTGAGTAGTTGACTCACAGCACCGACTCCTAACAGATACTGCACATTTGGTGTGGTGCGCTTTAATCAATTAAGTTAAGTAAGAAGGCACATATTTTTAGGGTGCGAGTATTATAAATAACCAGAATTTAAGTACTAATGATTATGTCAACTTTTAGGGTGTTACAGTTCCGCAGTCCAGTCGACGAAGGGCATTGGAATTTCGAATGCACCATCGTACATCGTTTTACAGTAAAGTACTGACACCAATTAGCAGGTGCGAAACTGGAACACCAGAAAGGTCAGTACGTAGACTGAAAGTGCTCGTTGTAAATATTATATAAGAGTATGATTTTAATAATAAAAGGTGAATTGATGTTTTGGAACTAAAAGAGTGAGTGTTGATATACTGTGAGTTAGGTTTGCAGCTACACGCGCGCCGAGGATATGCAGCAAGAGGACGCTCCCCGAGGACACCAGCAAATACGGTCCCCAACACTATCTGTGTAATGAAAATTTGGTTGCTGTTTCTGTTCTAATTTATATTTGAGTGCTAAAGACACTGGGCAACCTCTGTAGTTTGCCGTGTGGTTTTCCACACAATTGGTGCATTTTTTTTTTAGTTATGTTTGATTTGTACGGCAAATACTTGGAAGAATGGTGAAGGTGCCCACAGGCAACACAAACAATGCGTAAGGTACAGTACGATTTTGTGTGCCCATATTCTTGGCAATTGAGTCACTGGACAGGGCCTTTTCTTTTATGCGGTTCTTCAACGGTTATTCGTCTATGTAATAAATAACGTTGATGGTATATTGGGTGTGTTTCGCAACTTTTTAATTTTCTTCCATTCGGTTCAAGTTCTACTTGTAATAGTGGCTGTGTGGCTGTCTACTTGTAATGGTCTCTGTTTTTAATGTTGAATGCCATCCGACGATTTTGAGAGAATCTTTGTATGCATTCAATGGCAAGTGTTATAATGACACTGTTTGGTGTTCTTAAGGCATCGGAGAGATAATTTGAGATGGACGGGGCACCTTGCATTTCTAAGCATTGTGTTATGTTCTCTTGTAAGTTGGTTGGCTCACTCAGAACGTTACCCACAGACGGGAATTTTTGTTGTTCGTGAGCGACCACTATATTATGTGACAGTTCTGCACAGCCGCTACGTTTCGGTTGATCTTGCGAAGAGAGTACACTGAGTAGAGCAAGTTCTTTGATTTGATATGCCTGTTGCTGCTTCTTCAAATGTTTGAGTATTCTTACCCTCGCGTTGTGGCGAGCGCCAAACACTAATTTTGGCGAACTTACCGGTTTATACATTATAGACTATCCGTGCAATGATAAGCAATAAAAATGTCGAGTTTTTGAATACATTAAATAGCGTGCATGTTAATAATGAAATGTAACCAAAATTATCAAAAATAAATGCATGTTGTATTGTGAGAGAATTATCCAACTATTGCATGCAAAATATCGTGAAGGTAAACAGATTTCTTTCCAAAAAATCGTTAAATTCTGTAGCATTGAAATGTTTACAATATGTTTCCTTACTGTATTAATTCTCTCTTCAGACCACTCGCCTATCATTATAGAAAATTCAACCAGACCTATACTACTCTCACTACACTTGCACAGACAGGGGGGTCATTTAGAGAAATAGTATAGCCGAAATTATGTCTAAACATCGCCCTTCATATACCTCACAAATTTGAAAATGCAACCTAACGAGGAGAGTTATGGAGATTTATGGAGTGTTACCAATAAACTCAAAGAGACAACAAGTCATCAACCACCTATCCCAAAAACTAACAACTTCTGGCTTATTAGTTAAAAATATTTTATTAAAAATATATTTATTAAAAAATATTCTGTGGATATGAGTTTGTGAATTATTTTGCGTTCAATTTTGGAGTTGGTAGCTTCACTTGTTAGCCTATATCTCGATTGTTAAAATGTAAATTGGGACGCACAATATATCAAATGATAAGATAATCAAAATAATATATTACTTTCGATTTTCGAGTTCAGCAGGTCAAAATACATAAGAAAAATATGATGACATTGAATGAAAATGTTGGCTTCAAACTAGTGGAATCTATGCTGGCCATTACGCAAAGCAAATGCTTCTTTGAATGTAACGAAACGATTTTATAACTTATCTGACATTCCCCAACCAAAGAATGTTGCTGTGATTGCAACATTTGCGTAAGACATCCCGATACTTAACACGCAAAACAAATGCTTCTTTCAAAATAACGAACCGATTTTATAACTTATCTGACATTCCCCAACCAAAGAATGTTGCTGTGATTGCAACATTTGCGTAAGACACCCCGATACTTACCACGCAAAGCAAATGCTTCTTTAAAAGTAACGAACCGATTTTATAACTTATCTGACATTCCCGAACCAAAGAATGTTGCTGTGATTGCAACATTTGTGTAAGACACCCCGATACTTAACACGCATATTTGCATGTCAAGGCAAAATAAGCACCCTTCAAGAAATTTTGGTATATACGAGTATACAATAAAAAAAAATTTTCAATTGAATACTATATAATGGATTATAGAAATTGATTGATTGATTGATTAAATATGGTTGTATATAATGTAAATGATATAGTCATTAATGGAAAAATAACTGACATAGCGCCGTTTCGGGCAAACTCATGGATACCTCCTCTCAATAGTTCTGTTATCTTATAGTATGTGTGTGATATTTTCTAATTCTTGGACGAATGCAAACTTTTATTCCGTACGACTGAGATTATTAAAATCAAAAATGTCTTTGTACATATGTACATATACTGAAATTATTCTAAAACAAAGTTCCCTTTTTGTTGAATTAATTCACTCTGAAAATGAATATTTTGGTGTAAAACTATTATTTTGCTATTTTCTTTAAAATTTAAATTTTAGTTTTCCGAAACTATTTTCTTTGGAAATACGATAATATTAGTTAAATACCTTCATCGCGACGCATCTTTTCTGCAGTTTTTTGAGTACCAGCTACGATCGTGTCCTCGGGTAGCGTACATGGTGCACAAACATTTGTAATACAGTTCTCACGAGACGGTTGTTGCTGCACCAATTGTTGATTTCGTTGTAATTGATATCTTTCGAAATTTTCTGAATTTTGAGAGGAACATAGATGTTCATTCTGGATTGGTTTACTTAAATTAATTTCGGGATTTGAAGTATTTTCGTGATTATTTTGTTCTTGTTCTGTAATATGCGTTGTATTAAGTAATTGAACAAAATTAGGAGTTGTGTTTGGTAATAGTTTTAAATCTGTTGATATATTCTTCTTTTCGTCACTTTTGGTGGGTACAGATTCACTGATCAATAAAACGAAAAACAATATATATACATTTTTATTGTATGTTTTATTTCATAATTACCTTCTATAATATCGCAAATGCTGTGAAAAGTTATTTGGAGAAAAGTTTAGTGATGAATGCTTTACTTCAAAATGTTTAGATAGTGTTCCAATTGTCTAGAGTAGAAGAATGCAAACAAAATTAAATAAAAACTTTGACTTTTCTTTAAAGCTTTTTCTCCATATAAATAAATTTATTTATCATAATGTTGGAAATAAGATTCGATTATCATGACTTTGGGATATGTGCGAGTACGTAGTACTTTTATATCTACAAAACATTAATAAAATATACGTTATGTAAGCCAAGTTAATATATATAACACATTTTTAGAAATAACCGTAACGTTGGAAAATTGTTTTTATAATGTCTATATTCCTGCTCAACAATTGCCTTCAGTTGATATTTATAGCTATCGTCCAATGTGTCTACCTTCATGTTTAAATAAAGTATTACAAATCATTTCGGCGTTTTCAAATCTACCGACACAATACCGACACGGCACGGTGGACGCTTAATCTTATGTAATTAAATGGAAGGTTTTCACACTCGCCGATATGTCTGTATCGTGTCGTTGCCGGCGACGACGTGTCGAAGTGCAGCAGTCACTCCACTCGTATCGCCAACGGCTGTTTATTATTTGGATTTCATTTTTGTGAGTTGTGTCGAATTTTGTGTGAGGTGAAACTTCTTAATTGAAATGAAATAAGTATGATATTGTAACATTAATTGAACTCGTGGAATTGGAGCCCTGTATTTGGGATAAAACTAATTAAAATAATAAAACAAAATATTTCGGGACAAAAGTTTCGAGAGTTATAAAAACGATTGTGCATATGTTGGATACCGCTAATCTCTAATAAATTTTGAACACATGTTCGTCTTGACATATGCTTAGACAACAGGTGTGAAGTAAAGTAATCATAGCAAAAGTGCGGATCATTTAAATTGAATTTCAAAGCCTTAAGCTAGTATTAAAAAACGCTTTGCGCATCAATATAAAGTTCTACAAAAGTTGTGCGTGTGAACGGTGAAGGTCTGCTGTTTTCTTTAGTGTAATTGCAGTTAAATTAAACCGGTAAGCACAAGTAAAAAAATTTTTCATAAATTATTTGTTGATAAAATCAGCTCATTTGCGGCGAAAAGTAAATAAAAAGTTGAGAGCAACGAAATATGGAGTTGTCAAGCTCCGATTCAGAGAGCGTCAAAAAATCCATTATTGCTAATGCCTAAAATAATACTACCAAATATTTTAATGTCACACTGTCAGAGTAAGAGCTAGACAAGGGTCTTATGGACATACCAAATATGATTGCTCTAAGCAAGCAAGATGCATGAAACGCACAGGTAGGCATGAAACTGCAAAATGCACTCTGGAAACCCCTCAAAAACCACGATGCTGCAATTGTGCTGAAGAACATCCAGCTAACTATCGTGGCTGCACAGTCGCTAAAGAATTGCAACAGCTTAGATATCAACGTAAAAAACAGCTTAACACAAGAGTACATCAACCCCAAAATGATTGCTATGCAGCCCCCGCTCCATCGTCGTCTGCAAATAACACCCAACGTGGAAGTACCTACGATGGAGCTGTTAAAGGTTCAAATGCAACCTACAGAAATGAAAAAGAACTCGATGCGCTAACCCTATTGCAATCATTTATAGAAAAACAAGATGTTTTCAATAAACAATTACAGAGTCGCCTAGGTGAAATAGAAAAAAACCTTATAGTTATATATAATGATAAGTACACTACGAATCATGACATGGAATGCTAACGGTTGACTTGAGCATAAAAACGAGATTGAAGTTATACTAGAAACTGGAAAAATTGATATATGCCTCATATCTGAAACTCATTTTACAAATGAATCGTATGTAAATTTTAAAAACTTTGCTACGTATCATACAGTTCATCCCAGCAAGGGGTGGAAGCGCAGTTATTATAAGTAATAATATCTAACATTTCGAAGAAGAACATATCGGCTCCGATAATCAATGTATGCATAAAAAATTAACAGCAATGTCTCACAATCGGTGCCGTTTATACCCCACCAAGACACACAATAACATCTGACAACTACAAGCAACTCCTAGGACTTTATGGACATAGATGCATTTTAGGTGGAGATTTCAATGCAAAGCCCACCACATGGGGCTCCAGGATTACAACTACCAAGGGCCGGGCACTATCAAAAGCTCTAAGGGAATTAAAGTGGGATTTTATGTCCGCAGCAAAGCCAACATACTAGCCAAATGACCCCACCAAGAATCCAAACTTTTTCATAATTAATAAAATGTAGTCAACTACTTCCATGTTGAAGAAGGATTAGACTTAAGCTCATACCTTTCTCCAGTTTATCTAAAACTGAGTGATGATGTCATAACGAAAAAACAGCAACACAAACTAAGAAGATTTCCGTTCAAAGCTGGACGAATACATTGACATTCAAACAAACAAACAGTCATAATCATGACGACATAGAAATAGAAGCACTTAAGTTGGTTAAATTTATATAGAAATCGTCTTGGGGAATTATACCGCAGGTTCAACGAAAGAAGATTGGTATAAACTACCAACGTGAACTAAGAGATCTCATAGCACAAAAATGTAGATTGAGGAAGAAATGGCACCAAACCCTATCTCCTAGTGACAAATGCAACTTTAACAATGCAGCTCAGAAGCTAAAGCGATCCCTTCGTGAATTCAAAAATGACTCCGTTAATTTGTACTCGTATGTTAGCAGCCTTAGTGCCGAACGTAGATCGGGATATTCACTATGGAAATGTACAAAACGACTAAAACGACTAAAACGACCAATCAAACATATTCCGCCAATAAAAAAAACCTGATGGTAAATGGGCTAGAAGTGCTCTTGAGAAAGCAAATATATTTACTGAACGTCTTCAAAACATCTTCTCTGCTGATGCCACAAATGCATCGGAGATATAACTATAAATTACAGCTCTGATAGCAACGAAGAATTTCCACCAATTTCTATTAAAGAAATAAACGATCTAATCCAAAACGGGTTAAAGAATAACAAAACTCCCGGATTTGACCTCGTTACAGCGGAGATTCTGAAGAGATTAACGTGTAAAGCTATAGCTAGATTAGCCGATATAATTAACTATTGTTTCGCCCTAAAATATGTGCCCACCTACTGGAAAATAGCTGAAATCGTTATGATTTGAAAACCAGGCAAGCCGCAGCATGAAGCTTCATCATACAGACTAATATCATTACTGCAAACAATATCGAAAGATCGAGTCTTATTCCATCGCATCAGTTTGGCTTTAGAGATGAACACTGAACAACAAAACAAATACACAGAATAACAAGCGCGATTGAAAAATGTTTCGAAGAAAAAAAAGTTTGCTCAGCCATATTTTTTGACGTGGCTCAGGCTAGGCTTTTGATAAAGTTTGGCACGCAGGCTTAATCAAAAAACTTAGAGGCATACTCCCAGCCGACTACTGCAACATTCTAGAATCATACTTGTCTGATCGATTCTTCCATGTCAAATGTGAAAACGACTTTTCTGATCTCAAGCCCATCAAAGCAGGAGTTCCACAAGGCAGTATTCTTGGGCCTATCTTAAACCTACTATATACATTTGATATACCAACACCAGAAAATACCAATATAGCAGCTTTTGCAGCTGATACAGCAATACTGACTGTTTGCGAATACAGAAACTGAATCAACGCTAAAACTCTAGGAAGCTGTTGAAGAAATAGGTAATTTAACAACAAAATGGAAAATCCCTTTAAATAATTCGAAAACTACGCACATCAACTTTACAACAAAAAATATATCAATACTGCCGATTTAGATATTTGGCAACTAGATACCGTATTCAAATATAGCAAAGTATCTTGGAATGACCCTAGACACAAAACTTAAATGGAACGAGCACATTAAAATTAAAAGAGACGAATTATAAATTAAGTTGCAAAAACTACAATGGCTCATTGGCAGAAACTCTTTTCTGTGCGTTCATTGCAAGTGAGCTCTTTACAAACAAGTTCTGAAACCTGTCTGGATGTATGGCGCGCAGCTTTGGGGCTGTGCAAAGAAGTGTCATGTACAAAGAATTCAGCGCTTCCAAAACAAAGTGCTACGCTCCATAGTAAAAGCCACCTCGTACATCAGAAACAGCGACCTTCACCGCGATCTGAAAGTACCGACAGTCAACACCGAAATCAGAAAATTGGCTGAATCTCATCAAGAAAATTTCTAACCCCACACAAATAAAGAAGCCAGCAAGTTACCTAATGTTATCAGCTTAAAACTGGTGTAGCGGATTCAATAACTTTCGCTAGAATGCATTGATATCTTTATATAATTTATTAGATGTGTTAATGTACATATATTTTAATTCGATATTTTTAAGTTTCATTTAATACTGCAATTTTGATTTCTGTTCAATTTATTCTTTGCGTCAATAATAACAGACGTTCGTTGCACTTCGCATAACAACAGTTTAAATTCTCTTGCACATTAAGCAGACGGAACGACACGTTTGTTTGTTGTTTTTAGTCTCATGATAATATGCTACTCTAGCATATATGTTGTGCAATGTGCATCGAACTACAGAATTGCTGATCATATGTATTATTAGTATTATATAGTATTGATTTTAACATTTAAATTTTGTATAAACCGCAAGCAATGATTTAATAAAGTCAGTTCGAAATTAGAACTCTAAAGAACAATTATTGAATTATTATTTCTTCATGGTTTTCTAGTTCAAGTACTTGAAGGTCAGTTTAAATTAACTTCAATTTTGTTTCGTCGTGAATTTACAGTTCAAGTACTGAAAATTCAAACCTCAAATTCAGATTAAATTCTTGAATTATTTAATCATCGTGAATTCCCAGTTCAAGTACTGGAAATTCAAAACACAAATTCAAAACAGAATTTTGAATTAACAAGATGTAAGCAGCTCTTTGGTCATAAATGACCAGTCGTTGTGGAAATAAACATTGTATTGTATAATATGTCACAATAAAAAAATAAAAAATAATAAAAAATGTTCGTCTTGGCTCCGCTTGGTAGCGCGAGTTTCGGCTATAGAAACCCCGTTATTTACCCAGAACCAATGAAACAAACTACACTCAATTTAGGTCACATGTTAGTCAGGCCTAAATACATATTTGTGTACTACATCTTAATGGTGTACTGAATTAGCCGCTACTGAATTAACTGCGACGATCCAATTTGCATAAAGATCGCACTTAATTTAAATATTTTGAAGTAATGGCGATATTTTAACAAATTATGAATTAAGGCTATGTAGGAATGTTTGGTTTCGTAACTTAATACAGCAGTGCCCTAGCGACCTTCAAATCTGAGTATGGCATGAGTGTCTAGGAAGGATATTATTTTTTTGCAGATTGATGCTACAACCTGAATTCGGATTTAGCGAATATAGTCCAGGCAGAGGTATCAAACCTTTTATAAACCCTCTCCTAACGCAAAGTTAAATACAAGTTAGAAGAGTTTGGCTGCTAGCGTACTAACTGTAACCAGCTATAATTGGATGAGTGCATTGCTAAAATAAGATATGAATGGGAAGGTTTAATTCTTAAGCATATCCCAGCACGAGATATTCCTAAATGACCGACAACATGTATCTGGCAACCCGTTATGCACCTGAAACATAGGAAACTATTTCATCTTCTGCAGCGAAAAAATCATAATAATAAGGAAAAATAATAAAACTCTTTAAACTATAATTGCTGGTAAGCCAAAATCATATATCCTAGCTAAAAACTCAATTGTTGCATTTCTTTGTCCATAGCACAGGAGATTTAAGAGTTGTCAACATGAAGGTGCCTATTGACTCTGGGATGATCTATTAGTATACTTGGCACTTCTGACATATTATAATTAGTATTGCTGCAAGTATCCTGTTAGTAAGAACATCCCGTTGCTCTGGAACTCTGCAACCGTATTGATATCTTGGAATAATTATATTTCATCAAAAAATCTTGAAACACGGTTACTTCATCAACACGAAAAATTCTTTAGGTAAAGCAGGTTTCAAAAAGGTATCTTCGTTGATAGACGAACTTGATTCAGTTGATGATATACCAAAACACCATGATCTAATTCTAGAAGTTTTGGTAATAAATTATGACTAAAAATATATCAAATGACACAACCCACATACCAAATCATGTTGCAAAATGTTAATGTTATTTTTATGAAGAGATAAGTGCCATACCATTAAGATAACCGATTATAATGAAACTTTAAAAGTTATAAAAGATCTAAGATAATTTGCAAAAATATACTCTTCAATTTCTTTCCAACTTTTATTAAAAATATTGGAGCGCAAAAATTTGAAGAGCTTTTAATGGAAATAAGTATAATTTAAATCATAAGCACTCTGTGCACATTTGTTTTTGTATTTGTACTTCAGTATATATCAGCGCACTTGCTTACCTAATATCAAAGCATTGCTGCACTTCCGTAAAAAACAATGTTAAATGCGTGTGCTCTGGTTTGCTTATGGAAGGGCCCAGCAAAATCACGTACGAATTGGTTTTTGCGCTTGCGGTTGATGATTTTGTTGTTGCGACTGATTGCAGGTCTCGAATGCAAAAAATGCAGCTTCACTGGACTCTGTTTTCTCATATTTACATCTTCGTCTTTGACCAACGGTTTAAAAATTGTGACCTTACACGCTGGTCCACTAGGGTAATATATTGCAGCCAATTGTTCCCACGCTTCTTTCGAAGTTTTGGCAGAATTCACATGCAGCAGCTGACTTGGTCTAATACACTAAAGTAATGTACCTAGCGCCATATCATCAAATTTTTTTCCTGTTTCACGAGCAGCAGCCTCAGACGACTCAAGGTTTGCTCCAGAAACATAACCCCATAAATCACACTGCAATAACACAGTGTAATGAACAGATTGTTTGTATTTTTATATTTTTTTATTTTACGTACATATGTAATTTTATTTCAAGTAGTTTTATTATTTTTGTAGTTTGACTATGGCCCTATGTCCCAGCGAATGCGCTACTTATGGGAAAACTATTGATTGGACGTTTAAAGCGCGTTACGCTGTTAAAGTGAGAAATAAAGCTTGTGTGCAATTTGAATGCTAAGTTTATTCTGAAAATCTCATACCAAACATCACCCTCTTATATAAAAATGTATACTTACATTCTACCAACAACGTTTACAATTGTTGCATTTTCCTTAGATCTATATAGTTATTTAAACACAAACAATTTCTTATGTTCTACCACTAATAATTTTTATGAAGATTATTTTAATGTTTAGGTTACAAGCTAAAGTATGCTAAGCTTATAATTAGCTAAATACAAAATTTATCTTATCTTAAGTACAGGCAAAAATAATTAAAATGATTTTTGATTTAAATTAATAAAATTTATATGTACGAGGTGTGATAAAAAAATAACCCTTATTTTCAAATTTCGTGATTTACGTATCTGTTATATATGTCTGTTATATATGTTGGCAATACCAACCATTTTGGATTGTGAGTTTGTTTTTGACAGATAAAAAGGTTAGTCGTGTTTTGGTGTGCTCTTCGATTTTGTACTATTAGTAAAAATGGATCAAAGAAACTGTATTCAGTTTTGTGTAAAAAATGAAATTAAATGCGCAAGGACATTTGAAATGTTGACTGTGGCTTTTGGCGAGTCTACTATGAGCAGAACATAAGTTCAATTGTGGTATAATTGGTTTAAGGAAGGCCGAGAAGATGTCAATGACGATGCTCGTCGTGGTCGCCCGAGCACGTCAACAACCGATGAAAACATTGACGCAGTGAACAAAATGATTTTGGATAATCGTCGAATCACTCAGGGAGGTTGCTGATGATGTTGGCATATCGTTCGGCTCATGCCAAGCAATTTTTACGGATGTTTTAGGCATGAAACGTGCGGCAGCGAAGATTATTCCAAAATTGCTAAATTTTGAGCAAAAACAACGTCGCATGGACATCGCTCAGGAACTGTTGAACATCGTCAACGACGATCCAGATTTCCTCAAAAAGATCATAACTGGTGACGAATCGTGGGTGTATTGCTATGAACTTGAAACCAAAGCCCAATCATCCCAATGGAAACGTCCAGATGAGCCAAGACCGAAAAAAGGACGTCAAGTTCGGTCGAGCGTAAAGGTTTTGCTGACAGTTTTCTTTGATTGCAATGGCGTGGTGCATCATGAATTCTTGCCACAAGGTCGTACGGTCAACAAGGAATACTACCTTGAAGTTGTAACGACTCAATTTTCCGCCGGGGTAAGCTCGCCGGATAACCAGGTATCGTATACAGAATTTATACCCAGAAACCTCAAGGATCCTTGAAGTTCTTCGTGGGTCCTTGAAAGTGCTTAATCGCAACAAGTCCTTGGATTATCCTTGGATATTATTTAGTCCTGCACTTGGATTATCCTTGGATATTATTTAGTCCTTATTCGCAACAAGTCCTTGGATTATCCTTGGATATTATTTAGTCCTGCACTTGGATTATCCTTGGATATTATTTAGTCCTGCAACGCACTTTCCAGAGCTGAGGGAAAAACTCAGCAACTTTCAGGGGTCGTATACAAAAATTATTAATATAAAATCCTGTGAGTTAAATTTGTTCGGTGTCTTTGTTTAAAATACCGATTGTGGAGTGTTTTTTTATATTTTCCGCTCTCTATTCTTGCCAATCCCCTCACTACTGTGCGTTTAATCGACTTTATAGCTTTCTTTCGCCTAGTAGTGTTTTTACAGGTTTTTGTGTGAGTGAAATTTGTCAGTTGGCAAATTTCATCTTCACACTCCTTCCTTACTTCGCGGTGCGAAAGACACGGTGTAGTAGGGTTTCAATTCACTGATATGGGCTGTCTTCGTCTCCTTGCTCCCCTCCCTTTTCATCTGGAACAATAACTGGGGAGGTGAAGGTGTCTACACGATACGCTCCATCGTAACGTGGGGCAACTTGGCGGTGAAGTGGTCGGTGGCCTTGGACAAATAGTGCTGTCTTACTAACACCAATTGTCCGACTTCTGATTTCCACATTCGGCGTCGCAGATTATAATATCTTCTTTGACCCTGTGTTGCTCGTTCCAAGTTTTGCCTCACGATGCGATAAGCTTCTTGTAGTTGATCTACTCATTCGTTAGCAGTCTGTGGGGTTAGCCCTGTACCCAACGTTGTCTCATCGTACAGCGCTTTTGGTAGTCGCGGTTCACGCCCCTGTACCAGATAAGCCGGACTGTATCCCGTTGTCTCCGATACACTAGTATTAATGGCAAGAGTCAATTCGGGAAGCAAGTCGTCCCACTTCTGCTGCCGTTGACTCGCAAATTGGGCCACCATAGTCTTGATGGTGCGATTGGTGCGTTCCACCGCATTTTCCTGCGGAGTGTAGGGCGCCGTGAACTGGTGTTTGATGCCATAGCCTTCGGTAAACCGGCGGAACGCTCGACTACTGAATTGAGACCCATTGTCCGTCACTAGGATTTTGGGTACTCCAAAACGAGACAGGATGAGTTCCCGGAAAGCCCGTTGCAGTGTCTAGGTGGTGGCTTTTCGGAGTGGGGCCATCTCGGTCCATTTGGAGAATTTATCGAAGAACACGACTAGCATGGTGTTACCATGTGTGGAACGGGGTAAAGGTCCGACAAAGTCGGCGCACAAAACAGACCTAGGCTCAGTGGGGATGTGGCTCAACATTTTCCCAGCTGGTTGCTGGTGGCTGCTTTTATATCGTTGGCAGGAGGAGCATTGACGCACGTATCGACTTGTATCGCGGAATAGCCCCGGCCAGTAATATCGGTTGGCTATTCGTGCTATTGTTTTTCTGATGCCTAAGTGTCCTGCCGTAGGTGCATCGTAATTTTCCTGTAGGACCCGGTTCCTGAGCGTTCGTGGTACACAGAGTTTCCACGGGATGCAATCTTCGTCGCCACGATAACTCGGGATGTGCCTGTATAACTGTCCACCTTCCAACTGGTAGTCAGCATATTTCTCCGGCCTAGCGATGATCTCTGCTTTACATTTCTGCCACCAGGGGCAGTCTGGTTCTGTTCGGTCCTCAATGGTAATGGTGCAGGCGGCTTCTGTTGGCTGTCTAGACAAGGCGTCGGCTAACACGTTTAATTTTCCCTTCCGGTATTGCACGTCGAATGTGTACTGTTGTAGTTCAAGGGCCCATCTTGCGATACGACCTGCAGGGCTTTCTATGGAATTCAGCCACTTCAGTGACAGGTGATTCGTAATGACCGTGAAGTGGTATCAAGGTAAGGTCGCATCTGTCTGATACCCCACCCCATACGATGGCTAAGCACTCTTTTTCTGTGGGTGAATAGTTTCGCTCTGCATTATTTAAGTGAAGGCTGGCGTAGGCTATCACGCGCTCCACCCCGTCGACTTCTTGGGTGAGCACCGCGCCCAGTCCGTAGTCGCTTGCGTCGGTCGGGAGCACAAACTTCCTAGTGAAATCCGGACACGCCAGGACTGGTGCCTCTGTCAATTTCTGCTTCAACTGCGCGAACGCGTCTTGCTGCTCTCCAGCCCACTTGAAGTGTTTACCCTTTTTTAGTAATAGTGTTAACGGGTGTACCGTCTTGGCGAAGTCTGGGACAAAACGCCGATACCATGACGCTACTCCCAGGCAGTGTCGCACCTCTCGTATATTTTGGGGTGGTTTTAGCTCTCTGATGGCCGCGATTTTATCTGGGTCAGTGTGGATGCCTTGGTCACTGCCCACGTGTCCCAAATACTTCAATTTCTTCTGGAAGAACACGCATTTGTCCTTATTCAATTTAAGGTTGGCTTTTCGCAGGCGACGGAATACTTCGGCTACATTCTGTTGGTGGTCTTCCAGTGTGCGCCCTGTGATGATGATATAATCCAGGTATGCGAAAGCGTGCGGCTCCATTTCGGGACCTATTACCTGGTCTAACGCTCGTTGAAATGTCGCAGGTGCTGAATGTAGCCCGAATGGCATTACCTTCCATTGGAAGAGTCCGCGGCCTGGCACCGTGAATGCGGTATACTCTTTGCTGTGGTCATCCATGGGTATCTGCCAGTACCCATTCTTCAGATCGAGGCTGCTGATGTATTTCGCCTCCCGTAAGCGGTCCAGTATGTGCTGTATTCTGGGCAACGGATATGCATCGGGTATAGATCTGGCATTCAGTTGCCTGTAATCTATGCATAATCTCCACGTCCCATCTTTCTTGCGCACGAGGATAATTGGTGCACTATATGGACTATGTGAAGGCTCTATACATCCCTTTTTCAATAGTTCGTCCACTTCGGCGTTGATTACTTCCTGCTGTGCGGGGTTCCTGGGGTAATAACGTTGCTTTATTGGCCTGTCATCGCGCATCACAATTTTGTGTGTTGTAATGTTGGCTACTCCAGGTTTGTCTTCAAATTTATCTAGCTCGGTCTTCAGAAATGCTTCGATAGTCTCTTTCTCCGTGATGGCCTCTTCTTGGATGGTCGTGCACTCTGTAAAGTCGCTGTTTTGCACGCCCCCAACCTGAGGTCCCAGCATGATATCTTGGTCACCGCATTTGATTTTTGTTCCCATTGTCGACATGAAATCGAGTCCCAGAAGGAGGTCGTCTGTGGCGTCCGGCATTGTGAGTAGCTCGAGGTCGCAGTTTCGCCCCCCTAACTGTATGTTCACTTGAAACACCTCCGTGACCTCTCGGGTGCGTCCGTCGGCCATACGTGCACGTATGTGTGTAGATGTTACCCTACCAGTGGTTGCACGTAACTGGCGGCTAAGGCTTTCGCTGATGAAACTTCGAGTGGCTCCTGTATCGATGGTGGCGTTGGTGGTGTAGGTGCCACTGGAGACTGTGGCACAGATGCGCTGCCCATCGCAGCGCAACGCACTTATTGTTGGTGAGGCCGGATGCTTGTGGGCTGTGTCGGGCCTCGTTACTGACGACAGCCTTGCCAGTTTCCCGCACTCAACAGTCCTGGTTCCCAGCTTGCCACAGTCCCAACAGAATAGAATCTGTGCATTACGGCAGTAGCGCGCGACGTGTCCATTCTGTCCGCAACGCCGACAGGCAGTGCGTAGGTCTATCATGGTGTTAGCATTGGTTTCGGTCGTTGGCAGGACCTGCCGACTCCGAGTCTCCCTTGGTGTGGTATGCTCGATTCTGATTTGTGGAAGAAGTCCTCTTGGTTGTGGTGTAGGTGCTCTTGGTTGTGGCATATGTGATCTGGGTTGTGGCGTGGGTGTTCTGGGTACATCATGGTCACTCCGTATGCCCTCCAAATCTTCCGCCATGCGCACTAGTTCCTCCAGCGTCGTAAAGTCTTTTCGGCGCACGTACCATTGGTACTCCTCCAGACTGTTCTTAAATATTCGTTCTAGCTTCTGTTCTTCTGAATACCCAGCGTGTCGCATGAGGTCCTGGACTTCTACCACATATAGTTTGAATGGTTCCCGGGGCTTTTGTCTTCGCTGGCGAATCTCGTCATCGAGTTTTTCAAAGTACCTCGCTGGTAGAAAGAATTTCAAGAAGTCTTTCCTGAACGAGTCCCAGTTGCTCCACGATCTGTTGTTGTTTCTGTACCATAACAACGCACGCTCTTTCAATAATTCTGGCATGGTACGCGGGAGTAGATTCTTGTCGAGTCCGTACACTTCCGACAGCGCCTCCACTCGTTCCAGAAACGCCAGGGGGTCACGGCCACCATCATACTTAATGGACCATTTCCTTACATGATCAATGATAACGGCGTGTGGTGCGGCTACATGGCGTGGCTGTTCCACGGCCGTTGGTGACACAGCGCGATTAAGTGAGGTCCTCCGAAACTCTGCCTCCCATGCCGCTGGTATTTCACCTGTGAATATATGGCCTGGCCTGTCCACGGTCAGCGAATCCCGGGTACCTATGGGCGTAGCCAGCTTGGGTGAGGTACTCCTGACGTACCTGGATTTTAGCTTCTCTAAACGGTTTTGTTGCTCTTGAGTCAATTCTGTCTCCGTGAAGAACTCTGAGAGTCGCTTACGGAGTTCTTCCACGGTACCTGTAGCTTCTACATCGAATTCCACACAGAAAAACACCAGCTCCTCCTTGCGTAGCGAGTACAGCCAGCTTGTTTTCACCATCCTGTGCTACACTTAGATGATGATGAGGACAATGGGTGTGCGTGTGTGTTGTCAGCAGGTGCTAAATCGGCATTCCTCTGTGTGACTGCGTAGATCGACGTAGTTCTCTGGCACTCTTTGGATTTATTACGTAGGAGTTCTATGCGTTGAACTTCTGGTTTTTTTTTTTATTAGTCCCCTGCGCCACTGTAACGACTCAATTTTCCGCCTGGATATATAAGCTCGCCGGATAACCAGGTATCGTATACAGAATTTATACCCAGAAACCTCAAGGATCCTTGAAGTTCTTCGTGGGTCCTTGAAAGTGCTTAATCGCAACAAGTCCTTGGATTATCCTTGGATATTATTTAGTCCTGCACTTGGATTATCCTTGGATAATATTTAGTCCTTATTCGCAACAAGTCCTTGGATTATCCTTGGATATTATTTAGTCCTGCACTTGGATTATTCTTGGATATTATTTAGTCCTGCAACGCACTTTCCAGAGCTGAGGGAAAAACTCAGCAACTTTCAGGGGTCGTATACAAAAATTATTAATATAAAATCCTGTGAGTTAAATTTGTTCGGTGTCTTTGTTTAAAATACCGGTTGTGGAGTGTTTGTTTTATATTTTCCGCTCTCTATTCTTGCCAATCCCCTCACTACTGCGCGTTTAATCGACTTTATAGCTTTCTTTCGCCTACTAGTGTTTTTACAGGTTTTTGTGTGAGTGAAATTTGTCAGTTGGCAAATTTCATCTTTACAAAGTTATGCGCCGTTTGCGAGAAGCAATTCGTCAGAAACGCCCAGAATTGTGGAAAAACCAATCATGGATTTTGCACCATGCTAACGCACCAGCTTACACATCGATGCTTGTGCGTAATTTTTTGGCCAAAAACAAAACCGTTATCATGCCTCAACCACCGTATTCACCGGACTTGGCCCCGCTGACTTTTTCCTCTTTCCAAAACTGAAGACACCGATGAAAGGAAAGCCTTTTTCTACGATTGCGGAGATAAAAGAAAAATCGAAACAGGAGCTGTTGGCGATACCAAAAAAAGCGTTTCAGAAGTGTTTCGAGGATTGGAAAAAACGCTGGCATAAGTGTATTATATCTGAGGGGAATTACTTTGAAGGGGACAAGATAGTTGTTGATGAATAAATAAATACTTTTTGAAAAAATTGAAAATAATGGTTATTTTTTTATCAAACCTCGTATGTACTACAACAGACTTTTTCTATTTGATAGAGTCCGGAACTCGTGTTAATATTTTTTATTAACGCGATGGTTTTGTTTTTATTATTATTGTAAATTTTATCACAAACGATTTCTTTACTTTACGATATTTTTTAATGCAACCGTGCTGGGACTGGATCCATAACCATTGTTGGTAAAAACTCGGAAAAAGTAAAAGAAGACGATTAATAATCAGCGTTGCTCTGCACAGTTTAATAACAACGAATGAATAATGAGTAATACAATAAGGAACCACCGAAATGAAGTATTACAGTTTTGCAAGTGTTGCCAATAGTAAATCGAAAGTTATATTTAAAAAGAATATTACTAACAAGAAGAGTACATAAATACCGCTTTGACCCAAAAAATCGGTGCTTGTTTTTATTTTTCGATTGCTTTAGATGAATCTCGTGATATCACCGATATTAATCAGCTTATAATTTCAGAGAGATCTGTATCTGATAACTTGGATAAGTGGAGGAAGAAATATTTGCATTAACACCTTTTCTGAAGAATTCAAGAGAATCAGATATTTTCAGTTCTGTAAGAAATCATTTTGAGAAGGCATGTATTGGTTTTGAAAATCTATCTGCCATATGTACGGACGGAGCGTCAGCCACGGCTGGCCAATTCATGGGAAATGGCATAAATATTCCATCTTTACAATGCCTCATTCACCAGCAATCCCTGTGCGGCAAATGTTGCTAGTGTAATAGTGTAACGACTCAAATTTCCGCTGGGGTGAATTCAAGAAAAGTACATTTCGAAAGTATTTTTAAACATGCAATTGTAATTGTTCAGATTATGAATATTTGCCAAACGGCAGAAGGCCGCTCCTTGATCTGGCGCGTCCAGGTCTCCAGTATATATGTATATATATATATATATATATATATATATATATATATATATATATATATATATATATATATATATATATATATATGTATATATATATATATATATATATATATATATATATATATATATATATATATATATATATATATCTAATATATATATATATATATATATATATATATATATATATATATATATATATATATATATATATATATATATATATATATATATATATATATATATATATATATATATATATATATATATATATATATATATTTCAAAATGTAGAGTTCAGAAGAAATGTTTGTTTGGAGCTGTAATTAAATACACATGGTACCGTTGTGTTTTTTGTGTTTTTATGCACACACTTAGTCACAGCATCAGTTGAAAGACATCGATCGTAAGTTTGCGTTGTGAATTTGTGTGAAAAATCTCACTGCTAAATAATTTTTTTTGTATTATATAATTCGGTGTTCTTCGGTAACTTTTTTGGTATCAGCGTATAGAGTATTAAAAAAAAAATTCTGCCCATAAATGCCCCTCTAGATTTTGTCGTCTCTGATGTGTTTAGTTTAATGAAAATTGAAAAACTGTTTATTATTAAATAAATTCTTTTGCTTGAAGGATCGTCTGGCTTGTGATTTCTAACTAAATTATAGTTATATGATATTAAGATTTAGTATGAAGAGAATAATTTTGGACCTAAACTGCATCACCTTCAGAACTATTAGCTGAATAAAGCAAATAGTTCTGAAGGTGAATAGTTGTTAATAGTGGGCGTGACAGCTTCTATATCGCGCACACTTTTTGCATAGTGTTTACTAAAACCCACATCTACATAACTACCAAATGGCGTCACTAATCCATCAATTCGACAGGCAAAATCGAACATTTTGTTTTTCGATATATGGCCATATTTCGAATTTTGAAAAGGTAACATATCCATTATCAAGATTCTAGCAATGGGTTTTGTACAAGACACATAGTCAGATTTTGGTTATATACGGAAAAAATTGTTAAAAATGCAGCTTATGAAATATTAAGAAAGGGTAAAATTTTTATTTTACAGTATTTATCATAGAAACACAAAAAAATTAACTTGGTGAGCTATTTATAAAGTGTAAATTTATTTTGTTGAAATATAAATAATACTGAAGCCGGAAGGAATAAATCTAAAAATTATGTGAAATCAGGTTTCTTTTAAAAAAATATTCCCTTTTTTGCGCTTTGCAAAATATTCCCTTTTCAGTAAGAGTATAAAATCTCTTTTTCAATCAAATGCATTACTGCATTGCAACAATATTTATCGTTATTGAAATGTCAAAAAGAGAAAAATAGTAAATGAATAACAAAGCGAAGTGTCAAAAAGTGTAAAGAATATCAAACAAGTGGTTTGTTTCAATCGAAATGGATTTTATTTAAAAAAAAACGCTAATTTAATTTACACCTGGTTATCTGCTAGCCCAACGGAAAGAGTTTCTGCACTATTTGCGTTCATTGAAAGCAAATTAAGAAACTATCAATATAGCGTTTTTACGTTAGGCATAATATCAGGTTTTTTTAAAGTGAAATGACAAAGAAATGGCAGGACAGTGGCCATAAAAGCAGTCGATTCGAACAGAAAAATTCTAAATGACTTAATTGGGCTTTCTTCTCTATTACTGATTCCGATGTAAATATATTAATAATTAATTAGATAATAAACGGCTATATGGTTACGTTCAAATTAAATTTAATTATTCAGCAACATAGTAGAAGTGGAAGTGCTAAGCGAGTAAGACCGATGGAAGAAGAATTTTGTGACGCTTCACTTAGAACCAATAATAGTAGAAGAATATTTACGTGAGAGAAATTAAGTTGAAGAACTTCAATATGCGGCCGAGAAAATGAAAAATAAAAATAGTTCCGAAAGTTGCGTAATAACTTAACTTTATCCCCTTCTGAAGTTTTGGCTTTGGATCTTGATATTGATCTGTCGGAACAGAAGTACAATATTTTGCGTCAATAAATAAATAGTTTGCATAAAGACTGCTTACCGAGTTTAAATGCATTGCGTTCTATGAAACAAAATTTTTTGCCGCCCATAACTTCAATTGAGTGTTCATCAGAAGCTAACCTGAATACTTTGTGCTGCAAAACTGCGCAAAGAATACTAGAATATAAATGGTAAGATAGCTAAAACTTCTTTGATTTGTAAGTGGAGAATGGATCGGAGCTCAGGCACAGCCGTTATAAGCAGAGGTTTAGTAATGAAGACGATTCCGATGAATTCATGTTTATTACTGCTTTAGAGCCTCTGAGGTAAGTAAATGTACAAGTAATTTTGGGCTTCAAATAAAATTATAAGATTATTTACAATATTTTGCAGAATGGTGGATTTGTCATCCAAGAAGAATGTATGGACCAATAGTAAATGTTCGTCATCACTGTACTGTCGTCCTATAAAATTTTCTATTGTAGGGGGAAACCGTGAAAGAATATTATCACAATATAATGAAGTATCAAAAATAATTTAAAATCTAGAATGTGATGTTATACTTTTGAACAGCAAAGCATTGATGTTTCTATGAATGCATTGCACTATGATAGATGGATCCGTTGCAAACATATTAACTAATACAAACGCTTCCAGCAATTGTATTATTTGGCAAGCAAAACTTGCAAAAATGAATAACATTAATTTTACAAAATTACCAAACGCAAATACTACAAATATGGATTGTCCACATTGCATGCATGGATTCGATGTTTTGAGTGTTTGTTGCATATTGCACATCGTTTGCCTTTCAAATGCTGGCAAGTACGAAGTGGGAACAAATAGACTTTTTCACAAAACAAAACAAGGATTCAAAGCAAATTTAGGAGTAGATTAAGATTAAGAATAGATCAAGTCAAGACGGGATTCGGACGACAAATGATGGAAAGACGGCTCAAATTTTCTTTTCCAAATATCTGAATCACTATTTTTCAATTATATTGCGACTACTCTCATGTGGAATGCTTATTAATATCGACGCATTCAAAGACCTACTCAAAATAACTAGAAATATGTACTTACGGATTGTACTATATGCCTTCCAATGTACACAAAGTTTTGATTCATGGATGCGAGGTGATACAGTTTTTCGATCTACCAATTGGTAAGAAATAATGTAGCTATCTCAGCTATATTTATAAAAATTTATCACTACAGGTAATTTTTCAGAGGAAGCTCTAGAAGCAAATCATAAACATATTAGAAGAGCGCGCTTGTGTCATACACGAAAAATGAAGCGGGAATATTCTAATAAAGATTTAATGTCTTATTTAATATTATCAACAGATCCGCAGATAGTTTCTAAAAGAACAATAATTAAAAAAAAAATTCATTGTTCAAAATTCATGAATTGAAAAATTAGTTTCGCGTTGGTACAGAACAGCAAATTTTAACCGATCACGATGAAAGTTCAAGTGACAATGATTGATTTATATCCTAACCCTAAGTTTGTTCTTCCGTTTGTAACTACCATAATGAGTAATGTCTATCTGTCTGTCTGTATTATCGTGATGAAACTTAATATATAAGATTATTTTTACCAACGAAAGGACAAGTTCGAAAAGGGGCATGATCGGATGAAAACCACGTCTAACTTCCATACTAAAGTATATTTCTGACAATTTTAACACTTTTATCTTATGGTGTAGGGATTCTAAACTTTGGTACTACCAAAGTTTGTTCCTTATTTTTTTTTAAATAAATATGCACACTATACTTAAATAATTCTGGAACTTTTTTTCATTTTCAATCTTCATTTATATCAAAACTATAAAAGTTACATAATTCATTTTTCATTTTTGAGCTCAGTATGCCCTAATCCACTAAGATATGATATTTTAGCAAAATTCCTCCATTATCCTATTTTTGCCCACTATTTGTATGGAGGCGCAGTACTATTATATTAATTGTAAAAAAGGTGAAAAAGTTCCTTATATGGGATGTAGGTGTAGTCTTTATCCAAATCAGCTCATATAGCAATCTGTCTTGTATATTTGTCCAGACTATAGTTTTGCAAAGTTTCATTAAGATAGCTCGAACGGTATAGAAAACTATCAACAGATAATTTATGAATGTTATTTTGTACAAACAGCATTTCTTAATAAGCCTCGATAAATTCTCAAAATTTGCAGTCGTAATACCAATCCCTTCAATACAACAATTGATATAAAGAGTGCAATTTTGCAAGTATTAAATAAATTGAAAAACACTAAACTTTTAATTTCAGATAATGAAAAAGCCTTTCAGTCAAACGTAATCAGAATTAGGCTTAGGGTTATTTTGAAATCAAACAATATTTTGATATTTTGATAGAGTAATGGGCAAGTGGAAAGATTCCACTCTAAGCTAATTGAAATAGTGTGTTGCTTAATATTGCTATCGGTACATAAATATAATAACAGCTTACATTCTGTAATAAAGGCTAAACCAGCCGGCATTATGCATGCTACTTTAAAGGAAAGTTTAGATGAATAAAAAAATAGATTGATTGTGGCACAAAAAAACCTTTATCAACGTTCTAATAACAATGCTGTCAATAGTGTTTCAGGCCGGTGATATAGTTTACTTGCATAAAAGCAAACGCATAGGAAATAAGTTCGAAAAAGTCTTTATTCAAAAATTGGTGAAAAAGACCTTGGGAACACAATTCTGATAGATGGCAGGAAGGTCCATAAAAATAATTTGCGTTACATTTTTTTCTTCAATTCATACAATGAAATAAGGAATTAGCAATTTATTAATACAAACTTTTAGTCTATAAGCAAAGTTTAAAAAAAAATTTGTAATATTATTAAGTATAACACAAAATATTGTGGGGAGGATTCTACTCCGAATTAGCTCGACCTATTGTATAATGATGGGCTCAAAGATTTGTTTGGCGGCGCGAGAGCTAGCGCACAATTTAATTCGGCGACTTCAAGAGTACAGCCAGATATTCGAGTGAGAAGCGAACTGTATGATCGCCATCTAATGATGGGCTCAATGGATTGTATAGCGGCGCGAGAGCTAGCGCACAATTTAAATCGGCGACTACAAGAGTACAGCCAAATATTGTAATGAGAAACGATACGTTTGGTTTCCAGGTGGAATCTCATTTATTGATAAAACCTTATCGCTATTTATACCTTAATTTCTTATGTGCTAGACTTAGTATGGTTCTTAATACATAAAGGGGGCTTTTGAAATGTCAGCGGAAAGTATCACGGTCAATGCCGGCGTACATTCGTTCAAGGGTATTGAACATTAGAATGCAGCGTAATCAAAAACGTGCGTGCTGTTCGCGCTTAGTAACGTTGGCACTCTTATATGAGAGTGCGATGTACTTATTTTGTGGCTCCGCTCACATTCCATGTGCCTATGCCGCACGTGGTGCTAACGTTTGTGTGTATACTCGTATACTTACATTATACTTTTCATACACTACAATTGCCAAAGAGAAGCAACTCCCTGTAAAGCAACTAGCGACATAGTGACGAGTGGCGTGAGTCTGTGAGTCAAGAAGGTTCTAGGCTGGCCGGAAACGGAAGATAGAAGGCAACGAGGGAAAAAATATTGAAGGAAATAATATCGGTGTAATTAAAAGTAAACAAAGAAATCTTAGAAACATTAACTTTACAATACAAATAACTTACCACACATATAACTGTTGAAATGCAACCTTGCAACAACTCACTTATTTATATATAGTTGCAGCCCTGCATCGATTAATTTCGTTGTTTTCTCTTCTTATTTTTTATAACTAACGTATTATTTTAGCTTCTTTACTTTGCTTACGATCGTTTTTGTGTTGTAACGACTCTTCTTTTTGCCGGGGTAAAACTCAGCGGAGTCCAGGGGTCGTATACAGAATTATTTATTTTTTCTGACTACAGTAGATTCCTAGTGAGTCCTGGAACTCGCGTGACTTGAGATGATCCGGAACGCGTTCCTAGCGAAGGACCTGGGTGAGTACCGGAACACGCGTGACTTGAGATGATCCCGAACGCGTGACTAGCAAAAGACCTGGGTGAGTACCGGAACACGCGTGACTTGAGATGATCCAGAACGCGTGACTAGCGAAGGACTTGGGTGAGTACCGGAACACGCGTGACTTGAGATGATCCAGAACGCGTGACTAGCAAAGGATCTGGGCGAGTCCTGGAACTCGCGTGACTTGAGATAGTCTGCAACGCGTGACTAGCAAAGGATCTGGGCGAGTCCTGGAACTCGCGTGACTTGAGACGATCTGGAACGCGTGACTAGAAAAGGATCTGGGCGAGTCCTGGAACTCGCGTGACTTGAGATAATCTGGAACGCGTGACTAGCAAAGGATCTGGGCGAGTTCTGGAACTCGCGTGTCTTGAGATAAGATGATCCAGAACACGTTACTAGCGAAGGACCTGGGTGAGTACCGGAACACGCGTGACTTGAGATAATCCGGAACGCGTGACTAGCAAAGGACTTGGGTGAGTACCGGAACACGCGTGACTAGCATACAGTTGTCAGTTTATTTTGAAGAACGAATGAATGAATGCATGATTCCCCGCATTTTTCGACTTTATACATTTTTTCTCGCCTACTATTGTTTTATTAGTTTTCGTGTGAGTGAAATTTGTCAGTGGGCAAATTTCATTCTCACACTCCTCCCTTACTTCGCGGTGGAAAAGATATGGCGATTCCTCGTGGCTTGGCTTTCCTTCAGAGTGGCTATTGTATCTGCCTCTAGTGTCGCTGGTAAGCCATCCGTCTTGGGTCCCCTGAGTTCGGTTACGCTGTGGAAGTGGAGGTCTTCCCTGGGTGTTGGATTCAGTGTTGGCGGTGTCCTCGTGTGGTTACGTTTAGTCTTCCCCTTGTCGTCGCTTTTGCTGTTACTGGTGCACTTGATTGCATCCTGGTTATCCCTTTACCTGCCGTTGTGTCTACGTGGTATGTCTCGGCTGTTTCTCACTGGTACTGACCTTGCGGAATGGGTAGTAGGTACGCGGATTGCTCTTATGGTGGGTCGCCTTCGCTGTGCGACCTTCTTGCTCTGGGGTGCGCTCGCGTCCTTTTTCTAAGGTCCATGTATTGATCCTTGGGAGGTCCTTCTCTCTGTGCCTTTGTGGGTGTCCGCTTTTGCTCGGCATAGTCCGTGGAAGACGAATTCGTTCGTGCTAGTTGTGTTCTTCGCTGGTGTTGCGGTCTTGCGAATGAGTTCATTTTTTCTATGTCCTCTGTTGTGTCTCTGTGGTTTACGCTTTCTATCATTGGTGTGTCTCTTGGAAGGCGTTTCATTGAAATTAGGGAGATTCTCAACACAAATTGTCGTGCACGTTGCAGTTTCTCGGGGTTGCACGCAACTGGTATGAGGTCCCAATATGATCTCCTGATCACCGCATTTCAATGTTGTACCCAGGCTTGTCATGAAGTCTAGTCCCAGGAGTAGATCATCACTGGAGTCCGGCATGACCAGTAGCTCTAGATTGCATGCCTTCCCTCCAAGCCTTACAGTCGTCACACATGTCTCTCTGACTGCCCTACTACTGCCTTCTGCCATACGCACTCTAGTATGGGATTTTCCCAATTTGCTGGTGGGAGCGCGTAGCTTTCGTGCTAGCTCTCTGTTCACAAAACTGTTAGTTGCACCTGTGTCCAGTGTAGCGGTGATGGTTTCAGGTCCAATGGAAACGGTGGCACAGATTCGTTGTCTGCCACATTGCAATGTTTTTTCCACTTGTGAGGTCTGATGTCGCTGCTCTGTTCCTGACTGTAGTCTTCGGATGAGTGGTGCTCTCTGTTTGCAGCACTCGATCGTCCTCACTTCCCTACGCCCACACTCCCAACAGAACAGCAGTTTTGTATTTCGGCAGTATCGCGCGAAATGCCCCGCCTGTCCGCAGCGCCTGCAAGCTGCGCGTACATCTATGCACGCCTCCACTCCCGCATGAGTAACAGGTGCCACTTGTCGATGGCGTACCTCACGTGGTACTCTTCTAAACTATTCCGAAAAATTCGTTCAAGTTTCTGCGCCTCGGTGTACCCAGCATGCCGCATGAGATTTTGGATCTCCACAACGTATTCTTTAAACGTGGTTTTTGCCGCCTTTGCCGTATCTGATCTTCTAATTTCTCCAGGTATCTGGCAGGCAAGAAGAATTTGAGAAAATCCTTTCTGAACAAGCTCCAATTTGTCCAGGAACGATTGTTGTTGCGGTACCACAGAAGCGCACGATCCTTTAGGAGTTCAGGCATAGTACGTGGGAGCATATCTATGCTGAGTCCGTATACCTCGGAGAGTTCCTCGACTCGTTCGACGGGGGCTAAGGGGTCCCGTTCTCCACCGAATTTAATTGACCACTTCCTCACATGGTCAATAACGACGGCGTACGGTGTAGCACCGCTATGCGGTCGATCCACTCCTGCTGTCCGCAGAGCTTCACGTGACGTGTCTGCCTCTTCCTTAGGAATCTCAGATGGTTCCATGTTTTGTACTCTATATTCGTCGTGGATAGTCTGACGAAGGATTTTTGTGTGACCTCTCGTTTTGTTTCTTTTTTTAGTCCCTGCTCGGGCGCCACTGTAACGACTCTTCTTTTTGCCGGGGTAAAACTCAGCGGAGTCCAGGGGTCGTATACAGAATTATTTATTTTTTCTGACTACAGTAGATTCCTAGTGAGTCCTGGAACTCGCGTGACTTGAGATGATCCGGAACGCGTTCCTAGCGAAGGACCTGGGTGAGTACCGGAACACGCGTGACTTGAGATGATCCCGAACGCGTGACTAGCAAAAGACCTGGGTGAGTACCGGAATACGCGTGACTTGAGATGATCCCGAACGCGTGACTAGCAAAGGACCTGGGTGAGTACCGGAACACGCGTGACTTGAGATGATCCAGAACGCGTGACTAGCGAAGGATCTGGGAGAGTCCTGGAACTCGCGTGACTTGAGATAATCTGCAACGCGTGACTAGCAAAGGAGCTGGGCAAGTCCTGGAACTCGCGTGACTTGAGACGATCTGGAACGCGTGACTAGCAAAGGATCTGGGCGAGTCCTGGAACTCGCGTGACTTGAGATAATCTGGAACGCGTGACTAGCAAAGGATCTGGGCAAGTTCTGGAACTCGCGTGTCTTGAGATAAGATGATCTGGAACGCGTGACTAGCAAAGGATCTGGGCGAGTACCGGAACACGCGTGACTTGAGATGATCCAGAACACGTTACTAGCGAAGGACCTGGGTGAGTACCGGAACACGCGTGACTTGAGATAATACGGAACGCGTGACTAGCAAAGGACTTGGGTGAGTACCGGAACACGCGTGACTAGCAAACAGTTGTCAGTTTATTTTGAAGAACGAATGAATGAATGCATGATTCCCCGCATGTTTCGACTTTATACATTTTTTCTCGCCTACTATTGTTTTATTAGTTTTCGTGTGAGTGAAATTTGTCAGTGGGCAAATTTCATTCTCACAATGTGAACATCGATTTCAATAAATATAATCGATTAAGAATTAAATTTGTACAAATATCAAATATCTAGACATTAGAATTGTAGAGTTAATAAATTTTGGAAGCGAAACCATATTTTTGTTTGACATTCTTTCATTAGCACCTGCTGCCTTTGCGTAATTGCTGTTTTATTACAATATGCACTTGCTGACTTTTAGCAAATGCTTTTATTATTTCCCTTTTTCAACTAATATGCTGGTAGCGTAGCTGCCTGAAGTTAGTGACATATA
This sequence comes from Clusia tigrina, assembly GCA_920105625.2. NCBI lineage: Eukaryota > Metazoa > Arthropoda > Insecta > Diptera > Clusiidae > Clusia > Clusia tigrina. The sequence continues at coordinate 311,145,207 of OV050030.1, read as the reverse complement.
ACCCTGCCGTAAATATAAAAAGTAATATTATGTAAAACATATATATAATATGTATAATAAAGTATACTAAAAAGAACACAACATGTCGATCCTGCCAAAATATATAGTTTGCCGCATATACTGATAAACATACAAATTGTAAGAAACGAGGAAATCAGAAACATTGGTTTTCAAATATGGGTGGGACCGAATCAAAAGCAACTGATGCAGTTCAAAACAAATCAATAGATCATTCGCGATCTATATAATTTTAATTATATTATTAGGAATATTACTATTAAAAATTAATAACCATGAAGATTATTTTTCAACGAATTTATTGACAAGACAAGTTCCGACAGTAGTTGTATTGAAAAAGCTGGGATCTTTAATATAAAGATGGATTAATATTATACTTTATTAGAGAACTTATTATAACAATGTTGTAGTTTACAGGAAGTGAAAAAGAAAAAGAAAGAGATAGAGATGACAATCTAATAATAAGAGTTAAATGTCAAAAACAGATGTTCAGTAGAGTTACCATATTGGCCAACTTAGAATGTAACTGCGATTACATTTTCAATACCCCTTCTCATTCTAAATTGGTAACAATATTTAGTTTTGATCTCATCTCTTTGATTTTATGTGGAGGAAGTGGTTTTGTGAGTAGATCAGCCTGCATATCGTTGGTAGGACAGTATTGACATCTTATTACTCCTTTCGCCACGTAATCTTTTACAAAATGATATTTAATATCAATATGTTTTGTTCTGTTGATCAATTTAAAGCCTTCAACAATTTTTATGGAACTCTGATTGTCTTCTTGGATGATGATGGGTTCAGCTATTCGCTCTCCAAAATCTACCATAAGCTCCTTTAGCCACAATGCTTCTTTGGTTGCTTCAGCAAGTGCCACAAATTCCGCTTCGGTTGAAGATAAAGCCACGCACGTCTGCTTGCGACATGCCCATGACACTACTGCACCATATACCTTGAATAAATATCCACTATTCGATTTTCGATTTGATTTGTTTTCGCCCCAATTGGCATCTGAATAGCCGGATAGAATTTCATCTCTATTTGGTGCTATATGCAATTTCATATTTGCGGTTCCTTTGAGGTATCTATCTTGCCACCCTTTTGAGTTCGGTCCAGTCTTCCTCATTAGGATTACTGACCTTTTGACTTAATATGTTTACAGCTGCCGTTATATCTGGTCTCGAATTCAATGCTATATACAACAAACTTCCGATGAGTTTTTGATATTTTTTGTTGTTGGTTAAAACACTTTGCTCAACGCCAGATTTTCCGTAAGAAACTTCCAAGGGAATTGATGAGGGTTTGCAATCTTGAAGACCGGATTCTTTTAAAATTTTGCCAATGTACTCCGTCTGTGAGATTGAAATAGTTACCATCCTTTGAACATTCTACTTCTAAGCCGAGATATTGCTTTATTGGTCCAAAGTCATGAATCTTAAATGAATTTCGAAAAATATTCTTTACTTTATTTATTATTGATTCTTTTTTGGAAGCAATTAATATATCGTCGACGTAAATTAATATGAATATGGATTCAGCCCCTTCTGAACCTATATAAAAACAGGGATCTAAATTACTTTGAATAAATTTTGATTTAGTTAAAACATCATGAATTGATTGGTTCCATGACCTCGCAGATTGCTTAAGTCCATATACTGATTTCTTAAGAAGACATACCATATTTTCTTTATTCTTTTCCTTAAACCCTTTCGGCTGTTCAATAAAGATTTCTTCTTGTAAATTGCTGTTAAGAAATGCCGTTTTGCAGTCAATGTGATGAATTTTGAGATTTCGTTTTCCGCTAATAGCAAATAATGTTCTTAAAGTGGTATGAGATACTACAGGCGCAAAAATTTCCTCATAGTCAATGCCATATTGCTGCAAAAAACCACGGGCTACAAGCCTGGCTTTGTATTCAGAACCATTCTCGTTCACCTTTTTCTTAAAAACCCATTTGCATCCAATCACATTGCGATCTTTTGGTCTCTGTACAAGTATTCAACTTTTATTTTCTTCCATGGATTCGATTTCATTTTTCATGGCCAAAAGCCAACCTTCGCTTTCATTGCTTTGAACAGCTTCATCATAAGTTGTCGGAAGATCGCTCCCCAATATATTTAAAAAACGTTCAGGTAGCTTACCTTTACTCTCACGTTGGGATCTTCTTAAAGCTGGTTCAGAATCCAACTCAAGTTCTTCTTCTGTTTCTGTGACTTCATCTATGGAATCAAATGTGTCATGAAATTCATCATCGCTTTTTTCTTCATTTATTTCGCCTTCATTTTCTTTATCTTTACTTAAGTAATCTTTAAAAATGATTTCAAGTTCATTTTTATTAACAGTATCTTCATTTTCGAAACCTTCAAGTTTTCCAGTGAACTTCACATCTCTGGCTATATGAACTTTAAAATTTTTATCGACCATTCGATAAGCTTTAGTTTGCAAATCATAGCCGACAAAAATCATCTTGATTGCTTTTTCAGAAAGCTTTTTTCTTTTAATTTTTGGAATATGTACAAATGCTGACTCACCGAAAATTTTTAAGTGACTCAGATCCGGAGCTTTGCCAAATAATCTTTCATACGGTGTAACCCCTGTTGTTCGAGTAACGATTCTGTTTTGTAGATAGTTAGCAGTTGATACGGCTTCACCCCAGAGTTTACTTTGTAATTCCGCTTCAGTCAACATGCACCTTACCATTTCAATGAGAGATCGGTTTTTGCCTTCAGCGACACCATTTTGCTCTGGACTGTACCCTGCAGTATATTGGACCTGAATACCTTCGTCTTCCAAAAACTTTATGACTTCTTTGTTGATATATTCTTTTCCACGATCGGATCTGATCATTTTTGGTTTCGTGCCGAAATTAGTTTTGATTAACGAAATAAAATTCTTCAATTTATCTGCAACATCAGATTTATACTTTAGTAAATAAATATAACAATATCTACTGAAATCATCAATGAACGTTAATATATACCGGTTTCCACTAGGCGTATCTATTTCCATCGGTCCGCATAAATCGGTATGGATTAAATCAAAGATTTTTTGAGAACTTACCCCAGCCTTATTGGGAAATGGTGTACGTGTCAACTTTCCAATTGGACACATTTCACAACAGTCGCTGCTGCCGCAAGCCTTTATTTGTATTCCTGTTGCAAGTTGTTTTGACTGCATAAGCTGAATGGCATCCGTATGTCTATGCGCCAAAATTTTTGTGCCAATAGTGAATACAATTAATGCCACACACATTTACCAAATTTAAATGTTCCTTATTTTCACATTGATATAAACCACTACCTATTTCGGCATACATAACAATTTCATTATTTTTTCGCACGATGCACTTATTTTCTTGAAAATCAACATGGCAACCTTTTTCAGTCAACTGCTTTACAGACAGTATATTTATATTTACTGGTGGTGCGAACAAAACATTTTCAAAAACTATATTGTTGTAATCATGATCATTCTTTTTAAATTTTATTTTTATTGAGCCCTCGCCATGCGATACAACCTTTTCCCCATTTGCAAGAACTATTTCCTTTTGTTTGTCTCTGTTTAATTTTATGAAATACTTTTCATCATTGCAAATGTGGCATGAGGCACCGGAGTCGATAATAAATTTACCAGAATTATCAGCTGCTATCAAACAAAAATCTGTTGCTGTATTTGCCTTTTGTTGATGTTGTTGTTTCTCCTTCCACTCATAGTATCGTACACAGTTCTTTTTAAGATGACCCCGTCTATGGCAAAAATAACACTCAACGCTGGAACTATGTTTTTTGCTTGCTGCCATCATCGCCTTTTGGTCATCCGCTCCATCGCCGCCTTTACGTCTGTTGTACTCCTCTATCAATTTGGACTCAACATATGAGATGTGCAGTTCTTGCTCTGAACGTGACTCAAACGCTGTAATCAAGTTGTTGTAACTACTTGGTAAACTACTAAGAAGCATTGCGATGATCCATTTTTCATTAAATGAAACTTCTCCTAAATTTTGTAGCTTTAAAAACAAATCTCGCATCTTACCAATGTGTACTCTGATGTCGTCACTTTCTTCCAAACGCATACTGAATATCTGCTGCATTACACTTACTTTGTTGCTCAACGATTGCCTTTCGTGATAACTTTTTAAGCTCTCCCACATGCTAGCTGTTGTCTTGCACTGCCTTATAAGATGTAATTGATCATCCTCCACCGACAATGATATTGTTGCTCTAGCTGTGTTGTCCAGCTTAATCCAACTTTCCGCATTTGAAGATGGTTTTTCCGTTGTTAAAATGCTCCAGACACCTTCTTTTATAAGAAGCATCTAAAGCTTAAACTTCCAAGTGAAATAATTATCACTGTTAAGCTTAGCAATTGATGTCTTAATTTGCGACGCCATCCTTCCTTAAAATTTATTGGATAACGATTAAAATTGCTTAAGCTATGCTTGCTGGGCCCATAACCTATTGAAAAAGCTGGGATCTTTAATATAAAGATGGATTAATATTATATATACTATTATACTTATTATATTATATAATATTATACTTTATTAGAGAACTTATTATAACAATGTTGTAGTTTACAGGAAGTGAAAAAGAAAAAGAAAGAGATAGAGATGACAATCTAATAATAAGAGTTAAATGTCAAAAACAGATGTTCAGTAGAGTTACCATATTGGCCAACTTAGAATGTAACTGCGATTACATTTTCAATAAGTTGCAATTGCGTATGTGTGGTTATGTCACTGTAATAATTTTCAGAAGAAGAAGAAGCATTATTGAACCATTTTTGGCAGATCTTATAGCTATTTCGGACACGCCACTTGTCCTCAACAGAGATCTTTTTCCCCAAGCATTTTTTTATTTTGTCTCAGAAATCAACAGCACAACAACTATGAACCTCCCAGGAATCGAACCTCGGCTTTCAGCTGTTGTAATCTGTCCATCCAGACAACTACGCTAACTGCAGGTGGTGAACTGACTGATCAAATTCTGTCATTGTACTTTCTCATTACACCACACTCTAATCAACTCTGTCTCATTATTACTGCAGGTGGTGAACTGACTGATCAAATTCTGACATTGTACTGTCTCATTCCACCACACTCTAATCAACTCTGTCTCATTATTACCCCTCATTTGTTCCGTTAGGTCTCTCTCTCTCTCTCTCTGTTTTTATTACTTTTCAGTGGTGTCATAGTACATTGCTTTTGTTAGTGGACAGGCTAATTGAGTCTGATCAATACTAACTTTTTAGGATATATTCTATAAAGTTTACAATTTGTTGTGAAGATTCGTCAATCACCTTTTTGACGTATTCATTCTGAAAATGAATAACCATAATAAAAAGAATGTCAAGAAATAAATTGTTCGTAGAAAACTCTAAGATCATGATAATTTAAACACTTGTTAAAGGAGCAGTATAAAGACCAAGTGTCACGGTTTAAGAGTAGAGATATTCAAGACTTAATTAAATTTTTAACAAAGCTTTGGCAAAATTTAGAATGGAATGAGAACCAACAGTACAAGACGTGCTTAACCCAACCACACTGAAGCAGGAAAAATCTCGCATGATTGCCAATTTTGGAAAGGATAGATTCATTAAATAAATAATAATATATAATTTAATTTAATTTAATTTATTTAATCATACAATAAGTTTTAAAAACTTATGCTGTACATTTAACTTAGCCACAATTGTAACTTAAATTAAAAACTTAAAGCTAAAATTAAAATTAAAATTAATACTATTGACAATTATTTAGAAAACAACAAACAAATATAACAAAAAACAAGAAAAATATATAAAAAAAATAAAAAAGAAAGAGGGTAGTAGAACTTGGAAGGAAAAGAGTAGAAATAAAACGTCAGGAGTTACCACGAAAATTAAGATAAATAAGATGCTTGAAGTTGTTGTGACTCACAATATTTTTTAAATCATTAGGTAAAGAGTTCCATAGTCTAGTGGTGCCAACGAAAAACATTCTAGCCGAGTTTCGGAACGTAAACCTCGGTATAATGAGATTATTGCAACGATTCGACAGGCTGAAGCGCAACTTGTCATAAAGGTATAGCGGAGCCTTATAATATATGAATTTATGCATAAATATTCAATTTATTTCCTTTAAATAGCTCTCAATATCGGAACCCAGAACCATTTTACTGCAAGATGAGATATGGTCAAATTTGCGCAAGCCGTACACATAACTAGTAGCATTATTGAATGCCACTCGCAGCTTATGTAAAGACCGAGCGTCCAAACCACCATACACCACCTCAGAGTAAGCAGCGCAGAGTCATATACATTCTGCAAACCACATGATTGATATGAACCGAGCAAGTCAATGACGAGTTCAAATGAAACCCAAGCACAACAGTCTTGTTAACAAGTGTAAGGCGGCAACCAGCAATAAACATCGGAGGGATTTCAGTAAAAAGTATATTGTCTTTGTAAATAGGCAGAACAAAAGATTTCGCCGGATTTAGACACAGATCATTGCTACGAGGCAAACCACTAAGAATATCAAGGTCCTCATTAAGTCTACAAACCAGATCATCCATAATGCCTACCCTGCGTGGCAGATATAACTGAATGTCATCGGCATAAGCATGCATCACTCCATTACAGTCAAGTGAAAAAATGTCATTGATGAACATACTGAAAAGCAGTGGTCCAAGAATTGAACCCTGTGGGACCCCAGAAAAAACCGGCCTGCAATCAGAGAAGATATCACCAATCTTCACTCGCTGAGATCTACCACTCAAATAGCTCATCATAAGCAGCAAGGCATTGCCAGAAAAACCAAAATAAGTCTTTAACTTAAAACATAATAGTCTATGGTTGACACTATCGAAAGCCTTGGAAAAGTCCAATAAACAGAGTAGAATTACTTGGTCATCATCAAATGAAATTCGAATATCATCAACAACTTTCAGCATAGCAGTCGAGCAGCTATGACCCTTACGAAAACCAGACTGTAGTGGTGACAGCAGCTTAAACTCATTCAGGTGTCGAGATATCTGATCAGCCATAAGCGACTCACACACCTTATGAGACATGAGAGAAAACTAATGGGTTGAAAGTCACTAGCAGCAGAGGCAGATGCCTTTTTTGCAGCCGTCACAACAGTCGCTAATTGCCATAGACTTGGGAAGCACGAAGTGGTAAAACAGTGATTTATAATGTGAGACAACGGAATAATTAATTTTATAAACCTAATAAAGACTCCATCAGGACCTACAGCGTTAGATTTTATCCGCATAATCCCTCCGTGTACATCACACTCTCCAATTGCATGAAACTCAAATGAACTTTGACAGACAAGACCATCAACCACAGACAGCTCACACTCACTAGAATTCTCAGGGGGAAACCCATTCAGGAAATGATTATTTAATTCATTCGGTTCCACAAAACAATCAGTACTATCCTTGCCATGAACACCAAACCGTTCTAGATTCCTCCATAATTGCTTAGATGGAAGAGATGCATCAAGCTTAGAGGAGAAATAATTTTTCTTTGCTAGCCTTACAGCAGCTACAGCCTCATTACGAGCCAGCCTGTAAGAATCCCAATTCTGATCGGTTGGAAATTTTCTTCATCTAACATGCAACCTGTTCCTTTTCTTAAGATGCTGCTTCACTAGCGCGTCAAACCAAGGACACGTTTTATTTTTTACTTGAATAGTGCGAATCGGGACATATGTGTTGAAAACATCACAGATCCGACTCACAAAACCATTCAACTTCTGATCAATGCCGCTAGAAAACCAGCAGTCATCCCATCTTAGTTGGGAAAGCTCCCTAAACAAAGAAGTCAAGTCAATGGACTTATAATCACGATACGAGATAGAGGTTGTATTCATTTTTCGACCAATATTAACATTTAGTGCACAGAATATCAAGTCATGATCAGAAATAAAAGCAAGCTGATCAAAGATAAATAGCATTCATATGTCAGATATAATAAAGAGGTCAAGTAAGCTAGGACCAGCATTATTTGCAAATCTAGTAGGCATGATGGACTTCACAACAGAGAGGCCAGACGCACCAATAAGGTCACGAAGTTTATCCGAAACAGCATCAGCAGAGAGCAGATTTACATTAAAATCCCCACACACAATATAGTAGTCATAGTCAATTACACGCAACGACAAATCAGAGAAAACGGCTCAACACTGTGACATTTATTAGGGTTATACACACATGAAACCATGACTTTAGAATTATTGTCAGATATTTCCAGATTTAAGAACTCAACTGCGGTGCCATCAGACCTATTTACGAATTTTATATTTAGAAAAGTTTTAACAAAAATAGCAACATCACCTCCTTTTCGGCCGACTCTATCATTCCTAAAAAGCTTGTAAATGGGTATATTGAAATATAGGTCACTAACTCCACTCCCAAACGAAGTTTCAGACACACAAATCACATCAACAGAGGAATCAGCAAAAATATACCTCACATAATCAAGTTTGGAAGAGTTAAGACTTCTAGCATTAAAATGTAAAATTTTTAAGCCACAACGCTGTTTGCACAATACATCAACCAATACCTTATGATTACCACTAGCACCACCACAGAACTCAAAGCCCGAAATAGTAATAAGCAGCAGCCACAATAACAGAAAGCAAATTAAATGTATAGAAAGAAGTGGAAGAATAGATATACCTATATGAAAAGTAAAGAGTTAAAAATATATAAAAGAATAAGTAATAAAAAGAAGAAAACTTATAGCTAAGTTTGAAATAAGCATAAGGAATGACGGAAAAGACAACATTATTGCAAATTAGTAGCTGCTGGTGCGCCAATGAGCGAATCCACGGCCTCTTTGCTCGTAAGCAGTTTCGCTTCAGAATCTCGGTTCACTCGAACATATACCATGCCTCGCATGGAGAATGCAGAAGTCAACAGCCGCTGCCGCCTAAGCCTCGATGCATACTGCATAATTACCCGGTTGCTCTTAGTTAAGCTCCCATGTACAAATACGGGAGTTTGTCCACCGACACCGATATCAGAGAGTAAGATGGATCATTTCTTATCCTTGCAGAACCCAGCAATAGCCCGAAAGAGATTACTCCTTTGTTGTGCCGTTTGCAGTCTGACCAAAACTGCCGCAGCCCCATTTTGAGATTGGCTACGGTTCGAGCGCAGACGGAATACTTCCCGAACCCGCGGCGTGTCACATTTGACCGATTGACAGATTTTATTAAATGTACGAGGGCGGATATAACACAATGTTTGGAGGACTAATGTATTTGGCGATCTGCACGAGACCTGACATACTGCATTCTGTTAGCAAATTGTTACAGGGTAATTCACATCCAACAATCCAGCATCAGACTGGCGTCAAACACGCTATGAGGTATTTATCGAAAACTTGGCAGTTAAAACTATGTTATCGAACCAGCAGCGAGCGATGCAGATTGGGCCGGTGATATGAAAGATAGAAAGTCATATTCTGGCTATGTGGCGTGGGAATCGAAGAAACAGAGCACTGTATCGTTGAACAGAAGCAGCAGAGTACGTGGCATTGTGTACGAGCGATACAGAAGCTGTTTATTTAAAACAATTATTAACAGAGCTTGCACTCCATGAAGGAGACATGCCTATAGCAACAAAAAGCGATCATTTAAGTTCTCAATCTCTTGTTAAAAATCATGTATATTATTCAAGAACAAAACACATAAATTTAAAATATCATTATGTACGCGAAGTTGCTACGAGGGCGGATTGATATTGGAGCTACCTAGCGCTAGATGGCAGCACAAACAGAAAAACTTTTTTTTTTTTAGAAATTGGGATCTGTCAAACGTCAGCTGCTAAAATTTCACCCAAATTCATCGATTAGTTTATTTGTTGTAGTCGTTTGAAGTAAGCAACTTTTGTGTTTCTTGAAAAATGGAAAAAAGCGAATTTCGTGCAGTGATTAAACACTATTATTTGAAAGGGAAAACGGCGAAAGAGACAAAAGTAAAGCTCGATAAACATTACGGTGAGTCTGCTCCGTCAGATTACACGGTAAAATATTGGATTGCTGAATTTAAACGCGGCCGAACAAGCACTGCAACAATACCATCAAAAGGAAGGCCAAAAGAGGTGGTTACTGAAGAAAATATCAAGAAAATCCTCGATATCGTTATGAATGATCGCCGAGTCAAGTTGCGTGAGATTGTTGAAATGGTAAACATATCATATGAACGTGTGTTCAACATTTTGCATGAACATTTGCATATGAAAAAGCTATCGGCAAGATGGGTGCCGCGTTTGCTCAGTGTCGAACAAAAACCAGTTCGACAGACCACTTCACAGCGGTGTTTGGACATGATAAAGTGTAATCCTGTTGATTTTTGGCGTCGAATAATAACTGTTGATGAAACGTGGGTCTACCACTACACACCTGAAACCAAAAATCAATCGAAAAAATGGGTGGAAGCTGGTGGAAGCTGGTGGAAGTGCTCCGAAGAAGGCGAAGGCAGTGAAATCGGCTGGCAAGGTTATGACCACTGTATTTTGGGATGCACACGGAATATTGCTTATCGATTATCTTGAAAAAGGATCCACAATCACAGGAAAGTATTATCGTGCATTATTGGATCAATTGATTGATGCAATCAAGGAAAAACGACCACATTTAAAGAAGAAAAAAATGCTCTTTCTTCAAGACAACGCACCGGTTCACACAGCATTAGATACGATGCAAAAATTACGTGAAATACACTTCGAATTGGTTAATTATCCACCTTATAGTCCAGATTTAGCTCCTAAGTGACTTTTTCATGTTTCCAAACTTAAAAAAATGGCTCGCAGGAAAAAGATTCATCTCAAACGAAGAAGTGATTACCGAAACTTACGCGTATTTTGAGAGGTTCTCGGAATCGTATTATTCAGATGGTATAAAAAAGTTGGAATATCGTCTTACTAAGTGTGTCGAAGTAAAAGGAGACTATGTTGAGAAATAAATGTTTTGAAAAAAATAAATGTTTTTTTCCTACTTAGGTAGCTTCAATATCAATCCGCCCTCGTATCACCCAATCTCGGTCTCAGGTATTCCATTAATTAATATATCCGTTGAGACAACATCACCTTTTCCATTTTTCAACTTGGGATTGCAGAGAGTGCACATTTGACTTCAGTGTTTCAACCTCCGTGATGGGTCGCTCAATTGCCGACACTCTAGACTCATTTTGCCTAAAATATCTCTTGATATTAGACAACTCACCGGCCAACTCACTCATTTTCTGCATAACACGATCCTCAAGCAGCTTCACAGACCCGTTAAGCTTTGTGACAATGCTCTCTTCGAGCTTAACCTACCGCTCATCCCATGTAGCCAGCAAACCAGAGTCAGAGAGCCTATCTGCAGTTGCTCTGTTCGCATTTGGTGTTGAGTGCAAACTTGGCGCCAAATTTTGTTTCTCTCTTCTTTGTGCTGCCTGTCTTGTTGCCAATGACATTTTTGCAAAAACAGTTTTCTTTATTTTATATCGACAATACAGAAAGAAAAAAAAAAAAAAAAAAAACTCAACACAAACACCGACACTCAGTCACAACTTCAAGCTTTAGTAGGCGAATTAACAGATCAATATATCTGGCATTAATGTAGAAAAATATTTTTAAATGAAATTAGTTTGCTTAACAAAAATTTGAGAAAGAAAGCGAACGAAAGCTTGATGGGGCTGAACATAGCACGCAATATTTTGTAAAATTTTAAGAAAAGCCCGATACGAACTTATAATAGTGGGTATATAAAGTCGGTGATGAAATTTTCAGGACTGAATTAGATACCTTAGAACTAACTATGTTTGAGAAAATTTATAAACATACGAGTATACACTTATTATTAAAAACACAGGACGATAAACATGATATAAGGGCATCATTTGACATAACGAGAGCTGCAAAAATAATTCCTGAACAAGAAATTGAATAGATTTATTGGGTTGGTTCAATTTCACTACGATATGTTACTGACTGAGCATAGGCCAACATTGATATTTATTCTAGTCACCAAGCTGTCCAAGCAGTTTTGAATTTTAGCAGCTTACATTACGGACGTGTTTCAAATCGTTCCGCACAGTTTCCAAAAAAGGCATATACGAGTATATAAAAGCCATTTAAAGTGAATTCAAACATCAACAGTCGAGATAGAGACTCTTATTGATTTTAGTGTGTATTGGTTTGCCTTTATGGGCAAATAAAACACAATTAGTAAAATCAAATAAAATTAAAACTTAGTGGTTCAAAACCAAAAACAATAACAATTTACATGAGCATTCGGAACTCACCGCCACAAGCGAGATCCGCATGCAAAAACAGACAGTAGCCCGACAATTACATTAAATCCAACGGAGATGCTCACGCATAATCCATCAGCAAAAACAATAACAATTTACATGAGCATTCGGCACTCACCGCCACAAGCAAGATCCGCATGCAGAAACAGACAGTAGCCCGACAATTACATTAAATCCAACGGAGATGCTCACGCATAATCCATCAGCAAAAACAATAACAATTTACATGAGCATTCGGCACTCACCGCCACAAGCAAGATCCGCATGCAGAAACAGACAGTAGCCCGACAATTACATTAAATCCAACGGAGATGCTCACGCATAATCCATCAGCACAACACCAACAACTCAGCAAACGACAAGCACTGAGTACGGTCAGACCGATGCAAGCTGAACAGAAGTGAGAAAGATTCAAAAAATGCAGCAATTGTTGGGGTAATCAAACTGCCACTTACAGAGGCTGCCTGATATATACTCAATTAAAAACCAATATGAATCAAACTGCTAAAACAGTTCTCACCAAAAAATAAAGTACTGTACCTAACAACACAAACCATATTGGAGCCAGCATAGAAAAAATCTTAAAGCATTACTTTCTGGAATCCTATGCCAAACAAAACATCCAACCTACTGTAATAAGTTCTGTTAGTAATACAGTTAGTTTCGCCTATCAGTATATTCCCTACGCAGATGATGGGCTCATATGATTGTTTGATTGCGCGAGAGCTTGCGCACTTTTGTATCGGCGCCTTAGGCAGCCAAATGTTCTAATTGAAGCAACTAGAGTCAGCTCCTTTGAGTTCTATCGAAGCGACTAAAGTCAGCTCCTTAGTGAGTACAAACAGTTATGATTTGTGTTTAGAACTAATCTTTATTCTTATAACTAAGTTCTTATATACTTATTCCTACCATTTAATTTTGCTGTAGTTAGTGTTTCATTTCCATATTTCCAATATCCAATGTGTCATGAAAATTTCATGTGCAAGCAATAAATTATGAATGTGCAATTCTTGCCTACGGCAGACCTTTGATGTTCGAATTGCACATGACCTAATTTAAGTGCATTGCTTTGGGATAGAGGAAAGGTTTGAGCATGTGGAGTGAGTGTGTGTGCGATCATGCTGCGCGTGCACTACACATTTCTCTGGTGCATTTGGTTCTTTACAATCGCAGGCATACGTATGGTATGCATGAGTTTCATGATACACTACACCACTAATTCTCCGGGAAAAAAAAATTTTTTATTTTGGAAAATTTTTTTTTTTTTGTTTTATTTATATACTTGGCTATGTTTTGGTTTTACAATGCTATATGGCTATATCTAGCTTTCCTTATTTATATTTTTCTTACTTATATTTTCTTATTTGTGTATTGCTTAAATATATTTCTTAATTAAATTTCTTATTTGTATATTTCTTATATAAATTTCTTATTTAAATTTCTTATTTGTATATTTCTTATATAAATTTCTTATTTTAATTTCTTATTTGTATATTTCTTATATAAATTTCTTATTTAAATTTCTTATTTTAATTTCTTAAGATTGTTATTATGCACTAGGACGTCTTTTCCATTCTTATCTATTAGGGAATTTACACCTAGTCTATTAATAATTTTAAACGGGCCTATGTATGTGCTGTCTAACTTTTTCCTACACATATTTCTTAGCATTACTAAGTCTCCTATATTAAAATTTGAACTATTTGTTCCTATGCCGTAGTTTATTTTTCTTTTCTCCTTTGTTTTTTGGAGTATAAGTCTTGCAGTGTCTTTTGCATTTTCTAGTCTGTTTTTTAATTCATTTAGGTATTGTTCAGCGTTGATCGGAATAAATGTTTTGATCCCTTGTTTATCTGTTAGAATGTTTGGCAATTTTCCAAATATGAGTTCGAAAGGTGAGTAACCTGTGTCGACGTGTGGTGTGGTATTATATGAGAAAACATAGTAAGGTAAACCCTTTTCCCATTCCTGGTCTTCTGTCGAGGTGCGTATGTATTCATTGAGAACTCTATGATTTCTTTCTACGCTACCTAGTGTTTGGTGATGGTAAGGGGTGGATGTTTTATGTCGATGGGCTGTCTGTAATGACCATCTTTTCTCTTATGTGTTTTGTTGTTTTGTTTTTTGCACATATCTCGCAGTTATTTATATATGTCTTCACCATTTTTGTCATATTTTTCCATATGTATTTTTGTTTCTTCTTACGTTCTTCTTACTCCAGGATGTCCGGATGTTTGTGTGCAATGGTTATCATGTATGAGTTTCTTTTGCTCATTTATATCATGTATATTACGTGGGGGTACAAATAAAATTATAGCAGGAGTTTGCCGTCCTTTAGCTAACTTCTCAATAAATATATTCTTATATAAGGCCTTTAAATTATCTTCATTAATAATATCAACCAAGGTATCCTCTTTTGATAGAGCGATCTTGTCGATTCCATGACTGATCAAAAATTGAGTAAACTTCCTCATGACCGTACCGAGGACTAAGTCAGAATTATCGCTTAACTCTATCAGTATATTTTTATAGTCGACTGTAATATTTGGCAAACTTTTATCATTTCTACGCGTATTTCGCTCGAGCTCATCCCCTTTTAAAATTTTGCACTGTTTTAAATTTTTAATATCCGATAAAGATGTACTGTTCCATATATAGAGGCGCGCGCTTCTCTTGTCTGGTTCTTCAGTAATTACATCTGTTTGTTTTTTTCTTCATGGTTCTTGTGATAGCCATAACTGTGGGTATCATTGCCTTTAATGTGTCAGAATTTATTTCTATTCTTGACAAAGCATCTGCGTTTGTATTAATTTTTCCCTGTTTGTATATAATTTTAAAGTCATATATGTCGGTCTGTGTTTATAGTGAATGCTGTTTTGGGTAATTCTTTTCTGTTTATCCCCGCACCACTCATATTATTTTGTATATTTAGCAGGCGGGGAGGTAGTCGTTTTTTTGTTGATTTATGCAGTCAGCTGTGTCTTGTGCAGTGGTTTCTACATACATTATTCTATTTCGACCGGAGTTTCTTCTGTTATTGTTGTTGTTTCTGTATGTCTGCTGGTCAGTGCGTTGGTTATTGTAGTTGTTGTTTCTGTATGGTTGCTGATTAGTACGTTGACTGTTGTAATGGTTTGTGTTGTTGTTATTTCTCCAATTACGTCTGTAAGCAATGTTATTCGAATTTTGTTGTCTGTTGTTATTGTAGTAATATCTGACGTTGCCATTAGGGTAATGACTTCGTTGGTTATTGACATTAAAATTATTGCTGCGGTATCTGTTTTGTTGAGGCATATTGTTGTATTCTTTTTGTTCGCGATAATTATTACTTCTATATGACAAAATGCGAGTCTCGTTCGGTTTTTCAAATTCGTCAGCTATTTGTACCGCTTCTTTAAATTGTTTGATGCGGCTTGCTCTAATTGTTTGGACTGTTGACATATTGGTTAGACCGTTTTTGAATGAATTGAAAGCTATTGTATCGTTATTATTTATGATTGCTTTCTTTACTTCTGCAGAGGTGTCTGTAGTTTGTAACTTGTTTAGAGTACAAATTAGTTCCTCAATCTGTTCTGCATAACGAGAAATTGTCTTACTACCCTGTCTCAGTTTCGAAAGATCATCTAATATGCAATTTGTAGTTTTTGTTGGTTTTAACAAATTTTTTAATTCTGAAATTAATGTTGTTGTATTGTCTGCTCCTGCTAGTTCTAATTTGTTCTTAATTTTCTCCGGTAGTTTAGTATTAAATACCAGTGTGAAAAATATGTTCTCACTCGTTGTTGGTACAGTGGTCTTCATAATTTCCACTAAGCTTATGAACTTGGACAAGTCTTCAGGCTTGCCTGAGAATTCAGGTATTGCCTTCAGGCAATCAATTACATTAAAAGACGTCATAGCGAGCTCTGATAGTCGTTCTGTTTCTAATCTTGCTAATTTCTCCTCTTTCATAGACTTTTGACTACTAATGATTTTCTTAATATATGTGCTCAGTATATTAAACCTAGATACTAATGTGTTTCTTTCTAAGCTGGGGGCTTTGCTAAGCTCTAGTTCAAAATAAGCAGTTTGTGTATTGAGTGTTGCCTGTAAGTCTGTTATATAATTCTCGGTATATACTCTATTCGGGTTTTTCTTTAAAATGCCTACAATTTGCTCAATTTTTTCTAAAGAAGCTAGGCTCATAACTTATTTCTTAGACACTATCTCAATCAGGTCAAAAATAGATTTTGCTGCCTTTATGGTCTGTTTCCTATTATACTCTCTGTACATTTGCAGTAAAGTTATTCCTAACTGTAGTCCTACGATAATGGTTATGATTAGGAGTTTCATATCATGTCCCTCTAACATGTCAGAATGTTGACTCTGCGTGTTTAGTATTGTAACCTGTGGATTTCCACTATGGTTCTCTATTTTAGATTTTGTGCCTCCCATGTTTGGAGCTGACAATTACAAATATTTAGTTTGTATTTTATATATATTTGAGTAGAGTATTTAAATAACTACACGATTTACTTATATTAGTTGTAAAAATTATTACCTATTTAAATGTTTTATTGTACTACATTATATAATTTTAACATAATTTTAACATATTTTAATTTTTTTTAAAATGATTAATCTATAGTTAATAATAAAATGCTTTATTTATAGTAATACTTATATTAATTTCTATTTATAAAAATATTCAGATGATTTATGTTGTTGTCGATCAAAATGGGCAGTATTTATTTATCATTGTCCTTGTTTCTAACGTTTTTACTGCACCATCATCCCAGTCTTCAGCTGTAGGTGTTCCGCTAATGCGTATTGCTTCCCATAACCATGTCAAAAACTCAATTTTTCCGGCATCAGTTAACGGCTTGTGAGGCTTTAATATCGCTTGGTCGGTTTCCATCTATACGAATTTTAGTTATTCTTCTTTTATAGTTTTTCCTTTCCTTCAGTCTCTCTTCCCTCTCTTGCGTTCCTTATTATTTTGACTTTGACACAAGCTTCGTCTTAACTCGGAGTTCTTCACTTGCCTGTCCCTGTATTGTTCAATGGTAATCGGCTTAGGACCTTCGGATGAGCCTGACGGGATATAACGGATGTTGGTTGTTTTTCACCCTGGTTGTGGTTGTGGCACGTATTCGTCTTCTAAAGTGGCTGCTCGTTTATAGAAGGTATCTAAGAGTTGTGGTGCTGGTACTGCGTTCCCCAGTGGGTACAGCGTTTCCTTGACTGCTCCTTCCTTTGTTTTTACTGTTTCCAGATGTTTAGCCGCTCTGTTGTAGGTTCTTTCAAATAAGGCGTGGAATTCTGCGTCATTCATCCCTGTAGCACTTGTTGTCTGGACAGCGGTATAGCAGGAAAATCAGGATCGGTGTAAAAAATCAAGAATCAGGAATCTGGTCTGGTTAGCAATATCAGGATCGGTGTGGCAGGATCAGCTATCTGGTCAGAAAGATCAGGCGCGGTGTGGGCAGGATCGCCATGTAATAAGTTCTGTTAGTAATACAGTTAGTTTTGCCTATCAGTATATTCCCTACGCAGATGATGGGCTCATATGATTGTTTGATTGCGCGAGCGCTTGCGCACTTTTGTATCGGCGCCTTAGGCAGCCAAATGTTCTAATTGAAGCAACTAGAGTCAGCTCCTTTGAGTTCTATCGAAGCGACTAAAGTCAGCTCCTTAGTGAGTACAAACAGTTATGATTTGTGTTTAGAACTAATCTTTATTCTTATAACTACGTTCTTATATACTTATTCCTACCATTTAATTTTGCTGTAGTTAGTGTTTCATTTCCATATTTCCAATATCCCATGTGTCATGAAAATCACATGTGCAAGCAATAAATTATGAATGTGCAATTCTTGCCTACGGCAGACCTTTGAGGTTCGAATTGCACATGACCTAATTTAAGTGCATTGCTTTGGGATAGAGGAAAGGTTTGAGCATGTGGAGTGAGTGTGTGTGCGATCATGCTGCGCGTGCACTACACATTTCTCTGGTGCATTTGGTTCCTTACAATCGCAGGCATACGTATGGTATGCATGACTTTCATGATACACTACACTACTTCCATCTCTTTACAGTGTTGGGGTGAGAGATTACTAATTTCAACAGTTTATTGTCCACATAGGTTTTCTACTTCTACAACCGATTTTGTAACTTTCTTTAAACCGGTCGGTAACAAACTTCTCTCAGCCGGAAACTTCAACTCTAAGCATACTTACTGGGGTTCACGGTTAATTAACCCTAAAGGGAAACAATTATTTAATGCACTGATGCGACCCTCAAAATGGTCTAGACTCTATACCATCTGGAAAACTCACATACTGGCCCATAGATCAAAGAAAAATTCCCGATCTTATTGACTTTGGCATAACCAAATATATAGAAAGGTCTTTATTGGAAACTGAGTCCTGTTTCGACTTATCATCCGACCACTGCCCGATAATAATATATTTAAAAAAAAAAAAACAGAATTAATTGGAAAAACAATAAAAGTCATTAAAAAAACAAAACTGGCTCAAATATCATAAATATATTAGTACTCACGTGTGCGCCAGCACTAAAGGTGAAACTAAAAAAGTCCAAAATCAGCTGAAAAATACTCTTCGGAGGAAAAGAGAAGCAAACCTAAATAAATGCCTGGAAGATTTTACTCCTGTCAAAGTAAAAATGGTTAAAACACCGTTTGATAGTGAATCACCTCTAAGACAAAGCGATGGAACTTGGGCAAAAACAGATGAAAAAGGCAATTCATTTGCAGCGCACCTCAGGTCAGTCTTTCAACCTAATCAGTCTACCCGCAAAAACAATCACATTCAGAATGTTCCAACAACGACGCCAGCACTACCAATTCATATTAAACCAGAGGAAATCAAACGACTGTGTACAACGAGTCTCAACCCAAAAAAAGTATCTGGATGTGACCTAATTACCAACAAAATGTTAAGCGAATTGCCGCAAATAACTCTGATGCATCTTACACACATTTTTAATGCAATACTCCGTCTGGGCCACTTTCCTACAACATGGAAAACATCCGAAATAATGATACTAAAAATAGGAAAACACCCTACTCAACATATCTTCATATCGGCCCATAAGTCTCCTGGCAACCCTCTCTAAATTGCTCGAGCAGTTATTGCTGGAAAAACTAACATCAAAGCTCAATTAAATTATTCCTCAACAATTTGGGTTCCGCAAGCAACATGGAACTATGAGGCAAGTGCACCGCAGTGCTTCTGAAAAAAGACGAGCATTCAAACAAAGGATGTACTGCTCAGGAAAATTCCTAGATGTCGCACAGGCCTTTGACAAGGTTAGGCATGAAGGACTTATCTATAAAATTATAGTTTCCGCCGAGCAGTTCGCACAGGCTTCTGGAGCCATATTTAACAAATTAGAAATTCAGAGAATTCCTAGCACGAGAGTTTGAAATTATGGCTGGAGTGCCACAAGGTAGTGTGCTTGGCCCTTTGCTATACACTTTGTACACATCTGGTTTGCCAACTGATAAACACCTCGTTACCTCAACTTTTTCGGACGACACACTATCCTGAGCACTCACCAAAATCCGCGGATAACTATGCGGGATTTAGAAGAACATTTGTAGGAAATATAAAGTTGGCTAGTCGATTCGCGCATCAAGGTAAACGAGCAAAAAAGTGTACATGTGACATTTACCCTCAACCCCAGGTCTTATCCGGCAGTCTCCTTAAATTTGTATTTGCATTGTAGTCCCGCAAGCATCAGAGGTCGAATACTTAGGAGTGCATTTCGACCGACGGCTCACTTGGAGAAAGCATATAGAAGCGAAAAGAATCCAAATGAAACTCTGGGCAAGTTCCTTGTACTGGCTAATCAATTAAAAATCGAAGGTAAGACTACAATATAAAGTGCTTATATAAATCAATTAATATGCTTTTTATTTTACTGCGATCTTACTCGCTTTATTGTTAAGTTATAAGTCAAATGATCACTTTTTATGCAAAAAGGAGACCAGCAACGCACTTTTAACTTAAGTTTGTAATATTTTGTTTAAACTGCGTTAAATTAATATAACTTACATTGAAATTTTGAATTTGAAATTGAAAGCCCTTGAAATAATTTTTATATTATTTAACCTTTTAATGTATTGCATGTACGAGTATTTAGCATAAAGTTTAGTTTTGCAAACTTAACCCATGTTTTGCTTAACCTCAAAATTGTCACTTTCTGATTTTGAATTTATACTTACACACAAAAATTTTTATTATTGAAATAATTTCTGCATATATATTTTTTTCTCAGGATGAATAGTTCTCTTCTATGTCCTTGGATTTTTTGTCCGACTATGGGACTCTTTTAGAAGTCTTTAAAGTTGGGCGCCAATTAATTAATATGCTTTTTATTTTACTGCAATCTTACTCGCTTGGACAGAGGGAAAAGAACTTTTAATAATAACAGGTATAATAATGACAATAGTGTGATGAACAGGTATAACAATACATCTCAAAATGGAGCTAGTATTATTCATAATAATAACAATACAAACCATAATAGAGGTAGTATTAGAATGTACACTTTTGAAGGTCAGGGAAACGACTCCGTCCTCGGTATCCAAGAGGGAAATACCCAATAGGAAATTGCTAGGAGATTAGATTACTTTAAGGGCTTTTGACAAAAATTCTTAAAAATGTAATATATTTTAAGTATAAGTAGTGAAACGTATCTTACGCATAAGTGCATATGTGACTTAACTTCAAAGTATGTAAAGTGTGACAACACCTTTAAATGAAAACGCAGCCAACTTTAATCTTTATCTTGGGCTCTTCCGTTTCTTTTTGTAAAAAGCCTAAAAAAATTAGAAACTCGAAATAAAATCGTAGTCAGTCACAGATATTAATCGTCGTATTAAATATTCAAATGTGGGTTTCGAATCCACAAGTATAAATCTACTGTTTCGTGCGAAATTTTTTGGTTTTCTCTTTCCAGTGGATTTTGAAAAGGCAGTCATGGCGAACATGTTTACTCGTAGTGCGGTTATGTCTATTTTGACCGCAGCTGGTGTGGAATTTCAGCAAGACGCCACTGTACAATTGCGAGCATTATACGAGCAAGTAATTGCAGTTCGTATCATTAATGGTGACAATGACCTGAAAGCGGTCGTATCTGTGTCAAAAGCTGTAACAAACGTGTCAGAAGCAAACGTTCCAGAAGTAAATGTGTCAGAAGCACAATTAAACGTGCCAGATGTATAAGCGGTCTCCCCCTATGCTCCAAATATGCCAGTTGTTCCTTCGAACCTGTTATATGTTTCATTAGAAGTATTATCAGAAACTACGGAAGTGCAAAACAATGAGGAAACTTGTCGTGCTTTGGTGGATGAGGTGGCAGAACTTGATTAAGTACCACTCGTGAAAAACGAGAGCTGATGCAGCTACAAACTACACTATCTCCAGTGAATAATCATCGCATTGAGTTGGGTGGACTCGATGCATTGGCTACTAAGTTTGACTGTTCAGCCTAGCAGGATGTCACTAAGTGGATCGCCGATCTAGAAATAGTTTTCGCATTGTTTTACTATAGTGACAGAGACAAACTAGTAGCAGCTTGACAGTTCCTGGAAGGTCATGCAAAGCGCTTTTTTGACAGTACGAACGTTTGAAGATCTAAAGCATGCGCTTCTATGTGAATTTAGACGCACATTTACGATCCGGGATGTTTTTAAACAACTCAAGAGCCGTTACATAGGAGCAGATGAGACACCGCGGCAATATGTAGTCGAAATGCAGTACGTTGCAAGCCGTGCAAACATTCCAGAAGCTGATCTGATCGACATCATTAATCTGAATAATAGAACCGCATGTGTCTCAATGTTATATGGTGCCACCTTGATTAACGAATTAAAAAAGCGAATGGAACGCTACGAAAAGAAGACCTGTATGTCAACACCGGTGATCAAACCATTTGCCACAAACAACTCATGATTGGGCGTAAAAGAAAAAAAATTGTGTGCTCTTACTAACGCTTCAGATGTATCGGCCATACGCTGCTATAACTGTTTCCAATACTGCCATTATCTAAGTGCTTGGTCAGCCCCTCAACATCCACCAAATTCCTGTTTCGTGTCCCAAGAAGTGGGCCACACACGTTATTACTGCCCAAAGAAGAACAAATTTGCAGAAGCAGCTGCCGCCATTGATGGAAAATACGCAGAACGCCTGGTAAGTGTTGCCTTCTACAATCGAAATAAGTGCACTGAAGTAATGTCCTGTATTTGTCTTTTCGATACGGGCAGTCCCATTAGGACTGTAAAAAAATCTCTCATACCGTTTAACATGGACAATGGCCAGACATTGACAGCATTTCGTTGCATGGGCAATAAAAGATTGAGTACCTTTGGATTAGTTAAAATAAAACTTATTTTTAGGGAACAAGAAATAATTCACAACTTTTTTGCTTTACCAGATGAAGATGCATTTGTGCCATTGCTGGTTGATGGAGATTTATTAAAAAAAATTGAGAATTTTTTAACTCAGCTAAGTAAAACCGGAGCTAGTATTAATCAGTTGTTTAAATTTAGAGAATGTGCAGATGCCCAGATGCCCCAACAGATGTTGTCAGTGGACTTAAATCGTTTGATTTCTCTAAGAGTCCAATAGCAAAAGAGACAGAGATATCAATCACAGATAATTTTGTAGAATTAAGTCATAAATATAAGAAAACAGATTTGAGTCTACCTGAAGCTGAAATAAATGTAAACTATGATGTTTGTAAAATGGAAACTCGGTTTGAATCGTGCATTGCTGTGTAGATTTAACATAATCAGAACAATTAAAGCTTTATGATGAGGTAATAATGTTGGTTAGCAATACGGAAGAGGATGAAATTGAAAAATTAATCGATATTGATGTAAAGTTGAACAAAGCAGAGTCAGATTCTTTGATTCTATGTAAACATCAATACAAACAAAAACTAAACGGGTTTTCTATGAAAATTAAACTTCGATTGTCATATAGAAAAAAAACAAAAGTTTAAAAAAAAATTGATGTATTATTCGTCCAAGCGCCTCTCCCTATGCGTCGCTTATTGGGTTAGTGCGGAAAAAAAGGTGAACTAAGATTGTGTGTAGATTATCGTGATCTAAATAAACCAACTGTAAGGGACTACTATCCCTTGTTATTGATTGAGGATTGTATTGCGTACCTAGGGGGAAAGAGGGTTTTTAGTACGTTGGATTTGAGAAATGGATTTAATGAAAAATCAATTCCGTTAACTGCATTTGTGACTCCACTAGGACAAAATGCATATTTATATGCCGTTTGGTTTAGCGAGTGCTCCTCCAGTATTTCAACGATTTATCAATTTAGTGTTAAGACCATTGATTGATGAAAACAAATTGTTGTGTATTTAGATGACATTAATATGGCAACAAAAAATTTTGAAGAACATAAAGACTAAATATCTATGTTATTGTGTAAATGAGAAGGGAATCCGCCTAAATGATAACTATTTGAATGCGGTTAAAAACTACGCGGTGCCCACTACTGAGGAGGATCAAAAAGCACTTGGCCTGTTTTTATATTTTAGACGCTTTGTTTATAACTTTTCGCAAATTACGCGACCTCTCCATTTAACTTTGAAAGATAATAAATTTGAGTCGTCAGACGAACGGCTTTGAAATACTGAAATCCAAATTGATTGAGCCCTCTGTGTTAAGAGTAACGTGAAACCGAATTGTATACAGATGCTAGTTCTAAAGGCTATGGTGCCATTCTACAGAGGCAAGATAATACAAAATTTCATCCAGTGGCTTATTATTCTAAATCAACAACAGAAGCTGAGTCACGTTATCATAGCTTTGAACTTGAAACCTTGGCTATCGGAAATGCTTTGGAAAGATTTCGAATGATGTTGAATAGAATTCAGTTTGTTATTGTAGCTGATTGTAATTCTTTGGAATCGACACTTGAGTAAAAATTAATAAATCCTAGAATCGCAAGATGGACGTTGGATTTGTTTTCAAAGTTCGACACCGTAAGGGTGACCAGATACTACATGTCGATGCATTAACTCTGCTGCCAGTTGTATGTACAGTAAAAGAGAATGAAGCTGATTTAAATATTCAAATCGCTCAGATATGTGATCCTTTTATCCGGGAGTTACAAATGAAGCTTGAACAAGAAGTGTCGGGGTATGAATTGGATAATGGCTTGGTCTTTCGCGTTATTGATCGATATAAGCAGTTGTTCGTTCCCGATGGCATAGAATAAAATGTCATAAGAATGGTGTATGAAAACTATCGCTACTTAGGTAAAGTGTGTCAACCAAATTAAAAAAACACTACTGGTTTCCTTCTATGGTTGATGAAGTGAATAAATTTATAAAGATTTGTTTGAAGTGTATTTATTTCTCAGCATCGCCTAGAAATAACGAAAGAAATTTATACAGCATTCCCAAGAAACCAGAGCCTTTTGATACACTGCATATTGACCATTTTGGTCCTTTGGAAACTGTTAACTCGAAACATAAGCATATATTGGTAGTAATTGATGCGTTTACGAAATTTGTTAAGTTGTGTGCCGTTAATACCAGTTCCAAAGACACGATATGTGATTTAAAGAAATATTTCATGGATTACAGCAGACCTAGAAGAATTGTAAGCGATCGAGGCTCCTGTTTTACATCGTCAGAATTTATCGGATTTTGAGAGGATAAAAACATTATACATATACTAAACCCTGTTGCATCGCCGCAGTCGAATGGTCAGGTTGAGAGGGTAAACTGTGTTTTAAGATCTATATTAGCGAAAATAACTGAGCCTACTGACTGGAAATAAAAATTAACAAAGGTCGAATTTGCTTTGAACAATACTGTGCACTGTGCAACTATAGAAACACCCAGTAAGTTTCTATTTGGTGTTGAACAACGTGGTAAAGTAATTGATGAACCAACCGAACATTTAGATGATTTTTATTCAAAAGAACGTGAAGAATTAAATGAAATGAGAAAAAGCCGAGAATGCAATAAAAAAATCTCAATCGCGCAACGGAAAATATTTTGATGAAAGCCATAAGCCTGCAAGAAAATTCAAACCGGGTGACTTGGTGGTAATAAAGAATGTCGAGACAACGGTAGGAAAAAATAAAAAACTTATAAACACATACAAGGGACCATCTGTAGTCCGTAAACAATTAGATCACGATCCTATGTAGTAACATATGTAGAAAATTGTCAAGTAACCCAAATACCATACAAAATCGTAATTGATTAAACTAGAATGAGAAAGTGGTTAAAAAATAAAGAGGATTGAGATGTAATGGACTCAGAAGGCAACACAGATTTATACTCACTTGATGATATGTCAAGTGATTAATGTACTAGTTATGAGTTTTTGGAAAAGGAACAAGAAAGTGACGAATCATTGTAAGCTTCAATCGAGGCCGATGGATTGTCAGATTAAACCGAGCTGTAATATATTTTAAGTATAAGTAGTGAAACGTATCTTACGTATTGGTGCATACGTGCTTTAAATTCAAAGTATGTAAAGTGTGACAACACCTTTAAATGTAAACGCAGCCAACTTTAATCTTTATCTTGGGCTATTCCTTTTTGTTTTTCGACAACTGTGTACACGAGTTCTTGTGCTTTGTAAAAAGACTTAAAAAAACGGAAACTATAAATAAAATCGTAGTCAATCACAGATATTAATCGTCGTATTACAATATAATATAACGTTAAGTAATAAGGGACGAAATATAAGTTTTGTCATAGACAAGGGCAGATATAACTATCTGTAAACAGAAATGTATTGCTAGTGATTGTTTAGACGCAAAAAACTCGTGTCGACTGACCGGCATATCGAATATACCTATAGAAACATATTTTTTTTTCTCTTTTATTTCCGATTATTTCGTACATCTGTCACCATTATATTGACACTTAGTACATGATTTGACAATTTGTTTGGAAATTAATATAAAAAAACACATTTTGGCCAGTGCCAAGAAGTGATACAACAAAAATTATTTACATTAATTATAATAATTCACTATAATTATATTATAACAATTTATGATCAAAATTATGTTTATAATAATTATTTACATTTACATTTATATTACTATTACTAATATGTGTAGTCTGGATTTCCTAGTTCAGTAGGTCGTTTGGTCGAGTTCTCTTTAAACGGCGCATGGAGGTTTCTTCTAGATGTAGCAACTCGTTTATTTCTTCGTTATTATGCCCATGCAGTGTATCGTAGTGTTTTGTGGATATCTTTTTTATTTCTTCGTCAATTCTTGTCATATTTAGTTTGCGGTCTATATCTTCATTTGTTGTGTACCAACCAGACTTTATGATAACTCTTAATATTCTAGATTGCTGTCGTTGAATTTTTTCTATGTGTGACCGCTTTGCCGTTCCCCATACTTGGAGTCCGTACGTCCAAATAGGCTTTATAGTACACTTGTATAGCAGCAACTTGTTGTTAATTGTGAGTTTAGATTGCTTACCCATTAACCAATATAGTTGCCTAAATTTTTCTTTTATTTGTTTCGTTTTTTGTTTGATGTGGTAGTGCCAATTTAGCTTTGAGTCCATGTGTATACCAAGGTATTTAGTAGTAGACCCTATTTTTATATCTTTATTGTTTATTTTAATAGGTATTGGGTTAAATTTTGTTTTAGTTGTAAAAATTATTTGTACAGTCTTATCTTCATTAATTTTCAAGCACCATTTATCAAACCATTCCTTAACATTCTCTGTGTATATCTGCAGATTTGCAGTCGCAGTATTTTGATTTTTGTCAGATGCTAAGAGTTGTGTCGTCAGCAAAGGTAGCAATTGTGGTATTCAGTTGTTTTGGAAGTGGTATATCTGAGGTAAATATGACATATAGCAGTGGTCTTAAAACTCTCCCTTGAGGTACTCCAGATGTTGTAAGATGAATAGACGAACACTCTTCATTATATTTGACGTAAAATTAACAATCACTAAGATAACTTTCAACAATCAAATAGTAGTCAAGTGGCAGCATCGTCTTCAGTTTATGCAGCAGTCCTTTATGCCATACTTTGTCAAATGCTTTCGCAACGTCCAAGAATACAGCAACGCAGTACCGCTTATATTCTATGTCTGTTTCAAATTTTGTTTGTTATACGGTGTATCTGTTGAATTGTTGAATGTTGTTTTCTGAAGCCGAGTTGATGATTTGGTATAATGTTTTTATTGTCAAGGATCTGGCTAAGTCTATCATGTAATAGTTTTTCAGCAACTTTAGAAATTATGGGAAGTAGGATAACTGGTCTATATGACGAAGCAGTTGGGCATCGTTTCCCTGCTTCGGTAGTGCAATGATTTCAGCAACTTTCATACTTTGGGAAAAAATTGTAGTCGGAACATTGAGTTGATAACATTTCTTAAGTAGTTATAACCTATAGTAGGTAGCTCAGCGAGAGCTTTTCCTGTCAACATATCGTATCCTGGTGCTTTTTTGTGGTTTATTCATTTTTTAATGCAATTAATTATTTCTGTTGTATTTGTTTTCTTAATTTTGGTTGTAATGTCTATATTTAAGTCATTGCATGTTTCAATATATTTATCTTCATCATTTGATAGGACTTTTTCAAACTATTTAGCCAATGTTGTTGCTTTTTCTTCATTGGTAGTAGCCCATGAGTTGTCATCTTTCCGTAGTGGTGGCTGATACCTTATCTGAGTTTTTCATTTCTTTGTGCATTTCCATAATGAGTAATTACTATCCTGAGTAGGCGTCAAGTTTTTTAGATAATTTTCAACTTCTATATTTTGTCTTTTAGTTAATATTTTCTTGAGTTTTTTGCAGGCTATATTTAAATGGGTTTTATCCTCAGGCGATCTAGTTAGCTGCCACCTATTGCTCACCTTTCTCTTCTCAATAATTTGATTTCTTATAAAAATATCCGTTGTAGGTTTATTTCTTCTAAATTTATGCTGTTGGCTTGATTTGATTTCTGCGCTAGGACCATATCGTTGTATTGAAGAATGGCACGTTCAATGTCTAATTGTGTTTGCAGCGTGATAGACATCTTCATTTGATTTTCAATATGCTGTCTATACTCATTCCAGTTTGTTTTGTGGTTAAAAATCTTAGTTATTAGTTCTATGGTATTCATGTCAGTTGTGTAGTCAAGCTTTATCGGAGAGTGGTCTGAAGAAAGTTCAAAACAAGCTTTAATTGGTTACACTTTATGTTTTTTGTTATACTAAAGTCGATGAGATCTGGTATCTTTTTCCTATCTGTTGGCCAGTATGTGGCTCACCTGATTTCCGCTACATAGGGCACATTTAATTTGAGCTGCGTTGGTTATTTTTTTTTTGCATGCACTTGTTAGATGCTTTCCAGCGCATTTCACACATACTGTATCCCTTGTACAGTAGTTTTTAGTATGTCCGTATTTTTGGCATTTAGTGCATTGCGCGACTTCTGTTTTATGATGAGGTGCCTCAAAAACTACTATGCAATGCATTAATTTCTTAATGCTATAAATATCTTTATTGTTAGTATTTGTTTCTAATTCTATGCTAAACAGTGGTAGCGGTTTTTTGTTGTCCGTTGAAATATGTTAGTTATGTTTAAAACTTTGTGACCGTTTTCGCCAAGCACATTTTTTATTTCTTCTTATTCTGCGGAGGGGTGCATATTGTGAAGAATGACTTTGAAACCCCATTCATTTTTGGGTTTAAATGTGTATAGCTTTGTTCCTTTTTGCTTTAGCATTTGGAATATTTTTGTGTGTGTTTCCGAGTCATTCGATTGAACTGGTACTTCATTGTTTGTTAATATTTTAAATATAAAGTTACTGTCTGCAAAAGCGGTTAGCGCATTTTTTAACGTCTTTATGCATTCTACGCCTTGTAAGTATATAGGGGGTGGTTTGTTTAAACTTTTTTTTCGGACTAGTTGTTTTTTCTTTTTCGGACTCATTTTGATCAACTTGTCCACTGTGCGAGGATTCAGCAAGTTCGTCATCATCAACGGTCAAAGCAGCAAATCTGTTTTTTCTTTCTGAAGTAGTATCGCTCAACCAGTAGTTTGAAAACTTACTTTGGCTTGGGTTTTTTGCTATTTTTTGCTTTTTGTTAGTGTTGGGCGTTCTTTTCGCTTTATCTGTCGTGGGTGAGGTTAGTGCTCTCTTTGGTAGCGCTTGCAGTTGACTTACCTGCACGCCTTTTGGTGGAATTTGCACACAGGCAGAAGAACATGCTGATGTCGCAGTTGTAGTCGAGAATGTAGTTGTTTTACCGTACGTAGAGAAGGCAGATGTTGTTGTTGCTGACGAATTTGTTGTAGTTGTCGCACAATCCACTGCTATACTGGAGCAAGACATTATTGGGGGTTTGCCATGTGCACTCCAAGAAGACTGGAGTGACTCGCTCATAGATCTCGTTCTCTCCCACGGGGGAGAGCGCTGCACACTCATGGCGATTACCGGCTATACTTTGTTTTTAGTTTTAACAAAATTTTATTTATTATTATTTTTGCTATATTTTAATCTTATTTATGTATGTATGTAAAATATCACGAAAAACCAAATTTTTTGGTGTGGTTGCTCTAATCACTTATTATGGCCAGATTCCACTGTGGCAACACCACACACAACCGGGATTATTTTATTTGTTGTCTCTTTCAACTTTTAACTCATATATGTATATCACTGTTCCTTTGTTTGTTTGATTGTCTATTTAACACTTTTAATAAATTTCAAATTAGTTATTATAAGTATTTAGATTATCTAAACAGAACTAGACACTTTCTTTAAAATTGCACTTTCGTTTAGCGTCTCTTTCGCGGGTTTTGTAAAATTAGTTATTTGGTTTTAAACAACGATAAATGTCACAAGGGCGGAATTCGTGTCATTACACGTCCGTTTAGTTACACGACCGTATTTGTTCAGAAACATTAGTGACCGCAAATTTAAAATTCACTATACAAACCAAAGTTATTGAACATTGATTGCACGTAGTCGCGTCTAATTTTCAACTCTTAAAATATGGTATTTTAGGACGTGATTTCCTGAGAAAATACTTTTAAAAAATTGATTATGAAACTTACATATAATCCATTTCTACGAACGAACAAGAAAATATTTTACCGATAAACTGAAAATCACACTACCACCATCGACAGAAGTTATACACCCAATAGACATGAACATTTCAGAGGATAATTTCGGTTGTTGTAAAGAGATTTCAAAAAACGTTTTTGTCGGGAATACTATAATTCCAAAAGCACTAAAACACGTTTGAATTCTCAACACATCTGATGAAGAAGTAAATTTGGAAGACTTATATCTAGAGACAAATCCATTCTCTTACTATTACTTTGTAAAGAATAAAGTACCGCAGAAGCAAAATGACAGATGGTAGAGAGTATATTAAAAGTTAACGATTTAGACGGTACAGTAAGAGACTCAATTACAGACATATGCATACAGTTTCAAGACCTACTTCATTTAAAGGATGACTGTTTAAACGTCAATAATTTCTATAAACAAAAGCTGACATTGACAGGCAATTCACAAATTTATATAAAAAATTACAGACTACCGCAAACACAGAGAGTTGAAATAGTAAAGCAGGTACAATCCTTAGTTTATCAAAAAATTATTGAACCATCAAGCATTCCATATAATTCACCTTTACTGGTATTTACAAAGAAGATTGATAGTGACGTCAAGAAATGGACACTAGTAGTGTACTAAGACAACTTAACAAAAAACTGACAAATGACAAATTTCCAATGAATCGCTTAGACGACGTTTTAGTCACTATAGGCAAGGCAAAATACTTTTCGACTTTAGACATGACTAGCTCTTTCCATCAAATTGAACTAAAAAAACATCAAGATCATTTAGAGCATTTTCCATAAACAATGGTAATTAACAATTCAAAAGACCGCCCCCCTTTGGATTTAAAATAACTTCCAATAGTTTCCAACGAATGCTCACAATTGTGCGACAGGTCTCGATTCAAATGCTTTCCTATATATGACAATAGTTTTCGGATGTTCCTTACGTCACTATAATATTATAATTATTAATTTAAAAGTGTTTCAAAGACTAGAAAAATACAATTTGAAATAGAACCCACAAAAATGCAACTTTCTGCAAAACTATTAAATTTATTGTTAAAAAAGAATAAAAATTTCAATGAGCAGACAGGATACAAAGTGTTTTTGATACATTTAAAACAGCATTACTGAACCACATTACAGTATCCTGACTGTGAGAAAGAATTCATCTTGACAACTGACGCATCGGACTACGCATCAGATGTATTACTTACAGAAGGCGAACTGGGGACCATTTATCTCACTTATTTTGCTAGTAGGTCAAATAACAAACAAGAGATAAATAAACCATTTATCGAGAAGGAACTTCTAGCAATGCATTGGGGTATTCATTATTTTTGAACCTATTTATTTGAAGAAAATTTACCTTATTTACAGATCACTATTTCAGTTTCACTATTTACTCTTAAGAAGTCTTAACTTACTGGAATGCGAGTAGATTTAATGGACTACGAATTAAATATGGTATTTAAACAATGTAAAATAACTACAAATTCAGTTGCCTTATCTAGAATAAAACCAGATACAGATTCACTAAAGGAAATGATTCCAAAAAACCAATGTTACTACAGGCAAAAAAGCAACACGCACCGAAATGAAAGATAATGTGACTACGTAGAACACTGAAACGGTTAACACCAAGGAGTTTGGCCAACTCTATATGTGGGACTGTGTTTCGATTTCTGACGCTAAAAAATTAAGAAAATTTAAATTTGAGCTCACGAAAATATAAGTCGTACACAAAAAAGTTTCTCAATTATAAAAATTTAAGAAAAATGGATTAAAATAATCAGCGATAATCCTAATTTAAGTTCAGTTATGGAGAAGGTAGCACGCATATTAAGCAACCATGGTATAACGAGTGTCGCTCTTTCGAAAGAAAACAAATTATTTGAATATTTCAATGAAAATAAGAATAAAGAGGTGCACAATGAAATACAAGAAACTTTGGCCAAACACCTATAGAAATATTATTTAATGATCAACAAAAAATAATTAATAAAAAATAATCGTACATCATTATACGCATGTCACACCGGAGTGAAAAGGACTTTCGCAAAGTTAAAACAAAAATCATTGTGGTAAAATATATAATAAAGTAATCAATCAAGCATTCTAAAGAAAAACTACAGATCACTACCACTCCCTCAATACCTTTTGAGATAGTACAAATAGTTACAATATGACCATTAAAAATTTCAAATGGATTATATGCATATCCTTGCAGTGCAATGCGAAATTAACCAAATTCACAGAAACTTAAAATTAGCAATTTAAACAAAAGAAGCTAGCATAGTAATTAAGGTCATTGTTAATTTTAAGCTATTCATATCAAATTAAAAAATTTTTTTTTCTATTGTAAATACATTTTTATTGTAAAGGGTGATGGTGTAGTACATATTTACTGAGTATCTACTCGAGCAGTTTACTGGTTTTTTTTGCCTATACAATTCTTTTAAATAAAAGAAAATGGATTTAATGTTCACAGATCGTTTATCTAATGTTTGGAATTATATATGAAAAACAATGTCTGCCAATGTCCGTCTCTATTGGCCTTACACATAAGAGCTCTTTCGTTTACATTTTTCATCACTTTTTCACACATTTCACCAAGTATCATGTTAATTTATTCTCTAACCTTCCGTTTAAATTTTTCAGTATTATCTGGTTTATTTGCATAAACCTTAATTTTAAGATAAACACATAAAAAGTAGTCAATGGTGACAGTAGAGGCGAATCCACATCACCAGATTTTGATATTAACTGTTGTGGAAACATTTCTCGTAACAATTCCATGGATTCTCTAGCAGTATAGCATGTGGCATCGTCCTGTTGGAATCAAATGTTCACTAAATCATTGGCATGCAATTCTGGTCTAAAAAAGTTTCTTATCACATCACTATAACGTTTGCCAATGACTGTAACAGCTGGACAATTCAGATTTTCGTAAAAATATGGTCCAATGACCCCTCCAGTCCAAATTGCACACTGTACCGTTACTTTCAAGGTATATGTAATGGTAATTAATGAATTATTTGAGGATTTTCTACTGCCCAGAACCGGCTGTTTTATTTGTTTACATGTCCACTTAAGTGAAAATGAGTTCGTCAATTATAATTAATCAATAATAATCATAAAATGTGTGTACATCACGACGGCCAAATATGAACTATCAAAACTAATATTTGGCAAAATAGCGACAAAAAAAAGTAATAAATCTTTCAGGTGGTTATTTTTTTTATATTTCTTTAAACTATCCTTGTAGCCTTCCCAGTTACACGAAGAATAGCAAGAATTGAAACGTCTTTCCTACCTCAGCCCTGAGACATGAAAGTTCATCATTCCATCATGATGGGAAGGATTTTTCTGAATAATTAATCGGACAAGTGGTTTTGAAAGCTGCTCCACCCCTTCCTCTAACCACCCGATACCACCTCTAACCACCTCACACACCGAGACAAAGGTACCCTACCCATCTTTTTACGGACTATATTGTAAAAACGCTTCCAGGTGGTCCGTTTTGGATTATGATATGGTTGATGTGTCTCTGCCCGAATATTTAGTTCATATAATATCCACGAGCGATCGGAAAAATATTACTCTTTGGATACTCTCAATTTTTACATCTTTATTAGGTTACTTTCAGAAAGTAGTGTAACAACCAACACTTCCTCCCACCCCACAAAGCCATCTTTGCTAGGCAAGGAAAAAGTGGTATTACCCCTATTACATACAAGCAGGTTAATAGTTAATATTAATGAGGAATTCATAGAAGCAGTCACCCCGTTCAGTGCTTCCCCATAGGGTGTGCCTCGAAACTGGCATCGCACCCTATCAGCACTGTGGCGTTGTCGTCAGCCACCACGTTATTCGATAGGGGGCGGGTCTATCGTGCGCCATAAATGCTTATTTTATTGGTTACTCGATAAACTTGTTGTTTTTGTCGAAAACAAGCTGGTGGTCCGGGATAAGATTATGATGTTTTTAACTATGTCAATACGGTCAAATACCAACATTACGAGTATTTTTGATAGAATTGGCAATAGTCTTATCGGCCTGTAAGATTTAGTCTTCGTATAATTTTTGCCAAGCTTAGGAGCTTTTACTTTAGACGCCTCTTAGATTTTGGATAGTAGTTTTTTCGTTATACGGAGATAAAGATATACCAAAGATATATAATGACATTGTCAAGTAAATGTTTTAAGAGTTTTTCAGTGATCATGTCGTCGTATCCGATAATTTTTTTTTTATTCAGTCTATATTACGAATGATGCTTTATTCTTTTGGTGGTTATTCTTTAATTCTTATTCTTATATTTGTTTGTAGTTGTGTTATTTTGTGAAAATGAGATATTGTATCCATTAATTACATTGGTGAATGTTGTTTTGAAGTAGTCAACTAGTATTTTCGTTTTGTTTATGGGAAACTATGTTTTATAGTTTCCACAGTGAAAAGTTTTATATATGCTTGCGTTTGTGTGAGGTTTGACAAGTATTTGTTTATACTACGTTCATTGTGTTCTTTGAGGATGGCCTTTAGTACCTTTTTTTTGTTTTGTCGGAACAACTAGTCGCAGACCACAAGACCTTCATTGTACTATATTTAGAGTTTGCACTACTTAGGATGTCAGTGCAAAATACCTCAAACCTGATTATAGCGAAAGCGGGGCAAACGCAAAAAAAGTGGTCAACCGTCTTATCTTCCACAGGCAACCCAATCACTATAAGTGGCCCTAATGGTAGGAACAAGTGTGGGAAGAACAGTTTCCGGGCCAGTAAAACTGGTCTCAGATACCTTATTTGCTAATTTGTCCGCGACTTCAATCCCCATAACACCCATTTTTCCTGGAACCCATGACTACAGACTATTATGCTTCCCAACATAATTCAATCTGGATTTGCACAACAGTACCAACTTGGAAGTGACAAGGGGCTGAGTAAGGTTTTCAGTGCAGCCTGACTGCCACTGCAGACACAAATACTTCTGCCACGCCACACAAGGGTGTAATGAACACCGCTGAGTTCCACGAGAACCCCAGAACCTGATCCAATATCTGTTTTGGAGCCATCAGTGAAAATACGAATATTATATTTAGTAAATGAATTATTTGAGAGAATAAATAAACATATGAATTCTAAATTTTCTAGTTGAAATATGTGGGTTGTGTCCCCAATGTCAACACAGATATCTTCGTATTGTGCAAAATAAGGTTGCAATTAAATATTGTTTTCAATATAACCTTCGCCATTCGGTACAGTTGGTTTAGCAGAAATTATTATAATCGGATTTCACGGCAGTCAATATGTGCTTTCGGTTTCCAGCTTCGGATACTTTGATACAAATTCTGCACAAAATAAATTGAGGGTATCAAAGCTGTATAGAGCATATGGAGGGATTTCAATAAGTGTTTAATTTGTTTTCTTGAAACTCTCGAATTCCATTTCCTTTCCACTGTGAAAGTGTGTGCTCCTTCGCTCTTCAATGTCAATCTATTGTATAGGTGCGCTAAATTCCTCGGAATAGTTAAGCACTCGTGAGGGATTTGTCGTGCACGACAGTTTGACATATCACGTGGGGTCCAATATGAAAATTGTTCTTATTTTATGAGAATAAGACTGTCTTTAGTGCAATGGAAGATATTTCCGCTAACAAGATTAATTCTCATTTAAATATTATCAAAGATGTCTGCTATAACAGAATTATAAGAGCCCTCTATATTTTGAAATATTAATGTTATATTTATTTCTACAAAATCAAATATGCGTCCCTATAGAGTTCGATGATCGAAAATCTTGA
The DNA here is from genome assembly GCA_920105625.2 of Clusia tigrina. NCBI lineage: Eukaryota > Metazoa > Arthropoda > Insecta > Diptera > Clusiidae > Clusia > Clusia tigrina. The sequence goes on along the minus strand of OV050030.1, from coordinate 311,109,013 downwards.
GTTCTTCTTGAATTTAGTATACGTAACGTCACAATATTTGTTGACTAACGCACATTTGGCTCAGCCTACTATAAATTGCATTTGGAAAAACCAAATATCTTTTTTTACATTGAGGGATTAAAACTATTAGAGAAACTTTCATCCTAACAACCCCCCTTGGTTTTTTGTGCGATTATTCGTGCAATAGTTGATGTCGGCGCAATTTTCGTCGTAGATCACAAACAAGCAACAGAAAAAAAACGAAATCAAAAATTAAATGAATGTAAAAATTTAATTTCTTCAGAAATGGAAAAGAAGAGATTTAATATGATAATAATAATCAGCATTCAATTAATTAAAATTTAAACTAGAAGAAATACACTTTTAGTAATAGCAACACTTTGAGTTTTGAATATCCAGATACATTTTATATGGAGTGTGATTTTTCTTTAAATCTTCGGGAATAGGAAATTTTTCAGATATTTTTAAAAAACTTCCAATAATCAAAAATGTTAATTTTTGTTAATAGCTAATAATATAATATGTATAGAAATAGTACTCACAACGTTAGTTGAATTAGAAACACCCGATGAGACCAACGAAACCACTTTAAATAAAAAGTACATATTGAAATTGTTATATAAATTATTATAATTACGAGTTTCTTACCCGAAGAGTTAGTGATATCAGGATTTGAAGTGTTAAAAAAATCGGAGGATTTTAAATACTCTTGAGATGCATGCGTCGTTTTCGTTATCGATATTTGTTCAATGTTTTGCTTCTCGAAGCCGGATGTTATCAGATTTGATTGAGTAGTTACGTTTTGCTGTGTGTATTGAACCTTTGATATAATGTCATTATTTGTATTATGTGTTCTTGGGATGATGGAAGATTTACAATTTTTAGAAACTTTCTCATAAACCAGTTCTATAGAGGATTCCGAGTCACAAGGAAAAAAATTTTGTTGTTTTGTATCGAGTAGTGACTTACCGAAAAACGCTTCTTGCAAGTATATGGGGTAGGTCTCAATCAATTTATTCTTATGTTTCTTTTTCATAAATTTTTTCTTATTTTCCAAAGCCAAAGTAATGGTATTGTGACCAGAACTAACATTGCTACATTCATCACTGTTCTTTTTAAAAGTACGATTACGCACATTGAATCCACCAATACCCAGCTTCTGCAAGTTTCGCTGACGCTTCTTACGCAAAATGTTAGCACCTTCATCATTAGTGGAAATGGAAAATCCTTGGGGAGGACTACTTTCAGAACCTCTCCATATCATTCCATCTTTGTAATTCTCATTATTATTGCGGCCTGACTTCAGTCCATCATTTGAACTCTTTTGCATTGAATTATTTGAGGAAGCAGCTACAACTGATTCTATGGCTGCTATTATACCAGAGTTCTTGACTTGAGTATTGTTCACGGGACGCATTTTACGTTTTCTTTTAATTTCAGTCATTAGTGACTTAATCATATTTAGACCTCGATCGTTGACACATACCCCATCCATCCAATGCGTAGTCTCAGCAGAATCGTTAACCTCTGTTTCCGAATGTACAATAGTGACACGATGCGACCCAAATACCGGCTTACTATTCGTCAAAGGTTGGACTCCATTATTATTTTGAATTTTAGAATCCTTACAATAAGTTTTGTGTGGTAAGAGGAATTTGTCTTTAGGCCGACAGGTAATACATATATAATCGCTGCTGTCGGAAAAATGTATCTCTTCTTTGGTTTCAGTGGAGTCACAACGGCTGTGGAGCCAGCGTTCGCAATTCCTGCATTGAATAATTAGCTCATTGTCACAGTATTGTTGAGAGCAAACGCAACAACTTATTTGGCTAGCACAAGGTCCACATTCCAAAAAGCCATTCAGCCATGTCGAATTTTTCCCAGGTGAATTACGTCCACATTTCTGACAAATTGCACACCACTTGCACTTCCAATTACCGTGTGGTACTGTGTCTAAAGGTGGGCTCATACAATAAATATGGTATGAAATATCACACTCATCGCAGAGAATAAGTCGCGACTCATCGTTTTTTTGCCCACAGCCCTCGCAAATAGTGCAATCAAGGCAACGCCATCCTTTTTGGATCACAATTTTAGAGACTTTAACATTCACACAATAGGGATGAAAGCACTGCCCGCATTGGACACAGGCAATTAAACAACCTTCTTGATCTACTCCCACCGAACCACACATTACACAAATATCCTGGGAGAGTATAAATTTGTCTTTAGCCGAACACAATAGCAACTTTTTTTCGATGGTCATGTCATCATCTGATCGATTATTACCTCCATCACTTAACCCAAGGGAAACATTACTTAATAGTAATAAATGACGGTTTTTTCCTCGCGAATTTCGTTTCCGACCATATGATACAAAAGTTCCTCTCTGCAGCATCAATTTCCCACAACGAGTACGCTGAAATTCCTTTAAGAAGGTTCGTTTCTTGGATATTTTAAACGAATCAAATGACTTGTCATCTAAATACATATGATCAGTAGAATCCTTTCCAAGGGCTTCGATGTTTCCATCTCTGTACAATCTCTCAGTCGACTGTACTACAGGTAAAGGTGACATTTCAGCTGTATCAGAATATGAACGAATTTGATTTTTGATCACCACTGGTTTTTCGTTATGTGAAATGAGTTTACAATACGGACATATGTAATCATAGTCCGGATTGTTTTCTTTTTTTTTATGATACACATATATGTCGGCCTCGCCATCGCATGTACTATGAACGAATCTATAAAAAAAAGTAAAAATGATCACCAGATAGCCAATGAAAAATTTAAAAAAGTATATCAAATATCCTGAATGTTCAAGAATTGTTACAGGTAAAATTTATTTATTTTAATTTTATAAAGGACAAAGAAAGATACGTTTGGTAATTTTAACACAATTCACCAGCTATAACATAATGGATAAACAATAATTAAATTTTCTCTCGGAAGTGATTGTGCTTAACTTAATTAGTTAATCTTAATCAATATACAAAAATAAAAGTATGTTAGGTAAGAAAAATGAATTTGCTATGAAGAACAATTTAAATTTACCTCTTGAGTAAAAAAAGAAACTTTGTCCAACATAAATCGAATTTATAGTTCCTTTTTTACACTTTTGTAGCTACACAGCAACAGAACAAAAATTATTCGATGAACTAGTACGCTTATTGACAGATCTTATAGTTATTCTACGCCACCATCATTGACGGCGATACTTTAAATTATTCGGTTATTCTTTGTAAAAAACAGTGTGTAAAGGGTATTCCATCCATTATTTTCTTTGTAAAATTTATTAAAGTAAACACCGTTTAATATTTAATAAGACATTGACTGACATCCTAAACGTATATTTACAATGTATCAATACAGTATTAAAACCGAGTTGATACATTGTGTAGTTACTTTTTTAATACGTTGCAGCATACTAATACTTTGCGACACTGAAATCGTTTAGGAACATTTATATGCATTGTATCATTGATAATAACGCGAACAATGGCGGAAGAGCATATTTTATTGGAAAATGTGTTAGATTTGTGCGGACAAGGAAACTCCAGCTCCCAAATTGCTGTAAACATTATACAAAAAAAACATAACCGATTTGCTGTCTTGCTGAAAGAAACACGGATGTCAAAAAGAATACCCAAAAAACAAAAGGCTTTGTGCAAACCATTGATGAAATGCCTGACGATATTTTTTACAGCCACTTTAGAATGGGAAAGAGGACTTTTGATGTAAGTAGTATTTATGTAAATGAAAATCTGGACGTAAAATTTTTACCAAACTAATTTGTAAAACGTTTATTTATTTGTTGAATACAAACTTATTTGTTTTAATTTGTAGAAAGTGCTGTGTTTGTTAAATGCTTCACACAAAAAGGCTCAGACTGGTCGTCCTGGTCTTGAATTAAAGAATATTCTTTTTATAACTCTGTGGAAACTTTCAAAATCAGAACAGCTTTCGTGAAGTAAGCGACCGTTTTAATGTTTGAATGGGTGCGTGCTACAGAGGTTTTGTCGACTGTATTCAGCTTATTGCCAACCAGAAATAACTTATAAAATTTCCCAACTCGGAATCAAGCCGGAGACAAATAATGGAAGGTTTTGAATCATTTAGATCTCATCCTTTTCCCTACGTCTTGGGATGTATTGATGGTACACACATCAGAATATCACAGCCATCAAATGATAGTGTCAGTTATTATAATCGCAAGAGAACATATTCTATAATAGTGCAGGTAAATTTTTTAAATTCATTTTTATTAACTCAATTTACTATTTACAAATTTCATTTGTATATACAGGCTGTGTCTGATAGTAAGTTCCGATTCCTTGATGTTTTAGTGGGGCATCCAGGTCATTGTAACGATGCGTCTGTGTGGGCCGATAGTCCTTTAAAGCGTGTAATTGCATCAGGCCGCAGGCCTGCTTTCCCTTCTAATTGTCACTTGTTAGGCGACGCAGCCTATCCTTTAGAAAATTATTTAATGGTACCTTACCGTGATAATGGATACTTATCAGCATGACAAATCAGATTTAATACAATTTTAAGTTCAACTCGAGTATGTGTAGAACAAGCATTTGGAATATTAAAAAAGAAATTCCGAATTTTGAATTATTTAGAAGTTCGTGATGTGAAGCTAGCAAAAACTATAATTATGTCTTGCTTTATTCTGCATAATTTCATCATTAACGCGGAAGGGTCTCATGAAAACGAGGAGATTGTTTATGGACTCTGTAAATTACAGCAATAACATTCCAAATAACGAAACCACCAAGAGAATAAGCAAGAATGAAAAGAGAAATGCTAACTAATCTTCTATCAGCATAGATTAAAGAAATATTTTTATTTAAGGTTTATGTTTATTTTATTTTAAATTAATGAAGAAAAATATATTCATTTTCTGATTAAAAAACAACTTAAAAACTCTTAATACAATATTGGTTATAACAATTTAATACATACATACATATATGCAAAATCATTGACGAGACGCTAATGAAGCTTCTCGTAATTTTTTTTATTTCTTCCACTTTTTCTTTTTCAATTTTTAACTTTTCTTTTTCACACTGTAAGAGCTCTTCTAACACTTTTCTATCTGCTTCGCTTTCTTTTCTTAAAAACTCCACAACATCGACTTGGCTGCGCTTCAGTCCTGGAGTTGAGCTTTCACGACGGAACATGGAGGACGGACCTGCTTCAAGCGAGCATGACTCGTTACTTTCCTGCATGTCCTCGTTACTTAAGTCTGATAATAATGTGTCCAACGTTGATTCCAGATTAGAGTCTGGCACAGATATATCAGTCCGGGAGCCATATACTTCGTCCAGTCTGTCAAAGAAATCCCAAGTTGTTGCTGCTTCGCCCGACGTCTTGTTTCGTTTCTTTATACGTTTATATGTCACCATAAAATTTAAAAATTTCCTATATATATCGTCCCGCGAAAATGGGAACGTGTCAACTATGGACTTAATTTTTTGTAAAACACGTTCCCATAACACAACGCGTTTCCTTCTCTTCCCACGGAATTCTCCTTCCATCTCCAATCTAGCATTAATAACCAGCGTTTTGTAATTATGCGTCCATTTTTTACTGTAACAAAAAGTAAAAAATAAAACTGAATATAGAAATATAATAAATTATAAGAGGAAATGGTCTCCTATATTCTTGCGTCGCCATTGTGTGCATTCGCTTTGCATCTACTTTTATTTGGATGCCTTTTTTGCTTTTCCTTGCGTATACAATAGTGTTGCAAAAGGGAACAAAATACATTGTAAAATTTTCAGAGTTGCGTTTACGAATACGCTGCAATGTATTACTACAAAATAACATGCGTTTAGGAAGTCAGCCATTCACTTTATTAAAAAAAAATAAACCTTCCGATTAGATTTTTTTATGACACCTAGTAATTCGTATAATACATGTTAGTTTCCTTATTAAAATATATTGAAGACGATAAACCAGTAGGTTTATGTTTTCTTAGTTGTCTTTTTGTATCTTCCTCTGGTAAACTTTGTATTTGATCATTTCTGTGATTACAAAGAGCATTTTGTTGTTGCCTGCTTAGATTTCTTTTCTTTCTTCTTTTACGTTGGGATGTTGAAATCATGTGAAAAGTCTTCATATGTTCTGTGCTAGGGTGTATTCACTATGATTCGAAGAATTTTAGTTTGTGAATAATCTTAATATTTGTCGAGCAGGCTAGTTTTACTATTGTTTTATATATTACGAGTTTATTTTCTGTTGATAATCTTCAATTCTCTCTCAGGAGACAGTAGAGTAGACGGTATTTTTTTAAAATTAGTTTCGTTTATAGATTATATGAGTTTCCAAGAACATTTTTTATCTTTTACTAAACCCACTTACCTTCATTGACAAGAGCGACTTTCTATCGTCCTAAAATGTATTTTATTATACTTCCTTTTTGTAGTGTATATAACTTGTACTATATTTTCCTCAATTATATTTATTTGCCATTTTCGGAACCAAGCTACTATTTGGACCAGTACTATTCTGATGTTCTGTGGATACTGTTATGCATTTGTTTGACGATAAAATTATAGAGTCGTGTGGAAAATGTAGCTAGAATGTTGGATTCAATATGTCCGATAGAGAGATTCAAAATGCCGTATAGAGAAGACAAAGCGTTGGTATTTGGCGTAACTCGGAGCACTCGTCATAGTATTGCAAGTAGAAGTGTCTACCATCCAGGTACCTTTAATTTAGGTCAAAGTATTTCGATAGCATATCGTAAATTTTATGTAAAAGTTCTTCATCTCAAACACTATCTAAGCACTTTGCAAGTGTAGATAAACTGCCACACAATAGTTTTCCCATCCAAATCATTTAATATTTTATTGGTTTGGTTGGTTGCAGTGGCGATGACCCCTCATCCAATTAGCACAGGTTTTGATACATTTCTTTTCGTTTAGATAGCGATTGAAATATTGTTGTGTGCCGGCACTAATAGCCAGCTGGATAGGTTTATAATCGCGGGAAATTCCATTTTCTTGCATCTCGGGATCTCTTCAATGTTTTGGAAAATTGGTTTGCCTAGAGTTTTCCATCTTCTTCTGGCCAGAGCCCGGCAGGCACATAGGAAGCGTTCCACGGTTTCCCTTTCTACATATTTTCCGTAGTTCCGACAACTGTTATTGAACATTATTCCCATTTTTACCGCATGTTCCCCAATAGGCCAGTGGCCTGTGATGACTGCGGTAAGCCTAGCTGCATCACGACGACCTCTGTTTACTAACTTTGGATTTGTTTTTGTTGTAGTCCCGCTAGACTTCTCTGCTGATCTTGCAGGATCCCAACCTCCTCCATCAGATGTTTGGATTCACCAAGAATTATTTACCAATCTTGCTCCTGGTTGAACCAATTGTGACACGACCCGGAGTCGCCTCATGTTCATCAGGAGCGGATCCCCTTCGGGCCAGCTCATCCGCCCTCCCGTTTTCATCGATATCGCTGTACCCCGGCACCCATATCAATGGTACGTTGAACTGACAAGCTAGTGCATTTATGACCTCCATGCATTCCCATGCTAGTTTCGATGTTATTATCGCCGAGTCCAGTGCTTTGAAAGCAGCCAGACTATCAAATATAATTGCTATTTTTTCTTTAGACGTAACGGGACTTCATGCACGCTCAGGCTTTCACGAAAATTCATACTCGATGAAAATAATGAGAAAAAAGTAAACAAAATAAAATAAATAAAAGGAAATTGAAGAAAATAAAACCACACGATTTTAATTGGGAAAAATAGTTTTTAAAAAAGACCCAATATTTATTGTTATTTCTTGCATCTCGCACAAACATGCACCAACAAGCACCAAAACCGAACTACTTTTTAACACAGTTTTTTCCAAAGCAATCAGAATGCATAACATTTGCACGGTGACGATCGTCCCTGCACGAAAAGTGACATCAATGCAGTGACCATCGTGCGAAACAGTGCCAGCGAAAACATACAGTTTTCCCATTATTCATGAATGAGCTTATTCCTCGCTCCAGATACTCCGATTATCCTTGCTCCATATTAGCAGGATCAATTGGTAATATGCACACCTTCTGGACTGTTCTTGTCAATCGGTTCGTCTGTGTTTCTACTACAACAGATCTTACCAGTTTGTCCTTGCTCCAGATCAACTCGCTCACTCTCCCTAATGCCCACTGTGCTGGTGGAAAGTTCTCTGCCTTTAGCAGAACCAGCTGACCGGCCTTCAGATTTTCTCGCTCTCTACACCATTTCTTTCTCTATTGTAAACTATTTAGGTAGTCGACTTGCCATCTAGCCCAAAAATGTTGCATCATGGTCTGACGCTGCTCCCAAAGTTTAATGCCTTCTGTTTTTGGTTGGTCTTGTAGCGTCTCAGCAGCTTATATTTATAACGCACACATACTACACATTTATGTATGAATTTCCTCAGCTCATCTCTTATATGTGGAATCCAATATTTTTGTCGAATGACCTGGGTCATTACTTGCACCGCTCCATGTTTAGTCTGCCTGTGCGCATGATCAGCTATCAAATGAGCTAACCTTGAACCCTTCGCAACGATTACTTGATGTCTCATTTCATAGTCTCGGTCAGTATTCGTTAACCTGCCTCCAACTCTTAACAACCCATTTCTATCTAAGATTGGTCGTTATGATTCTATTTTGCTATGCTCTGGCAATCGGTTATCTCTTCTTATCATTGCTAGCTACTTATAGAAATACTCCTCTTGTGACTTCAACAGATATTCCATTGCCCACAGTTTCTCTACATTGGTTAGAAGTGAAACTTTTGAATTCACAGCTTTTGGCATGCGAATTCTCTTCGACTTTCTAACTCTATCACCTGTCAAGTGTCTGGCTACCAGAAAATCTCTAAACCGTTTCACATATCCCAATACGCTCAGCACCCTTGCTAATTTGCTCTCATAGTTTTTGAGTAGAACAAGCTCACCGCCTCCCCCATTTTTGGAACAAAAATGCTCAACGGTTCTTTAGGAACATTGACCACATTTACCTTGACTTCTTCTAGCGCCTCCTTTGATTCCAGCATTGTCGCTCGCTCACATTTATCATCTGGACATTGCTTCTTTGGTTTACATAGCCATGTTGGACCTAGTAACCAAAGTCTGTTCTCTATTAGCTCCGTTGCACTTATTCGTCGTGCTCACATGTTTCCATTTTCTGGATCCTGTGCAATATTGTATCGCTGCAACACGATTTCCAACAAATGTCTTGAAGTCCCGTGGGAGCTTCTCTAGCCAATAAAGCGTAACAAATGAATATGTCCATAATGTATAGCTAACATCGTTCCAGTCCATTGATTGTCTAACGTTCTCTAGAAGTCTGGCCAGTAGCTCACATCCCAATAGTTCTAGTTTTGGACTCGTCAGCTTTTTAATTGGAGCCACTCTCGCCTTGATACTAGTAAATTACTTGTTATTGTCCCGTTGGCATGCTCCGTTCTTACGTAAATAACAGCAGTCAGAAACGTAAGCGAAACCATGGAGTTCAACTTTGTCATTGCTTCTTTCACCAATCCACCGTGGGATTTCGAATCTCTCAAGTTGTTTTATCTGGCTCCAATATTCTATAAATTTTGTTTTCTGTTCTACGGGTACTTCTGCGTCCCAAGCACACAGCTCACAACTAAGCGTTTTGTTAGCACATCTGAAATCGATGGCGTTTTCGCCATAAATGTATACTTGTCTTGCGCCACTATCCACACCAGGCCACGTACCTTCGCTTCGCTATCGAATTGCAGGAAAGCTTCTTCCTCGTCAGCATTCACCGCTTCCATCAATGGTTTAGTGTTCGATTTCCATTTTGCGAAGCATGAATCCAGCTCCTCTCAAAATAATTTGCATTTGGTTTGCCAATATAATGGCATCTTGCTCACAATCAGCACCTGTAACGCAATCATCCATATACATGTCCTTTATAATTCCTCTAGCTGCGTCTGGATATTTCTCTTGCGCATCTCTGGCACACTGGCTGACTGCTCTCACCACACCATACGTGACAACCGATATTCCTTCAAAGGTTCATATCTACTCTCGCGCCAAAAAATTCGTTGTAAATCCCATTGATGTCTAGCAACCCTCACCTGACGGAACATTATTTTAATATCTGCGCTAAAGGCGATTTTATGACGCTTAAATCGCATAATTGTTTCGTACAGATCACTTTGTAATTTCTTGCCCAATAGTTGCACCTCATTTAAAGAGATACCCTTGTTCGTGCGACAGCTAGCATCGAATACTACACGAAAATTTTTGACCACACAGTGATGTAGGATGTATTATGTTAGCTTGTTCGGTCTTGCTCGTTTGTCAACTTGCTGCATGTGTCCTAGCCCCTCGTATTCTCTCACGAATGCAACATATTGCATTCTTAACTCTGGCTCCTTAACTTGCCGTTTTTCTATATAGAAGAAACGACGGAGTGCAACCTCTTTAAAGCTCCCAATATCTTGCACATCTTTTATGGGTATAGTAACAACAAATCTGTTATTACTGTCCCTGTAATATGTCCTCAAGAATATGTTCTCAACTAGCTCCTCTTCCGGCGACCTAATTGGGTGCTATTTAATTTGGTCTAAAATATCATTAATAATTTTTCTAGCTCTCTATTGTCCTTGCACTGAACGGTCGATACTAGCTCACTTGTTTGCTCATTAAATTGTTGAGCATGCTCCCCGAAAATAACTGTTCCAAACATCGTATCTATCAGTGTTGCGCCATATGCATCTTTTAGACTAACCTCAATAATGCTTTTGACCACGAAATTTGCTCCTACTAGCACATGTACCCTTTTTGCCTTCCAGTATTTTGGATCAGCAAACGTTATATTCAGTAAATTGCTTATCGGGGAAACTTGCGCATTGGATGCGTGCAATGCCGGCCCCCACTGGCTGTCCTTCGGCAGAACCCAGAATTCTGCCTTAATCTGACTCGTTGAATCATACCATGGCTTAATGACCAAAATAACTTTCTTGCTCACTTGCAATGGCTCACCGTCAATCCCAACCATCTTCTGCACAGTAGGCTGTGAGGGAAGACAATACTTCCGCTGTAATGCGGACGTGATCAAATTTATCTGCGTGCCGGTGTCTAGCAACGCACGCACAGGTCCATACGTATAGCGATTCACCTCAATTCTAATCATAGCTGTTGGTAATAAAGCCTTGATTGAATCTCGCTTAACATTAAAACTCTTTGAATACTATTCAATACGCGCCTCAAAATACTGGCACTCTACTAGCGGCAAATTTTCTTGCTCAAACTTCCCAGCATCGTCAGGAAGAATCGCACCCACTATCCTTTCGTACTCATCGTTATACCGCTTCCACACAGTCTCCAGAGTACTTATGCGAATCCTTGCTTGCCCCATTGTTGCTTGCTCCAATGCAGCCCTCTTAGCATAATCTGCTACACGCTTTATAGTAGCTGCCAAAGAATCCAAACGATAATTTGCTGCCATTTCGATTGCGATTGCTGTAATTTAAAATGAAAAGAAGAAAAAATAAAACCAAATATACGAAACAAAGTTTTTGATCTAATTTAAGCATAAGCTATGCCATATGCCAAAAGGAATACGTAAATATTCCCGTTCGCTAACATAACCTCAAAAGAATGGCACATAAATGGCGTAATTATTTTGGAAAAAATATGCAAGCACACAGTGTTACTGAAAAGGGATGAGAAATTCATGCAAAAAACAAATTCTAAAAAAAAATCTACTCGTTTCATGCTATTTCAGTTTCTTATGCACGCACCGCACTCACAACTATGCTCATAACCAGGACTCACCATACCAGTTCTCACAAATATGGGTATTTGTTTGTAAGTATTCTAGCTCTCTAAAATATGCACACTGCATGCAGGCAACCTAGCTCTCTTATTCTCTTCTTGCTCCGATCATTGTGATCTTCTTATTCTTTCTGGCACGCATTACAATGCATCAATACCGTACATTGCAACTAAAACTATTCCTCGTATTCTAGCACAATTTTATACTATATATTTCCTTAGCACACAAATAACAAAAATACTCCAGCGCAACCACTGTGCAACGGAATTTACAAAACAACAACAAGATATTGTACATAGAAAGTAGCGGTAAGCACCAAAAACCCCGGCTCACAAAAAAATTACTGGCACCGCTGCGCAAATGCACACACACGTATATATGCTTATAAATAATTCTCTTCCCGTTGCACATGGCTGCCATCTAGCGCCTGTATATATCACGAAATTAATTTTTCTTTAAATTGCATTTTATCTAGCACCAGCCTATTTTTTATTTCCATGGTACTTCATCACTTTTCTCTCACATTTCTTGCACCGCACCTAGCACTTCAGTGGACTGTACCGATTGCTTTGAATTTACTCGTATGTTTCTTTATTATTTAAATCCAAAAAATGTTTATATTCACAAATGTTCACTGTTCAAAGATCTTCACTACCCAACGATTCTTTCACAAGTAATTTGCAACTGCACGCGCACTCTCGCAACAACCGGCAAAACCAAAAAGAGAAAAAACTCTTGCTCTCTCTCGCACACACACAGCACAAACCAAGCTATATACCCCGTTTTAGGTAGCTAAATCCTGTCTCGACATGGACCAAAATGTTTCGCAAATACCTAACGGGACTTCATGCACGCTCAAGCCTTTACGAAATTTCATATTAGATGAAAATAATGAGAAAAAAATAAACAAAATAAAATAAATAAAGTGAAATGAAATTGAAGAAAATAAAACCACACGATTTTAATTGGGAAAAATAGTTTTTAAAAAAGACCCAATATTTATTGTTATTTCTTGCATCTCGCACAAACATGCACCAACAAGCACCAAAACCGAACTACTTTTTAACACAGTTTTTTCCAAAACAATCAGAATGCATAACATTTGCACGGTGACGATCGTCCCTGCACGAAAAGTGACATTCTTGCAGTGACCATCGTCCCTGTGCGAAACAATAGCTTATGTCTTCCCCTATCAACCTACAGGCCTCCCTTATTCCATGCATTTCCGCCTGGAAAACACTTAGCTCTTCTGAGAAGGCACCTTCTTCTACCTCACAATCCATATTTGGTTATCAGTGTAGATTTTGGTATCTGTCTGGCGTGAGGGGTGCGAATACTTAAATTTTTTCCAAAAACTGTAGTAGTTACTTTGTAGTCTGTTTCGGCCGCGTATACTGCTTGAGTTCGTAATAGTAAACTTCCGTGGTCATACGGTCTTTCTCTCCAGCAGTCTAATTCTCTTTGCCTAAGGGCACTTAGGGCTGCGGTATTCCTGATGAATAAATCAATTAGCAGCAGATGCACTAATACATTTAGCGCCTGCGTAGGGCAAGATCTGATTGCTCCTGTTGTTACAGCAAACGCTGTTCTTTGTATTTTACTTAGTTTGGTGGTCCACCAAACCAAGGCTCCATATGAAAAAATTAGACGCACAACCATCTTGAACATCCATAGCATTAACTCTGTTCATATTTTTGCTTGAGTAAAGTGCAAACCCTGCTTTGTGTATTCTTTGCACCGTGTTTAATTTCTAGTTCACTTTTGGGTCCGGGATTACATCCAGTTACCTGGCACTAGAACATCGAGACATTGTAGTTTTATTTAAATGTTAAAACTAACTTAAGAGTCGGTATTTTGGTTCGCGTAGTAAATAGCATCAGTTCAGCTTAGCTGGGATTAATGCCTAGTCCACGTCCCATGCACCATGCAATTAATCTGTTCAGCGACCTCTGGAGGATTCCGGTAAACGCATCAGGGCACATTGCAGATGCCATTATTACCAAGTCATCCGCATACGCCACCACTTTGCTACCTCCCTACTTTAGGTCTTTGAGCAATAATATACATGTTAGCAATAGACTTATGCTTTCCAATAATTCAATCTGTATTTGCACAGCAGCACCAAATTGGAAGTAACAAGGGGGCTTTCAGTGCAGCATGACTGTTACTGCAGACACAAATACTTTAGTCCCTCCCTCGAATTGTTAAAATTTGATTTTTCAAATAATGATCCTTAACCTTTTGCCTTAAAATATTCGTTGTGAATCTAGAGAAAGCTTTTTGATTATTTCAAGTCAAGCGTTGATTTTAATCATTGATATGAATTATTACATACTCAAGATTTTAATGGAAGCCTAAGCTCAATATTTTGTTCAAAATAATCTCGGAATGAATCCCAGTGGGTCCTGTCATTGAAAACTTTGGTTGATAGTACAGTGGAAATCTATATATAAATGGTCCTTTCGATTTTTCGATTTGGATGGTTGTCGCTTGTAGATAGTTTATTTTTGTATTCTTCTAGTTCATGGCATTTAATAACTTGTCTGATTATAATTGCTGTGCTATCGTGAGCACGTCCACTAAGGTGGTTTGTGTGAAAGATCCACGTCACTGACGAACGAAATTAGAAACAAAGAAGATGCGACCTAGGAATGTAATGTAGGGGTTTAAAGTAGATCGCCTCCACGCGGTGCACCCTGGGTTACGCTACGGTCTACACTCCCCCAGGTGCTGCTGTTTTCTTGCACGGGAGTTCAGTAGCACCAATTGGCACGACCCCCACCTTCGTCCCCGGACTTCTCTCTGGACCAATGTCCTTATTCTGAATGCCCTGGGCTGGTAGCTATAATTTTCTGGACCTAGCTGTCTATTGTCACGGTAGCACCAAGTTGAAACTTGAGTGTGAACAGCTCCAGTCTAAGGTTGCAGCGGCCCCCGTCCCGTTAAAACCCTCGCAGGCCTCAAAGTACGTTCGACGTCTGTTACCGTTAAGTCGGTAGTGTGGGTACGGTTGAGTGGAACTCCCGATTAGCACTGGTCCGGCTCTGAGCACTTGACCCCATAAAGGCTTGTGCCAACCATCGCATGGCTTCCCTGCTTGCATAGATAACCATGGGACCATATTTAGTGACCTCACGTTCGGACTGAGATAGCGGCTTTGAGTGGGGACCCTTCTTCCTTGGGCACAACAAAAACTAAAAACACAAACACAAACAAAATTTTCGCGCATATCCCCTCAGGGACGCGCAAAACCCTGGCTAGGCAAATGCCCACCAGCGACACCCCAGCCCTTGGTTCGAAGTCAAGCAGCATAAGCACTACCCCTTCAACAAGCACCACATCTTCGGCTAATAAGCCACCCAAGAGCTCTGCACTGTGCCCAGGCTCTTCAGCGTCTGCAAAGGCATTGATTCACAAACCAGTAGCAGACGCTCCGCCTAAGCCCTCTTCAGCAAACGCCTCGATATTGCCTCACAAGTCGATGGAAACTCCTTCTCATAACGCTCCTCCTTCAGGTGCACCTACCAACGTTAACCCGAGTACCAGGGCGTACAGGACGCGTAGAGCGTTTTATCGTATTATGACAAAGCTCAACGCTACCGAACCCTCTCAACTGTCAGAATACGACAAGGGCAAACTTGAGTGAGCAAAGGCATACACTGATGTGCGTGTCCCCTCCTCCACTGCACAAGCAGCAGGAAACTCCAAGAAGCAGAGATCAGCCGATCAACCGGGCCAATTCACCCAAAGCTTCCATAAGCGCGTAAGGCTGGCTACCCCCCAGCCTAAGCTCTCCAAACCGCTTAGTGAGATTGTGAAGAGAGCCTCACATGGGCTGTGCTCGACTCTGCCAATGCCGATGGGACCATTACTCCTGCCAATTGGAGACTGGTCGAAATGGCACTGTTACCAATTTTTGTTGAGGTCATGTCCCTTAACCCTGGTCCTTCACCCAGCTCCCGTGATGCAGGGTGGTATCAAGGACATATTAGGATCATGTCTTGCTCGGACCAGCGCTCGGCGGACCTATATAAGGTAGCGATCAATAGGGTAGGTGAGATCGGGCCGGGTGCAAAGCTCAATGCGGTACCTTTGGACCGAGAACCTGGAAACGCCTTCGCTCCAAAACATGGCTTCCTGCCGAGCCCTCTGAGCCTGAGGCAATCTTAAAGATCCTCAGGCTCGGCAATACCGATATTTTCACATGGCTGGAAGGTCGCAAAAGTTGGTGACCCCAAAGGCACTTTGCGTGAGGTCACCATCATTTTGAACGAGCAATGCCTTGTTCCCATCAACTCCCGCGAGGAGGTGATTAACTATGGCTTTGGAGCCATCACTCTCCGCATCTACAAGTGCGATGCCCAGGCCCCCCAGCTGGTGCTGTCCCACAAGCCACTGCCAATGAGCCTAGCTGCACGGCCCCGGCTCTCACCCCTTTGCCGGGTAGGGACAACGAGAGTATGTGCTCCGAAACAACCAGAAGCAGCCGCTTCTTTGACTTTATCCTTTCAAACAACTTAGTTATTGCTATCCGGGGAAATGAACCGACCTTCATTACATCCATCAGGAATGAAGTGCTTGACATCACCCTCGTTAGCGATAACTACTCCATCATAATAAGCAGTTAGTTCGTCTCGCAGGAATGCTACTTTTCGGACCACTGCTATATCACCTTTCACATTGACTCGAGGGAGACTACAGGCGATGCAGGATCTCTTAAACCAGTCAATAGGAAAAACACGAACTGGCCTCTCTTTCGGCTCAAACTGGAGTCATGCGTAGCGACGACTCCCCCCACTATCCACAACTCTCCCGACATTGATCGGGCGGTCGACCACTGCTTTTAAAAGAGCCACTCATATTTCTTGAATCACTCCCGAACCACGGGGCAAACCTAAACCTCCGTGGTGGAACTCGGAAATTTCAAGCCTTCGCAAAACTTGTAGAATGCTTTTCAACCAAGCTAAAGTTACAGCTGAATGGGGCACTTTCAAAACTAAACAAAAATAGTTTAAATACGCCATTAGGCGAGGAAAACGAGCGGCATGGAGGGAATTTTGCGAAAGCATTGAATCGACGTCCGAGGCTAGCCGTCTTCGTAAAATTCTCCAGCCCTTGACTGTATCCAAAAACCAGATGGCAGCTGGACTCACTCAAGCGCCGAAACCCTTGATATCCTGCTAGACACCCACTTCCCAGGGAGTTTAGCCTCAGCGAATCAAGCACTCTACCAGGTGGAGCAGGTTTCCCATGATAGCCTCTCCACATTCCAAGTGACAAAAAGTCACCTTGAGTGGTCCATTCAACCCTTTAAGCCATACAAGTCCCCAGGACCGGACGGCATCATTCCTCCCGATATCCAAAATGGGGAAGAGATTATCCTTCCATGGCTGCTACAAATATATAATGCAAGCCTCAGATTGCAATATATTCCCTTACGCTGGCGCACGGCTCGGGTCGTCTTCATACCAAAAGTTGGGAAGGCCTCGCACACCAAACCTAAGGATTACAGACCCATAAGTCTAACATCCTTTCTTCTTAAGGTTCTAGAAAGAGCTCTTGACCTACATATCAGGACATCGATCAACCCTTCTCTTCTCTCTGTATCTCAACACGCTTACTCTAAAGGCAAATCGGTTGAAACAGCACTTCATTCTCTCATTTCTCAAGTTGACAAATCCTTGGCGTACAAGGAATTCACACTTGCCATATTTCTGGACATCGAGGGAGCATTCAATAATGTATGCCCCAACGCTGTCATTTCCGCACTCTATAACCTTAACTTGAATTCAGGTCTTCTTAAATTTATAGAGCTTCTACTAAAATCTAGGATCATCACTTCCACGATCGGCAGTGCCCAATCAAGGAGGGTGGTTAACAGGGGCACTCCGCAAGGGGCGTTCCCTGTTAACCCCTCCTCTGGAACCTGGCAGTTAACACACTACTGGTGAGATTGGAATCTACTGGATGCAAAGTGATAGCATATGTGGACGACATAGCAATCGCGGCATCCGGCAAATTCCCCCAAACACTTTCCGAAAAACTTAACTATTCACTCTCTATTGTGTCGAACTGGTGCCGCGAATTCGAACTGGGGGTTAACCCATCCAAAACCGAGACTATGCTTTTCACTAGGAAGTACAAAATTCCAAAGTTTACAATGCCTAGTCTAAACGGCACTCCGCTCGCTTTGAGCACACACGTTAAGTACTTAGGCCTGATTCTCGACCCAAAGCTTAATTGGAAAGCCAATCTAGCTGAGAGGGCACGTAAGGCAATATGCGCTATATACTGCTGTAAGAGAGCAGTTGGTGCACGATGGGGAGTTCGTCCTCGAGTCATGCTCTGGCTCTGCACGGCCATCGTTGTACCAAACCTGTTATACGGCTCGGTCTTTTGGTGGCAAGCTCTCGAAGAAACCTGTAATATCAAACCCCTCGATAAAATCAGAAGATCAATTGCTCTACTGATCACTGGCGCTCTTCGTAGCACACCTACGAAAGCCCTTTTTGCCATGCTGCACTGGCTCCCCTCGGGGATCCTGGCTAAGCAACAAGCCAAGCTGACAGCCATGCTTCAATTCTGAATCAGGATCCACCTGTCCCCCACTTTATCGATTATATGTCGGTCTATCCCGATTTGAACAGGGAATTCGACCTCACTATTCCAAGTAGAAACGACTGGACTTCAAAAAACATAATCGTCGGTGAAACAGTCGAAATCTACACCGACGGTTCCAAGCTTGGAGGTAGAGTCGGCAGCGGTATTTATTCCGACAAGCTGGACTTAAACATCTCCCAACGTCTCCCAGACCATTGCGGCGTTTTTCAAGCTGAGGTCATGGCCATTTATCACGCAGCCAAATGGATGCTGAGTAGTGATATCGGCGCGGTTGACGTATCTATCTTCTCAGACAGCCAGGCCGCCATTAAATCTCTTTTTGGCTCCACGGCCACATCAATACTATTTCATGAATGTCGAACATCTTTAAATGAGCTCGCAAGTTACTCTCGGGTGCACCTTGTCTGGGTGCCCGGACATAGCGAAATCCCGGGAAACTGCGAGGCGGACGAGCTTGCCAAGGCAGGCGCGCTAATGAACGAAATTCAGCCCTCCGTAAACATCGGCATTCCACTGGCAACAGCCAAGCTCGAAATCAAACGGAAATATCTGGCTGACGCCTACAAATCCTGAGCTAACGAGGAATCCTGCCACACGGCTAGACTAACTTGGGCAAGAATGGATAAAAACAGAACCAATCAACTTCTTCGACTTGATCGCGTATCACTGTCGACAACTTTGCCGGTTTTGACTGGCCACTGCATAATGGGACAGCACGCAGAAAGACTGGACCGACCCTCAAATGATTTTTGCCGAGACTGTGGCTCCGAGGAGGAGGACGTGACAGGTTTTCCACCTCTTATGCCACTGCCCATCCTTGAGCAGAGGAAGAATGCGCACCTTTGGTGCCCCATTTCTTACAAGCCTGACAGAGCTGTCATCCATTAATATTAGGGACATAGCCAGGTTCATCAAAGTATCAGGATGGTTTCCTGCACCATGACGGGGGAGTCCTGCCTTTCCTGGCGCTGTCCTTGCGCTGACTATCACCATCCCAAGTAAGGGAACTTTTTAGTCAGTGCTTGAACGGCGCCACACCGTGGTATTACAATGGGCTATTATGTGTGCTCAAGTGTGCTTTTGGCAAACTGGGCGCTCACTCCTACCTAACTTAAGACGCGACCTAATGTTCCGACTGTAACTGACATGGAAGCACAAACCATAAAGCAACAGCCAGAGAACAGTTACAAAAAAAAAAAACTAAGGATAATAATTACAACACCAATAATCAAAGGCAATAATTGTAGCAACACATTACATGGATTTCGTAATACCCTGAAACGGCCCTTTTAAGACAGTTTAGAGGTTGCCCACAGACCAGGCGCAGAGTTAAAGTATTTTCGAAGTATAATAAAAAAAACAATTTTTCTTGATAACGAACTTTGAACGTTCCTGAGCTTACCTCAGGTGTAAAATAATTAAGAGATCCAGCATATTAGATTATTCCGTTTGAATTCCAAATAATAATGAGTGCATCATATGTCATCTGTGTTATTAGTGTAGTATCGAGAGTTTTAGCTTAAATGTGGTCTTGCTCTTCTACTGTTCTGCATTTTACCGTTCCGAACTAACACATTCTATTCTGTGAGTTCCATTTTACATTTTCAATAGTTAATAATTTACAATTAGCTCCATTAATACGAACACTGCACAAAAAATACCAACTACTTTACGGAAGCGAGTAATCATTTTGGTTCTAAGCCAAAGTAATCTAGACCTTGTAAGCGAATGCAGAATTTCGCTCAGGCTCATGTAGCTAATGTTCAGTTTCTGACTACTTTAGCGAGATCTGAAATTTAGGTACCCATATTCGGCAAAATTAGTAATATTCTTGACTGACCATGGATAACTTTGATTTTTAAATAGCATGCCAATCTCACGTAATGCATTCACAATATACCATACAGCAGCACGCCTGCAGTACTTCGACCGAAATTTCTTTTCTAAATTCGCATTGTCTCGGCATCAGAACACTCCCAAGTTTTTAATATTTCTAAACGTTGCAAAAGAGTAAAACGATCCCTTTGTTTTCGCTGAGGTTAGCACTAACTTTTTGTCAAGAGTTCCAGCGCATTATTGTTGCAAATGTCAAAATAATGTATAACTCAAAAAGAACTATAAAAATATGTCTTTCGGTCCCGTTTGTCTCTAGTTTTTGGACGTGCATTCCAACCACTGTTTAATAAATGGCAGTGAACTCAGTCGGGCATAGTTTGTTGTTTAGGTATCCGATCCACTTCAGCAAACTCATCCATGGTGACGTATAGCCCAATGATATTCACTAAATATATTTCAATCGGATCCACTTTTCAAACATCCTTTTTCTGAGGACTACGAGCAAATTTTCAACGTTTTAGTTTCGTAAAAATAATTATGGCAATTGATTACAAATTGTTAGAGTAGTTATAAAAATTGAGCTGTTAGGAAATGAACGCCGTAAGCGCAATACTTAAATAGTAATGGTACAAAAAACTTTAAATCTAATTTTATGTTAAGCTCTGCACGTCCTTCCTCTTCAGTCGAATGTGACCTTGATTTAGAATTGGATGTTGGAGTTTTTTATATACCAAGGGACGGTACTAATCATTCTCAGAATTTTTGACTGTGCTCTTTGGAGTTTCTCCATATTTGAAGGTGATCCGGCACCCCAGAGTTAGATACCATATGTCCATATGGGCTTAATTATCGCCTTATAGAACAGTAGCTTATAGTCCAGTTTGACCTTGGACTGCCGATTTAGGAGCTATCCCAGTTCATTTACTTTGAGTCTAATTTGGGTGACTTTTGCGCTCATGTGCTTCATCCAGGTAAGTCTGCGATTGAGCTACATTCCTAAATAATAATTTTTTTCAGAAGCATGTGAGATAGTTTGGAGTTGATCTTCACAGGGAAACGTACTCCTGCATATAGTGAATGTGATATGTACACATTTGGCCTCATTGACTTTTATTCTAAGAGAGTCAAGCTATTCTGGTCGGTGTTTGCATGTTCTTGGAGGAGCTTTGATGCCATTTCTCAAACGGTTTACTATCAAAGGGCTTTGAGAAAATAGATAGTAAGCTAATGGATCTGAAAGAAGAGACATTGGTAGGATCCCTACCAGGCTTGGGAGTCAAGGTAATTTGAGAAATTTTCCATGATTGATGAAAATAGCCAGTGCGAATTATCGCATTAAATATATGCAGCTGTTGTTGGGAGTTCTTTTAACATTCGACCTGTAATAAAATCGTGTCCTGGAGATTTTTTGGCATTGATATCCTTGATAACGTTTGTAATCTCTTTTTTCTTCTTCGATATATCTATAATATTCGGTATAGCATTGACGAGCGGAAAAGGGTTGAAACCAGCAACATTAGGGATAAACACTTGATTTAATTTATTTGCAAATGCAGTTCCCTTTTCTGCATCGCTTCTTGCCCATTCGCAGGCGTATTATGGACTCCTCTTGTGTTGATCTTTTTAAGTTTTTTGTTGCACGCCATAGTGAATAACTTGAGGTTTCTGTAGGAAAGAGAGTTTCCACATATTGGTTATACTCACAGATGTTCTTCTCTTTTAAAAGACGACAAATCTTTTTAGTACAATCTGATAGTTCTTTTTTCAGAGATAGGGATATTTGTTTCGGCCACTCTCCTCTGAGCCAGTCTCTACGGTTATAGTATAGATTACCTTTCCTGAATTTCTGTAGACATTATATGTTTATTATCGTGGGTGAGTGATCAGAAGATAATTCGAGTGAAGTTTGCACAAGAGATTGTGTATTTTTTAAATCTCTAGTAATTGCGAAATCAATAAGGTCTGGAGTCTTCCGTGTATCTGACGGCCAATATGTGAGCTTATCGTTGAACAACAATTAAATCTCTCTTACGATTTTTATTATAAAAGTGTGACAAATACTGCTAACTAATTTAAAAGAAAACGTTATATATGTTAATTACCTAAAGAAAAGACAAAATGTCAAACCAAAAAAATTATAATTACCTTCAACCACCAAACACTTGTTCTTCAATAGCCTTGAAAATAAAGGTATAATCAGGTATGACATACAATACATACATAATATGCACGTGTTACATGTACACTCACCTAAGTAGAGATTACCGATATATCCAAGATATATATATATATATATATATATATATATATATATATATATATATATATATATATAATATATATATTTATATATATATATATATATATATATATATATATATATATATATATATATATATATATATATATATATATATATATAATATATATATTAATATATAATATATATATATATATATATATATATATATATATATATATATATATATATATATATATATGTAATATATATATGTTAATCTGTAGGTAGGTAGGTAAGGCGGCCGCCCAAAGGGCGCGCTTAGGCCAACATTGAGCCTTTGTGATACCACATGAGACATCAGGTCCCATCTCTTTCAAAGGTCCAGCCATTTGGAGCTTTTCATGAAGGAGTTGATGGAGCTAATCTTTTTACTTGAGATATCTCCCAGAGTCCAGAAAGTGGTAAACCAGGAAAGTGCGCCTCCTTCTGGACAACGCTTGACACGTGCGTAACAGGTGTACAATGGACTCTTCCTCCTCCTCATCCATGCAACTCCTGTAAAAGTCGTTAGAAGCAATCCCCAGACCACACTAGTGAGTACCCAAGGTCCAGTGTCTCGTTAGGATAATATTCTTTGTCTATTGTTACATGTCATTTTCGTATATACCCTGCCGTTTTCTTGATCTGTGATGTAGCGCTTAAAATACAATAACTACATCATCGTCTAATAAATGATACATCTTGCAACATACATATATGTTTGAAAGTTTTTTTTCCGAAGAATCTCTATATATACATTTTTCAATTATTTTGTGCTTTTGCCATTTAATAATAAAACTCAAGTCTACACATATGGCTCCATTTCATCTACAATTGGTTTGGAACCAACTATTAAGGAATTCATTTGCGTTTGTGTTTCTAAAAATAAGAACTAACAATAAATGAAAAAATCTTACATAACTAGATGGTGTATTTAAACCTTAGCCAATGCTTTGGGTAAATAAATTGAATCCATTTTAAATTAAAGTAAAAATTATTAAAGTTACTTAAAGTTAAATCGTTTAAGACGAAATGAATTTAGTTCCATGAGCAACTCGATGTTTGAAATTCAGGCAGAGCCCCACAGTTGAATGCCGTAGGTCCAGATGGGTTTAATTACCACTTTATATAGGAGGATTTCATTTTCCATTCTCAAACCTGACCTGCTGTTAAGTGTACTAGTATTGAGCTTTAGTTGTAGTCTCTTGGCTTCGATGTGCTTTCGCCAGATAAGACGCCAAACCACAATGGACTGATAGCGATTTAAGAAGGCTATAAAAAAGAAATATTCCAATGGGACTAATCACAAACACAAAGGAACAATTTTATTTCAACCTACGTTTGGATTCCAGCAAATATTCCAAAACCATGGTAAAATCGTAGAACGCACTACAAAACTGCTCAAAATCCAAATAATTCGCTTACAAGGGAGCAGATAAGAAGGAGTGTAATTTCTAGAAAGATCCTTAAAGGAGAAAATACTAAGCAAAAAACTAGTTTTTATTTTGTCACTCGATAGACCGTACACAGAACACGCATTGATCATTATTATACTATTATTTAGCGAGGGGAGCTTAATAAGTTTAAGACGATTCAAGTAAGATGAAAGATGGAAATCTGACTTCCAAGAAAAACGCCGAAAGACAAAAGAAGAAGAACTCGTTTTGGAGGGACTGAGAAGCATCAGAGACACCAAACAACACTTGCATATTCTAACAGTGGACGTACCAATAAACTCAAGAACAGTTTGTTAATAATATAGTCTTTGAACTGATTTGCACAATGTTTTATGAATAGACTCGGAGAAGCACTGCTAATGGCAGTCATAATGTGGTAACTAATTTTTGGGTCAAAGGTTAGGTTAGGCAACAAAAAAGCGACATATATTTATGTGATGTTTCCAATGAAGTAATTAGCGATTAGATCAATGGTTAGAGGTGATTAATGAATATTGAAAATATTAGTTATAAATATTGAAAGTGGTGGAAATTCATCAAATAGTAATCATTTACATAATACATTTACATGGATGCGGTGTTATGTATACGAAGTTACCCAATTTAAAAGTAAAGGTGGGTAGCCAAACACCCATAGTATACGTAGGAGAAGGGTATGGTTGATGACATCAAATACATTTAAAGTCCGTGCATCCGATATCGGTTTACATACCTTTGGTAGATCCGGCTATCACAAGGGAGGAAAATTCCATCAGATTAGTGATAGACTTTCCAGACGAGAAACTGTTTAGAATAAATAAAAGTTTGAGTATAAGAGGAAATTTGAGAAGTTATGGTTGCCTCAAATATGATATGATATGCTTAGAATTTATAGAATTACGCTTAGAATTTATAGAATTTGAGGAAGATTTCAGGGCAAGTTCTAAGTTATGGATACAACTCTCAAATACATCCAATAATTTAAAGTTAATAGATACTGAAGGGAGTCTAAAGTCTACACCAGTATGTAC
The DNA here is from genome assembly GCA_920105625.2 of Clusia tigrina. Taxonomy (NCBI): domain Eukaryota; kingdom Metazoa; phylum Arthropoda; class Insecta; order Diptera; family Clusiidae; genus Clusia; species Clusia tigrina. The sequence continues at coordinate 311,083,991 of OV050030.1, read as the reverse complement.
TCGTACAATTGAATAACCTAATCAATTTATCCAAGTCAGGTAGTTTATATTCAAATAAAGGGAATTCCAACAAGAGGTGTTATTTTGAATCACCCGGTATTTCGGTAGCTGTCACTTTTGAAGCTTTTATTCTTTGACATTTGACAAGTAGAAACTACGCCATTACTAAAAATGGAACGATACACACTTCAACAGCACATTGAAATTATTAAAATTCACTACAAAAATGGTAAAAATCTTGCAGTCACAGTTCGCAAAACTAAAGCATTTTTGGATCGTCGTGAAGCACCTTGTCGGACCGCAATACAGAAATTGGTGGAAAAATTGGAGCTGTTGGGATAAGTTAGTGATGTGAAGAATTAAACCCATGCACGTCGCAAAAGAACAACTGAGAATATTGCTGCTGTAGCCCAAAGTGTTGAAGAAAACCCAGGTTTGTCCATTCCTCGTCGTTCTTTGGAAGACTTGGGTCTTAAGGCTTATAAAGTTCAGTTAACACAAGAACTGAAGCCGGCCGATCATCAACAACGTCGTGTCTTTGCTAATCGGGTCCTTGAAATGTATGAAAATGATCCGGAATTCCATCGAAAAATTGATGAGGCCCATTTCCACCTCGGTGGCTACGTCAACAAGCAAAATTATCGCATCTGGGGCTCGGAAAACCCAAGAGTTATATATGACTGTTTGGTGCGGTTTATGGTCCGGCGGGGTCATTGGACCTTACTTTTTCGAAAATGAGGTTGGATCAACAGTTGCGATGAATGGATTGCGCTATCGAGAGAATATTAATGATTTTTTATGGTCGGACTTGGATGGTATTGATCTGGACAACGTTTACTTTCAACAAGACGACGCTACGTGCCACACAAGCAACGAAACCATTGCTTTTTTACGGGAAAAGTTTCCGGACCGTGTTATCTCTCGAAGAGGTGATCACAATTGGCCACCGAGATCTTGTGATTTAACACCTTGCGACTTCTTCCTTTGGGGCCACGTGAAAGATAAGGTCTACGCCAACTGCCCAGTTATTATTATTAAATATATAATAAAAAACAATTATTTTATATAATAAAAAACAAAAATATGGTTATAGTCGTTTTTAAACATTTTTTATTTATTTAAGCTTAAAATTATATTTAAAAAATATAATCTGCTTCTTCTTCAGCATAATCATATGCATGATCATAATCATCTCCGTTAGAATTATCATCACCACCTTCATCATCATCATCATCATCATCATCACCTTCATCATTATCGCCACTCTCTATTACGATCAATTCTAACTCTTCTTCCAGTAAATCATGTACTTCTTTTTGTGGTAGTTTTCTTCTGGTTGATATAACGGGGTCAGAACTAATTAAAAGTCTGTTGAATATGTCTTCATTCTTCTTTTCTGCTGCATTTGCGAGAAAAATGCACTCTGAAACTCTTAAAATCTTTGTTTCGAGCTTCCTGAGCTACTTCTGATAATTGTCCGATTGGTAACAGCGTAGGATATTATCTCTGGTCCATGAATGAAATATTTGTGAAGTGTTCCTGTATTTAGCGTAGTCGCGAAACTTCTCTAACTCAGTATCGTGGCCACTAGAAACAACAACTACGACAAATTTTCTCCTTAAATTATTTTTAATTGCGTGTTTTATTTTGAGATATTTTGTCGCTCTCGATGGTGAACTTGCAACTTCTTTTACTAATTTTGATGCTTCCACTTGACCTGAAGCTCTAAAAATCATTTATGTAGCATAAGCTAATAAATGCAAAGCCGCACTGTCTCTTAAAATTTTACTTCTTTTTGCTTTGTTTTCTCAGATCAATCTTCAAATAAAAGTTCTTGCGAACATTTAAAACATATCGAAGAATTCAGCCAACTTTGGTTTTCTCTCAAGGAAACGCTCTTAGTGCCTATTGGCTCTATTCAAACGACTTTTAAATTGACTAATAAAAATGTTTATCCTGTCATGAAATTCTTTCATAAATTCATCAGAGGGCTGAAAACGCTTTTTCAATTGCCCTTTTAAAAATATAAATTTCTCATTAAATTTATCACAGCCAGAGTTTTTCATTATGTCATAAAGACTTTGACAAGTAACCCAAATTACCTACGCTGGGTAGTCACCTTGTTGCCGTGTAGGGGCTTACTGTGTGCTGGAACATGGCACATGAAAGACGGTGACATGGTCCAGTTACGCAAACTAAGAACTACCTTCAACGCACAGGTTGAAAGTAGTTTTCTACGATTCCTGCTCAGTCGTTAAGGCTAGTTAGTAGTCGTACTGGCGAATATCGAACGTCTCACTGAGGATCGCCTAGACTCTAACAATTGGTCAGCCCTTCGGGGAAGTGCGGCAATTTCTTTACAGACCAATGGCCCACTTTCAGTACGGTCATGTCTCTGCTGGACTTGGGTCGCCGATTGCCGGGCGGGGGAGAGAGAAAACTCCCTGGAGCAGGGTTCACCAGACCTATTGACCCAAAAAAAAAAAAAACACCATAAATTCACGGTGGAACAGCTATGCCAGTGAGCTTGCTTGACGGGGTAGAGTCAAGCTTAATAGCGAACTCCGTACGAGGTCCGGCGAACCTACGGTTTTAATTAGCCTTACCACGGGGGCGCCCGTGGGTGACCAAAACGCAAAAGAAAATTAAAGAAAAATATATCGAAAACTTAAGCCTATATGAAACAAAAATGGACTGCATACCTTCAAATGTGCATAGTGTGGCTACAATGAGCCAACAGCCATCATTGGCCGAGGGGACATCTGGTCCCATCGACAATGAAAGCATGGAGCACGACCTGTTGGGGGGCACCCGGTCCCTTACCCGACAGGCCGGATGAGATGGACATCCCACTTAGCCAGGAATCGGCTGGGGTGTCTATCTCCTCGGAACAGGAGAGAAATCTTCTTGAACCTGCTCCAGAGAAGATTCCAAAACTTAGGTTGAAGCTGTCCGGCGCTGGACGTAAACGTTTTAAGGCTTTGCTTGCCAGGGGCATATCGCTGGAAACAGCTCGGTCCTTGGCGGCAAATCCAGCCAACGTGTCTGCGCGATGGACCCCTAAAAGATCCCGTTCAGATGGCTCCACGACGACATTGAGCTCCAGGCCGACAAAGCGGTTTGCACAGGAGGGCAACAAAAACATTGATAAAATGTCAATAGTGCCCCCAGTTGCCCCGCTGGCTTGTGGTCAGATGAAGGAGGTGGAGACCTTACTTGGGGGCGAACCTGGTCCCAGAAAGAAGGTGGCGAGTGTCTCTGAAAGACATGGCGTGCAGGGCGCCTCCTTGGGGGTTCCCTGTTCAAAGCCTACTCTAGCGGAGACAGTCTGCTCCAAAAAGATAGGGGTTATACCTAGCAATTTCCCGGAGGGCATATGGTCCACTGAAGAAATTGGGAAGGTACAACGCTGTATTCTTGACAAGATGTTCGAGACTCGTGGGGGCCCAGTGAAGCCACACTTTGCAGGCTGCAGTTTCAAGCCTGGATGGTTGACGATCAACTGTCTGGATGACGAAACCGTAGCCTGGGCTGAAGAAAGGATACCAGCCATGAAGCCATGGGAGGGGCTGAGTTGAGGGTGGTGGACGAGGCAAAAGTGCCAAAGGCCAAGATCTTCGTTGGCTACTTTCCCGGCTCGGTGTTTTGCAAAATGACCGAATTTTGCGGCAAGTGGAATTGCAGAATTCGGGCATTAGTGTCAGCGAGTGGCGGGTGCTCCATCGCCTACAAAAAGGTGACCAGGTCGAGCTGGCAATTACTCTGGACCCATCTCGTCGGAAAGAGTTGAGACACTGGGTAACAAGGTCTACTATGGCTTTGGCAGTGCCCAGCTCCGACCTAGACTGAAGGGGAACAGGGCAAAATCTGCTGTTGGTGTTGAAGAGCAACCAACAACATCTGTTGCAGCGCGGGCAAAGCAGAGTAGCCAGAAGCCGAAAACGGAGCCCATTTTCACAAAGCCAGTACCGAGAGCGGAGAGAGGCAACACTCGTGCCCAACGTCCAAAATCATCTGCTCTCTCTGGAAGGCTCAGGAAATGGGAGCAAAAAGACCCGGAGGCTGCGGAAACTTTGCGGAGCACAAAGGGTGGTCAGATTCGCAAGGATCGGTCTGGGTAATAATGTCCCAGGCCCCATCACGAACGCAAAACTCTTGGAAGCAGCTTCACTGTCTCCAAATAAATCTCCACAGGGCTATAGCAGCCTCTTACATGCTCAGTGCCTTGGTGGAACACCAGTGTCTGGACTTCGTAGCCATTCAAGAACCATGGGCCACAAATGGGCGCATAAATGGTCTGCAGACAAAAACATGTAAGTTGATCTATGATAATAATGTGGACCGACCGAGGGCAGCGATCATGATCAACAAAAATATTAAATTCCTCCCAATTTCAGAGCTTCTACAACGTGATCTGGTGGCAGTACAGGCAGAAGTGCCTAGTGCCAAAGGGAGGAGAACGGTAGTCCTGGCCTCCATGTACTTACCTGGCGACACAGAGGACGCGGTATCGCGCGAGCTCCAGCAGCTTAGGGAGTACTGTCGCACTCGCAGTCTACAGTGGGTGGTGTGCTGCGACGCAAACGCGCACCACACACTATGGGGAAGCACGGATACGTACGTGCGAGGTGAGTTACTTCTTGATTTTATTACGACAAATAATCTGGTGCTGGTGAATAGGGGAGACGAGCCTACCTTTATGAATGCGATAAGGGAGGAGGTGTTAGATCTCACCCTAACTAGCGCATTCATATCAAAAAACATTTCTAATTGGAGGGTGCTTAATGAGGTCTCCTTGTCGGACCATAGGTACATTTGCTTTGATCTGGGGTGGGGTCGATAATATACAACCGTGCCTACTTCGGCAAGCTGCTAACGAACATTTTCAGGATAAGCCTCGAACTAGGCATAGTGCCTAAACCTTGGACGAAGGCTAGGGTGGCTTTCATACCGAAAGCAGGCAAAAGGGCGGACCACACGCCAAAAGCCTATCGGCCCATTAGCCTAACATCATTCCTGCGAAAAGTGGAAAAAATTCTGGACCAATATATCAGGGAAACTTATCTAAAAGATTCTCCTCTTCATATTGAACAATACGCTTACCAATCAGGCAAATCGACTGAGACAGCCATACATAGCTTAACGAAGAAAATTGAATAGGCGTTTGAGGGTAAAGAAATAGCTCTCTGTACATCTGTTGACATTACGGGGGCTTTTGACAATGCTACTTTCAGATCAATTGAGGAGGGGATGAACAGGAAAGGTATACAAAGACTGATCATAACATAGGTTCTCAATATGCTGAAAAACAGAACAACAATCTTTGAAACAGGGACAGCAAAGCAAATTGTCAGGTCAACCAAAGGATGTCCCCAGGGGGGTGTCCTATCGCCACTCCTATGGTTATTGGCTACCGACGAGCTCTTGCAAACTCTCAATGACCTCGGATACGAAGTTCAGGGATTTGCGGATGATTTGGTAACTATGGTCAGAGGCAAGTTTGACTCTACCATAACAGATCGCATGCAACTAGCTCTTGACATCACTCAAAACTGGTGTCAGGAGAAAGGCCTATCGATAAATCCGAATAAAACAAACGTGGTACCCTTCACCAAAAGAAGGAAACTGAATCTGGGGACCTTAAGTTTAGGGACCACAAACTTAACAATGTCCAATGAAATGAAATATCTGGGAGTAATCCTGGACAAAACTCTAACTTGGAAAAACCACTTATCATACATAACTAGTAAAGCCTTAAGAGCAACCAGCGGTTGTACGGTAAAACATGGGGACTACGGCCAAAAATGATGGCGTGGACATATAAAACAATAATAGTAACAATGATTAGTTACGCGTCGTTGGTATGGTGGCCAAAAGTAAACCAAACAAGAGCTCAGATGACTCTTAACAAGATTCACCGTATAGCCTGTTTGAGTGTGACGGGAGCAATGAGAACGTGCCCCACACTAGCTTTGGGAGTAATCACTGAACTGACTCCTCTACAACCTGTAGTTAAAAGGATGGCGGCCAGCGCGACCCTAAGGCTACCTAATCTAGCCCATCTTAAAGAAGGCAACCTTTCGGGGCACGCAAAGATTCTGGACACTGTCTGGAATTCTCCGTGCCTCATGGTCTTCGTCAAAATGAACAAAAAATTGGACTTCTCAAAGCAATTCAAAGTGGTCATCAGTGACCATTCAGCTTGGAGAAACAAGGAAATAATAATAAAACAGGACTCACAGTTGTGGTATACAGATGGGTCCAAAATGGAAAATGGCAGTGCAGGAGCTGGAATTGTAGGGCCAAATTTCCAAAAAGCAATTGCAATGGGAAAAACAGCTTCCATTTTTCAGGCGGAGGTCCACGTTTTAGAGTTATGTGCTAGAGAATGTCTACACAGGGGTACACGCAACACCAACATATGCATACTGTCAGATAGCCAGGCAGCTCTGAAATCATTAATAAACTTCTCATTCCAATCAAAGCCGGTCTGGGAATGCTGTAAACTTCTCAATACCCTAGCAGCGAGAAATTCTGTTACGCTAATGTGGGTACCGGGACATGAAGGCAACGAAATGGCAGATTCTTTAGCAAAAAGGGGTGCAGACACTGCCTTTATAGGTCCAGAACCCTTCTGTGGGGCAAACAGTAGCTTCACAAACAACTTGTTGTGCGAACAGGAAAAACAAGGTCTGCTAAACTACTGGAGTGCCCAAAAAGGCATGCGGCAGTCGAGACTACTCATTGATCCTGAACACATCAGGGTAGATGCTTCTTTAAACCTCAGCAGAAATGACATCAAACTCTACACTGAACTTTTAACAGGACACTGTAGACTAAACTACCATCTGAAAAAAATAGGCGTGGTAGAAGACGATTCCTGTCGACTCTGTCAAGAGGAGCAGGAAACGGCAGAACATATTATATGCACTTGCCCAGCGGTGGCAAGACGCAGGCATAATTACCTAGACAGTGGGTTCATATCACGAGATTTATAAACAGTCTAGGACTGTTTTAGTTGGGTACGAGGCTGCACAATAGATCTTTTAGGTCGCGGTGTTCTTTTAGCCTGTTAATAATAATAATAATAACCAAAATTACATTACAAATGGTTCCTACAAGGGAGATAATGATATTTTTAGCCTCTTCAAATGTAATCAATCTCGGTATCCCCTTCCTTTACGGTGTTAGTTAAATATACATCACTATTGTTATTTATGACAACTGTACACAACATATATTAAAAAAGAAACATAATACACATGAAACACAAATTATTAACAATAACAAGTATTACAATACAAAATGTTCTTATGCATTTAAAATGCCGCTTAACGTAACGTAGGGTTTAAAACAAAGCAAAAAGCCATCCAGTGAACAACAAAAACAAAAACAAAACTTTTTTTTTCGTTTAAATTTATTTGGCATTTGCTGTATTTTTTCCTTGAGAAATTCCTGTATATTTGATATACAAAAATATAATTTCAATTCACAAAATTCAGTTAGTTTCCAATCTTTAGACAGGTTTTTCGTCAAGATATCATGTTGAGACATGCTCAAATTCAACATGTTTGATTTTACGAGGGCGGATTGATATTGAAGTAGGAACCTAAGTAGGAAAAAAACTTTTTTTTTTCAAAAACCATTTATTTCTCAACATAGTCTCCTTTTACTTCGACACACTTAGTAAGACGATATTCCAACTTTTTTATACCATCTGAATAATACGATTTCGGGAACCCCTCAAAATACGCGTTAGTTTCAGTAATCACTTCTTCGTTTGAGATGAATCTTTTTCCTGGGAGCCATTTTTTCAAGTTTGGAAACAGGAAAAAGTCACTAGGAGCTAAATTTGGAGTTTAAAGTGGATGATTAACCAATTCGAAGTGTATTTCACGTAATTTTAACATCGTATCTAATGCTGTGTGAACCGGTGCGTTGTCTTGAAGAAAGAGCATTTTTTTCTTCTTTAAATGTGGTCGTTTTTCCTTGATTGCATCAATCAATTGATCCAATAATGCACGATAATACTTTCCTGTGATTGTGGATCCTTTTTCAAGATAATCGATGAGCAATATTCCGTGCATCCCAAAATACAGTGGCCATAACCTTGCCAGCCGATTTCACTGCCTTCGCCTTCTTCGGAGCACTTCCACCAGCTTCCACCCATTGTTTCGATTGATTTTTGGTTTCAGGTGTGTAGTGGTGAACCCACGCTTCATCAACAGTTATTAATCGACGCCAAAAATCAACAGGATTACGCTTTATCATGTCCAAACACCGCTGTGAAGTGGTCTGTCGAACTCGTTTTTGTTCGACACTGAGCAAACGCGGCACCCATCTTGCCGATAGCTTTTTCATATGCAAATGTTCATGCTAAATGTTGAACACACGTTCATATGATATGTTTACCATTTCAACAATCTCACGCAACTTGACTCGGCGATCATTCATAACGATATCGAGGATTTTCTTGATATTTTCTTCAGTAACCACCTCTTTTGGCCTTCCTTTTGATGGTATTGTTGCAGTGCTTGTTCGGCCGCGTTTAAATTCAGCAATCCAATATTTTACCATGTAATCTGACGGAGCAGACTCACCGTAATGTTTATCGAGCTTTTCATTTGTCTCTTACGCCGTTTTCCCTTTCAAATAATAGTGTTTAATCACTGCACGAAATTCGCTTTTTTCCATTTTTCAAGAAACACAAAAGTTGCTTACTTCAAACGACTACAACAAATAAACTAATCGATGAATTTGGGTGAAATTTTAACAGCTGACGTTTGACAGATCCCAATTTCTAAAAAAAAAAGTTTTTGTGTTTGTGCTGCCATCTAGCGCTAGGTAGCTCCAATATCAATCCGCCCTCGTAGCAACTTCGCGTACATAATGATATTTTAAATTTATGTGTTTTGTTCTTGAATAATATACATGATTTTTAACAAGAGATTGAGAACTTAAATTATCGCTTTTTGTTGCTATAGGCATGTCTCCTTCATGGAGTGCAAGCTCTGTTAATAATTGTTTTAAATAAACAGCTTCTGTATCGCTCGTACACAATGCCACGTACTCTGCTGCTTCTGTTCAACGATACAGTGCTCTGTTTCTTCGATTCCCACGCCACATAGCCAGAATATGACTTTCTATCTTTCATATCACCGGCCCAATCTGCATCGCTCACTGCTGGTTCGATAACATAGTTTTAACTGCCAAGTTTTCGATAAATACCTCATAGCGTGTTTGACGCCAGTCTGATGCTGGGTTGTTGGATGTGAATTACCCTGTGACAATTTGCTAACAGAATGCAGTATGTCAGGTCTCGTGCAGATCGCCAAATACATTAGTCCTCCAAACATTGACTGATAAGACGTTTTGTCAACTCATTCAGTATGCTCGTCATCACATCTGATATGAAACCCAGGATCAAAGGATTTAAAACTGGTCGACAAGTCTTCATATCGTACATCTCCAATATACTCGTACTGCGAATATTTTGCTTCTGATTGACCGCTATTGCACCGGTTTCACCGCACTGCTCAATTTCCCAACCCAGAAAATAGGAAAGAGGCCCTTTATCCATAAATTTGCATTCGGTTGACACCTTTGCCTTAAAGAGTTCAAAGTCTTCTTTGACCGCGCTACCTATAATTAAATTCTTAACGTACACGGCTATTAGAATTAACTTGCCTTTTAACATCATTTTATATACACATGACTCCGTCTGGCACTGATAAAACCCGATGTTCTCTAGTACAACATCCAGTTTTGAGTTCCATTCACTCCCCGATTGCTTTAGCCCATATATTGCCTTGTTTAATCGCAGCACACGATGCGGATGGTTTTCGCTGATAAAGCATTATGGTTGATGCACATAACATTCATCATACAGGTCAATGTTGAGATACGCCGTAGTGATATCAAGATTATGTAGATGCATTTTATGTGATACAACCAAAGCTAATATTTTTCGTACTGGTGAAGATATATCCATATAATTAAATCCGAACTGTTGGCTGCATCCTTGGGTGACTAGCCGAGTCTTAAATCGCTCAATTTCGCCGTTTTGGTCCGCTTTGATGCTGAATATCTATTTACGGCCAATTGCCTTTTGGTTGAGTGGTAGATCGACTAACGACCATGTGTTATTCTCAATCAGTGCAATGTATTTGGCTAAATCCCTTTTTAGACCATTCTGCCGCCCCGGTCTGTGTCGCCAAATCCCTCTTGGCATCTTCCAATATATTCCTTTATTGTAGTAGGAAAGCGTTGCAGCTGCCGCTGTTGAAAATGCAGTCTGTTTCCTTTCCTACTACTACAGTATACACTGATCGCAATATATTGAAAGCACAGATAGAGAGCAACACTGCTTATTATCCGAATCTCCTTCCGAGAGCTTACACGGCAACGAAAGTTCGAAAGCTTTCTCCCTAATTTAATATTTGTTTTCCTTTTTTTTGGACGAGGGCTTTTTTCTTCTCTCTGCTGTCACCGCCACACGAGTACGTCTTACTTTTTGTGAAATATATTTTAATTTCTAAAACTGAATTAAACATTGAATTACTTACTTCTTGTGAATTATATTTTAATTTATAAAACTGAATTAAACATTGAATTACTTACTTCTTTTGAATTATATATTTTAATTTTAAAAACTGAAATAAAAATTTGTGAATTATATTTTCATTTTTTAAAACTGAATTAAACAGTATTCTTTTTGGATTGCAGATAACCATTCTCCAGAATACGCACTATCCTTTATAGTACTTACTGATTGTGGAAGCTTGACATTATCACTGTTGTTCGACAAATTAACACAGTTCTATTCCTTACGTGGACGCCCTGGCTTAGCAGTTATGATAAATGTTGGTCTTCCAGGCCCAATTCGCTTCGGGTCCTCGTCATTGCTGTTAGGCTCATTTATAGTATCGGCTGCTTAATCACCTGTTTTTACTGCTGGCATTGTATCATCATTATTGGCTGCATTGTTGTTCAGACCTTTCAACAACACCAATAGTTTATTAGCTTCTGAGCCCATAAGCGTAATTTAATCAAACTTTACGTCTCGTTTGGTCACTACCGTTTGTGAACGTACTCGTAAATCGTACAGTCGGTAAGCTTTCGCGACTGCTGTGAGTAACCGACCATAATACATTCTCTCCCTTTTGGGCGGAACTTCGGATTTTGCTTTTTATCTAATGCGATAGCTAAACATCCAAACACTTTCAAATGCTTTACGCTCGACTTGGTTCCGTATCTGAGTTCTTTTGAAGTTGTATCTTCCAATACTTTTGATAATAGCACATTATCGTCATCCGACATACGGAGATTCAGCAGGCTCTTGTATGAAGTCGCCTTTCTTGCTGGGCCTTTTGGTTTATGCAGGGCCTTTTGGTTTATCGTATATGCTCTCGAGCCTCGACCACGCTTCGGCTGATGTTTTGCAATTCTTCATGTGGTTCAGCTAATTACGTTTGACTGACAAAACCATTGTTGCTAGGGCCTTCTCAACCAGCAATTCCCACTCGTCCCCGTCAGCTGCATTTTTCTTCAGTTTACCTGATCCCACATTCCACAACTGTGTACAAACTAAAACGCCGCGCATCTGGACACACCAGGAGCCATAGTTATGTTCATCCAATTTTTCAATCACGTAAACACTTCAGCCTCGCTTTGTTACGTTTTCTATACAACTTCCTTTATCCACAAAAATTTGTATTTCTGGATTTTTTTCGTGCAACTTCGGACTTTTACTTTTTGTCTCAGGCATATGGACACAACATACCTGGGCCCATAACTTATTGTAGCAGATGTCCCAAGAAGTAAAAATAGGCGGAGAGTAACAATTAATGCATTGACAGTATATTTAAGACTTACTTCCAAGGTAAAAAAAAATAAATAGGATAAAAATAAGTAATGATAAACAGGATATCGAGATATTCGAGTTGCCAACTCATATTAAGACTACTACAACTATTACATTAAAACTCACAATAATTTGTCGTAATTAATATTTTAGGTACTAAATCCATTTTTTATATATTCATTCATTCATTACCAACCTCTCAATGCCAGTGCTTTTATGTGTTACGATATATAAAAAGACATAAGCGCAATACATAAATAACAGTGGTACAAAAACTTCAAATCGAATAAATAAATCTAAGGATGTGAACTTGATTTAGCAGTAGTTGTCTCGCTGAAGCATTGGGATGCTTTTCTAGTTTAGCTAAGTAGCTTTTAGCAAATTTTTAGATCTCTTCATTTACACTCGGAATGTGTAAAACTTTGTGGATGTTTGAGTTTCTTCTGTACCAAGCGACGGTACTAAGCATTCGCAGGATTTTTTACTGTGCTCTTTGGAGTTTCTCCATATTTGAAGGTGATCCGGTACCCCAGAGTTAGATACCATATGTCCATATGGGCTTAATTATCGCCTTATAGAACAGTAGCTTATAGTCCAGTTTGACCTTGGACTGCCGATTTAGGAGCTATCCCAGTTCATTTACTTTGAGTCTAATTTGGGTGACTTTTGCGCTCATGTGCTTCATCCAGGTAAGTCTGCGATTGAGCTACATTCCTAAATAATAATTTTTTTCAGAAGCATGTGAGATAGGTTTGGAGTTGATCTTCACAGGGAAACGTACTCCTGCATATAGTGAATGTGATATGTACACATTTGGCCTCATTGACTTTTATTCTAAGAGAGTCAAGCTATTCTGGTCGGTGTTTGCATGTTCTTGGAGGAGCTTTGATGCCATTTCTCAAACGGTTTACTATCAAAGGGCTTTGAGAAAATAGATAGTAAGCTAATGGATCTGAAAGAAGAGACATTGGTAGGATCCCTACCAGGCTTGGGAGTCAAGGTAATTTGAGAAATTTTCCATGATTGATGAAAATAGCCAGTGCGAATTATCGCATTAAATATATGCAGCTGTTGTTGGGAGTTCTTTTAACATTCGACCTGTAATAAAATCGTGTCCTGGAGATTTTTTGGCATTGATATCCTTGATAACGTTTGTAATCTCTTTTTTCTTCTTCGATATATCTATAATATTCGGGATAGCATTGACGAGCGGAAAAGGGCTGAAACCAGCAAAATTAGGGATAAACACTTGATTTAATTTATTTGCAAATGCAGTTCCTTTTTCTGCATCGCTTCTTGCCCATTCGCAGGCGTATTATGGGCTCCTCTTGTGTTGATCTTTTTAAGTTTTTTGTTGCACGCCATAGTGAATAACTTGAGGTTTCTGTAGGAAAGAGAGTCTCCACATATTGGTTAAACTCACAGATGTTCTTCTCTTTTAAAAGACGACAAATATTTTTGGTACAATCTGATAGTTCTTTTTTCAGAGATAGGGATATTTGTTTCGGCCACTCTCCTCTGAGCCAGTCTCTACGGTTATAGTATAGATTACCTTTCCTGAATTTCTGTTGAGACATTATATGTTTATTATCGTGGGTGAGTGATCAGAAGATAATTCGAGTGAAGTTTGCACAAGAGATTGTGTATTTTTTAAATCTCTAGTCATTGCGAAATCAATAAGGTCTGGAGTCTTCCGTCTATCTGACGGCCAATATGTGAGCTTATCGCTGAACAACACGCCAAGTATAAGTAAATTTATCGTTGAAATTAATTTTCTGACTTTGGGAGTAAATTACCAAGCATGAGTGTCCTTAGCATCCTTAAATCTCCGGCAGCGAAATATTTAGAATCGAGAGTACTAAAAAAATGTTTATATTGTCACTCATGAATCTTGGTGGGCAATAACTGACTGAGATTGATAAGCATTCAATATATTTTACTAACCGAATAGTCGTTGCTTCGGAACATTCAGTACATAAGCTTTGCATTGGGAAATGCTTTATTATTTTTTTAATAAGAAGGGTGTTTGTAAACTGTATACCCTTACATCTGAAATCTGTTTTTTTTAGTCATAAATTAGCATCACATCTATTGAGTTTGGACTGAGATATAATTTGAGCTTAGTTTTGTGATAGCTAATGCCATTTACATCGGTTCTCAGAATATATGGGAGTTTTGCGGGGCTTAGCTGCTAGCCACCGGAAGGGTCACAGGTTGCGGATAGTGAACGGCCCTAGATATGGAGGTTAGCCGCGAATATGTTCTCTACAAATAAGCGGTCCCGTACAGGCAGCGGAAGACCAGCTAGGGTGTGGAAGGATGTAGTGCTGGACAGCACTGCGTCTTGAACGAACCCACAAAACCCGGAACTGGCACTGTCGAGCCGAGTCGGTGCCGCCTTAACAACCCAAATCTCCCTTGGTGTCCTCTAGACATTACTTGAGGGGTCTCTCCTAGCTTTGAAACTTCAAATGTGCGTAGGGTTTGAGTCCCGCCACATTATTTTTCCCAGTGAAAACAAGAGAAGCCTCAGATAATAACCCCCACCACGTTGACGACCACCGCAGACGAAAAACGGACAATGATTTACGGATGTCCTAATATGTCCGGTCCCTCTATAGGGAAGGTGCATCTATCCAACTGGCGGGAGCTCTCATAAAAATAAAGCCTGACATCGCCGCCATCCAGGAGATGAGATGGAAAGGGCGAAGCTGTTCAAAATGAGCAGACTACGATATCTACTATAGCTAATTTCGACTCGACGTTAACGAAATAATACTGCCGAAAGATCTAAATCTACCAAGGGTTGACTAGGACAAGTTTGAGGTTCTTGTTTAAGAGAGGACCCACAGGGTTCCCAAACTCAGAACCACAACGACAATTGAAGTGGCGATCCAACGGTTTTCAGCTCAATTATGTCTTAGACAACAAGAATGCAAGATACCGTATCGGTTTCTTTGACTGAAGAGCTGCCACATGTGCAGCAATATGGAGTAAAGAATCTAATTTATTAAGTACTAACGAATTTGAACACAGTGATATACATAACTAATTTTATTGTATGAAGTTAACCAAGCTTGGATTTGTGTTGCTGAAAAGCCAAAGAATATAATCGAATGAAACACATGTATTTCATATATAATTTGATTCGTAAACTGTTTAGCAATAGAAAAAAGTGAAATACATTTCAAACAAAACTGTGAGTTATATAGTAAAAAAGGTGTAAATGATCTAAGTGCAGTGTCCCGATTATAATTTGACTATTTCAAGTACTCTATTACTGGAAAAAAATCTATACATACAATTATTTTTCTTGAAATATTGAAATAGTACCGAAAATTATCTTACAATGTATAAAATTGACAAAAAGTGGAATATTATAATTTAATCAAATAATTATTCTACGAATAAAAAAGATTATATTGAATTATTTAAAAAATGTAATATTCATCCACTTTTTTCGGTTTCGTCAAATTCTAATTTATTCAATAAATTCTGATTTGTTGCTAGTTCATCTAGTTCAGGATCTGCATACTCCAGTATGTTAAAATCATCTCCAATTTCTGCTGTCAAAGACTTTAAAAGATCGTCATCATCGTCACCTTCGCCGAAACCACCTAAAATATCACTGAACCCAGCATTTTCATCCTGATCAAGTTTCTCTATTTCGTTGGTATTGACTGCGTCAGCATTATCTGGAATTTTAATTATATAACGGTCTCTAGGGATATTTTTATTAAGAATTCCGTTAACTGGTTGTAGCAGAGAATCTTGACAGCCTTGGGAAACAATTGAATTTTTCATTACACTCGTTGAGATATGATAATTTACTTCATTACTTTGGACTGAGCTAATCTTTTCCGGACTTTTCAGGAATATACTGTCATGATGTAACATTGGATTTTGCATTGAAGAATGCTCATTGGAATTTTTTCTCCAAGAGGACGTTAACTCCTGTTTTTGCAGCAGATTTCACAGTTGCAGATTTTCAGCTATGGATATTAGTTCTGAATTTTGATATTTTTCTAGAACAAGATTTGTATGACTCGGTTTCACAGTCGCAGTTCGAATGTTGTTACAGTCATTGGTGTTTGCAATTACGTTGGTTGTGAAACATATGGAAGGCTCTGGTCGATTTTCATCAAAAGGATCACCTGAAATTAACAATATTATATAAATATTACTCTATTTATGTACTCGTACTACCATCGCAAATGGATTCACATCCATTGTTTGATTTTGCTTTAGTCTGATGCTGTTTCCAAATTAATTGACTCCGACCATTATCTTGTTGTAGCCATGTATGCAATGTTTTTTTTTACACACGTAAAAAAAGAGAGTAGGAAAAACGTGAGCGGCTAACCCAAGGTTTCAAGCGCGGAGCATCCACTTGTAGATATGAAATTGGAGGCCTGGTTACAGATACGAAGTGTGGACTGAGAGTATGGAGACAGCATTTCTCACTTACGGTTGACGATTATACCAATTCCACTCAAGAGGAATGCAGTGCGATACCACCAATCGACGAGGACAGAATGGAAGTGCCACTACCTAGCCATGATGAGGTTCGAGTTGCTATACAGCGACCCAAAAACATTAAGGCAGCGGGTGCTGACGGTCTGTCAGCCGAATTGTTTAAGGCTGGCGGCAATGAATTGAAATGGTGTATGCATCAACTCATAAGCAAAATGTGGCTAGAGCAAAGCATGCCCGACGATTGGAATCTCAGCATGCTTTGCCCTGTATTGAAGAAAAGTGACCCAACAATCTGCGCCAACTACCGAGGTATCAGTCTCATTTCCATGGCATATAAGGACCTGTCGAGCGTACTGTTTAAAAAATTGAAGCTGCATACAAAATCACTGATTGGACCTTTCGACCTGGTAAATCCACCATAGACCAGATTATCATACTACGCCAAATCCTGGAAAAGACGCACGAAAATCAAATCGACACCCACCATCTCTTTGTTGATTATAAAGCAACGTTTGATAGCCCGAAGCGGAATTGCCTATAAAAAACAATGTCTGAGTTCGGTATATCTGTAAAGTTGATAAGACTCTGCAGGATGATGTTGAGCAAAACGAGCAGCTCCGGAAATAACCTTTCCGAAATCTTAAATACTTAATGAGGTTTCAGACGAGGCGAACCGTTATCCTGCGATCTCTTCAACTTTATAATGGAGGGGATCCTACGAGAGCCCGGTGTGCATCGCAATGGCAACTACAAAGGTGTCCATTTCCTTGCGTACGCTGATGATACCGATATTATCGGTCAGACCATGAGAAATATTACTGTTGCTTTCAATGCTATTGAAAAGGAATCAGCCAAAGTGGGCTTGACGATAAACGAGGGCAAAACGAAGTATATGCGCGCTGCAAACAGTGAAGCGCGGCGTCTAGGCTCTCATGTTTCAGCGGGCAACTACAACTTTGAAGTAGGCAAGGAATTTACATACCTAGGCATCGCCGTTAACACCAATAATGATGTCAGCCTGGAGATAAAGCGAAGACTCACAATTGCTAATGGGTGCTACTATGGGCTCAGTAAGCAATTGGGTCTTTCGATCGACGAAGCTGACACTCTACAAGACGATCATTCTAAAAAAATCTTGGAGATGGCGCTCGCGAAGCAGAGGCATCTGGCAGGGGGTGCTCAAATCGGCAGTAACCCGTCCACGGGATGTAATGGCCACCTAAGAAGAAGAAGATGCCATTTGCATTTCAGTGGAAGATGTTTAAAGAGTTCATGGTTTTGCTAGGAGGGATTGCAATAGCATATTTTGATTTAGCACTCTCACTGGTTCATTTGCGGGTAATACACATTTTTTTGTGGATGGAGTATTCTCAGGACTTCTATCGTTAGTCTTAGAAATTTTCAAGTCGGTATATTTCTGTGTGTAGGGCTGCTGTGATTTTATAAATGAGAGAACCGCCAGTTAAACTTTGTAAGCCAGGGCTGTTTGCTGGCATATTCACAAGTGTCTTTGATTTGGGTGGTGAGGGAAACATAATTAAACTACCTACATGCATGATATCGGGACGCTGCTCAGAGAGCATCGCAGAAAATGTTGACGGCCCTAGAGAATTTTCTGTTTCACTTTTTTTAGCGCATGCACTGTGCTGTGTTGGATACCGCGCCTGCTGAGTGCGGGAGCATAAGACTCTCTTCCGTTTTCCGTAGCGTAGATTATTTCTCAACGAATTTCTTGACAGACAAGGGGTTCACAGTTGGTGTGCTGTTGATTTCTGAGACATACTAACTACTTAGGGAAAAATTATATTTCATTGAAAGATCTATGATGAGTACAAGTGGCGTGTCCGAAATAGGTATAAGATCTACCAAAAATGTTTCTATAATTCTCCTTCTAACAATTATTACAGCGGCATTTGGATCTACAGTGTGAACTTGTCTGTCATCAAATTCGTCGAGAAATAATTTTAATAGACATTATAACTGCAAAAAATGAGGTTGATCAGAGAAAGGACCTATTCACTTTTGATATAAGAAGCTATCGAGTTTACAATTAATATTAGCCTAACTATGCTCGTATTGATGATATTGGAATAAATGTACATAGGGTCCATAATATTGTGTATGCTAAATATGGGGATCATAATACTACAACCACTCCCATAATTAACCAAAAATAATTCCTAGGTTCCTATTAAAGATTTATCAACGAAATTTCACAGGAAGGGTGGAGGTACGAACAACTCGATAGTAATTGTAAAATGCAACAAATCTTTTAGTTTCATTTGCATTTTTAGGTATAGGATAGTATAGAATTATTTTGTATTTGCTATCATCTGGAAGAATACCTTTATCAGTAGATTTATGACCAAAAAAGGACAATTTTCTGCATGGACTTTCATATTGCATTTTCGACATCTCTAAAACACATCTATTAAATTTTTAAATGAATGAACCTTTATCTGCTGGAAAGGATGTTATATCCATTAAAAATGCTTCCAATTCAATTTGATGAAAACCTGACAGACAAGGAAAATATTTTGTTCTACCTAGCTGATCAACAATGCCATCTATCCTTGCTAGCTGGAATTTGTAGGCTATCAACTTTTTATTAATCTACATCTTTTTCTGTATAACTCGGTAAAGATTTTTTCGGTACTAACAATATTGGACAGTATTGTAGTACTCAGACGCTGATGGTTCTATTATATCATATTTTATCACTTTGTCTACTTAATTAGTTATCTCTTTTTTATGTGTATGTGTTATTCTATAATTTTTTTTATATAACTTGGTTCTGATTTTTATACCTTTTACTTTTAAAAAAGGTAAAAAGGGTATACTAATTCCGTTCGGTTGAGAGGAGTTTCAACTACAAGAAGATATGGTAGAATATATATATATATATATACTCGTATATACTAAACCTACCTATATATATATACTAAAGCCTACTAAACCTTAAGCTAAATGTGGTCGGTTTATATAAACTGCAGCCCCACCTATTAACAAATATTCATAACTTAAGGTCTATTAGAGATCTATGGACAAAAGATAACTGCACACACACTTTCCATATAAGCAACTTTCGGGTCTAAAATTAAAATTAACCTATTTATGCTCGAATATATGTTATCGGAATAAAAATTGGCAAAATGTACATGGGTCCATAATAGTGTGTGTGTCAAATATGGAGGTCATAATACTACTGCCATGCCCAAAATTAACCAAAAATCATTACTAGGTTCTCATAGAAGATTCATCAACGAAATTTCACAGGAACGTTGCGCTTACTAACATCAAACACCACACAAAAAATGGGAGGATCACTTTCACAGCCACGCCCATTATTGACAAATTTTTATAGCTTACGACCTATACAAAATTTTTGGAAAAAATTTTATATTAGTGGTTTTATTGACACTACAAATCCCTACACAAGAAATGGGGTCGATATAATACCCTGCCGAAAAATACAGTAGATATGCTTCTAATGATGAATTATGAAGAAAACATCCCCATTGTTGAACTGGCAGGTAAAAGGAAAGGTAAAAGGTATTTCGAAGTCGATCCTACCCGACTTCAGACTTCTTTACTCGTTTATTAATCGTTATTTTCTTTGTAAAAATTATTGACTGATATTTTTTCTGTTTCGAGAATGAAGAGTCTAGGTATTCTGTGCAAATTTTTTCTAATTCAGACTTCATAAAATCAGGAAAATTTTTGTATAATTTTTTCAGTAATTGTTTCATTCTATTGTTTCATATGCATATTTTATAGAATTTCATTGTCAATTGTAATACTTATTATTCTTACAAATGTATGTGTTATTTGCGATTGTGTTTGCAACGAATATTCTGTCTTGAATTAGGATTAGTATTTCCTGTTCCTGGCATTTATTTGTCTGATTACTTCTGATCTTGCTGGTGTGGATATTGAGTTAATATTTAAGGAATTTCTGATCTTCAGGCAAGCCGTGTGGTTTTAGGATCAACTAGTCTTGAATTCTTTGATAGTCGATTATACAGTTGTATTTCCTAACAATATCGAGCCAGATGGAACGGGTCTTTTTAGTAAATTTTCAGTTTTTAAATTGGCTTTAATTTTTCTAGTGTTTGTCTTATACCCTGACCTATGCCGTAATGGCTTGTTGTTATATTTGTATTTATAGTAGTAGTATTTGTCTATATTTTATTATAGATTTATCAGCACCTGTGTCAATCAACAAAGTTGAGATTGTATTATTTAATGTAGTTCTTAAGGACATTTATTTCGATTAATGATTTGATCGTTAAC
This sequence comes from Clusia tigrina, assembly GCA_920105625.2. Classification (NCBI taxonomy): domain Eukaryota; kingdom Metazoa; phylum Arthropoda; class Insecta; order Diptera; family Clusiidae; genus Clusia; species Clusia tigrina. The sequence goes on along the minus strand of OV050030.1, from coordinate 311,063,359 downwards.
TTTTCTTTTACTTATTGAGTACTTGGGACTTTTCCGCACCATCATGTACCACTCCAACTTCTCGTCCGGTATTGTTATTTCTATTGTTGGGGTAATTATTTTGGTAACTATTATTATATAATTACCGTGTCCACGTCCGAGTCCGCTTTGATACTACCTAAATGGTTTATTGCCATATGTGTTTTCGTATTTTCTGTTACTGTAGTACAGTATACTCTTTTGCAGTACAGTATACTATTTTGTAGTACAGTATACAATTTTGTTGACCAGTTGCTTCTGTACAACTGTTCATAAGTTTTGAAAATGCATCATTTAACTCCTGACTTCATAATTAGTCTTACTTTCCCGTTAGCGCAATTTTTGATCACTAAGTATTTGATAAACCGTCGGAAATGTAGGCTTTTTGTTAGCTTTTCAATTTCTTTTGCATATTGATTAGCTGTTTTTATACTTTGTTTTAGATTCATCAGTTTAGCTGAAATGTGTTGAATGAATATAATATTTTATGATAAATGAATAATATAAATGCAACCCTGTAAATATAAATACAAAGAATGACAGTATGTACTCTTTCCGTTTTGTGCAGCCAACTTAGAAACACGCGTTTCAATCACACAATTTTTATAACCTGCGGATATTACTTTATAACAGGTTATGGGCCTACACATTGTGTGTGTTTCTGCAATAATCGTTGTTTAAGACGTTTGTGAAAGTGTTCTTTTAAAAAAGGAGTGATATCTAAAACCGGGTTTGTTTTATTTAAATATATATATATATATATATATATATATATATATATATATATATATATATATATCTATATATATGTATATATATATATATATATATATATATATATATATATATATATATATATATATATACGATATATATATTTAGACCACCCATATATGTAACTTGTTTCACATTTTAAAAAAAAGCTATAACTTCGGTCCAAATTATGGAATAGTGACGCAATTTGCTGGTTGTGCAGATATGGGCCTACTAAACCTTAAGCTAAATGTGGTCGGTTTATATAAACTGCACCCCCACCTATTAAAAAATATTCATAACTTAAGGTCTATTAAAGATCTATGGACAAAAGATAACTGCCAGAAATGAGTTTTATCAGAGAAAGAACACACCCACTTTCCATATAAGCAACTTTCGGGTCTAAAATTAAAATTAACCTATTTATGCTCGAATATATGTTATCGGAATAAAAATTGGCAAAATGTACATGGGTCCATAATAGTGTGTGTGTCAAATATGGAGGTCATAATACTACTGCCATGCCCAAAATTAACCAAAAATCATTACTAGGTTCTCATAGAAGATTCATCAACGAAATTTCACAGGAACGTTGCGCTTACTAACATCAAACACCACACAAAAAATGGGAGGATCACTTTCACAGCCACGCCCATTATTGACAAATTTTTATAACTGACGACCTATACAAAATTTTTGGAAAAACTTTTATATTAGTGGTTTTATTGACACTACAAATCCCTACACATGAAATGGGGTCGATATAATACCCTACCGAAAAATACAGTAGATATGCTTCTAATGATGAATTATGAAGAAAACATCCCCATTGTTGAACTGGCAGGTAAAAGGTATTTCGAAGTCGATCCTACCCGACTTCAGACTTCTTTACTCGTTTATTAATCGTTATTTTGTTTGTAAAAATTATTGACTGATATTTTTTCTGTTTCGAGAATGAAAAGTCTTGGTATTCTGTGCAAATTTTTTCTAATTCAGACTTCATAAAATCAGGAAAATTTTTGTATAATTTTTTCAATAATTGTTTCATTCTATTGTTTCATAGTCGTTTGTATGCATATTTTATAGAATTTTATTGTCAATTGTAATACTTATTATTCTTACAAATGTATGTGTTATTTGCGATTGTGTTTGCAACGAATATTCTGTCTTGAATTAGGATTAGTATTTCCTGTTCCTGGCTTTTATTTGTCTGATTACTTCTGATCTTGCTGGTGTGGATATTGAGTTAATATTTAAGTAATTTCTGATCGGAATTGTTATATCTTCAGGCAAGCCGTGTGGTTTTAGGATCAAATAGTCTTGAATTCTTTGATAGTCGATTATACAGTTGTATTTTCTAACAAAATCGAGCCAGATGGAACGGGTCTTTTTAGTAAATTTTCAGTTTTTAAATTGGCCTTAATTTTTCTAGTGTTTGTCTTATACCCTGACCTATGCCGTAATGGCTTGTTGTTATATTTGTATTTATAGTAGTAGTATTTGTCTATATTTTATTATAGAATTATCAGCACCTGTGTCAATCAACAAAGTTGAGATTGTATTATATAATGTAGTTCTTAAGGACATTTATTTCGTTAAATTTCGATTAATGATTTGATCGTTAACTTTTCTTTTACTTATTGAGTACTTGGGACTTTTCCGCACCATCATGTACCACTCCAACTTCTCGTCCGGTATTGTTATTTCTATTGTTGGGGTAATTATTTTGGTAACTATTATTATATAATTACCGTGTCCACGTCCGAGTCCGCTTTGATACTACCTAAATGGTTTATTGCCATATGTGTTTTCATATTTTCTGTTACTGTAGTACAGTATACTCTTTTGCAGTACAGTATACTATTTTGTAGTACAGTATACAATTTTGTTGACCAGTTGCTTCTGTACAACTATTCATAAGTTTTGAAAATGCATCATTTAACTCCTGACTTCATAATTAGTCTTACTTTCCCGTTAGCGCAATTTTTGATCACTAAGTATTTGATAAACCGTCGGAAATGTAGGCTTTTTGTTAGCTTTTCAATTTCTTTTGCATATTGATTAGCTGTTTTTATACTTTGTTTTAGATTCATCAGTTTAGCTGAAATGTGTTGAATGAATATAATATTTTATGATAAATGAATAATATAAATGCAACCCTGTAAATATAAATACAGAGAATGACAGTATGTACTCTTTCCGTTTTGTGCAGCCAACTTAGAAACACGCGTTTCAATCACACAATTTTTATAACCTGCGCATATTACTTTATATGGGCCTACACATTGTGTGTGTTTCTGCAATAATAGTTGTTTAAGACGTTTGTGAAAGTTTTCTTTTAAAAAAGGAGTGCCGATTATTTAGATAAAATGAGTTCCAGTGCACTGTCTTTTCCTTTCGAAAAACTACATGGTAGAGAGAATTTCGACATATGGAAGCAACGGGCAAAGTCGTACTTGGTTATTAACGGACTATGGAAAACAGTCGAATCAAGCCAGGGAGAAACTGCAACTGAAACTGAGAAAGATGCCGATTGCCGTGCATCTGCAGAAATTTTTCTAATGATTGATCCAAGCAAGCAAGAAGCATGGAATAGTTTAATGGAAGCTTACGAAGATAAAGGTCTCACTAGGAAGGTTGAATTACTCAAACAGCTTGTTCAACTAAAGTTGGCAGACTTCCCTTCAATGCAGGAGTACATTAACACTATGGTACTAACATCTTTAAAATTTAAAACGGCTGGACTACAACTCGACGATAATCTCATTGCATCGTTGTTATTAGCTGGATTACCCAATGAATTTAAGTCACTGGTGCTAGGCAGTTGAAACTCAAAAAAAGTTCTAACTTTTGATGCAATAAAATCACTTCTACTACAAGATGCTAAATTTGACGTAAAAAGCAATGAAGAAAATTCCTTGTACACTGGTAATGCTAAAAACAACAAAAATCAAACTTACAACAAAAAGAAATTTCGCTGCCACGTGTATAAGCAGCCAGGGCATTTTGCGAAGAATTGTCAAAATAAAGCAAAAAGGCAAAACGATCAAGTTCTGCTAGCGTCGCTGTGTACAGATGTAAAAAGTGATTCAAAATGGCACGTAGACTCCGATGCTACAAATCATATGACATGCAAAAAAGCAGTTCTACGTAACAATAAACAAACAACGAATAAAGCAATAACAATTGCAGACAGCAACACATTGAACGTTGAATGTGTCGGCGACGTAGAATTGTCAATTGTGAATGGTAACCAGAAGAACAATGTTATAGTGAAAGACGTTGAATACGTTCCAAACTTGTGCACGAATTTATTGTCAGTAAGTCAAATGGCGCTGAACGGCCGAAAATCGTTTTTGAAGACAAATCTTGCAAAATATTTGATAAGCAACAAGCAAATTGCTTCTGCGACATTGGTCGGTGGACTTTACAGGCTAGATTGTGCCGAACATGGCCATGTATTTGCGGCTATGAACTACGAGTTGTGGCACAGAAGACTCGGGCATATGAGCAAATATCTGATGAGCGCAACAGGTATTGCAAACGGATATAACTTTAAATTGTCCGGCAAGTCGAGTTGCATCATATGTGTTAAAGGAAAGCATACAAGATCGTTTAATGACAGCAAAAGTTCAGCTCAAAGTGGTTTGGACATCATACATACAGATGTAATGGGTCCATTTCCTATTGCATCATACTCTGGTGCATGCTATATACTGACATTCGTCGATGACTACACGCGGAAAGTTTTTGTAGTTCCCATCAAATCAAAATCCGATGTATATGCAGAACTCATCAAGTATAAGAAATTGGTTGAAAAACAGTGCTCCAAAAGTATCAAAATTCTACGCTCTGACAATGGGAAGGAGTATGTTAATAGTCAGTTCGAAAAATACCTCGCTGAATGTGGTATTTTACATCAAAGCACAACACCATATAAACCTGAACAAAACGGCGTCGCAGAGCGTATGAATAGGCCGCTCATGGAATGAATTCGATGCATGCTTTTGGATTCTGGTCTCAATGAAAAGTTTTGGGCAGAAGCGACGAACACGGTAGCATATGTATTGAATCAGATCGCACGTAAGTCGAATACAACGAGCCCAGAGGAAGCTTGGTCAAAAAACAAACCTGATTTAAAGCATTTGCGAGTATTTGGGTGCAAAGCCTTTGTCCACATACCAGAGCAAAAGCGAACAAGCAAATTTGCAGCAAAATCTGTGGAATGCATATTTGTCGGGTATAGTGCTACCACAAAAGCATATAGACCGTTCAACATTGATACTCAGTCAATCATCATAAGTCGTGGCGTGGTGTTTATTGAAAATGAAAAACCGATTTTAGCAAAACAGTCTGAAAACATGTATTTTAACGACTTTTGGCAGCAGTCCATTAAATATGATGCCAATTCAGAGGGACGATATGGAAATATGGAATTGCCATCAGAAGGCGCGCAAAATTCTTCAGAAAAAGAAAAGGACAAGACAGCCGAAGAAGACAGTACAGACGCGATCAGCGATGGCACCTCAATTGAAGATAGTAGCAATATACATATTCCAAAAGAAGACTTAAGCTCAATGGATATACAAGTACGAATTAATCAGTTGCGTACTTCGCATAATTTTTGTGCAATGACTTTTATATTAGAAGAACCTCAAACAGTTGAAGAAGCGTTATCCTGCGAAAATGCTGTTGTTTGGAAGAAGGCTATGCAAGAAGAGATGGCGTCACATATGGCTAACCAAACATGGGAGCTTACAGATTTAATACCCAGAAAGAAAGCCATTCAATGCAAATGGGTATTCAAGAACAAAATCAATTCTGACGGAGTATCAGAACGATATAAGGCAAGACTAGTTGTGAAAGGGTGTAGTCATAAGAAGGGCATCGATTACGATGAAACATTTGCACCAGTTATGCGATACACTTCGCTTCGACTACTCTTGGCTCTATCTGTTAAATACGACATCGCAATCTATCAAATGGACGCTGTCACCGCATTTTTAAATGCTGAGTTGAAAGAAGAAGTTTTTATGAGGCAGCCAACCGGATTCGATGATAATTCCGGAAAAGTTTTGTAGGCTAAATAAGTCGTTATATGGCTTAAAACAATCAAGTCGAGCTTGGAACGAGAAACTCAACTCCGTGCCATTGGGCTTTGGCCTCCACAGAAGTGAAGTGGGTCAGTGCATATATCACACTGGATCGGAAAGCGAAATGTTGTTTCTGGCCATATACGTAGACGACGTGCTTATATTCGGCAGAGACGTCAAGAAGATCGAGGAACTCAAAACGAGACTGATGAAATCTTTCAAAATGAAAGATATGGGTGAAGCGACTTCTTTCCTGGGCATAAGAGTCAGACGAGACGACAGTGGTATAAAAATTGATCAAACAAGATACATTACTGATGTTTTAAAACGTTTTGGTATGGACACATGTCATCCGATATCTACGCCTATCGACATAAATCAAAAGCTAACGTCCGAAATGCGTCCAAAGACTGAAGCTGAGGGGATTGAGATGTCTAAAGTGCCTTATATGCTGTAGGGTGTCTTCTGTATGCTGCGCAAATAACGCGACCGGACATCTGTTTTGCAGTCAACATGTTAAGCCGTTTTTCTATAAATCCAGGCAAAGCGCATTGGACTGCACTAAAACGCATAATGAGGTACTTACAGGGTACTATAAATAAATGTTTATTTTTCAGGAAAAATCTTGACGAAATCACTGGTTTCTGCGATGCAGACTGGGCCGGTGGCATTGACAGTAGACGCTCCACCACAGGCTATATTTTCAAATTTCAAGGTGGTGCAATATCTTGGGCAACCAAGCGGAAGAAAACTGTAGCACTTTCAACGACAGAAGCCGAGTTAATGTCAGCAGTTGGTGCTATTCAAGAGTCTATATGGCTGAAGCGACTTCAGAATGAGCTAATATCCAGCGCTCCGAAAACTATGATTCTATTTTGCGACAATAAGAGTGCTATAGCTAACAATAATTCTTTTTCGGCGCGCACAAAAGATGTAGACACAAAAGCGAAGTTCATTCAAGAGAAAATTGTGAATGCTGACATCAGATTTGAATATATCAACTCTGATAATATGTTGGCAGACAACTTGACGAAAGCTGTTAATGCTACCAAAACTCAATTTTTCGTGAATGAAGTTGGCTTAAAATAGTTAAGATAATTGAATTTTTTGATTAATAATTTAGAACACAAGAGAGGCATTTTGGTCATATGTAGTTAACCTTAGTTTTTAAGTACAATGAAGTACAAGTCAATGCCGACCAAATGTTTGTTTGCTTTTTTTAATATAAAATAAAATATTCCGGAAGAGTGTTGAATGAATATAATATTTTATGATAAATGAATAATATAAATGCAACCCTGTAAATATCAATACAGAGAATGACAGTATGTATATAATGTCAAACAATAAAACTCTTTCCGTTTTGTGCAGCCAACTTAGAAACACGCGTTTCAATCACACAATTTTTATAACCTACGGATATTACTTTATAACAGGTTATGGGCCTACACATTGTGTGTGTTTCTGCAATAATAGTTGTTTAAGACGTTTGTGAAAGTTTTCTTTTAAAAAAGGAGTGATATCTAAAACCGGGTTTGTTTTATTTAAATATATATATATATATATATATATATATATATATATATATATATATATATATATATATATATATATATATATATATATATATATATATACGATATATATATATATATATATATATATATATATATATATATATATATACGATATATATATATATATATATATATATATATATATATATATATATATATATGCGATATATATATTTAGACCACCCATATATGTAACTTCTTTCACATTTTTTAAAAAAAGCTATAACTTCGGTCCAAATTATGGAATAGTGACGCAATTTGCTGGTTGTGCAGATATGGGCCTACTAAACCTTAAGCTAAATGTGGGCGGTATATATAAACTGCACCCCCACCTATTAACAAATATTTATAACTTAAGGTCTATTAGAGATCTATGGACAAAAGATAACTGCCAGAAATGAGTTTTATCAGAGAAAGAACACACCCACTTTCCATATAAGCAACTTTCGGGTCTAAAATTAAAATTAACCTATTTATGCTCGAATATATGTTATCGGAATAAAAATTGGCAAAATGTACATGGGTCCATAATAGTGTGTGTGTCAAATATGGAGGTCATAATACTACTGCCATGCCCAAAATTAACCAAAAATCATTACTAGGTTCTCATAGAAGATTCATCAACGAAATTTCACAGGAACGTTGCGCTTACTAACATCAAACACCACACAAAAAATGGGAGGATCACTTTCACAGCCACGCCCATTATTGACAAATTTTTATAGCTTACGACCTATACAAAATCTTTGGAAAAAATTTTATATTAGTGGTTTTATTGACACTACAAATCCCTACACAAGAAATGGGGTCGATATAATACCCTGCCGAAAAATACAGTAGATATGCTTCTAATGATGAATTATGAAGAAAACATCCCCATTGTTGAACTGGCAGGTAAAAGTAAAGGTAAAAGGTATTTCGAAGTCGATCCTACCCGACTTCAGACTTCTTTACTCGTTTATTAATCGTTATTTTCTTTGTAAAAATTATTGACTGATATTTTTTCTGTTTCGAGAATGAAAAGTCTAGGTATTCTGTGCAAATTTTTTCTAATTCAGACTTCATAAAATCAGGAAAATTTTTGTATAATTTTTTCAGTAATTGTTTCATTCTATTGTTTCATATGCATATTTTATAGAATTTCATTGTCAATTGTAATACTTATTATTCTTACAAATGTATGTGTTATTTGCGATTGTGTTTGCAACGAATATTCTGTCTTGAATTAGGATTAGTATTTCCTGTTCCTGGCATTTATTTGTCTGATTACTTCTGATCTTGCTGGTGTGGATATTGAGTTAATATTTAAGGAATTTCTGATCTTCAGGCAAGCCGTGTGGTTTTAGGATCAACTAGTCTTGAATTCTTTGATAGTCGATTATACAGTTGTATTTCCTAACAATATCGAGCCAGATGGAACGGGTCTTTTTAGTAAATTTTCAGTTTTTAAATTGGCTTTAATTTTTCTAGTGTTTGTCTTATACCCTGACCTATGCCGTAATGGCTTGTTGTTATATTTGTATTTATAGTAGTAGTATTTGTCTATATTTTATTATAGATTTATCAGCACCTGTGTCAATCAACAAAGTTGAGATTGTATTATTTAATGTAGTTCTTAAGGACATTTATTTCGATTAATGATTTGATCGTTAACTTTTCTTTTACTTATTGAGTACTTGGGACTTTTCCGCACCATCATGTACCACTCCAACTTCTCGTCCGGTATTGTTATTTCTATTGTTGGGGTAATTATTTTGGTAACTATTATTATATAATTACCGTGTCCACGTCCGAGTCCGCTTTGATACTACCTAAATGGTTTATTGCCATATGTGTTTTCGTATTTTCTGTTACTGTAGTACAGTATACTCTTTTGCAGTACAGTATACTATTTTGTAGTACAGTATACAATTTTGTTGACCAGTTGCTTCTGTACAACTGTTCATAAGTTTTGAAAATGCATCATTTAACTCCTGACTTCATAATTAGTCTTACTTTCCCGTTAGCGCAATTTTTGATCACTAAGTATTTGATAAACCGTCGGAAATGTAGGCTTTTTGTTAGCTTTTCAATTTCTTTTGCATATTGATTAGCTGTTTTTATACTTTGTTTTAGATTCATCAGTTTAGCTGAAATGTGTTGAATGAATATAATATTTTATGATAAATGAATAATATAAATGCAACCCTGTAAATATAAATACAAAGAATGACAGTATGTATATAATGTCAAACAATAAAACTCTTTCCGTTTTGTGTAGCCAACTTAGAAACACGCGTTTCAATCACACAATTTTTATAACCTGCGCATATTACTTTATAACAAAATGACTTCAACTCATTCGCCTTTGACTGTATTTATTAATTTTGATATATATCGTTCAGCGTTATCTCAGAGCATGTAATTAAGTTGCGAGGTATTCCTTTTAATTTAGTTTTGAGTGAGTTTTCTGCTACAAAATCATGTCCTTCCGTTATTGAATTGACAATTTTTTTTTTTAATTTCCCAGTTGATTACATTGTCATTGTACTGTGATGATTACTCTATGGAACTGTTATTCGTACGGGTTGCGTATGAAGCGCGCCCGCTATTCAAAACGGCCACAAGGCCTTTTCCTTGTCTCAAAGGCAATTAACAAATCAATCGCCGCAAAGGCAACTTGGTCAGTAAGCCATAAAGGCTGTTGAGACCAAAAAAGTGAAGAGACCAGTCAGTTTTGATTCTGAACAAGTAATCTTTATTTCTTTATTAAAACGGGGTATTTTATACCCGTTCTGACTTCATTACTAATACAATTAATATATAAAACATTATTATTTACTAATCATATTTTATGCTTAGGTATGGATAAAATTATTAATTTTATTTATCGGTCCGAAATGTATTGACACTCATGTGTCCAAACATTTCGGTTCCCACGAATAAATTGCTAGCAGAATGCACGCTGCCGCAGACCGTTCACAGGCATGCACGTGCCTGTTCTGGCTATGCAGTCGCTGTAGCGGCGTGTGGCGCAGCAGAGGCATTACGCTTAGTGCATTCTAACTGCTGCACTTGGGGCTGCTATGATATAGTGCCAACCATGTGAATTAGGGTATGTGCACTACATCCTTCCCCTTTTGAAAAAATGATGTTTGGTATCTATTCAAAATTATTATTATTATTATTATTATTATTATATCTTACACCATAATTAATTATGAGTGCAAGGTGTTGGGAGAATGAGTACTAGCTACAGAGGCTTTCGACTCGATGAGAAAAGGATTTTATAGAAAGAAGCATTTTGGAGACCAAGCCCAAGCAGGATTTGAACCTGCGGATTTTGAAATGGTAGTGTGCATAATTTTCCATATACCAATTCAAACGGTGTATACATTGTTGTTGTGTGTGGAGATGTGTTGAAACAGTAAATGTAGAAGGGTAGTAGTTCTGCCCAGTTATCTTCTTCTTGTAGTGCTCTTTGGTAGTCATTCAGCACTCTATGATTTCGTTCAACGGTTCCTATTGTTTCATAGTGGAAGGCTGTTGATGTTCTTTTCTCAATGTGGAGTTCTTTACATATTTGCTGTAGTAAATCATTGGTAAATTCTGTCCCTTTGTCAGTTTTTACAGTTTTAAAACATCCATATTTTAGTATGAAGTCTTCTACTATTGCTTTTGCTACTGAGGTTGCTTGTTTGTTCTCCAAAGATATTGCTACTAAGAATTTTGTTAGTTCACATTGGATGGTGCGAATGTATCGAAATCCATTGGATGGTCTGAGTGGTCCTACTGTGTCCATTGTTACTATCTCAAAAGATGTATTTGGTGTGTCTGTCATGCACATCTTATGCTTTGTGTACTTTGTTATTTTTATTTCATTGCAAGTTTCCCAGTTTTTTATGTAGTTTTTAACCATGCTTCCTAGATTCTTCCAAATGTATTTCTGTTTTAGCTTGGCTATGCATCTTCTGATACCTATATGTCTTCCAGTTATGTCATTATGATGTTCTTTTATTAATTGCAGCTGTTCATCTTTCTTCTTTATCCGTAATGGTCGTTGATATAATATCATCTGCAGATCTTTATTTTCCTTTAATTCATTAAATGCATGCTTAAATTGGTTAACCTTTATATCTTTATATATATACTCTTTATTTTCTAGCGCTAGCATTTTTATATTATTTTCTCGCGTTGCTGATATTAACTGTGTCAGAACCAATTTTAACTCTGGTAAAGATTTATCGTTAACTATCACGAGAACTTCTTTTGGAGTCATTCTTCTTTCGATCTTTTTGGCACGTGCATTTGACTCAAATTTTAATCTTTTTCGACGTCTTGTATCTGAAATTGATGTAGCTTCCCAAATATGAAGGTGATCGGGCTTCACTTCCCTAGTTGTCTCATCTTTTTGTTCATTGTTGGCCATAACTATATCTTTTTTACTGATATCTCTTCTTTTCTTAGCTGCTCTGGTGATGACATTTATTTCTTCTATTTCATTATTTTTGCGTATCGATGTGTATTCTTGAAAGCATTCGTGTTCATTTTTCCTTGTTTAAATATTATATCGAAATCATAATCCATTAGGTCTATTCGTATTCTTGTTAATTTTGATGAAGGATTATTATGGGTGAATAGACTGACAAGAGGTCTGTGGTCAGTGTATACTGTGAATTTTCGGCCATATAGATATGGTCTGAAATAGTATATTCCCCAGTATATGCCAAATAGTTCTTTTTCTATGATTGGTTTGTTTAGTTCATGTTTATTTAGTCTTGCTGGCGTAGGCAATTGGTCTGTCTGTGCCTGGTTCTCCTTGTGATAGGACTGCTCCTAGTGCAATTTGTGATACATCAGTTATCACAATGAATGGTTTATTAAAATCTGGATAAGCCAATGTTTCTGGAGATATTAGTTTTTCTTTTAATGTGTTGAATGCTTTGTCACAGTTTTCATTCCAAACGAATAGTTGTGCTTTCTTTAATAATTGATTTAGTGGTCGAGCTATCTCTGCAAAGTCTTTTATAAACTTCCTATAGTAGTTGCAAAATGCCACAAATCTTCGTGTCTCGTCGGCATTTGCAGGTTTAGGATAGTTTTCAATTACCTTGTGCTTTGATGGGTCCGTAGTTACTCCTTCGGATGTTATGAGGTGTCCCAAATAAATGACTTATGTTTTTAGAAATCCACATTTGCTTGGATTCAGTTTTAAGTTGCATTTCTGCAGTTTACTGAGTACTTTTTCTAAATTTATATTGTGATTTCTTAGACTCGAACCAAAGACTATAATGTTGTCAACATAAAGAAAAGTTGATTCTTGGAGTCCACTTAGTGCAATTGATAGCATGCGTTGAAAACTATTGGTTGCTATTTTGAGTCCAAATGGTAAACGTTAAAGTGATAATGTCCAGATTGTGTAGAGAAAGCTGTTAGGGGACGGGATTTTGCTTCTAGTGGTATTTGATGGAAAGAGCTAGTCATATCCAAAGTAGATAAATATTTAGCTTTTCCCAGTTTGTCTAATACATCTTCCAAACGTGTGAGTGGGAATTTGTCATTTATAATTTTTTTGTTTAGAGATCGAAAATCAACAACGAGTCTCCATTTTGCTGTTCCATCAGTCGTTTTCTTTGGTACTATTAGTAGTGGTGAGTTGTATGGACTGAATGATGGCTCCACTATATATTCATTTATGAATTCTTGTACCTGGTTTTCTATTTCCTCTATCTGTGTATGTGATAATCTATAGTTTCTGATGTATACTGGTGTGTTATCTATTAGGTTCAGGTGTTGTTTATAAAAGTTGTTGGTTGTGAGTCTTCTTCCTTTCGTATGAAAAACGTTTTTATATTTGTTACATATATTTAATACCTCTTCTCTAGCATGTTCATCTAATCCATCAGTATTTATTTCACTTTTCAAAGTTGATTCTTGTGTAGTTTCAAAGTTAAGCATTCCAAAATATTTTAGCGGCTGAGTGAATATGCGACAAGTCGGTATATGGACATCTTTGTCTGTAGTATTTATTATTTTTATGTGTTTCTCTCCTACTGCTGGTACTAGTGTGTTTGCTATCATTATCAATGATCTCTGACCTTTTTGGAATTGTAAAATTCGATATATTTAATGGCAAGGTAAGTTCCATTGGAATGTCTTCTGTTGAATCTGGTGTCTGTATGGTTAAAACGCATGTTTCATAGTAAATTTTGCAATTGTATTTGATTAGGAAGTCACGGCCTAAAATTGCGTCTGATACCATGTTTATATTCTCATCTATTATATGGAATTTATGTATTAATTCAGATTCTTCAAATTTTATTTTTATCTGCGCATATTGTTCAATTTTTATTGGCGCATTTATTATACCTTTGATCTGACATGGCTGTGTGTATTTTATCTGATTTTGACTTACATTATTTTGCTTAATTATAGATATATCAGCTCCGCTGTGTATTAATAAAATTATTATACTATTATTTCCTAATTTTACTTTAATTATATTAGTATTATATTTATTTTCTACATAACCTATATTGTAGTTTATCAATTTCTTCTCTGGAAATTGTTTTTTATAGGATTGGAATTTGTGTTTGTGCCCCTCACCTCGGGGCTTCGTACGTTTCCCGAATTTTTAAATCTGTTATCTCTACGGTAACCATTGTTGTTGTCATTACCATTATAATTTGTATTGTTATTATCGTAGTTTCTATTGTTATAATTTCTATTATTATTGGAATTATAGTTTCTATTATAGTTATTGCCATTATATCCTCTGTTGGTTGTCTGCGTATAGTTCCTTCTATTATGTTGTTGTCTATGTCCGTTGTAGCTCATTACATTAAAGGTGCTACTTTAATTCATGTAACCTTCAGTCGCTATTTGCACTGCTTAAGTAAATGTTTTCGGCTGGGCTTCAAATATCACATTTTTGTATTGCTCATTTAGTCCATTTTTAAAAGCATATATAGCCAGTTGGTCATTTGGTTTTACTATAATTTCCCTATTGTTTTGTCCTTGTTCATTTATCTGTATTTCATTCAGTGAAGCTATTATGTCTTCAATTCTGTTTGCAAAGCTTGTTATGCTTGCAGAGCCTTGTCTAGTGTTATGTAAGTCATTTTGTAATTTTAGTGGGTTTTTGTTTAATTTGTACGTGCTGTTTAAAGTTGTAATTAGATTGTCTATTGTTACTATTGGATTCAATGCTAATAGTCTCTTTTTTACTCTCTCAGAAAGTTTGGCTGCTAGTATGTAATCCAATAATAATTTTTTGTGGACATCATCAGCTAGAGTCGATCCATAAAACTTTATAGTACCTGCAAATGTCGTAACAGATTTGATGTTGCCATCAAATTCTGTTATGACTTTTGCAGATATAGCTATGTCAAAGTTTGCCATTGTTATTTCTTGACAAATTTCAAACTCTTCTTCAGATGAATTGTCCAATAATGAAATTTTTTCCTGTATTAATTAGTAAATGCTGTTAATTATCTGTTTGTATTTTATTAGGTTTTTTGGGTCTATGTCAGGTCTAGAAGTTAATGTGCTTAATTGATTTTCTAAGCTGTGGCATTTGACTAACTTATTTTGTAGAGTTTCCTTTTTAAAAATTCTAGTCGGTACTTTAGTTAAACTATCTTTTAATTTTATTATGTCAACTATGACAGTCTCCATGAATATATTTTCTTACTTCATACTTTTTAAAGATTGTTTGAATTTCCTCCTGCAATTTGATTAGGTCTGAGCGTTTCCATGTGAATGTAGCAAAAAATCTGGTTTCAGGAACGAAGTATGGTCGCAGGAATGAGTTGGCAGGATCGCCATGTAATGATTATTCTATGGAATTGTTATTCGTACGGGTTGCGTATGAAGCGTGCCCGCTATTCAAAACGGCCACAAGGCCTTTTCCTTGCCTCAAAGGCAATTAACAATTCAATCGCCGCAAAGGCAACTTGGTCAGTAAGCCACAAAGGCTGTTGAGACCAAAAAAGTGAAGAGACCGGTGGTATTTGATTCTGAACAAGTAATCTTTATTTCTTTACTAAAACAGGGTCTTTTATACCCGTTATGACTTATTTACTAATATAATTATTATATAAAACATTATTATTTACTAATCATATTTTATGCTTAGGTATGGATAAAATTATAAATTTTATTTATCGGTCCGAAATGTATTGACACTCATGTGTCCAAACATTTCGGTTCCCACGAATAAATCGCAAGCAGAATGTCGGTGTGTAATTTTCTGTTGTGTGTATTACTTGTACTGTTTTATCTTCATTAATTTGGAAACCCCAATAGCTGAACCAATCCATTAATTTGTCTAAGATTTTTTGTAGAGTGGAAGTCGCATTTGCAATGCAATTATTCGAGTTTAGAATGACAGTAACGTTCGCAAATGTTGCAATCATAGCGGAGTTGTAATTTGGCTTGGGGATATCAGATGTGAATATCAGGTTTACAATTGGTTGGACGCCAACACTTGTTTTATGTAATTGTGAGAAAGCATCATTAAATTGGACATAGAAAACGCGGGCAGTGCGGTAGCTTTCCTGCGCACAGCAAATATCATGTGGGAGAAATCGCTTTAGCTTGGCATGTAGTCCTGCATGCCAGACACAATCAAAAGCCTTTGCAATATCAAGGTAAACGGCTATGCAGAATCTTTTTCATCCAGGTCGGCGAAATCCAAATTAGGGATCAGGTATAACTTTATTTTGCATTAAAACTGTTTCCAGGTGGGTAAGGAATAGCTTTTCAAACAGATTTGATACAATAGGTAAGAGGCTGATCGGTCGATATGAGGTCGATTTAGTTGCGTCTTTACCTGCAATGGGATGGCTATTATTTTGGAAACTGTCCATACCTTTGGGAAGTATTTTTGTCTTAGTATTGAGTGAATTATGTTCCTTACATAGCATATTGCAGAGTCAGGTAGTTCTTTAAGGATTTCTCCAGTTATTAGGTCATATCCTGTAGACTTTTTGGTTTTGATTTGTTTTTTAATTGCATTCTTTATTTCTTGTGCAGATAATTTCCTTATTGGCATGCTTGTTTATTCATAGACGGTATTATGTTGATCCCGAATAGTTGTACTAGTACTGGTTTTTGTGAATGTTGTTTCAAATTATTTAGCCAGAGCTTTGGCTTTGTTTTCGTTAGTTCATGCCCAGGAGTCTTTAGTTTTAAGGATTGGCGGTTGCTGACTAGTTACGTTTTTTAGTTTACTGGTAACTTTCCATAGAGAGTAAATTGTCGATTGTGTTGCAGTAAGATTTATCAACCTGTTACAGGTTTTCTTGTTGTGGTATATTTTAATCATTTCTTTGAGTTCTTTCGTCACTTTATTTAACTTAGTTTTATCCGCTGGAAATCTTGTTTTTTGCCATGTTTGTGTAATTTTACGCTTTTCTTTAATCTTCTGAGTTATACATAAAAAAGTGTACATCCGTCTTTGTTTTTGTTTTATTACTGGCGTGGATCTCGTGTTGGCTTCATATATTCGTCATTTAGGTGAATAATTGCGCTTTCAAGATTCTCAGGTGTTTTTAGGGCAACGTTGAGACACAATTCCTGCTGGACTGTTTCTCTAAATAATTCCGTCTGTTTTTTCATTATACAAGTGTAGTGTTGGTAAAACTAATTGTGGGCTATTTGAGTATTCTATAATGATTGGCGAGTGGTCTGAAGAAAGTTCAAAGCGCGATGTAGTTACCATACTTTTTACATCAATATTTTTAACGATGCAGAAGTCAATTAGGTCTGGAGTTTTGTTTAGATCGGGTGGCCAATAAGTGGACTCGCCTGTACTAGTATGCTTACAGTTATTAAATTTGATTGCGTTAAGTAGTTGTCTCCCTTTGGTATTTGTGATCCTTGAACTTCAGTCCATATTTTTTGCGTTGAAGTCACATCCTAAGATAAATCACTGTCCTAGAGTATTGAATAAATCGTTATATTATGAGGTGTTGATAGTGTGCTTTGGTGGACAGTAATAGGGATGAAACTACTATTGGTCCAAATACGTCTATTATTTGTATTGCCGTGAATGAATATGGTTTTGTTTGCAGCTATCGAGTTCTATACATTTATTGTTTGTTTAATTATAATAGCTGATCCGCCGTGAGCCTTGTTATCTGTCATATACTTTAAAGTTCGGGATTTTAAAGTAGCTGATACTGGTAAAGTGGGTTTCAAATCTGAGCATCAAGTCAATAAAATTGTCATTAATGAATTGGTCGAGTTCTCCATTGTGCTGTAGGAGCCCATTTGCGTCCCATAAAACTCTAATCAACTTCTTTTTTTTTTTTGTCCATTGATATTGTCTAACACTGTTGAAATAATGTCCATCATATTAAGCATTTGTGCCATGAGTTGTTCCATCATGTATTTGAGCTCAACGAGTTCATTGTTTGGAGGTACGGGGTAATATTGGGTTGGGTTACAAGAGTTGGCTGTATGTCCTTTGAAAGTACTTGTGCGTAGGATTTTGAGAGATCGATTGTACTAGTTGGTACCCGAATGAGATCATCTTTGATCATGGGAAGTTTAATTTTTCTTAGTGCTGGAAAATGTTTAACCATTAGGGATTTGTATATTTCACAGCCATTGTAGGTTGCAGTGTGCTTTTCACCCTTTAACGCCCATTTTAATTTATCACTGTCATGGTTTATAGTGCAGTGTATAGTTCTGAATATGCCCGCGCATTTGACACAGACTGGTTACTTCGTGCAATAGTTTTTGGTGTGTCCTTATTTTTGGCAGTTTGCACATTGACGTATTTTTTGGTGGGGGGGTTCAAATGATATGTACAATGAAGAGGTGGTAAATTTTGTAAATATTTTTGTTATTTTCATTTGACTCTAGTTCCACAAGAAAATAGTGGTGGGGGTTTTTGGGAGATTCGCTGTTGAGTGGCCCAACTCTGCCAACTCAGCCTTGATCTGCAGAATAGTGCATGTTTCTACTTTAAATCCGCTTTGCTGTTTTGGCTTGTACGTGTAATATTGCATATTGTTCTCTTTTAGCATTTTAATCATTGCAGAATAACTAGCTGAGTCAGTAGGCTAGGTTCGTATTAATTTTTTATTGTGTTGTTAAAGGCATTAATTAAGTGTGGCTATTACTTGGACATTTGAACATATTGAAACATAAATGATTGCATACTTTTAGGATACTCTATTAAGTGCAGTTCACTACGAGAGAGGTGTATATAAGTCAAGACACAATCTATTCGAAAACAATCTTACTCAAGAACGCTCTTGAAACTTCTTTCGAAGTGTAGATAATATTCGAAAATGTTCTCGAACTGCTTTCGAAGTGTAGGAATATTCTAGAATGTTCTAGAAATTTCTTTCGAAATGTAGGATATATTCTAGAATGTTCTACTTCAGCCATTCGAAAGATATATAAGCCACCACACAATTAAAGTCGAGCATTTTAATCGTAAAAGTAACTGTATTAAGAAATAATAAAGTGATTAAATTAATAATTAAATAAAGTACAAAATTGTATTAGAGTAAACTTTAAGCCTTAGATTAAGTGTGTAAATTGCAAAAATGAAATAAAGTTAATTAGTTTAATTTAACCAACGATTTTTTGATTACTACACAATCCAGTGGTACAAATCTGAGTATTGAGAGAATAAATTGTCAGGAGGGAAAATTAGTCATAATATATTGAGGGGGGTTTCGAATTTTATTAGGTCGATGCATTATTGTTTAGTCCAAGTTCTTTAGTCTCGCTTTCGTCGTCTGTTGTGAGTTTATCAAAGCGGTTTGTGGAGGTTGAGTTTCTTAGCCAGTTAGATTTTATTGTATTTTGTTTACGATTTTGGGTTATTGTTTTATGTTTCTCGTTGCTTTTTTCGCGCTGGGGCGAATTTCAGGCGGCGAGCGAATTCTTTTTAGTTTTGTTGGAATATTGTTAGTTGTTGTAAATGCTGTTGTTTTTGAGTTTGATAAATTTGTTACCTTGCCTGTTGTACTTTCGCTTGTTGCCATTCCTAGAGAGTTGGAAGAGGTTGTTGTTGTAGTCGTTACATTAGAAGAAGCAGTTGTTGTGAGTACTTTGGCTGATGTAGGTGTATTTGTAGTTGTGGCTGTCACTGTTATTGTTGTTAGATGGTTAAGTAGAACTGGTTCTACCGCTGTTGTGATAGTTGTTGCCGCTCATTCGCCGTAAAGTAGAAGAGTGGGTGAAGGAAGAATGATAGGTGTTTTGTTTGTGTATTTGTCCGCTCTTGCTCACTGACAATATGCATTTTTTACGTATGTGCTTGTGGGTGAAATTTCGCGCGGTGAGTGAGGAACAATTATTATTTCGCGCGCACTTTTGATTTTTTTGATTTGTTTAGTTATTATTTTTTAATAATTATTAATAAATAAATTGGAAATGTGACCCAGATAGCTCTCGCGAATTGTATTCGCAGATCACTACACTATCGCACTTATATATCACTGTATTTATTTAAATAACGGCTAGAATACGGAACAAAATTATACGTGTCCGCACTCTGTGGAAATATAGATAATAACAACAATGACAAGTTTTAATGCATCTATAATTGTTTGCAAATTATTTATGTGGTTATCGAAGTGTGGAATGATCTTCCACGCAAAGTTTAGGAGTTCAACAACTGTTGGAGGCATTTTAATATATTGTTTTATGATTTCTACGCACTAGTTATTTTCAGAATCACTGTTTTCTTGTCCGTTTTTATTTATTTGTGGTTTTAATTCCTTGTCTAGAGTGAATTCAATTTGTAATCTATTCCCCTATATGAGGCTCCTTTTTTAATAATTTACCCCTGAAGCTCCAATAAATTAAATTCCCTTCGTTTTTATGCTCCTGTGCTAGTTTTATGAAATTTTCATGGATTATCATAAAATTCATTATATGGTTTAGGCATTTTACTAGTATTAGTAAATGTTTTGTTACTGTTTCTTTTATAATTGCAATTTTTTTATTTAAACATATGATTTTTTAAATAAATTTTTTGAAATTTCAATTTTTTTTAGGATGTGCTCCCATTATTTTTTTTTATTAAGTTTAAAATTTGCACTTGGGTTTTTAACTATTCATTGCTTTTTTTACTTATTTTTTACTTTAGTGAATTTAAGATAATACGTATTAATTAATTATAGTTTTTATTTTTACATAGATATTCCCTAGCTAATGATTTTTACAACAGCGAAGTCGCCATAGTTGCTCTACAATGTGAAGGTGGTCATTGTAACAGCACACTCTCCAGTACATTTTCTTATTCCTGCTTAAAATTTTTGTTTATTGCCCTTATGGATTTCCTTTGACTGTACTATAGTAGTCGCCGATTAAAATTGTGCGCTAGCTCTCGCGCCGCTAAATTAATTAATTGAGCCCATCTTTACATGGCGATCCTGCCAAACTGGCAATTCTCTTATCAATCCTGCCAAACTGGCACTTTATTAGAAACCCAAAAATTTTAAACAATCCTAAAATAATCCTAAAACTGCAATAAGAAGATGAATACCGATATCCACCGACTAATCGAAAAATTTCAACAACTGGCAGAGCAACACATCCAGAAGGAAGACTCCCAGTTACAATCTCACACCCACTTCAAAAAAGACAGTAATAAGACAACATAAAATCAACCAAAGTTGTTTTCAAAATTCAGTGCGGTCCCAAAAAACTGAATATTTGTGAGCGTTTACCGAACCAACAAAATTTACGCGTCAATTTTAATGAGAGAAGTTCCGAAGTTAAGAAACGACAGGAGAAGTTCCTAATCAGATGAGTGTAATACGAAAGAGACTGGCTTTGGAGATGTGGCTGAAACTCTTTGATCCACCGGGCGAGGCCATCGAGGTAGACAACGATGAAATTTTAGATATGGACACATATGACATAAGAATATCTCATGTCATTAATTTATTGTCAGTCTGTAAACGACCACAATCGGAAATATCTAAATTTAGCAGTGATCTTTTGGAGCGTGCTAAAACGCTGTACACATTTAAAACTATTTTTTTATCTCATTTTCTTCAATTATTTTTGTATTTAATATAAATAAAAAAAAATATATATATATATCTTTGACTTTAATTGTAAATGTTTATAAATTTAAAAAAATAATAACAAATGAAATGGTTATAATTTTAGCTTTGCATAATTTTGTCTTTAGAAACAGAGTAAGCGAAACTTCTTACAAATAATTGATTTTAATATTATAGTTAAACAACTTAATACATTTAAATATTAGTTAAGAATCTTTAATATTTTTATATACCTATACATACGTGACTTTTAATTTAATTTAAAGATGTGTGTAATTTCTTTCTGTTGTGTGTATTACTTGTACTGTTTTATCTTCATTAATTTGGAAACCCCAATAGCTGAACCAATCCATTAATTTGTCTAAGATTTTTTGTAGAGTGGAAGTCGCTTTTGCAATGCAATTATTCGAGTTTAGAATGACAGTAACGTTCGCAAATGTTGCAATCATAGCGGAGTTGTAATTTGGCTTGGGGATATCAGATGTGAATATCAGGTTTACAATTGGTTGGACGCCAACACTTGTTTTATGTAATTGTGAGAAAGCATCATTAAATTGGACATAGAAAACGCGGGCAGTGCGGTAGCTTTCCTGCGCACAGCAAATATCATGTGGGAGAAATCGCTTTAGCTTGGCATGTAGTCCTGCATGCCAGACACAATCAAAAGCCTTTGCAATATCAAGGTAAACGGCTATGCAGAATCTTTTTCATCCAGGTCGGCGAAATCCAAATTAGTGATCAGGTATAACTTTATTTTGCATTAAAACTGTTTCCAGGTGGGTAAGGAATAGCTTTTCAAACAGATTTGATACAATAGGTAAGAGGCTGATCGGTCGATATGAGGTCGATTTAGTTGCGTCTTTACCTGCAATGGGATGGCTATTATTTTGGAAACTTTCCATACCTTTGGGAAGTATTTTTTTCTTAGTATTGAGTGAATTATGTTCCTTACATAGCATATTGCAGAGTCAGGTAGTTCTTTAAGGATTTCTCCAGTTATTAGGTCATATCCTGTAGACTTTTTGGTTTTGATTTGTTTTTTAATTGCATTCTTTATTTCTTGTGCAGATAATTTCCTTATTGGCATGCTTGTTTCTTCATACACGCTATTATGTTGATCCCGAATAGTTGTACTAGTACTGGTTTTTGTGAATGTTGTTTCAAATTATTTAGCCAGAGCTTTGGCTTTGTTTTCGTTAGTTCATGCCCAGGAGTCTTTAGTTTTAAGGATTGGCGGTTGCTGACTAGTTACGTTTTTTAGTTTACTGGTAACTTTCCATAGAGAGTAAATTGTCGATTGTGTTGCAGTAAGATTTATCAACCTGTTACAGGTTTTCTTGTTGTGGTATATTTTAATCATTTCTTTGAGTTCTTTCGTCACTTTATTTAACTTAGTTTTATCCGCTGGAAATCTTGTTTTTTGCCATGTTTGTGTAATTTTACGCTTTTCTTTAATCTTCTGAGTTATACATAAAAAAGTGTACATCCGTCTTTGTTTTTGTTTTATTACTGGCGTGGATCTCGTGTTGGCTTCATATATTCGTCATTTAGGTGAATAATTGCGCTTTCAAGATTCTCAGGTGTTTTTAGGGCAACGTTGAGACACAATTCCTGCTGGACTGTTTCTCTAAATAATTCCGTCTGTTTTTTCATTATACAAGTGTAGTGTTGGTAAAACTAATTGTGGGCTATTTGAGTATTCTATAATGATTGGCGAGTGGTCTGAAGAAAGTTCAAAGCGCGATGTAGTTACCATACTTTTTACATCAATATTTTTAACGATGCAGAAGTCAATTAGGTCTGGAGTTTTGTTTAGATCGGGTGGCCAATAAGTGGACTTGCCTGTACTAGTATGCTTACAGTTATTAAATTTGATTGCGTTAAGTAGTTGTCTCCCTTTGGTATTTGTGATCCTTGAACTTCAGTCCATATGTTTTGCGTTGAAGTCACATCCTAAGATAAATCACTGTCCTAGAGTATTGAATAAATCGTTATATTATGAGGTGTTGATAGTGTGCTTTGGTGGACAGTAATAGGGATGAAACTACTATTGGTCCAAATACGTCTATTATTTGTATTGCCGTGAATGAATATGGTTTTGTTTGCAGCTATCGAGTTCTATACATTTATTGTTTGTTTAATTATAATAGCTGATCCGCCGTGAGCCTTGTTATCTGTCATATACTTTAAAGTTCGGGATTTTAAAGTAGCTGATACTGGTAAAGTGGGTTTCAAATCTGAGCATCAAGTCAATAAAATTGTCATTAATGAATTGGTCGAGTTCTCCATTGTGCTGTAGGAGCCCATTTGCGTCCCATAAAACTCTAATCAACTTCTTTTTTTTTTTTGTCCATTGATATTGTCTAACACTGTTGAAATAATGTCCATCATATTAAGCATTTGTGCCATGAGTTGTTCCATCATGTATTTGAGCTCAACGAGTTCATTGTTTGGAGGTACGGGGTAATATTGGGTTGGGTTACAAGAGTTGGCTGTATGTCCTTTGAAAGTACTTGTGCGTAGGATTTTGAGAGATCGATTGTACTAGTTGGTACCCGAATGAGATCATCTTTGATCATGGGAAGTTTAATTTTTCTTAGTGCTGGAAAATGTTTAACCATTAGGGATTTGTATATTTCACAGCCATTGTAGGTTGCAGTGTGCTTTTCACCCTTTAACGCCCATTTTAATTTATCACTGTCATGGTTTATAGTGCAGTGTATAGTTCTGAATATGCCCGCGCATTTGACACAGACTGGTTACTTCGTGCAATAGTTTTTGGTGTGTCCTTATTTTTGGCAGTTTGCACATTGACGTATTTTTTGATGGGGGGGTTCAAATGATATGTACAATGAAGAGCTGGTAAATTTTGTAAATATTTTTGTTATTTTCATTTGACTCTAGTTCCACAAGAAAATAGTGGTGGGGGGTTTTTGGGAGATTCGCTGTTGAGTGGCCCAACTCTGCCAACTCAGCCTTGATCTGCAGAATAGTGCATGTTTCTACTTTAAATCCGCTTTGCTGTTTTGGCTTGTACGTGTAATATTGCATATTGTTCTCTTTTAGCATTTTAATCATTGCAGAATAACTAGCTGAGTCAGTAGGCTAGGTTCGTATTAATTTTTTATTGTGTTGTTAAAGGCATTAATTAAGTGTGGCTATTACTTGGACACTTGGACATTTGAACATATTGAAACATAAATGATTGCATACTTTTAGGATACTCTATTAAGTGCAGTTCACTACGAGAGAGGTGTATATAAGTCAAGACACAATCTATTCGAAAACAATCTTACTCAAGAACGCTCTTGAAACTTCTTTCGAAGTGTAGATAATATTCGAAAATGTTCTCGAACTGCTTTCGAAGTGTAGGAATATTCTAGAATGTTCTAGAAATTTCTTTCGAAATGTAGGATATATTCTAGAATGTTCTACTTCAGCCATTCGAAAGATATATAAGCCACCACACAATTAAAGTCGAGCATTTTAATCGTAAAAGTAACTGTATTAAGAAATAATAAAGTGATTAAATTAATAATTAAATAAAGTACAAAATTGTATTAGAGTAAACTTTAAGCCTTAGATTAAGTGTGTAAATTGCAAAAATGAAATAAAGTTAATTAGTTTAATTTAACCAACGATTTTTTGATTACTACACAATCCAGTGGTACAAATCTGAGTATTGAGAGAATAAATTGTCAGGAGGGAAAATTAGTCATAATATATTGAGGGGGGTTTCGAATTTTATTAGGTCGATGCATTATTGTTTAGTCCAAGTTCTTTAGTCTCGCTTTCGTCGTCTGTTGTGAGTTTATCAAAGCGGTTTGTGGAGGTTGAGTTTCTTAGCCAGTTAGATTTTATTGTATTTTGTTTACGATTTTGGGTTATTGTTTTATGTTTCTCGTTGCTTTTTTCGCGCTGGGGCGAATTTCAGGCGGCGAGCGAATTCTTTTTAGTTTTGTTGGAATATTGTTAGTTGTTGTAAATGCTGTTGTTTTTGAGTTTGATAAATTTGTTACCTTGCCTGTTATACTTTCGCTTGTTGCCATTCCTAGAGAGTTGGAAGAGGTTGTTGTTGTAGTCGTTACATTAGAAGAAGCAGTTGTTGTGAGTACTTTGGCTGATGTAGGTGTATTTGTAGTTGTGGCTGTCACTGTTATTGTTGTTAGATGGTTAAGTAGAACTGGTTCTACCGCTGTTGTGATAGTTGTTGCCGCTCATTCGCCGTAAAGTAGAAGAGTGGGTGAAGGAAGAATGATAGGTGTTTTGTTTGTGTATTTGTCCGCTCTTGCTCACTGACAATATGCATTTTTTACGTATGTGCTTGTGGGTGAAATTTCGCGCGGTGAGTGAGGAACAATTATTATTTCGCGCGCACTTTTGATTTTTTTGATTTGTTTAGTTATTATTTTTTAATAATTATTAATAAATAAAATGGAAATGTGACCCAGATAGCTCTCGCGAATTGTATTCGCAGATCACTACACTATCGCTCTTATATATCACTGTATTTATTTAAATAGCGGCTAGAATACGGAACAAAATTATACGTGTCCGCACTCTGTGGAAATATAGATAATAACAACAATGACAAGTTTTAATGCATCTATAATTGTTTGCAAATTATTTATGTGGTTATCGAAGTGTGGAATGATCTTCCACGCAAAGTTTAGGAGTTCAACAACTGTTGGAGGCATTTTAATATATTGTTTTATGATTTCTACGCACTAGTTATTTTCAGAATCACTGTTTTCTTGTCCGTTTTTATGTATTTGTGGTTTTAATTCCTTGTCTAGAGTGAATTCAATTTGTAATCTATTCCCCTATATGAGGCTCCTTTTTTAATAATTTACCCCTGAAGCTCCAATAAATTAAATTCCCTTCGTTTTTATGCTCCTGTGCTAGTTTTATGAAATTTTCATGGATTATCATAAAATTCATTATATGGTTTAGGCATTTTACTAGTATTAGTAAATGTTTTGTTACTGTTTCTTTTATAATTGCAATTTTTTTATTTAAACATATGATTTTTTAAATAAATTTTTTGAAATTTCAATTTTTTTTAGGATGTGCTCCCATTATTTTTTTTTTATTAAGTTTAAAATTTGCACTTGGGTTTTTAACTATTCATTGCTTTTTTTACTTATTTTTTACTTTAGTGATTTTAAGATAATACCTATTAATTAATTATAGTTTTTATTTTTACATAGATATTCCCTAGCTAATGATTTTTACAACAGCGAAGTCGCCATAGTTGCTCTACAATGTGAAGGTGGTCATTGTAACAGCACACTCTCCAGTACATTTTCTTATTCCTGCTTAAAATTTTTGTTTATTGCCCTTATGGATTTCCTTTGACTGTACTATAGTAGTCGCCGATTAAAATTGTGCGCTAGCTCTCGCGCCGCTAAATTAATTAATTGAGCCCATCTTTACATGGCGATCCTGCCAAACTGGCAATTCTCTTATCAATCCTGCCAAACTGGCACTTTATTAGAAACCCAAAAATTTTAAACAATCCTAAAATAATCCTAAAACTGCAATAAGAAGATGAATACCGATATCCACCGACTAATCGAAAAATTTCAACAACTGGCAGAGCAACACATCCAGAAGGAAGACTCCCAGCTACAATCTCACACCCACTTAAAAAAAGACAGTAATAAGACAACATAAAATCAACCAAAGTTGTTTTCAAAATTCAGTGCGGTCCCAAAAAACTGAATATTTGTGAGCGTTTACCGAACCAACAAAATTTACGCGTCAATTTTAATGAGAGAAGTTCCGAAGTTAAGAAACGACAGGAGAAGTTCCTAATCAGATGAGTGTAATTCGAAAGAGACTGGCTTTGGAGATGTGGCTGAAACTCTTTGATCCACCGGGCGAGGCCATCGAGGTAGACAACGATGAAATTTTAGATATGGACACATATGACATAAGAATATCTCATGTCATTAATTTATTGTCAGTCTGTAAACGACCACAATCGGAAATATCTAAATTTAGCAGTGATCTTTTGGAGCGTGCTAAAACGCTGTACACATTTAAAACTATTTTTTTATCTCATTTTCTTCAATTATTTTTGTATTTAATATAAATAAAAAAAAATATATATATATATCTTTGACTTTAATTGTAAATGTTTATAAATTTAAAAAAATAATAACAAATGAAATGGTTATAATTTTAGCTTTGCATAATTTTGTCTTTAGAAACAGAGTAAGCGAAACTTCTTACAAATAATTTATTTTAATATTATAGTTAAACAACTTAATACATTTAAATATTAGTTAAGAATCTTTAATATTTTTATATACCTATACATATGTGACTTTTAATTTAATTTAAAGACCATATATAATATAAATCTTATTATTATAAATATATTAATACGGAACAGAAACTAATTGATAATTCATATACATATGTAATGGAGAAACATTAAACAAAAGCATTAGGAAACCAAGAAAAATTATAAAATTTATTGCAAAATGTTGCAAAAACAGCAACAAAATTTTGTTATGTAAACTCGCAGATTAAAATGAAATAAATTTTGGGCTTAAATTTTAATAGTAAATACACAAAAACAAAATTTTACATTTAAGTTTTGAAAAGAAAATATGTGTAGTTAAACCAGTAATTGAAAAGAAATTTTAGCAATTTTATATAGTCAAAAAATTTACAGTTGCCACTAACGATTAGTATCACTTTTTACAATGACAAGAATACCATTTTGATTTTGACATACTACAAAGAGGAAAATCAAATACCAATGCAGACGCACTTTCCAGAATCAAAATTGATTCAGAAACTTTAAAACAAATGATTCCTAAAGAAACCGATGAAAAAGCTAAAAGAACATTAATAATAACAAGGGGAATGGCTGCCAAAAAAACATGCAGACCAACAAAAACAAGTAAAATACAAAACCCAAGAGAAGTCTGATCAACTTCATATCTCGGACTGTACATCTATTACTGACGTCAGATACATTACAAAATTGAAATTTGAAAAAGCGAACGATATAAATATGAAGAGTACTCAATTAATCTATGAAAAAGATAAGAATATATTGCGCGTAAGGTACAACGATAATCCACCGAAATCCGTTTCGATTCTGGAGAAGTTGACACCTCTTAATACAAAAACTATGCATAGTAGATCTAGTGATAACTATACGAAATACGTTTCGATTATGGAGAAGCTAGCATCTGAAATAAAAAAATTAAAAGTCGACATTTTAGCACTATCGAATAAAGATATAAGTTTTGAAGGTATACAAAAAGAAGAATTTAAAAATATATTTAACAAGCTGCAAGAACAGCAAATTCAAGAAAATCGTTTCGCATTCAAGATTATTATATATGAACCCCCTAAAAGAATTAAATATAAATTAAGAAATGAATACCACAACTCAACACATGGAGGACACCTTGGTATAAGAAAAACCACTCTAAAACTAAACCAAAGATATGTGTGGAAAAATATGAGTCGAATGGTGAAAGATTTTATAAAAAACTGTGACAAATGCGCACAGAACAAAATAACTAAACATATACACGAAAAAGAAATAATAACAGACACACCAAACACTAGTTTTGAAGTACTTGAAATAGACACAGTTGGACCACTAAGAATGTCAGACAGATTCAGATACATACTCACAATACAGTGCGAACTGACAAAATTTGTAATAGCACACCCAATAGAAACCAAAGATGCTGAAACCATAGCTAAAACAGTAGTAGAACAATATATCTTAAAATATGGCCATTTTAAGACACTAAAATCAGATAGAGGCACTGAGTTCACGAAATGAGCTCATGCACAACATTTGCAAATTCCTTAGATATTATATTTTACCAACGACTATGACATTCAATAAAAACTGCAAATGCATTAATCGAAAAATCTAAACTACAAAAAAGTGTTGTAGCTCAAAAACATATAAACACACTAGATATAAATATAGGAGATATGGTGTTAGTAAGAAATATGAATAGAATGGTCCTTATAGAGTAATTGAAATTCGGAATGTCATTGTCTTTTAGAAATAAAAGGATAAATAAAAGAACTCCACAAAAACTTATTAAAAAATATATATAACGTTGTAAAGATAAACAAGTAAAGTTTTAAGTAATTAATATAACATAAATACTTTTACTAAAAAAAAAAAAAAAAATAATAATAATCTTTTTGTTAAAAAACAATTTTTTTTTCCCGTAGGATAAGGGTGTAGTGTATGAAAAGCATAATGTATATATATACACACAATCGCCAACACCATACGCGGCGTAGGCACATGCAATGTGAGCGAAGACCCAACGTAAGTACATCGAACTCTCCTATAAGAATGTTTACGTTATAAAGCGCGAACAGCGCGCACGTTTTTGATTACATTGCATTCTAATGTTCGATGCCCTCGAACGAATGTACGCTGGCATTGACCGTGATACTTTCCGCTGACATTGCAAAAGCCCTCTTTATGTATTAAGAACCATATTATATACTAAGTCTTAGCACATAAGAAATTAAAAGTATAAATAGCAATAAGATTTTATCAATAAATGAGATTCGATCTGGAAACCAAACCTTTCGTTTCTCATCAAATATTTGGCTGTACTGTAGTAGTCGCCGATTGAAATTGTGCGCTAGCTCTCGCGCCGCTAAATAATACTTTGAGCCCATCTGTACATAGCGATCATATATTTCGCTTCATACACAAATATTTGGCTGTACTCTAGTAGTCGCCGATTAAAATTGTGCGCTAGCTCTCGCGCCGCTAAATTAATTAATTGAGCCCATCTTTACACGCCTCAACAGTTACCACCAACTCATAAGACTCCAGTTGTGAATCACAATAAGGACATAACAAATTGGCACAGCCGGTTTAAGGACAAACAATCCAAAAACAATTCCAGGACCAACATATTGAGATTCAGGAACCCAGGGTGTAGGAAACCCAGAAGCAGGCGAAATACCTTGCGACTAACTAGAGGAAACCCAGGATGAGTTTTTGAACCCTTCCAGAAGCAGGCAAGGCATCCTGCAACATGGCATCGAATAGGAGAAACGTATGGTAGCGTAGTATAATATAGATACCTCTGAGACAATGAAAGCGGCATAGCGCTAGTCAAAGAAGGTGCAACTTACAGGTGCCATTGAACTGTTGCATGCTACTTAGTACTGGCAGCCATGAATCGTCAGTATGATCGGACGGTATATGTATGTCGGCTGTGTTTTAAGGATTTTTTTGAAGGGGCTTTGTGTGTAATTGTCGTTAGGGACATTTTGAGATACACATTTTTTATAATTATACACATTTAAACGCATATTTAAGTTCGTACCAAGGTAGTAAGAGCGAGGTCAACGAGAGTGGTTACTCTGCATGTAAACACTAATATATCCGACTGTTGTCCTGCACAAGCAGCAGCTGGTGAAGGGTGTATATATGGGGAAATCAAAACGCAAGTTCACATGGGTAAAGCTTACGCTTGCATTCTGAATGGCTTCGCTTGAACACCGCTTATATTCTTTGGTGAGGGAAACTTTTTTACGGCCTTCACTTTCTCTTGATTCTGGGCCAAATTGTCCGTTTTCTACCTGGTGACCCAAAAATGTTATTTGTTCTATTAAAAATTGACTTTTCGCCCAGTTAATATCTAATCCGAACTTCTCAGCCTGTCGCAATACTCGCTGCATGTTTTCTAAACATTGATCAGCCATGTTTCCAAAAACAACAATATCATTTACGTAAATTTCCATGACACCTTCGTTTATCAGCTGCTGAAAAATATGATTTACGTAGCTTACGAATACTGCCGGTGAATTACCAAAGCCAAACGAGGCTTTATTAAATTCGAAGAGGTTGCAAACGCTGTTTACTTTCGGCTTCGTTCTTCGACTTCAACATGGAAAACCCCGTTTTTTAAGTCCATAACCGAAAAAAACGTGGCACCCTTCATCTTTTCAAGCACTTCATCTACTACTGGTACAGGGAATCGGTCTTTCAGAACAAGAGAATTTAGTTTGTGGAAGTCTACACAAAGCCTGCAAATACCGTCTTTCTTTTCGGTAATACAACTTTACTTGCGACATCAGAACACGACTCTCTTATGATTCCTTGCCGTAGCCATTCATCTACCTGTTTCCGTATAAACTCTCGTTTAGATGCCGAAACACGACTAAGTCTCTCACGAAAACAAAACGTATTTACATTTGGAATAATATTCAACTTTATTGGTGAACCTATTGGATTATTCATCGGCTTATAATTTTTTATTAACTTCATAGCCGCTGTACAGTATTTCGGCTCTACATTAACTTGTACGTCATTGCAAACTACATTTAAAATATTGTAATCGGCTGCGTCGTTAACTGTGCTCAAGTGTGCGTAAGCATATTGTGCGTTGTTTGCAGTGCCGCGATCGCAGCGTGAAGCACGTTAAAAGTGGTAATCTTCTCCATAGATCGCAAAGTGAATAAAGACAAAACCCAATTGATTTAGTGTGCTGATACAAAAACAATATTTTTGCCGCGCTGAATCAGCTGAATAAATGCAATGCTGAATGCAATGGTTTTTGATTTTTGTTTTTGTCGAACTAATATAATTGAAAATAGAGTTGCCAAAAACTTTTAAAAACAAAATTAAACAAAAAAAAATCTAAAAATAAAAAACCGGAAAATTTCGAATGTCTGTAGGTCACTCCCCACCCAAATCGGGAGTGGCCTACAGACATATAGCAACAATCACAACAACAACAAAGTCCTCAGCGGCAACACCAACAAACATCGAGCCTCCCAAAGCAACAAATGCCGCAACAGCAGCAGCCGCCGAATTCGAAGCTACAACAAAAACAACAACAAATAAAAATAGAGCAACCGAAGCCGCAACAGCTACAACAGCAGCCGCCGAATACGAAGCTATATCCAAATAGTACAATCAGCCAAACATGAATGTGCACCAGCAAATTCAGCAACTTCAGCATCAGCTGCAATTTTTATATCAGCAACAACAAGCTTTGCCTCAAGTATCAAATACTAAGTCTACACCAGGTAACGGTTGGAGCGTTGTTGCAAAAGACTGAAAAAAGACCCCGCGAAAGCCCAGGCAAGCCCAAAGCATCCCAAAAACAAGCCAAACTCGACAAATATTGGTTAAGTGTTCTTCAACCTACAGAAAATAGGTTTTCTTCTCTAGAAATTGAAGAAGACGATAAAGGTCTTAAGCCCCAAGTAATAGCCCCCAAGCCTCCACCAATATTTGTTGACAAAGTCAACAACATTACTCCTCTAATGAAGTTGCTAACGGAAACAGCTCCTAGTTCTAATGATTTAAAACTCATAAGTAATGAGCAAGTAAAAATACAAGCATCGACTCCTGAAGCCTACAAAATAATAATAAACAAACTAGAGCCAAAAACTACCGAATTCTACATCTATAAATCAAAAACATGCACTCGTCGAAGCACTGAGGAAATTGCTGAATCACTACTAGCACACGGCCACACTGCCGTGAACATCTGGAATATTAAACAAGGAAACACCAAAAAACCACTGCCAATGTTCATTGTTGAGCTAAAAGCGAACCCAAACAACAAGGATATTTACGGAGTCAAGTACCTCTTCAATACGAAAATTGTATTTGAGCCACCTCGTCCAAAGCGCGAAATCCCTCAATGCGCTAACTGCCAGCAGTATGGTCACACAAAAACCTACTGCCACAGAAAACCGGTCTGCATTAAATGCACTGGAACTCACTCGTCAGCAGATTGCTCGCGTAAGACGAGAACTGATGACGTCAAATGTGCATTGTGTGAAATTATAAAGGCTGTATGGTGTACAAAAAATTGCAAACATTAGAATAGCCACCACTGAGAAAAAAGGAACCCAATACCACACTTGTTGTCTCCCTACCATCCAGACAGAGCTCGAATTCACTTTCATACTCCCAAGTAGTTAGAAACACTACACAAGACACGAGGGAGAATACTTTAGCCCCATATCCTAAGGAAATCGCCTCCGAGTCGATCATGCTTTTCAAGCAAGTCATGCAGCAAATCACAAGTATGATGAATCTACTGGCAACTCGCACGTCGAAAAATTGGAGCTCTTCAACTCCATAAATATTCTCGTATGGAATGCAAATGGGCTTCCAAACACATATTAGAGATTAAAGCACAATTCCAGACTCATGACATAGATAGTCTTCTAATATCTAAAACTTATTTTACCGATAAGAGCTACTTTCAAATACCAAACTAAAAGCTCTATCACACAATGCACCCCGACAAAAAAGGACGTGCTGGTTCAGCTATTATAATAAAAAAGAGTATCAGACACGTTTCTATTAAATCTTACTCCACAAAAGTTATTCAAGCCACAAACATAGTTGTTGACGATTGGAAAGGCCCATTACAATCTCGGCAGTATATAGCCAACCCAAATATGAAATCAAGGCAGAGGAGTATGAAAAGTACTTTACAACCCTCTGAAACAGGTTTTTAGCTGGAGGAGACTATAATGCAAAACATACTGGGGTTCCCGACTCACTACTCCCAAGGGCCGACAA
Source organism: Clusia tigrina (assembly GCA_920105625.2). Classification (NCBI taxonomy): domain Eukaryota; kingdom Metazoa; phylum Arthropoda; class Insecta; order Diptera; family Clusiidae; genus Clusia; species Clusia tigrina. The sequence continues at coordinate 311,029,326 of OV050030.1, read as the reverse complement.
CTCTTGACGGCTATAAATATTCTTAATCTTCTCAAAGCTTCCTCAGGCTCACCAACGTATTGGCCAACTGATACAAACAAAATGTCCGACCTAATAGACTTTTGCATAATGAAAGGCATCTCGACTAGGGATATAACATGCAGCCCATGCTACGATCTATCCTCTGATCTATTCTCACCTTCTGAATGTCGCCTTTACAACAGCAAAACTGATTGGAATTACTTCCGACTCTCAATATCTTCAACAATTAACCTATCTCAAAAGATCTCAAGGAGCTCCTGAAGACAGAACAAACTCTCAACTTCGGTGTTTCTCGATAAATCACAAGCTTTCGACCGTGTCTGGGACATGACATTATTACTCTGCAAAATGAAGAAAACACTTCCAATAAACTATTACATATTTATCAAATCCTACTTTAAAAATCGATACTTCTAAAACAATGTGAAGAACAATCTGAAATGTGCGAAAGTTCGGCCGGTGTACCCCAAGGCAGTGTCATGGGTCCCATCCTATACTTGCTTTATAAACACCATTTACCTGTCTCCGAATGAACTATCTTTGGCACATTTACAGACGATACGGCTGTACTCGTAATGGACACCCTTCCACAACTGGCGTCGCTTAAACTTCAAAGGGGCTTAGACAAAATCACTGAATGGTTGACAGATTGTCGAATCAAGTCCAATGAAACTAAGTCTGTCCAGGTTACGTTCACTCTTACACGCAACATCTGTCCACCCGTAAAACTCAACGAAGTCTGGGCATGCACCTCGATAGGAAGCTAACATGGAAAATTCATATATTCACCAACGCGCTGGAAATTTACACTGGCTGCTGAATCGAAATTTCCAAGTTTCACTTGAAAGTAAGCCATCTTAAAACCGATATGGACATATGGCATACAACTGTGGGGCATTGCGGCAATCTCTAATGTCGAAATTCTCCAGAGATTCCAATCAAAAACGCTGCGTATGATTGCAAAAGCTCCATACTACATAACGAACAACCAACTCCATCGTGACATGAAAGTCCCGACAATTGTGCGAGAAATAAAAAAATATGCAATGGCATACAAACTGAGAATTCACAGAATCCACTCATATCTGAACTCACAGCTCATATGACTACATTCAGCCGCTTAAAAAGGAAATCTATAGCAGATATTTTCTGTTGATAAATATTTACAATTAAGAAATGATTGCACTGGGTGCACTCCATAAATGTTACGTTGATATTTAGTTATTGTTATTTAGGTTTCAAATAAAAATATTGTTTATTGTATTAATACAGACTGCAATAAAAAATGAATATTAAAAAAAAAAAATTCATACTGACATATAGATACACACACTACATATGAGTAAGAAACTTATTAGAAACATTATATAAGAATTATATAAGAGAATTATTGTACATAATGTAAGAGAATTATTATACATAATGTGTTTTTAAAACATGTGACAACGTATATTAAGAAGTTTGAGTTCCACCCAAATCCAATGGCCCGCAATATTCTAAATTATAGAGGTCACACTCGGCTGAGAAGGAGAGACACCCTTGCTCTCAGCCGATTAAGTGAGACGTGAAAGACATTCACAGAAGCAATCGTAGAAACTATATTTTTTCGTCTAGCATTGGCTGAACTTAATAATAAACAGTTTTAGAGTTAAGATTTGATTACTTATTGTTAGTCCAATTTATATTGAAGATACAATAAATAATAAATGAGAAAAAAAATAAAATAATAATAATGTAAGAGACCTATTGTAAACAAAATATCTGGGATTTGAGGGTATAAAAAGGGCTCTCAACCCAAAAATAAGCCAGAATTGAACTGAATTCCAAACTCTTTTCATTCTCTCCTCGGTTCGCGAACAAATCAAAGGTGCTTTGGACTAATCTTCCAAGTTTGCATCTGCGCCGAGTGCAAAATACTGCCGGTGCTGCTATCCCCCTTTAGGCGTAATAAAATATCCACAACCAAAACATTACATGGCGATCCTGCCAACATACGTTCCTGATCCTGCCCCCGTTCCGGTGATCTTTTTAAAGTAGAAAATTGTATTTATATCCTGCAGCCTGTGAAGCAGCCCAAATTAACAAATTCCAACAAAGAAGTAATCTAGTATTGAAGAATACGTGCCAGAAAGCTTGCCAGAATACATACCAAAAACAGCGTTGAGATACAACCAATAACTATCCTGGTGTTCTAGAGAAGACAACAAGCTGAATCTTCAACAGAACATGACAAACAGAAACCACAGAAAATCACGCAAAGAAACGAGTAGGAAAGCTAACAAACTAGTAGCGCCTACTCGCTAATTTACTGCAAATAGTGCGAGACAAAGTGAATCCTCCACCGTAGAATGAGTCACAAGATAATGCTTGATGATGAAGGACGTTGTTTTTGTTTCTTTGCTTTCGAAATCCCTAGTCAGCATTTGCTCCAGTCATTGGACTTATTGGAAAGCAATAAATTCGTATGTATCCCCCGTGCTCTTAACAAGATCAAGCGTCAACAGGTTATAAATCGCAAAGTTGAAGAGCGTAATCGCCAGAAGCCAGGACAAGTTTATAAACTCACATTACATGACTAAATTTGCAATTGCTGATTCGATTTTTATGTCGGTTTTGTATTATTGGAAGCAAATATTTAATATTATAAAAAAAACCCCTATATACACCATAAAAAAAATTGTTATATGTTTTTCGACTTAGATGTTTATTTAGAACAGTTTATAATTAGTAAGAAACGCGTAATTAATGTTTAAAAATATTGGAAAAGAATAACTTTTGAAAACAGCCAGCAAACGCTGTAATAGAAATACATTGAATAAAGCTCTCAATGTAACCCATAATTCATATATGTAGTGAATTGAAAGAAATATTAAACAGAGAACATGTCAACATTTAGCATTGACACTGCCGCAAAGGCAATACCAACTTTTAGTGGAAAGAATTAGATCGTCGAAATACCCTGTAAGGAGGCAGATGGTGGAAAGCTAGTACTTTTGGTAGATTCATGGGCGGACACCAGCCTCGTGAAATCTACTGTTTTACGGAAAGGGCTGGGGATTAATCAGACGGAGGTGAGAACGCTTAATGGAGCGTTTGGTGGATGCATCAGGACACTAGGTTCAGTTAGGGTAAATCACAGAGAGGTTCTGGGGATGAGTTTTAGAATGCACGCATTGGAATTGGATAAGGAAGGTGTCCCGGCAGATGGGATAATTACGCGCGATAATCTTTGTGGCCGCACTATACTGGATGCGCAGGAGAAACAGTTATCGTTTTATGACAGGAGCAAGAATAGGATTCTTACTCTTCCACTGGCAGGAAGGAACCATGAATAAGGTTATTAGGACATTAGTTTTAGTGCACGGTGTGGAATTGGATAGGGAAGGTATCCCGGCGGATGCGATAATTGGTCGCGAGAACCTTTGAGGCCGCGCCATACTTGATGCTCTGCAGAAACAGTTATCGTTTTATGATAATAATAAGAACAGAATCCTTACTCTTTCACTAAAGTCATGGCAGGAAGGAACCGTGAATAGGGTGAAGAATAGTAGTACGGAGGTAGTAAACGCAAGGTCAACCAGAGTAGTTACTATACATGTGAACACGAAACTTCGGACAGTTGTTTTGCACAAGTAGCAGCTAGCGGAGGACGTATATATGGGATAGACCATAACGCACGTTGACAAGGGTAAGGTGTACGCTTGTGTACTAAATGCATCAGAATTTAGGCCTAAATTCAGTAGTTATGATAATTTTAAAGAACCAAATTATGGATCAGTCACCCAAATTAAACAGGTAGATATAAGAAAAAGGATGGAGAGAGTACTAGAGTCACTGAATTTAGACCCAAGCGTAAACTCGGAAGAAAAGGCATCTATAGAAGCTTATTTGTACGTCATTTCATGACATATTTTTCCTGGAAGGTGACATATACACCGGTAGTAGCGCATGAAATACCTACTAGAGTGGATCAACCACCAATAAACCAAAAACAGTATAGACTGCCACAAGCTAACAAAGATGAGGTAAACAAGCAAGTGGAAGGAATGTAAAAGGATAACATAATTTCACCGAGTATGTCGCCTTGGAACTCACCAATAATTTTGGTACCCACGAAGGGGGTGCTCAGGGTCAGAAGAAGTGTTCGTTGATTTCAGAAAATTCAACGACGCCACTATCAAGCAGGTGTTCCCAATCCCAAGGATAGAAGAAATCCTGGTCCAATTAGGACACAGTAGATATTTTTCTACACTTGATTTAGCGAGTGGCTACCACCAAGTTCTGGTGGATACCCCAGATAAGGAAAAGACCGCGTTTAGCACCGGAATTGGGCATGATGAGTTTAATAGAATCCCGTTTGCTTTGACAGGAGCACCGGCTACCTTCCAACGGTTAATGAATCATGTGCTTACAGGTTTATAAGGGTTAGATTGTTTTCTGTATCTCGATGATATTGTAATTTATGGGAAGAACTTGCAGCAGCATTCGCAACGCTTGCGCAAGGTTCTCCAGAAATTACGAGAACACAATTTCAAACTGAGCACGGAGAAGTGTCAATTTTTGCGAAGAGAGGTGGTTTATCTAATCCATCGTTGTTCAGAGGCAGGAGAACTGCCGGACCATCAGAAGGTGGAATACCCATTCAAAATTTATACCGACCATCAACCGTTGAGAGGCATAGCGAATCTTAAGGATCAAACACACAAATGTTGGCACGTTTTCGGCACAAATTGTCTGAGTATGATTTTGAAATCATATACAAGCCTGGGAAAAGGAACCTAAATACAGATGCACTTAGCAGAGTGCCACAAAAGCAAAAGATATCTGTAGGTCAAACTAGAGCAAAAGCAAAGGCCGACAGGGAGAAGACTAATGTTAGACTAATGTATTAAACGGTCAGTAGTTGATACAGAAGCAGCAGCAATAGAAGAAAGAGACAAACAGCTAGTCAACGGGGTAGAGTGGCTCGAGTATGACAAAGATATTCAGGAGGTACTGAAGGCTTTCCATGATTCACGTATAGGTGGACACCAGGGATCTTGGAAAACCTACGAGAGAATCAGATGGGTATATGCCTGGAAAGGTATGCTCAGAGACATAAAAAAATATGTAATGAGTTGCCCAAAATGTCAGACCAACAAGAGTTCGAGGCTAACAAAGATGCCAATGGTGTTAACTGATACACCGAAACAACCATTTGATAAAGTTCACATGCATATTGTAGGTATTTTACCTAAGACAGTTTCGGGAAATAAATACATCTTGACGTTCCAAGATGATTTTTCAAAGTATCGGGTTTTTCAATAAGAGCGCTACAAAACCGGTTTTAGATATCAATGAAATTCTTCATTCCTGTGAAAGTACGTTCGATGCCATTATGTATGGAACTCGATTTCTTTTGCATGGCTACCACGGGCACGCTTGCAGAAGTTCAGACGCTGAACCCAATTTTCAACGGTTTTCAAGCATAAATCGGCCGATACTGCTGCAATTTCACGTTCGATATTCGTACGAAGTTTATCAATCGTCGCTGGCTTGTTGGCATAGACCATAGACTTGACGTAGCCCCACAGGAAATAATCTAACGGCGTCAAATCGCACGACCGAGGCGGCCAATCGACTGGGCCATTTCGTGAGATAACACGTTCACCAAACTTGGTTTGCAGTAAATTGATTGTGGCATTCGCTGTGGCTTGTGGCGCCATCCTGTTGGAACCACATGTCCTCAAAGTCCATATTATCCAATTGGGGCCAAAAATATTCGGTTATCATTGAACGGTAGCGATTCGCATTCACAGTAATGTGCCGGTCTTGATCATCACGGAAGAAGTACGGCCCAATGACGCCGCCGGCCCATAAACCGCACCAAACCGTAATTTTTTCGGGATGCAATGATGACTCATGGAGAACGTGTGGATTGCTGTCTAACCAATAACGCATATTTTGCTTATTGACGAAGCCATTCAGCCAGAAATGAGCCTCATCGCTGAAGATGATTTTCCGATGAAAATCCGAATCATTTTCAAGTTGTTGCTCAGCCCAATTCACGAACATACGACGCTTATGGTGCTCAAGCGGCTTCAATTCTTGCGTCAATTTGATCTTGTAAGGCTGTAGGCCAAGATCTTTTCGCAAAATTCGCCACAACGACGTCACAGAGATGCCCAACGCTTGAGAACGACGTGTGAGAGACACATTTGGGCTTTCTTGAACTGAAGCCTCAGCGGCAGCAATACTCTCGACACTACGGGCACTTCTTTGTCTCCCTGCCACGGGAACATTTTGTTCTGTGCCTGTGGATTCAAACGTTTCCACTAGACGCTCAATTGTTGATCTGCTAGGACAATTATGACGACCATAAATTGGACGTAGCGCTCTTAAAGTTGAGGCGACTGACTCCGAATTTCGGTAGTAAATTTTAATAATTTCGACTCGTTGTTGGCTCGTATATCTTTGCAATTACTGAAGAGAAATGTCAAAAGAGCGGGAAAAAATATGGCGTCGTTTGCTGTCACTATCGATTTACTTTTGTAGCGTTTCTTTTGAAAAACCCTTTATATGGCATGTGTACCTGATGCAGAGGCGAGAACGGTAGCCAAAGCATTTTTTGACGAAATTATAGTGCGTTACAACAAACCGAAAATGTTGGTGACCGACAACGGTTCGAATATCGTGTCAAAATTATTCTTTGAGACGTGTGAAATGCTAGGTATTAAGAAATTACACATTACTCCTTATCATCCGCAAGCGGACGGTTCGCTAGAACGAAGTCATAGACCTCTGGCACTCTACGGTTTTGATTTCAACATGCCAGCAAATTTAAAACGCAAATGTGCGGCAGTGTACAATGCTGATGACCCAAATAAAGTACGGAAATATCAGCTACAGCGAGCGCACGAGTTGGTTAGAGAAAACCAAGACTGTGCTAAACAGGTAGCCAGAGAAGCCTACAACAAGGTACTAAACCCAGTAGTCTTTCGTGTGGGTGACCGAGTACTAACGAAGAACCAAACTAAAAAAAATAAATTTTCTCCTGTGTGGTTAGGGCCGTAAACGGTGGCAGAAATCCGCAGCCCAGTTACCACGGTGGTAACGATGAAGGGCAAACCCAAAAAACTCCACAATAACTGATTGAAGTTATTCCATTTGCGAACTAACAACTAAATAACATGTGTCAATAATGTACTATACTCGTAGACACTCATACTCACTCCTCATTTGATTAGCAACTCAAATCAACATTTTATTAACAAGCATAAAATAGCTGCAGATCTATTTTCAAAGTGAAGGCCAGCGTGAAATGAATCCATTGAAATAAGTAATAAGTTGAAAAATATGAAGTAAGATAATAATTAGTGATGAAAAAAATGTGAGATAGAAAAAACACAGATACCAGAATCGAAATTCAACGGAAGAAAAAATGTGAATAAAAAATTTATTTAATGCAAACCGCAAGTGCATTGACCAACCCAATTGTGCAAAGCGCAGGGCGGAAATGTTAGCAGTGCACGTATGCTTGGACATTCGTACAAATTTTGCAAATAGTATGAGTATGGTGTACATTGTTTGTAGACGTACGTTCGTACAGACTAGGTACGTGATATGAAGGTGGACAAAATCTGCCCAAATTGAAAGCATTGGGCATGCATTCTAATAAGTAAGTATCATAGTAAGTATATATATATTTTTAATTGGACTAGGTGGAAAATACTTTAGCCAAAATAGACGTTAGAAAAAAAGGGGGTGATAGGATTTACAAGTAGAAATAGACACTTAGGAGTAAGAATTGGGAAAATATTGATTTGCTATAAAAAATGGAAAGAAGGTGTTAATATAAGTAAAAATAAAATTGGAGTAGATATTGTGGGAATTGATTGGATTAATAGCTAAGTAGAATTTAGCAAGAGAAAGTAAAATTTAAGGGTAGAGATAGTCTGGGACAACGTAATGGATTAAAAAGAAGTTCAAGGAAAACATTTAAATATAAATAAGAATAAGAATTCGATGAAATGGGAAAATACCTAAGGAAATACAAAAACAAAATTTGTTTTGTAACAGGTGATAACTAATTTTAAAAATATTAGCTGCAATGAAAAATTGAGTCATACAATTTACACAGTCTTCACATAAACGGGTTTATCTCAAATATTCTAGCTTATGTCGGAGGGCAAATAGATTTGCTCAGAATAAAAAGATTTTGTTTCATCAGTCAGAGCCCTATATAAAGGTAAAATCAATCAATGAGCATTCCTCTTCCCCTCTGGTATATAGTAACGAAGTAATGTATCTCATAATGTAAGAGGGTACGACGAGTGAACAAAAGTGAAATGGTATAGCATTCAACTTGGAAGTACGATTTTAAGGTAATTAGAAATAAGTATATATACGACTTAGATTAAATTCAGATGTAGTACTGGAGACCGCAGGGGAAATATGATTCACGAAGGATGAGTGGGTGTATGTGACGGAATTGCCAAGGACGCAAATGAAAATTATTTTTAAACCGAATATGAGGAATAAACTTTCTGGAAAGAAATCTGCGGCCAGTGCTGCTGAGCTAAAGCGTTAGTGCGAAGGATCAATACAGAAAAAAACGGTGGTTGGCGACCTATTGCATGCCAAGCTGCATCCATTGTTTATAACTTTGAACAAGTTGCCCGATACAGCGCCATAATTGAAAGGCATCTCTTGGTACAATAAGGTTCCGGAACAGTTCTACGAAATAGCCGAAGTGCGCACAACGTAGACAGAAAATCTAACAGTAGTTGTCATAGTTCCACTACCACTACTGGAATGATTAACGATGTACAAATTGTACGCTATTCCAAGCGATTCAACGCATATTGGAGTTTATCACCAGAGCCGAAAGCCAATCACAAGAACATTGCATTGGTCAATCCATAAAGAAAGAGACAAATTGCGAGAGTATGGATCTAGCAAAAGGAATACAATATCATCCGGGAGAGTTGCTCACCCGAATAATATAGAATTTAGAGCATCGGCTGAAGTTCTGGTAGCCAACAAATCTATAAATATATGACCCTATCGTTTTGACGAACCAATAGTGGTTACGGCGGTGTGCTCAAGCAAAGCAACCCGTATGTAACTAATGTTCACAGGCTATAATACGATTGGCACGGAATACAGAGCACGAGATAAGTCACGGTACAATTTATCGACTTCCTACATCAGAACAGGCGAAGTATCATCAAAACTGCAGGAGTTACTGAATAATCTCCTACAAACGCACTCAAAACGTATTCTCACTACGCAAGCAGCATTTTCGCTATTACACCATCAGCATCTGTGGAAAACACTAAATACCAATAGAAGCAATCAGCGACTTGGTTAAGGAAGTTAAAGCCAAAGAGAAAGTAGCGGGCCTCATCGAGTCCTACGAGGGAATATACATTTAGAAAGAGGGGTCGGCACAACAGGACTCTTCTGAGTAATGATAATAACGATGGTATTCTTGACGAAAATGACGCCAAATAGGAATTTTTCCCAGGACGTCGTACCAGCCCTATCGACAACGGAATAAAGAATTCACCGAGGGAATGCAGCAGAACAGGAGAAGGAAGACGCAGTGTTAGTATAAAAATAAATTATAGAAATAAATTGTAAAATAAGGGGATAAAGGGACGAAAAATATAAAGACCAATATGAAAAAAAATAAAATAATTATAAAAAAAGAAAACACAAAAACAAAGAGAGAAAATAATACAGAAACAATAAAAGATAAAACAAACAATAAGAACCCAAAACATAGCAAAAATAGATAATAAAAAAGCAAATGTATTATATAGTATACGAGTATAAGATGCACAAATTGTTTTTGCTGCAGATATATAAGACGAATTATTAACTAAGAGGTAGTTGAACTACCTACTTAGAAAGAGGGGAGGGATGTTGTGAGTCAAATTCATAATGTCCGCTAAACCCAAGTAGCTATAAGATTTTATTACTAATAAAATAATAAAGTGCATAGCCCTAAAGGCGCACGTATAATGTAATAAAAATGTTATTATTAAGTAAAAGTCGATTGCATGCTTTTAGGTGCGCGCATTTGACAAATGAACTGCAATGAACTTTCACTACTGACTGGCCAGCACTTTCCCAAAAGTGTGATGATTGCATTGTAACAATCGTAGAATATGCAGACCCAAGAGTAGGGCAATTACAAATAACAATGTAGGGCAATTAGAAAAAATAAAGTAGAACATTAAGATACAATAATATGAATGTAAATAGTATATAACTGGAGTTTTACGAATAAACAATGTCTTCTTCTAACAACTAAATTCGAGCGCGTTTCAATTCGCGCAAGAGCAGAATCTAGGCGAAGCACACTACAGAGCACCCCAAAATAATTGGCGCAGCCGGTAGGATGCGGCTAACATGAGGATACATGTTGAGGATACCCCCAACACGTAGTATGGAGCAATAAAAATCTGCCGCAAATACCTTCTTTCAAGGCTTTGGATAATGTTAATTATTTTTCGCTGGCATATCCCCGATAATGATAATGCCGTCACTTATGGATGCATTTTCAATAAATATTCTTGAGGTATAATGATGATGAAGAATAATGAGCCATAATTTGTTGTGCGCATTCCTTGTTTCACGATATAAACATGACTAAGTCTCACTTTTACAATATCGTTATTTTGGTTGGACACTATTTGCAAAATACATTACATTACATGAATTTAAATATCAAACAGTGTGCGGATGTATTTTTTTTGCTCCGGATTTTTGTATTGCAGTTCAAAATTTAATGAGTTAAGTGATAAGATAAGAAACTCATAAGTTTGAATTAAGAAAACAGAAGTAGAACTTAGTGTGTACTAAAACATATTCCAGAAGATGTTAAAATTAATATTGGAATTGTGATAGTTCCAAAAAAAGATGCTGAGTGAGGTTATTGAGTTCAATTAAATTCATCCAGTTTATACCTAGTGTATCGCAGAATCCCTGTAGAAGACTCCGCATTGTGCAAAACTCAAATTGGCAAGAAAATGGGCATACAAAAATATATTGTATGCTACTTACAGTATTTGAAACTTGTGGAGATCTTTATTATTCATCACAATGCACTCAGTCAAACCCAATGATGGTTCAAAAATTCAGGCTTATCTTCTGATCATTAGCCAGTAAATTATTTAATAAATCTCTACTATACAAATTTCATTAGGTAACTTCATCTATAAAAATAAACAGAGCTTTTGGAAAATAGGTATTGATGGGTAGACCTTCTATTGGCAATTACATGCGTCATTAGAATTACATGCAGAATTAAACAATCGAAGGATGTCATCAAGGAGCCCAAAAATGACAAAAAGTTCCTTTACAACATTGTGACTGGTGAAAAGAGGTTGTTTTCAATATGATCCCGACGATTCCAAGGGTACTATTCACAAAGATTTCGACACGCTGGACAAAACCGTTAATGCACAATTCTAAAATGGTTTTTTGAACAGTTTGGTGCATCCAATTCATCGTATTCGGCCGGAATTTCGCGCAGAAGGAGGTTTGCATTTTTTACATTATAAAGCACTATCGATCTCATCTATCGACAATTGTGACCGATTTTTAGAATAACGAGTAAAGAAGTCTGAAATCGGGTTAGACCGACTTCGAAATACCCGCTACCTTACATGTGCGTGCGAATTAAACAATGATAATGTCTAATGTTTTATTCATAAATCATTATTAGCAACATATCTGCATTAATATACTAATTCATAATAAATTTGTCATAGGTCCTAAGATTTAAATATGTATTTATCAATGAATGTGTCTCTCAAAATGTACCGCCAATTTTTTGTTTTGTTTTGTACTAGCATTTTGAACCTTTTTGTGAAGTTTCGTTTGCATAGGGCCCCAGAAATAAATATTGATTAATTGTGGGCGTGGCAGTGGTACTAATCTGCACATATTTGGCATAACCTATTGTATACTAATACCAATTTGTATTCATATATCATCATTAAAGCATACATAGGGTAATTTTTGTAAAATGGGGCAACCAAATTTATAATATGGGAACGAAGCGGCTTTTACTTAATCTGATCGAATCCATTTCTTTTATATTCTTCACAAATTACAAATACTAGCAATGCGGTTGAGTATTCTTTATTGACTGCATTTGTTATAATAGATCACGCATTAAGGTGGGAACGCAATGTGACTCTGAAGCTTGCGGCTGAGAGCTGCAAACGAAAAATACGAACAGAATGATGAAGCGCACGCAGCTACAGCTACCGTTGTTACCACATATTTGAAATATTTATCGTGAAAGAACTTTAAGTCAATACGATTAGATTCGTGTACAATACCACGCGATATTATGAATTTAATTTATATGAGATGAATAAAAAGTTGTATTTGATAATGTAAAATTTTCCTTTTTTGCAATAAATATACATTTTTTACAAAGCAAGTCTGGTAATGTCGGTTTTGTCATCCATTTTTAAAATTTAATAATCACTTGTTTTCTCTTTTGCATCGACGCAAAGTAGAAACTTTTCTAACTTGCGCTTCAGTCTCTGCTTCAGCGTACGCTTCAGCTTCTGTGCGCTTCCATTTAAAAAACCGTGTTGTATTTTTGACAGCGCCTCAGGATAGAGGCAGTATTTTGCCCTCGGCACCGGCAGTATTTTGCCCTCGGCGCAGATGCTGACTTTGATGGTTAGTCCAAAGCACCTTAGTGTTTTGTTCGCGAACCAATTTCCGAGAGGAGAGAAAAGAATAGAGTTTGGAGTTCTGTTCAATTCTAATTTATTCTTGGGTTTAGAGCTCTTTTCATACCCTCCAATCCCAGATATTTTGTTTACAATAGTTTTCTTACATCATGTACAATAATTCTCTTATGTAATTCTTATATAAAGTTTCTAATAAATGGATTCTATTTACATCTATTATAGTATTAACGCCTTTGCGTTCAATTACAATATATGGTCCTTTACTACTCTAAGTAAAACTAAATCTCCTATATCTACTTCTAATTTATTACAATTTATTTTGTTAATAGCATGCACACGCCTTTTGTTATTGCCGTTGCAATATTGTATCCTCGAGTAAGTGCATGGCTCAAGTTGGCCTTAAATTCATTTATGTAATTTTTGTTATTTATATTTTCATTGTTTACGCTCTCATTTTTGTGAGTGTCAATATCAATTGGTAAGTGTGTCAGTTTACCGAATACAAGTTCATATAGGGAATAACCAGTGTCAATATGCGATGTCGTGTTATTCGCAAACGAAAAGTATTGTATTTGTGTGTCCTATTGATTATTTACATTATTTGTAAGCAGAAACTCATTTAATACCCTGTGATTTCGTTCTAACGCGCCTATAGTTTGAAGGTGGTACGGAGCTGAAAACGTTTTTTTTTTTTTTTTTTAATAGAGAACAGATGTTGCTCAACAGCTCATTTTTAAATTCTGTGCCACAATCTGATTTTAGAATTTTAAAATTACCGTACTTAAGTATAAATTGTTCAACTATTATGCATGCGACAGTCGTTGCGTCTTTAGTTTTCATTGGATATAATACAACGTATTTAGTTAGTTCGCATTGCATTGTTAGAATGTATCTGTACCCGTTAGATATTCGCAATGGTCCTACAGAGTCTATTGAAATTGTCTCAAAACTCGTGTGTGGTGTGTTAGTTACTGTTAAAGGTTCTTTAGTGTATCTGGTTTTTTTTACTCATTTTACATATTTCACATCTGGATACAAAATCTTTAACCATACGACTCATATCTTTCCAAATATATCTTTGCTTCATTTTTATTAGCATTCTTCTTATTCTTGCATGACCTCCATGCATAGAGTTGTGATTATTATCAATTATTTTATATTTTTCTAATATATTGTCTATATGTTTTGGGCTTTTATAAATTAAAATATTCATTTTGTGGCCCTTTACCTGTGCATAACTTTTCTTAAATTTATCCACCATGTACAAAGTGAAAATGAAAGCATTATTTGTAATGGCTAGCTCTTTTATATTCATTTTATTAATTTTGGATGACAACTTCCTTAGTATCAAATCGAGATTTGCTAATTTATCGTTGTATTACGCGCGCTTAATTCCATGCATTAGTTTGCTCTTATCCGAACCTAGATTCTGGGAGTTAACATTAATAGTCATGTAAACACTATGCTCATCAATATTTATCTTATTAATCTTTGCACTTTTGTCTACATAAAACTTTAAATTTCTCATATTCTTGAGGTCATTTACATTCCCAAATATGAAGTGGATAAGACTCCGTGGGTTCAATGCATTGCTCTTTATCTTTGGCAATCTTCTGTGCCAAGCCCCTTGTTATTACTAATGTCATTTTCGCTGTACTATCATCTTCTTTCGGAATGATCTCTTTCAGTATTTCTGAGTTCAAATTGATGTGTGAAAGTGCATCTGCATTAGTATTCATTTTTCATTTCTTGTATATAATTTCAAAATCATAATCACATAAATCTAAGCGAATACGCGTCATCTTAGAAGATGGATTTTTTTATGAAAATAATGAAACTAACGGTCTATGATCTGTACGTCCATATAAATATGGTCTAAAAAAATGTATACCCCAATGTATCGCTAACAGCTCCTTTTCAATAACAGATTTATTCATATCATGCTTCTGGAGTGTCTTGCTGGCGTACGATATTGGCAAATCATCCCCAATATCGCCTTACGACAATACCGCTCCTAAGCCATAATTTGATGCATCTGTCGTTAGAATAAAAGGTCTATTAAAATCTGGATATTGCAATACAGGTGGATTAATTAATTTGTCTTTAAGAGTGTGAAATGCTGTCTGACAGTCTTCTATCCAATTAAACTTCGTATTCTTTTTAAGTAATGAGTAAACATCGTGCAATTACTGCTAAATCTGTAATAAAACGTCGATAATAATTGCAAATACAACAAATCTTCGCACTTCGACATTTGAGGGGACTTAGCGCTTAGTTGGATCTGTTTTTGCACCGTCTCTTCTAATTAATTGACCTAGAAAAATTACTTCTGCATTAAGATTCAAATTGTATTTCCTTCATTTACTAAGCACTTTTATCAGGTTGTCATTGTGGTGCTGTTAGCTACATCCATACACAATTATGTCGTCAACGTACAAAAATGCATCAGACTCCAAACCTATTAATACTATTGTTAACATTCTTTGGAAACTATTGGACGATGGTAACCGTTTCAACTGGTAAAGACCATTACTTGCGGCCGAGGAGGTAGATTGCATTGGTATTAGGTAGTAGGTGCATTGGTATTATTATTTTAACATCATCAACGTAACATGTTAATATAAAGAACTCAATCTATTTTCGACATAAATGGAAGTAAGAAATCTCTTCCTATTATTCCATCAGTTTCAATTGGGAAATTTTTTTCTACTGACTGAAATGGATGTATAATATTAGTTTTCAATTAATTCTAACTGCAAATTGAATTCACCTAAAGAGTACATTTGCTCTTGAGTTATCCACGAAAATTGTATTCTTTTGTTTTTATAATATGTCTCGTCTTGTAATTTTTTCGTGATTTTATACAGTGAAAATTCCGCACCAGTGTCGATTAAGATTTGTGTTTAAGAGTAACATAATTTATGATACTGTCTGAAATTCTATATGCATTTGGTTTCGGCGCTCCGCAGTGTGGTTGTCGCACCACTCGCCTTGCACTTTTCTGTTCTTTCTTTGTCCAATATTTATATTTGGAGTAGGTCTGCGTGTTTGTTGCCTCTGCGCGTTCTGATTTTGTGTATTATTGTAATTTGAGTTTCGTTGTCTGTTTGTTTGGAATTGTGATCTGCTATTAAAATTATTGCCTTAGCGTCTTGTATTGAAATTGTTGTATGTGATATTGTAACGTCCAACATGAAAATTTCGGGTCGAAGAGAGCTGCAGACCTCTTGTAAAATTAAGCTGGTCTCTACGTATTTGGCTTGAATGCTGCATTTCTAACCGTCTGTATTGAAAAGCATTTTTGGAGTCTTGTGATTTTTCGAAGTCTTCAGCTATTTCAGCTGCTTTAGCAAACGTATCTGGTTGGGCTGTGAAAACTGTAGATTTTATATCCTCACGTAGACCTCTTATAAATACGTTTAATGCTGTAGCATCATTTAAATTTTTTATCACAGTTTTTTCAGCTGAAGTTATTGAAGCAGCAAGTCCATTAATCTGTAATCTATTTAAGTCTGCAATAATGCTTATAATTTTGTCTTTGTAATTTGAGGTTGGTAACTGTCTTTGAGTTATTGATGCAAGTATTGCTTCCAATTGTGATACTGTTTGTGTGTCTTTATATCTAGACTTAAGGCTAGTAACGAGCGCATCGAGGGTTTTTGGCTCCTATAGTATTGCCGTTCTAACATTGTTGGAAAATTTTATATGAAATGTATATTCAACAAGGTCTTTCTGTCCCGTAGGTGAAAGTTGTCTAGATACGAGTTGTAAAATCTTTACAAAACTATCTAATTCTTTCCACTAAAAGTTGGTATTGCCTTTGCGGCAGTGTCAATGCTAAATGTTGACATGTTCTCTGTTTAATATTTCTTTCAATTCACTACATATATGAATTATGGGTTACATTGAGAGCTTTATTCAATGTATTTCTATTACAGCGTTTGCTGGCTGTTTTCAAAAGTTATTCTTTTCCAATATTTTTAAACATTAATTACGCGTTTCTTACTAATTATAAACTGTTCTAAATAAACATCTAAGTCGAAAAACATATAACAATTTTTTTTATGGTGTATATAGGGGTTTTTTTATAATATTAAATATTTGCTTCCAATAATACAAAACCGACATAAAAATCGCATCAGCAATTGCAAATTTAGTCATGTAATGTGAGTTTATAAACTTGTCCTGGCTTCTGGCGATTACGCTCTTCAACTTTGCGATTTATAACCTGTTGACGCTTGATCTTGTTAAGAGCACGGGGGATACATACGAATTTATTGCTTTCCAATAAGTCCAATGACTGGAGCAAATGCTGACTAGGGATTTCGAAAGCAAAGAAACAAAAACAACGTCCTTCATCATCAAGCATTACCTTGTGACTCATTCTACGGTGGAGGATTCACTTTGTCTCGCACTATTTGCAGTAAATTAGCGAGTAGGCGCTACTAGTTTGTTAGCTTTCCTACTCGTTTCTTTGCGTGATTTTCTGTGGTTTCTGTTTGTCATGTTCTGTTGAAGATTCAGCTTGTTGTCTTCTCTAGAACACCAGGATAGTTATTGGTTGTATCTCAACGCTGTTTTTGGTATGTATTCTGGCAAGCTTTCTGGCACGTATTCTTCAATACTAGATTACTTCTTTGTTGGAATTTGTTAATTTGGGCTGCTTCACAGGCTGCAGGATATAAATACAATTTTCTACTTTAAAAAGATCACCGGAACGGGGGCAGGATCAGGAACGTATGTTGGCAGGATCGCCATGTAATGTTTTGGTTGTGGATATTTTATTACGCCTAAAGGGGGATAGCAGCACCGGCAGTATTTTGCACTCGGCGCAGATGCAAACTTGGAAGATTAGTCCAAAGCACCTTTGATTTGTTCGCGAACCGAGGAGAGAATGAAAAGAGTTTGGAATTCAGTTCAATTCTGGCTTATTTTTGGGTTGAGAGCCCTTTTTATACCCTCAAATCCCAGATATTTTGTTTACAATAGGTCTCTTACATTATTATTATTTTATTTTTTTTCTCATTTATTATTTATTGTATCTTCAATATAAATTGGACTAACAATAAGTAATCAAATCTTAACTCTAAAACTGTTTATTATTAAGTTCAGCCAATGCTAGACGAAAAAATATAGTTTCTACGATTGCTTCTGTGAATGTCTTTCACGTCTCACTTAATCGGCTGAGAGCAAGGGTGTCTCTCCTTCTCAGCCGAGTGTGACCTCTATAATTTAGAATATTGCGGGCCATTGGATTTGGGTGGAACTCAAACTTCTTAATATACGTTGTCACATGTTTTAAAAACACATTATGTATAATAATTCTCTTACATTATGTACAATAATTCTCTTATATAATTCTTATATAATGTTTCTAATAAGTTTCTTACTCATATGTAGTGTGTGTATCTATATGTCAGTATGAATTTTTTTTTTTTAATATTCATTTTTTATTGCAGTCTGTATTAATACAATAAACAATATTTTTATTTGAAACCTAAATAACAATAACTAAATATCAACGTAACATTTATGGAGTGCACCCAGTGCAATCATTTCTTAATTGTAAATATTTATCAACAGAAAATATCTGCTATAGATTTCCTTTTTAAGCGGCTGAATGTAGTCATATGAGCTGTGAGTTCAGATATGAGTGGATTCTGTGAATTCTCAGTTTGTATGCCATTGCATATTTTTTTATTTCTCGCACAATTGTCGGGACTTTCATGTCACGATGGAGTTGGTTGTTCGTTATGTAGTATGGAGCTTTTGCAATCATACGCAGCGTTTTTGATTGGAATCTCTGGAGAATTTCGACATTAGAGATTGCCGCAATGCCCCACAGTTGTATGCCATATGTCCATATCGGTTTTAAGATGGCTTACTTTCAAGTGAAACTTGGAAATTTCGATTCAGCAGCCAGTGTAAATTTCCAGCGCGTTGGTGAATATATGAATTTTCCATGTTAGCTTCCTATCGAGGTGCATGCCCAGACTTCGTTGAGTTTTACGGGTGGACAGATGTTGCGTGTAAGAGTGAACGTAACCTGGACAGACTTAGTTTCATTGGACTTGATTCGACAATCTGTCAACCATTCAGTGATTTTGTCTAAGCCCCTTTGAAGTTTAAGCGACGCCAGTTGTGGAAGGGTGTCCATTACGAGTACAGCCGTATCGTCTGTAAATGTGCCAAAGATAGTTCATTCGGAGACAGGTAAATGGTGTTTATAAAGCAAGTATAGGATGGGACCCATGACACTGCCTTGGGGTACACCGGCCGAACTTTCGCACATTTCAGATTGTTCTTCACATTGTTTTAGAAGTATCGATTTTTAAAGTAGGATTTGATAAATATGTAATAGTTTATTGGAAGTGTTTTCTTCATTTTGCAGAGTAATAATGTCATGTCCCAGACACGGTCGAAAGCTTGTGATTTATCGAGAAACACCGAAGTTGAGAGTTTGTTCTGTCTTCAGGAGCTCCTTGAGATCTTTTGAGATAGGTTAATTGTTGAAGATATTGAGAGTCGGAAGTAATTCCAATCAGTTTTGCTGTTGTAAAGGCGACATTCAGAAGGTGAGAATAGATCAGAGGATAGATCGTAGCATGAGCTGCATGTTATATCCCTAGTCGAGATGCCTTTCATTATGCAAAAGTCTATTAGGTCGGACATTTTGTTTGTATCAGTTGGCCAATACGTTGGTGAGCCTGAGGAAGCTTTGAGAAGATTAAGAATAGTTATAGCCGTCAAGAGTTGTCGGCCCTTGGGAGTAGTGAGTCGGGAACCCCAGTATGTTTTGCATTATAGTCTCCTCCAGCTAAAAACCTGTTTCAGAGGGTTGTAAAGTACTTTTCATACTCCTCTGCCTTGATTTCATATTTGGGTTGGCTATATACTGCCGAGATTGTAATGGGCCTTTCCAATCGTCAACAACTATGTTTGTGGCTTGAATAACTTTTGTGGAGTAAGATTTAATAGAAACGTGTCTGATACTCTTTTTTATTATAATAGCTGAACCAGCACGTCCTTTTTTGTCGGGGTGCATTGTGTGATAGAGCTTTTAGTTTGGTATTTGAAAGTAGCTCTTATCGGTAAAATAAGTTTCAGATATTAGAAGACTATCTATGTCATGAGTCTGGAATTGTGCTTTAATCTCTAATATGTGTTTGGAAGCCCATTTGCATTCCATACGAGAATATTTATGGAGTTGAAGAGCTCCAATTTTTCGACGTGCGAGTTGCCAGTAGATTCATCATACTTGTGATTTGCTGCATGACTTGCTTGAAAAGCATGATCGACTCGGAGGCGATTTCCTTAGGATGTGGGGCTAAAGTATTCTCCCTCGTGTCTTATGTAGTGTTTCTAACTACTTGGGAGTATGAAAGTGAATTCGAGCTCTGTCTGGATGGTAGGGAGACAACAAGTGTGGTATTGGGTTCCTTTTTTCTCAGTGGTGGCTATTCTAATGTTTGCAATTTTTTGTACACCATACAGCCTTTATAATTTCACACAATGCACATTTGACGTCATCAGTTCTCGTCTTACGCGAGCAATCTGCTGACGAGTGAGTTCCAGTGCATTTAATGCAGACCGGTTTTCTGTGGCAGTAGGTTTTTGTGTGACCATACTGCTGGCAATTAGCGCATTGAGGGATTTCGCGCTTTGGACGAGGTGGCTCAAATACAATTTTCGTATTGAAGAGGTACTTGACTCCGTAAATATCCTTGTTGTTTGGGTTCGCTTTTAGCTCAACAATGAACATTGGCAGTGGTTTTTTGGTGTTTCCTTGTTTAATATTCCAGATGTTCACGGCAGTGTGGCCGTGTGCTAGTAGTGATTCAGCAATTTCCTCAGTGCTTCGACGAGTGCATGTTTTTGATTTATAGATGTAGAATTCGGTAGTTTTTGGCTCTAGTTTGTTTATTATTATTTTGTAGGCTTCAGGAGTCGATGCTTGTATTTTTACTTGCTCATTACTTATGAGTCTTAAATCATTAGAACTAGGAGCTGTTTCCGTTAGCAACTTCATTAGAGGAGTAATGTTGTTGACTTTGTCAACAAATATATGTGGAGGCTTGGGGGCTATTGCTTGGGGCTTAAGACCTTTATCGTCTTCTTCAATTTCTAGAGAAGAAAACCTATTTTCTGTAGGTTGAAGAACACTTAACCAATATTTGTCGAGTTTGGCTTGTTTTTGGGATGCTTTGGGCTTGCCTGGGCTTTCGCGGGGTCTTTTTTCAGTCTTTTGCAACAACACTCCAACCGTTACCTGGTGTAGACTTAGTACTTGATACTTGAGGCAAAGCTTGTTGTTGCTGATATAAAAATTGCAGCTGATGCTGAAGTTGCTGAATTTGCTGGTGCACATTCATGTTTGGCTGATTCTACTATTTGGGTATAGCTTCGTATTCGGCGGCTGCTGTTGTAGCTGTTGCGGCTTCGGTTGTTCTATTTTTATTTGTTGTTGTTTTTGTTGCAGCTTCGAATTCGGCGGCTGCTGCTGTTGCGGCATTTGCTGCTTTGGGAGGCTCGATGTTTGTTGCTGTTGCCGCTGAGGACTTTGTTGTTGTTGTGATTGTTGCTGTATGTCTGGAGGCCACTCCCGATTTGGGTGGGGAGTGGCCTACAGACATTCGAAATTTTCCGGTTTTTTATTTTTAGATTTTTTTTTGTTTAATTTTGTTTTTAAAAGTTTTTGGCAACTCTATTTTCAATTATATTAGTTCGACAAAAACAAAAATCAAAAACCATTGCATTCAGCATTGCATTTATTCAGCTGATTCATTGCATTTATTCAGCTGAATATTGTTTTTGTATCAGCACACTAAATCAATTGGTTTTTGTCTTTATTCACTTTGCGATCTATGGAGAAGATTACCACTTTTAACGTGCTTCACGCTGCGATCGCGGCACTGCAAACAACGCACAATATGCTTACGCACACTTGAGCACAGTTAACGACGCAGCCGATTACAATATTTTAAATGTAGTTTGCAATGAAGTACAAGTTAATGTAGAGCCGAAATACTGTACAGCGGCTATGAAGTTAATAAAAAATTATAAGCCGATGAATAATCCAATAGGTTCACCAATAAAGTTGAATATTATTCCAAATGTACATACGTTTTGTTTTCGTGAGAGACTTAGTCGTGTTTCGGCATCTAAACGAGAGTTTATACGGAAACAGGTAGATGAATGGCTACGGCAAGGAATCATAAGAGAGTCGTGTTCTGATGTCGCAAGTAAAGTTGTATTACCGAAAAGAAAGACGGTATTTGCAGGCTTTGTGTAGACTTCCACAAACTAAATTCTCTTGTTCTGAAAGACCGATTCCCTGTACCAGTAGTAGATGAAGTGCTTGAAAAGATGAAGGGTGCCACGTTTTTTTCGGTTATGGACTTAAAAAACGGGGTTTTCCATGTTGAAGTCGAAGAACGAAGCCGAAAGTAAACAGCGTTTGCAACCTCTTCGAATTTAATAAAGCCTCGTTTGGCTTTGGTAATTCGCCGGCAGTATTCGTAAGCTACGTAAATCATATTTTTCAGCAGCTGATAAACGAAGGTGTCATGGAAATTTACGTAAATGATATTGTTGTTTTTGGAAACATGGCTGATCAATGTTTAGAAAACATGCAGCGAGTATTGCGACAGGCTGAGAAGTTCGGATTAGATATTAACTGGGCGAAAAGTCAATTTTTAATAGAACAAATAACATTTTTGGGTCACCAGGTAGAAAACGGACAATTTGGCCCAGAGTCAAGAGAAAGTGAAGGCCGTAAAAAAGTTTCCCTCACCAAAGAATATAAGCGGTGTTCAAGCGAAGCCATTCAGAATGCAAGCGTAAGCTTTACCCATGTGAACTTGCGTTTTGATTTCCCCATATATACACCCTTCACCAGCTGCTGCTTGTGCAGGACAACAGTCGGATATATTAGTGTTTACATGCAGAGTAACCACTCTCGTTGACCTCGCTCTTACTACCTTGGTACGAACTTAAATATGCGTTTAAATGTGTATAATTATAAAAAATGTGTATCTCAAAATGTCCCTAACGACAATTACACACAAAGCCCCTTCAAAAAAATCCTTAAAACACAGCCGACATACATATACCGTCCGATCATACTGACGATTCATGGCTGCCAGTACTAAGTAGCATGCAACAGTTCAATGGCACCTGTAAGTTGCACCTTCTTTGACTAGCGCTATGCCGCTTTCATTGTCTCAGAGGTATCTATATTATACTACGCTACCATACGTTTCTCCTATTCGATGCCATGTTGCAGGATGCCTTGCCTGCTTCAGGAAGGGTTCAAAAACTCATCCTGGGTTTCCTCTAGTTAGTCGCAAGGTATTTCGCCTGCTTCTGGGTTTCCTACACCCTGGGTTCCTGAATCTCAATATGTTGGTCCTGGAATTGTTTTTAGATTGTTTGTCCTTAAACCGGCTGTGCCAATTTGTTATGTCCTTTTTTTTTTTTTTTAGTAAAAGTATTTATGTTATATTAATTACTTAAAACTTTACTTGTTTATCTTTACAACGATATATATTTTTTTTAATAAGTTTTTGTGGAGATTTTTTATTTCTCCTTTTATTTCTAATAGACAATTTACATTCCGAATTTCAATTACTCTATAAGGACCATTGTAGGGTTATTGGTTTTTCTTTCTATTCATATTTCTTACTAATACCATATCTCCTATATTTATATCTAGTGTGTTTATGTGTTTTTGTGTTACAATACTTTTTTGTAGTTTCGATTTTTCGATTAATGCTTTTGCATTTTTTATTGAATAATGTAATCTAATTCTGAGTTTGTTAGCGTAGTTATCCATATTGTATATTTTTGGATTTTCTTGGCTGTCAGTACTTTAGAGGTGTGGTAATTTGCCATATACAAGTTCAAAAGGTGTGTATTGTGTGTCTACATGGTTGTATTATATGCAAATGTATAGAACGGGATCCAATTGTGCCAGTCATAGTCGTTGGTAAAAGATAACATGAATTCATTTAATACGCGGTGATTTCTTTCTACTGATCCTAATGTTTGGTGATGGTATGGTGTTGAGAATTGTTGTTCAATGTCTAGTAATTTGCAAATGTTGTGCATGAGCTCATTTGTGAACTCAGTGCCTCTATCTGATTTTAATGTCTTAAAATGGCCATATTTTAGGATACATTGTTCTACTACTGTTTTAGCTACGGTTTTAGCGTCTTTGGTTTCTATTGGGTGTGCTAGCAAGGGCTCCGACTTCGACACTGCAACCTGAATCGCTTGCTTGTCGTTTGCTCAAAATTTCCATACCAAAATTCGATGGCAACTACCTCAAATGGCACCAATTCTTTCATATGTTCTCAGTAATGGTGCACAAGACTCCGCTCGCCCCAAAACGAACAATGTGGTACTTGAAGTCGAATGTCACTGGAGAAGCTGAAAAATTAATCAGACATCTACCATTAACCCAGGAGAATTATGAGACAGCGTGGAACCGGTACCACAATAAACGATGCTGGCCTCCACACTACTCCAACAAATCATAGGGCATTCAAGCCTATCACCAGAGCAATAAAAAACTTCCACCATAAAATACATCCACCTATCACCAGAAAACACATCCTCAGGAGCAATAAAAACCCTCTTTGATTTTGTAAGAGAAAGCATCTTGGCCATCAACAATATAGGAGTCGACACATCATAGTAGGGCCCAATATTTCTGCATATCCTCGTGAAGAAGTTAGACCGCCAGAGTCCCTCGCTGTACGAGCAGTCATTACAGAATCCAAAGGAGATTCAAACGTAGGAAGACTTTCTGCACTTCCTCGAGCATCGTTTCCAATCTCTGGAAACTCTCGGTGGACGAGAAAGACCACATTCATCTAGGACAGTGTCAACAGTTGCAACTGCGACTACGAAATGCAACTTTCGTCAATGCACATTCCGCTGTATTATTGTAAATCATTTCTACAATTATCAGCAGTAGCTACGACTAAGCAGGGCTCAAAGGCAACAACTATGCGTTAATTACCTTAAGGGCGACCATACGTCAAAAACATGCACCGCACGTGGCTGTTCGAAATGTAACAGAAAACACAATTCGCTGCTGCACTTGGGAACCAACCTCCCATCAACAAAATATACAATAAAACCCAAAGCGGTCAGTTACATCTGCAGCAGCCAATACATTGTCGGCATCCCAAGGCCATGTTTTGTTAGCAACAGCCAGAGTAACGATCACGGCATGCAACAGACAATCTAATGAGTTCAGAGCCATCGTAGATTCCGGCTCACAGGTCAACTAAGTGACCGAACGGCTCATCAAGCGGCTAGCAATTACTCCAAGCAACGAGGATAAGCTGCGAGGAT
Organism: Clusia tigrina; assembly: GCA_920105625.2. Classification (NCBI taxonomy): domain Eukaryota; kingdom Metazoa; phylum Arthropoda; class Insecta; order Diptera; family Clusiidae; genus Clusia; species Clusia tigrina. The sequence goes on along the minus strand of OV050030.1, from coordinate 311,004,238 downwards.
AAGCTGTTAGATGAGTCAATTGAAAAATTTTTCCGAAATACCGATGTCCACGATTTGTCTTCACGTCTGATATACAAAAAATGTACAGACAAATTTTGGTTCATGCGGACGATCAAAAGTACCAGCTAATCGTTTGGAGGAAAGATCCCACCGAAAACCTGCAATATTACCAACTAAACACGGTGACATACGGAACTCGGTCAGCACCATACTTGGCAATCAAGTGTCTTAAACAATTAGGAAATGAGCACAGTTCTCAATATCCATTTGGGGCTGAAGCTCTCCGAAACAACTTCTACGAGGATGACTGTTTAACTGGATCCGACAGTTTAATCACAGCAATTGAAACGCAAAAACAGCTCACGAATATTATACTCAAAGGCGGTTTTCAATTACGGAAATGGTGCCCCAACCATTCAAAATAACTTCAATCTGTTCCAAACGAAGACAAGGAAGTCAATCTCGACTTCAACAATGACACCAACAACGGAATCAAAACCCTAGGACTCACCTGGTTACCGAAGACTGATGAATTCTGCGTCAAAGTGGATCTCACCACATATAATCGAATCACCAATGAACTATCGTCTCGGATATAGCCAGAATATTCGATGTTGTACTGGTAACAGCTAAAATTCTCATACAGGAATTGTGGCAGACAAAGCTGTCATGAGATGACGAATTGCCGACTGTACTACATACTAAATGGACCACTTTCTGTAGTAGCATGAACAAACTCAACATACATTTCAAGAATGCACTAAGAGATCACTTCAACTGCATGCATTCGCTGATGCCTCAGAGAATGCATACTGTGCGGCAATTTACGCTCGATTAATCCGCCCTGACGGAACAATTGTCGTACGGCTTCTTTGCGCAGAGTCGCGCGTAGCACCACTGAAAGCACAAACAATACCACGGCTGGAGCTCTGCTCATCATTACTCAGTGCCCAGTTAGCAGTTGAGCTTAACCGATGTCACAACGTATCTGTGGACTGACTCACAAATTGTTCTCTCATGGAGAAAGTACTCAACCGCAAGAGAGTTCCGATGTGTTTTTCGGTTGCTCCTCAATTATATGGTGATTTACAGTAAAATGTTTCAATTTTTAAGCCCAGCGAAATAGATGCATAATACTGGTTGTTTAATAAAAGTCAATGAGTGAAATTTGATGCGTAGGCACCGAATTTCAGGTATGCAGTTAATCTTATATCACAACCGAAAATAGCCTTAGCTGGTGTTGTAGATGTTGTATCGTGAGTTGCAGATCGGTATGCAATTAGGAACAGAAGTATGTGTTGGTCCCAATCTTTCTGATTTCTGTCCACGACTTTCTTTAGGTGTTCTTCAAGCGTACGATTAAATCTTTCCACCATTCCATCGGATTGCGGGTGCAAAGGGGTTGTGCGAATTTTGCATATGCCCATCAATTCACTCATTTCCCTGAATATCGCTGAATCGAAATTTCTGCCTTGATCCGAGTGCAACTCAAGGGGAGCTCCGAATCTGCAGACCCAATTATTGATAAATGCATCTGCAACGGTCTTAGCTTCTTGATCGGGGATGGGATATATTTCATTCCATTCTGGTCGTTTTCCTTCGAGATTTCATTCCATTCTGGCCGTGGCTTCCGTCCCTGCGATGTTCTATTGTGAAATCGTAGCTTTGGAATCTCTCAATCCATATCGCCACCTGTAGCGCATGCAAACTAATTGCTCTTGGCCACTCCCTTACTGAGTCTATCTTATCTGGGTCCGTATGTACTCCTTCCGGTGTGACTTTATGTCCAAGGTATTTGACTCCTCTCTTGAGTAACGAGCATTTCTTTGCGCTCAGCTTCAACCCTGAAGTTCCTAATCGTATCAATACTTCTTCCAAAGTATTCAAGTGGTTCTCGAAGTCCTTTCCCATAACGATGATGTCATCTAGGTACATCAAACACATTTTCCAGTGGAGACCCTTTAGCACATGTTCCATTAGGCGTTCAAATGTAGCTGGAGCATTACACAGTCCGAATAGGACCATCAAAAATTGCCATAGTCCATCACCGGCACTGAATGGTGTCTTTTCCTTATCTTCTTCGTCTACTGCCACTTGCAAATATCGACTTTGTAAATCCAACGCGGAGAACCAATTTGAATCAGAAAGTGTGTCCAAGGTATCATCGATGCGAAGTAATGGATAACTATCTTTCTCCGTCATCTCATTAAGTTTCCGATATTCTAGACAGAAACGTTTGGAGCCATCCTTCTTCTTGACTAATACCACTGGAGAGCTCCGAGGCTTGCTGATGGCTCAATGACGTTGTTCTGATGCATTTTTTTCAGCAACATATTTGCCAGAGGTACTCTTCTTGACGCTTGACGAGCGGGTTTGGCATCACTAGTGTGTGGATAAGTCTTTAGTTCATTCTTTCATCAGATCTTGTATTACCTTTTTATCAGCTAGTATTTTACTTTTCGTGTCTCGCGGTTGCCTCTCTCAGTTTACAATTGCCTGCCAATTTCCAATTACTTGTCCCTTCTCTATTGTTCCACCGGTATTTGCAAGATTGACCACCCTTACTGTCAGTATTCTGCTCTGCTGATCCTCTACGACGGTTTTCCCAATTATGAAGTCGTCTAATAAAAAAAAAAAAAAAAAAAAAAAAATATATATATATATATATATATATATATATATATATATATATATATATATATATATATATATATATATATATATATATATATATATATATATATATATATATATATATATATATATATATATATATATATATATATATGTATATATATTATATATATATATATATATATATATATATATATATATATATATATATATATATATATATATATATATATATATATATATACGAGGGCGGATTGATATTGAAGCTACCTAAGTAGGAAAAAAATTTTTTTTTTCAATAACCATTTATTTCTCAACATAGTCTCCTTTTACTTCGACACACATTGTAAGACGATAATCCAACTTTTTTATACCATCTGAATAATACGATTTCGGGAACCCCTCAAAATACGCGTTAGTTTCAATAATCACTTCTTCGTCTGAGATGAATCTTTTTCCTGGGAGCCATTTTTTCAAGTTTGGAAACATGAAAAAGTCACTAGGAGCTAAATCTGGACTATAAGGTGGATGATTAACCAATTCGAAGTGTATTTCACGTAATTTTAGCATCGTATCTAATGCTGTATGAACCGGTGCGTTGTCTTGAAGAAAGAGCATTTTTTCTTCTTTAAATGTGGTCGTTTTTCCTTGATTGCATCAATCAATTGATCCAATAATGCACGATAATACTTTCCTTTGATTGTGGATCCTTTTTCAAGATAATCGATGAGCAATATTCCGTGTGCATCCCAAAATACAGTGGCCATAACCTTGCCAGCCGATTTCACTGAATCCGCTTTCTTCGGAGCACTTCCAGCAGCTTCCACCCATTGTTTCGATTGATATTTGGTTTCAGGTGTGTAGTGGTGGACCCACGTTTCATCAACAGTTATTAATCGACGCCAAAAATCAACAGGATTACGCTTTATCATGTCCAAACACCCCTGTGAAGTGGTCTGTCGAACTCGTTTTTGTTCGACACTGAGCAAACGCGGCACCCATCTTGCCGATAGCTTTTTCATATGCAAATGTTCATGCAAAATGTTGAACACACGTTCATATGATATGTTTACCATTTCAACAATCTCACGCAACTTGACTCGGCGATCATTCATAAGGATATCGAGGATTTTCTTGATATTTTCTTCAGTAACCACCTCTTTTGGCCTTCCTGTTGATGGTATTGTTGCAGTACTTGTTCGGCCGCGTTTAAATTCAGCAATCCAATATTTTACCGTGTAATCTGACGGAGCAGACTCACCGTAATGTTTATCGAGCTTTACTTTTGCTGGTTCGATAACATAGTTTTAACTGCCAAGTTTTCGATAAATACCTCATAGCGTGTTTGACGCCAGTCTGATGCTGGGTTGTTGGATGTGAATTACCCTGTAACAATTTGCTAACAGAATGCAGTATGTCAGGTCTCGTGCAGATCGCCAAATACATTAGTCCTCCAAACATTGTGTTATATCCGCCCTCGTACATTTAATAAAATCTGTCAATCGGTCAAATGTGACACGCCGCGGGTTCGGGAAGTATTCCGTCTGCGCTCGAACCGTAGCCAATCTCAAAATGGGGCTGCGGCAGTTTTGGTGAGACTGCAAACGGCACAACAAAGGAGTAATCTCTTTCGGGCTATTGCTGGGTTCTGCAAGGATAAGAAAAGATCCATCTTACTCTCTGATATCGGTGTCGGCGGACAAACTCCCGTATTTGTACATGGGAGCTTAACTAAGAGCAATCGGGTAATTATGCAGTATGCATCGAGGCTTAGGCGGCAGCGGCTGTTGACTTCTGCATTCTCCATGCGAGGCATGGTATATGTTCGAGTGAACCGAGATTCTGAAGCGAAACTGCTTACGAGCAAAGAGGCCGTGGATTCGCTCATTGGCGCACCAGCAGCTACTAATTTGCAATAATGTTGTCTTTTCCGTCATTCCTTATGCTTATTTCAAACTTAGCTATAAGTTTTCTTCTTTTTATTACTTATTCTTTTATATATTTTTAACTCTTTACTTTTCATATAGGTATATCTATTCTTCCACTTCTTTCTATACATTTAATTTGCTTTCTGTTATTGTGGCTGCTGCTTATTACTATTTCGGGCTTTGAGTTCTGTGGTGGTGCTAGTGGTAATCATAAGGTATTGGTTGATGTATTGTGCAAACAGCGTTGTGGCTTAAAAATTTTACATTTTAATGCTAGAAGTCTTAACTCTTCCAAACTTGATTATGTGAGGTATATTTTTGCTGATTCCTCTGTTCATGTGATTTGTGTGTCTGAAACTTCGTTTGGGAGTGGAGTTAGTGACCTATATTTCAATATACCCATTTACAAGTTTTTAGGAATGATAGAGTCGGCCGAAAAGGAGGTGATGTTGCTATTTTTGTTAAAACTTTTCTAAATATAAAATTCGTAAATAGGTCTGATGGCACCGCAGTTGAGTTCTTAAATCTGGAAATATCTGACAATAATTCTAAAGTCATGGTTTCATGTGTGTATAACCCTAATAAATGTCACAGTGTTGAGCCGTTTTCTCTGATTTGTCGTTGCGTGTAATTGACTATGACTACTATATTGTGTGTGGGGATTTTAATGTAAATCTGCTCTCTGCTGATGCTGTTTCGGATAAACTTCGTGACCTTATTAGTGCGTCTGGCCTCTCTGTTGTGAACTCCATCATGCCTACTAGATTTGCAAATAATGCTGGTCCTAGCTTACTTGACCTCTTAATTATATCTGACATATGAATGCTATTTATCTTTGATCAGCTTGCTTTTATTTCTGATCATGACTTGATATTCTGTGCACTAAATGTTAATATTGGTCGAAAAATGAATACAACCTCTATCTCGTATCGTGATTATAAGTCCATTGACTTGACTTCTTTGTTTAGGGAGCTTTCCCAACTAAGATGGGATGACTGCTGGTTTTCTAGCGGCATTGATCAGAAGTTGAATGGTTTTGTGAGTCGGATCTGTGATGTTTTCAACACATATGTCCCGATTCGCACTATTCAAGTAAAAAATAAAACGTGTCCTTGGTTTGACGCGCTAGTGAAGCAGCATCTTAAGAAAAGGAACAGGTTGCATGTTAGATGAAGAAAATTTCCAACCGATCAGAATTGGGATTCTTACAGGCTGGCTCGTAATGAGGCTGTAGCTGCTGTGAGGCTAGCAAAGAAAAATTATTTCTCCTCTAAGCTTGATGCATCTCTTCCATCTAAGCAATTATGGAGGAATCTAGAACGGTTTGGTGTTCATGGCAAGGATAGTACTGATTGTTTAGTGGAACCGAATGAATTAAATAATCATTTCCTGAATGGGTTTCCCCCTGAGAGTTCTAGTGAGTGTGAGCTGTCTGTGGTTGATGGTCTTGTCTGTCAAAGTTCATTTGAGTTTCATGCATTTGGTGATTGTGATGTACACGGAGGGATTATGCGGATAAAATCTAACGCTGTAGGTCCTGATGGAGTCTTTATTAGGTTTATAAAATTAATTATTCCGTTGTCTCACATTATAAATCACTGTTTTACCACTTCGTGCTTCCCAAGTCTATGGCAATTAGCGACTGTTGTGCCGGCTGCAAAAAAGGCATCTGCCTCTGATCCTAGTGATTTTCGGCCCATTAGTTTGCTCTCATGTCTCATAAGGTGTGTGAGTCGCTTATGGCTGATCAGATATCTCGACACCTGAATGAGTTTAAGCTGCTGTCACCACTACAGTCTGGTTTTCGTAAGGGTCATAGCTGCTCGACTGCTATGCTGAAAGCTGTTGATGATATTCGAATTTCATTTGATGATGACCAAGTAATTCTACTCTGTTTATTGGACTTTTCCAAGGCTTTCGATAGTGTCAACCATAGACTTTTATGTTTTAAGTTAAAGACTTATTTTGGTTTTTCTGGCAATGCCTTGCTGCTTATGATGAGCTATTTGAGTGGTAGATCTCAGCGAGTGAAGATTGGTGATATCTTCTCTGATTGCAGGCCGGTTTTTTCTGGGGTCCCACAGGGTTCAATTCTTGGACCACTGCTTTTCAGTATGTTCATCAATGACATTTTTTCACTTGACTGTAATGGAGTGATGCTTGCTTATGCCGATGACATTCAGTTATATCTGCCACGCAGGGTAGGCCTTATGGATGATCTGGTTTGTAGACTTAATGAGGACCTTGATATTCTTAGTGGTTGGGCTCGTAGCAATGATCTGTGTCTAAATCCGGCGAAATCTTTTGTTCTGCCTATTTACAAAGACAATATACTTTTTTACTGAAATCCCTCCGATGTTTATTGCTGGTTGCCGCCTTACACTTGTTAACAAGACTGTTGTGCTTGGGTTTCATTTGAACTCGTCATTGACTTGCTCGGTTCATATCAATCATGTGGTTTGCAGAATGTATATGACTCTGCGCTGTTTGAGGATGTCTGCTCGATTTACTCCCGTTGAAACCAGGCGCAGGTTGGTTGTGTAATTGCTTGTGCCTATTATTACCTACTCTGAGGTGGTGTATGGTGGTTTGGACGCTCGGTCTTTACATAAGGTGCGAGTGGCATTCAATAATGCTACTAGTTATGTGTACGGCTTGCGCAAATTTGACCATATCTCATCTTGCAGTAAAATGGTTCTGGGTTCCGATATTGAGAGCTATTTAAAGGAAATAAATTGAATATTTATGCATAAATTCATATATTATAAGGCTCCGCTATACCTTTATGACAAGTTGCGCTTCAGCCTGTCGAATCGTTGCAATAATCTCATTATACCGAGGTTTACGTTCTGAAACTCGGCTAGAATGTTTTTCGTTGGCACCACTAGACTATGGAACTCTTTACCTAATGATTTAAAAAATATTGTGAGTCACAACAACTTCAAGCATCTTATTTATCTTAATTTTCGTGGTAACTCCTGACGCTTTATTTCTTCTCTTTTCCTTCCAAGTTCTACTACCCTCTTTCTTTTTTATTTTTTATATATTTTTCTTGTTTTTTGTTATATTTGTTTGTTGGTTTCTAAATAATTGTCAATAGTATTAATTTTAATTTTAATTTTAGCTTTAAGTTTTTAATTTAAGTTACAATTGTGGCTAAGTTAAATGTACAGCATAAGTTTTTAAAACTTATTGTATGATTAAATAAATGAAATTAAATTAAATTATATATTATTATTTATTTAATGAATCTATCCTTTCCAAAATTGGCAATCATGCGAGATTTTTCCTGCTTCAGTGTGGTTGGGTTAAGCACGTCTTGTACTGTTGGTTCCCATTCCATTCTAAATTTTGCCAAAGCTTTGTTAAAAATTTAATTAATTCTTGAATATCTCTACTCTTAAACCGTGATACTTGGTCTTTATACTGCTCCTTTAACAAGTGTTTAAATTATCATGATCTTACAGTTTTCTACGAACAATTTATTTCTTGACATTCTTTTTATTATGGTTATTCATTTTCAGAATGAATACGTCAAAAAGGTGATTGACGAATCTTCACAACAAATTGTAAACTTTATAGAATATATCCTAAAAAGTTAGTATTGATCAGACTCAATTAGCCTGTCCACTAACAAAAGCAATGTACTATGACACCACTGAAAAGTAATAAAAACAGAGAGAGAGAGAGAGAGAGACCTAACGGAACAAATGAGGGGTAATAATGAGACAGAGTTGATTAGAGTGTGGTGGAATGAGACAGTACAATGTCAGAATTTGATCAGTCAGTTCACCACCTGCAGTAATAATGAGACAGAGTTGATTAGAGTGTGGTGTAATGAGAAAGTACAATGACAGAATTTGATCAGTCAGTTCACCACCTGCAGTTAGCGTAGTTGTCTGGATGGACAGATTACAACAGCTGAAAGCCGAGGTTCGATTCCTGGGAGGTTCATAGTTGTTGTGCTGTTGATTTCTGAGACAAAATAAAAAAATGCTTGGGGAAAAAGATCTCTGTTGAGGACAAGTGGCGTGTCCGAAATAGCTATAAGATCTGCCAAAAATGGTTCAATAATGCTTCTTCTTCTTCTGAAAATTATTACAGTGACATAACCACACATACGCAATTGCAACTTATTGAAAATGTAATCGCAGTTACATTCTAAGTTGGCCAATATGGTAACTCTACTGAACATCTGTTTTTGACATTTAACTCTTATTATTAGATTGTCATCTCTATCTCTTTCTTTTTCTTTTTCACTTCCTGTAAACTACAACATTGTTATAATAAGTTCTCTAATAAAGTATAATATTATATAATATAATAAGTATAATAGTATATATAATATTAATCCATCTTTATATTAAAGATCCCAGCTTTTTCAATAGGTTATGGGCCCAGCAAGCATAGCTTAAGCAATTTTAATCGTTATCCAATAAATTTTAAGGAAGGATGGCGTCGCAAATTAAGACATCAATTGCTAAGCTTAACAGTGATAATTATTTCACTTGGAAGTTTAAGCTTTAGATGCTTCTTATAAAAGAAGGTGTCTGGAGCATTTTAACAACGGAAAAACCATCTTCAAATGCGGAAAGTTGGATTAAGCTGGACAACACAGCTAGAGCAACAATATCATTGTCGGTGGAGGATGATCAATTACATCTTATAAGGCAGTGCAAGACAACAGCTAGCATGTGGGAGAGCTTAAAAAGTTATCACGAAAGGCAATCGTTGAGCAACAAAGTAAGTGTAATGCAGCAGATATTCAGTATGCGTTTGGAAGAAAGTGACGACATCAGAGTACACATTGGTAAGATGCGAGATTTGTTTTTAAAGCTACAAAATTTAGGAGAAGTTTCATTTAATGAAAAATGGATCATCGCAATGCTTCTTAGTAGTTTACCAAGTAGTTACAACAACTTGATTACAGCGTTTGAGTCACGTTCAGAGCAAGAACTGCACATCTCATATGTTGAGTCCAAATTGATAGAGGAGTACAACAGACGTAAAGGCGGCGATGGAGCGGATGACCAAAAGGCGATGATGGCAGCAAGCAAAAAACATAGTTCCAGCGTTGAGTGTTATTTTTGCCATAGACGGGGTCATCTTAAAAAGAACTGTGTACGATACTATGAGTGGAAGGAGAAACAACAACATCAACAAAAGGCAAATACAGCAACAGATTTTTGTTTGATAGCAGCTGATAATTCTGGTAAATTTATTATCGACTCCGGTGCCTCATGCCACATTTGCAATGATGAAAAGTATTTCATAAAATTAAACAGAGACAAACAAAAGGAAATAGTTCTTGCAAATGGGGAAAAGGTTGTATCGCATGGCGAGGGCTCAATAAAAATAAAATTTAAAAAGAATGATCATGATTACAACAATATAGTTTTTGAAAATGTTTTGTTCGCACCACCAGTAAATATAAATATACTGTCTGTAAAGCAGTTGACTGAAAAAGGTTGCCATGTTGATTTTCAAGAAAATAAGTGCATCGTGCGAAAAAATAATGAAATTGTTATGTATGCCGAAATAGGTAGTGGTTTATATCAATGTGAAAATAAGGAACATTTAAATTTGGTAAATGTGTGTGGCATTAATTGTATTCACTATTGGCACAAAAATTTTGGCGCATAGACATACGGATGCCATTCAGCTTATGCAGTCAAAACAACTTGCAACAGGAATACAAATAAAGGCTTGCGGCAGCAGCGACTGTTGTGAAATGTGTCCAATTGGAAAGTTGACACGTACACCATTTCCCAATAAGGCTGGGGTAAGTTCTCAAAAAATCTTTGATTTAATCCATACCGATTTATGCGGACCGATGGAAATAGATACGCCTAGTGGAAACCGGTATATATTAACGTTCATTGATGATTTCAGTAGATATTGTTATATTTATTTACTAAAGTATAAATCTGATGTTGCAGATAAATTGAAGAATTTTATTTCGTTAATCAAAACTAATTTCGGCACGAAACCAAAAATGATCAGATCCGATCGTGGAAAAGAATATATCAACAAAGAAGTCATAAAGTTTTTGGAAGACGAAGGTATTCAGGTCCAATATACTGCAGGGTACAGTCCAGAGCAAAATGGTGTCGCTGAAGGCAAAAACCGATCTCTCATTGAAATGGTAAGGTGCATGTTGACTGAAGCGGAATTACAAAGTAAACTCTGGGGTGAAGCCGTATCAACTGCTAACTATCTACAAAACAGAATCGTTACTCGAACAACAGGGGTTACACCGTATGAAAGATTATTTGGCAAAGCTCCGGATCTGAGTCACTTAAAAATTTTCGGTGAGTCAGCATTTGTACATATTCCAAAAATTAAAAGAAAAAAGCTTTCTGAAAAAGCAATCAAGATGATTTTTGTCGGCTATGATTTGCAAACTAAAGCTTATCGAATGGTCGATAAAAATTTTAAAGTTCATATAGCCAGAGATGTGAAGTTCACTGGAAAACTTGAAGGTTTCGAAAATGAAGATACTGTTAATAAAAATGAACTTGAAATCATTTTTAAAGATTACTTAAGTAAAGATAAAGAAAATGAAGGCGAAATAAATGAAGAAAAAAGCGATGATGAATTTCATGACACATTTGATTCCATAGATGAAGTCACAGAAACAGAAGAAGAACTTGAGTTGGATTCTGAACCAGCTTTAAGAAGATCCCAACGTGAGAGTAAAGGTAAGCTACCTGAACGTTTTTTAAATATATTGGGGAGCGATCTTCCGACAACTTATGATGAAGCTGTTCAAAGCAATGAAAGCGAAGGTTGGCTTTTGGCCATGAAAAATGAAATCGAATCCATGGAAGAAAATAAAAGTTGAATACTTGTACAGAGACCAAAAGATCGCAATGTGATTGGATGCAAATGGGTTTTTAAGAAAAAGGTGAACGAGAATGGTTCTGAATACAAAGCCAGGCTTGTAGCCCGTGGTTTTTTGCAGCAATATGGCATTGACTATGAGGAAATTTTTGCGCCTGTAGTATCTCATACCACTTTAAGAACATTATTTGCTATTAGCGGAAAACGAAATCTCAAAATTAATCACATTGACTGCAAAACGGCATTTCTTAACAGCAATTTACAAGAAGAAATCTTTATTGAACAGCCGAAAGGGTTTAAGGAAAAGAATAAAGAAAATATGGTATGTCTTCTTAAGAAATCAGTATATGGACTTAAGCAATCTGCGAGGTCATGGAACCAATCAATTCATGATGTTTTAACTAAATCAAAATTTATTCAAAGTAATTTAGATCCCTGTTTTTATATAGGTTCAGAAGGGGCTGAATCCATATTCATATTAATTTACGTCGACGATATATTAATTGCTTCCAAAAAAGAATCAATAATAAATAAAGTAAAGAATATTTTTCGAAATTCATTTAAGATTCATGACTTGGGGCCAATAAAGCAATATCTCGGCTTAGAAGTAGAATGTTCAAAGGATGGTAACTATTCAATTTCACAGACGGAGTACATTGGCAAAATTTTAAAAGAATCCGGTCTTCAAGATTGCAAACCCTCATCAATTCCCTTGGAAGTTTCTTACGGAAAATCTGGCGTTGAGCAAAATGTTTTAACCAACAACAAAAAATATCAAAAACTCATCGGAAGTTTGTTGTATATAGCATTGAATTCGAGACCAGATATAACGGCAGCTGTAAACATATTCTGTCAAAAGGTCAGTAACCCTAATGAGGAAGACTGGACCGAACTCAAAAGGGTGGCAAGATACCTCAAAGGAACCGCAAATATGAAATTGCATATAGCACCAAATAGAGATGAAATTCTATCCGGCTATTCAGATGCCAATTGGGGCGAAAACAAATCAAATCGAAAATCGAATAGTGGATATTTATTCAAGGTATATGGTGCAGTAGTGTCATGGGCATGTCGCAAGCAGACGTGCGTGGCTTTATCTTCAACCGAAGCGGAATTTGTGGCACTTGCTGAAGCAACCAAAGAAGCATTGTGGCTAAAGGAGCTTATGGTAGATTTTGGAGAGCGAATAGCTGAACCCATCATCATCCAAGAAGACAATCAGAGTTGCATAAAAATTGTTGAAGGCTTTAAATTGATCAACAGAACAAAACATATTGATATTAAATACCATTTTGTAAAAGATTACGTGGCGAAAGGAGTAATAAGATGTCAATACTGTCCTACCAACGATATGCAGGCTGATCTACTCACAAAACCACTTCCTCCACATAAAATCAAAGAGATGAGATCAAAAATAAATATTGTTACTAATTTAGAATGAGAAGGGGTATTGAAAATGTAATCGCAGTTACATTCTAAGTTGGCCAATATGGTAACTCTACTGAACATCTGTTTTTGACATTTAACTCTTATTATTAGATTGTCATCTCTATCTCTTTCGTTTTCTTTTTCACTTCCTGTAAACTACAACATTGTTATAATAAATTTTCTAATAAAGTATAATATTAATCCATCTTTATATTAAAGATCCCAGCTTTTTCAATACAACTACTGTCGCAACTTGTCTTGTCAATAAATTCGTTGAAAAATAATCTTCATGGTTATTAATTTTTAATAGTAATATTCCTAATAATATAATTAAAATTATATAGATCGCGAATGATCTATTGATTTGTTTTGAACTGCATCAGTTGCTTTTGATTCGGTCCCACCCATATTTGAAAACCAATGTTTCTGATTTCCTCGTTTCTTACAATTTGTATGTTTATCAGTATATGCGGCAAACTAGATATTTTGGCAGGATCGACATGTTGTGTTCTTTTTAGTATACTTTATTATACATATTATATATATGTTTTACATAATATTACTTTTTATATTTACGGCAGGGTTATATGTCACTAACTTCAGGCAGCTACGCTACCAGCATATTAGTTGAAAAAGGGAAATAATAATAGCATTTGCTAAAAGTCAGCAAGTGCATATTGTAATAAAACAGCAATTACGCAAAGACAGCAGGTGCTAATGAAAGAATGTCAAACAAAAATATGGTTTCGCTTCCAAAATCTTTCTCATTTTTTTTCGTTTCTGTTTAGCTTTCATAGTAAATTTATTAACTCTACAATTCTAATGTCTAGATATTTGATATTTGTACAATTTTATTCTTAATCGATTATATTTATTGAAATCGATGTTCACACTGTGAGAATGAAATTTGCCCACTGACAAATTTCACTCACACGAAAACTAATAAAACAACATTCATTCGTTCTTCAAAATAAACTGACAACTGTTTGCTAGTCACGCGAGTTCCGGTACTCACACAAGTCCTTTGCTAGTCACGCGTTCCGGATTATCTCAAGTCACGCGTGTTCCGGTACTCACCCAGGTCCTTCGCTAGTAACGTGTTCTGGATCATATCAAGTCACGCGTGTTCCGGTACTCGCCCAGATCCTTTGCTAGTCACGCGTTCCGGATCATCTTATCTCAAGACACGCGAGTTCCAGAACTCGCCCAGATCCTTTGCTAGTCACGCGTTCCAGATTATCTCAAGTCACGCGAGTTCCAGGACTCGCCCAGATCCTTTTCTAGTCACGCGTTCCAGATCGTCTCAAGTCACGCGAGTTCCAGGACTCGCCCAGATCCTTTGCTAGTCACGCGTTGCAGATTATCTCAAGTCACGCGAGTTCCAGGACTCGCCCAGATCCTTTGCTAGTCACGCGTTCTGGATCATCTCAAGTCACGCGAGTTCCAGGACTCGCACAGATCCTTTGCTAGTCACGCGTTCGGGATCATCTCAAGTCACGCGTGTTCCGGTACTCACCCAAGTCCTTCGCTAGTCACGCGTTCTGGATCATCTCAAGTCACGCGTGTTCCGGTACTCACCCAGGTCCTTTGCTAGTCACGCGTTCGGGATCATCTCAAGTCACGCGTGTTCCGGTACTCACCCAGGTCCTTTGCTAGTCACGCGTTCGGGATCATCTCAAGTCACGCGTGTTCCGGTACTCACCCAGGGCCTTCGCTAGGAACGCGTTCCGGATCATCTCAAGTCACGCGAGTTCCAGGACTCGCTAGGAATCTACTGTAGTCAGAAAGAATAAATAATTCTGTATACGACCCCTGGACTCCGCTGAGTTTTACCCTGGCAAAAAGAAGAGTCGTTACAGTGGCGCCCGAGCAGGGACTAAAAAACAAACAACAAAACGAGAGGTCACACAAAAATCCTTCGTCAGACTATCCACGACGAATATAGAGTACAAAACATGGAACCATCTGAGATTCCTAAGGAAGAGGCAGACACGTCACGTGAAGCTCTGCGGACAGCAGGAGTGGATCGACCGCATAGCGGTGCTACACCGTACGCCGTCGTTATTGACCATGTGAGGAAGTGGTCAATTAAATTCGGTGGAGAACGGGACCCCTTAGCCCCCGTCGAACGAGTCGAGGAACTCTCCGAGGTATACGGACTCAGCATAGATATGCTCCCACGTACTATGCCTGAACTCCTAAAGGATCGTGCGCTTCTGTGGTACCGCAACAACAATCGTTCCTGGACAAATTGGAGCTTGTTCAGAAAGGATTTTCTCAAATTCTTCTTGCCTGCCAGATACCTGGAGAAATTAGAAGATCAGATACGGTAAAGGCGGCAAAAACCACGGGAGACGTTTAAAGAATACGTTGTGGAGATCCAAAATCTCATGCGGAATGCTGGGTACACCGAGGCGCGTGATCCTGATACACGTCAAGTACCTGTGCAATCTCGAGTCGAACGCACACCACCACGTGAGGTACGCCATCGACAAGTGGCACCTGTTACTCATGCGGGAGTGGAGGCGTGCATAGATGTACGCGCAGCTTGCAGGCGCTGCGGACAGGCGGGGCATTTCGCGCGATACTGCCGAAATGCAAAACTGCTGTTCTGTTGGGAGTGTGGGCGTAGGGAAGTGAGGACGATCGAGTGCTGCAAACAGAGAGCACCACTCATCCGAAGACTACAGTCAGGAACAGAGCAGCGACATCAGACCTCATAAGTGGAAAAAACATTGCAATGTGTCAGACAACGAATCTGTGCCACCGTTTCCATTGGACCTGAAACCATCACCGCTACACTGGACACAGGTGCAACTAACAGTTTTGTGAACAGAGAGCTAGTACGAAAGCTACGCGCTCCCACTAGCAAATTGGGAAAATCCCATACTAGAGTGCGTATGGCAGAAGGCAGTAGTAGACAGTCAGAGAGACGTGTATAAAGACTGTAAGGCTTGGAGGGAAGGCATGCAATCTAGAGCTACTGGTCATGCCGGACTCCAGTGATGATCTACTCCTGGGACTAGACTTCATGACAAGCCTGGGTACATTGCAATGTGTCAGACAACGAATCTGTGCCACCGTTTCCATTGGACCTGAAACCATCACCGCTACACTGGACACAGGTGCAACTAACAGTTTTGTGAACAGAGAGCTAGTACGAAAGTGACTTCTATATAGATGTCTGTGCTACACGCGCACGATCTGAGCAAGAAGCAATAGTGCTCGGGAAAGAGACAGACACTGTCCTAAAAGGCGGCGGTTTCGAGCTGTGCAAATGGAAGTCGAACTCAAAAAGACTACTTAGGGCAATGAGAGCGGAGAGAGAAGAAGAGATGTTATTCCCGAGAGAAGACGAGATGTCAGTGCTAGGGCTGAAATGGCTGATAGAAGAAGACAAATTCACCTTTTTGGTGAAGACTCCTGCATTGATCGGTGAGGTGACTAAAAGAAAGATAGTAAGTTGTGTGGCACAACTATACGATCCTGACGGGTTTATAACTCCAGTCACTATCAAGAGGAAAATTAATATACAATATTTATGGAGATTGAGCCTAGACTGGGATACAATAGTACCATCAGATATACTGAAAAGATGGGAAGACTTTTGGGAAGAGATAGGGCATTTAGAGGAATTCAAAATTAGCAGGTGGATTGGTACCACAACAGATGCTAAGGTCCAGATTCATGGATTTGCGGACGCATCGATGAGCTCGTATGGTGCAGCAATTTATGTGCGAATTGATTATGGCAACCAGCAAGTGGAGGCCAATTTACTGACGTCTAAGGCGCGCGTAGCTCCTTTGAAGACGATAACAGTACCAAAGCTTGAACTGTCAGCAGCCAAATTACTGGCACAGCTGCTATACAGCGTGAGCAAAGAAATGGAGTGGGCAAAATGTGAGTACAGCTTGTGGACAGATTCACAGGTTCTTCTGCACTGGATCAGAAAACTACCATGTGAGCTGAAGATGTATGAAGCAAATAGAGTTTCAGAGATACAGACTCACACAGAGATTGGGCGTTGGCGCTATGTAAACACAAAACAAAATCCAGCAGATTTGTTAACTAGAGGCTTAACAGCGAGAGAGCTAGTTGGTAATAAGCTCTGGTTATATGGATCGGATTGGTTACGTAAATCATAAATCAGTTGGCTAGCCAACATTTTTGAGCCGGAAGAACCAACTGAAGGGCTTAACGAGCTGGGAGCGTATCACGTGACACATTCACGCGAGTTTTTGCAAATATTTATACCGCGCAGGGGCAAGAGCATGGCGCTGATTGACTATGCGCGAAGTCTAGAGAAGAGCATCAACATATTGAGCTACATCATCAGGTTTGTGCGAAGAGCAAGGCACAGAAAGAGGAGGCGCAGAACTCGGCACAACAACCGAGTAGTGCAAGCGCCAACAGTGGAAGAGAAATGTGAAGCAACGGAACTCCTGCTTAAGCAGGCGAAGGAGAGCGATTACAGACAAGGGATAGACAAACTAAGAGAGATTGGGCAGGTGCAAGAAGGGAGCAAAATTAGTGCGTTGAATCCAATAATGGACAGCAAGGGCCTATTGAGAGTGGGCGGGCGATTGGGGAGATCAGAAGAAGCCTATGAGATGATGCATCCGGTGATAGTGAAGGATGATTCTCGAACAGCATGGCTGATAATGGACCACGCTCATCGTATGACTAAGCATGGTGCTGTGCAAATGATGATGCAATTTAGCAGACAAAAGTTTTGGATTCCAAAACTACGGAGCCAATTAAGAGCTTTTCTCCACAAGTGTGTGGTGTGCGCGCGCTATAATCACAGATTTGAGCAACAGCTGATGTCTGAATTGCCAGGCGACAGGGTGCAAGTGGGCAAGCCTTTTCTACACACAGGTATTGATTATGCTGATCCTTTTAGAATAAACGCACCGGATAGAGCTGTAGAACGAATGAAGGAGCGTAAGTGCTGGGTGGCCATTTTTGTATGCGTAAAAACAAAGGCCATTCATATTGACATTGTTTCTGATTTAACCTCTATAGCCTTTATTGCTTGTTATGAGCGCTTTATTTGCAGAAGAGGGATATGTGAGCGAATATACAGTGACAATGGTACATCATTTGTAGGGGCGGCAAGAGAGCTGAGAAGAGCACGAGAGAGCTGGCAAGTAAAATAAGTTTTTGAGCATCTGAGCAACAAGGGGACAGAATGGATATTTATGACGCCAGCATCGCCGCATCAAGGCGGAATATATGAAGCTGCTGTGAAGTCAATGAAGTACCACCTCACGCGTATTGCTGGGCAAAAGATTTTAACACAAGAGCAGTTATCTACCCTCCTAGTAGAGATAGAAGCAATTTTGAACTCAAGGCCTTTGACACCCTTGAGTGATGATGCGGAAGATATTCAGGCCTTGACTCCCGGGCATTTTTTGATAGGGGAGCCATTGATCATTCCCTTATTATTTGTGAGCGAGCAGCAGTCAAACCTGAAAGGGCAAGTTTGTGGAGAGCACGCCAGAAAATG
Organism: Clusia tigrina; assembly: GCA_920105625.2. Taxonomy (NCBI): domain Eukaryota; kingdom Metazoa; phylum Arthropoda; class Insecta; order Diptera; family Clusiidae; genus Clusia; species Clusia tigrina. Next base: position 310,985,896 of record OV050030.1, on the reverse strand, counting down.
GTTGAGCATTTCTGAAAGAGGTGGAGAGAGGAATATTTGACGACGCTGCAAGAGCGTAAAAAATGGCGCAGAGAACGAGAGCCAATGAGCCTGGATCAATTAGTGCTGATCAAGAGTGAACTTTTTCCACCAGCGCAATGGGCTTTGGGCAGAATTTGTGAGCTAATAAGGAGCCGAGATGGGCAAATACGTTCAGTCATTGTCCAGACGGCCACAAACCGTCTGACAAGGCCTGTTCAGAAGATATGTGTGCTTCCAATTGCGCCGAGCGAATAGAGGGCGACTTTATTAAAGCAAATGCAAAAATAGGTTCAGCGAGTGATTTCAGGAGTTAGTTCGTTTCTGACGATGGAGCTGTGCGGTTGTGCCAAAGGGGCAGTGCGTGAGAGCACAAGGAGCAGTGCGGTGCAATCTATGTGCAGGGAGCTGAGCCAGGAGAGAGTGCAATCTATGTGCAAGGATCTGAGCCAGGAGAGCGGTGCAGAGCAGGGGATCTTAGAGCAGGAGCCTATACAGAGCCTATACACAAGGGCAAGTATGAGCGGTGCCACAGGTATTCCTAGTGCAAATTTATGTAGACATATATTCGCTGAATATATGTGTTTCTATATATATTTATATACATGTATATCTGTATGTGCTAGTAATGTTTCGTATTGTGCGTCCAATTATATTTTGTACACATGCATCGCATAATTCCCAGTAATCTGTTGAGCTCAGTTAAGTAGAAATAAAAAGTGGTTTTTTCATAAGCTTTTTCCACTTGAACAGATTGGGTTTTATTTCCATCGAATTGCTGTAAGTATTGTGATAGCTTCATGTCGATTCGAAACAATATTAATGTACACGATACATAGTAATAAATAATATTAATATTAAATATTCTGAAAATAACTACATAACCACACATACACAACTACTGTATGCAAATTGTCTTGTCAATAAATTCGCTCAGGAATAATCTTAATTTTCAACTGAATTGACGACTATCGATTTACTCACATTTTCGGGCGGAATAAAGCTAAAAGGTGATATCAAATGTCTAATGACGAATCTCCACAAGAAACTGTAAACTTTATAGAAAATTCCCTGAAAAGTTTGTTCGCTATTCTTTCGTGCCTTATTATCCTTTCTACAATTCATGATTTTCTTTTGGATAGCCTCGCTCTACCGCTTTTGCGCTTCCAGCATTTATTTACATTATATTACACCTTAGTATTTTAATTTTTAAATTTGCCTTGTTAATTCCTCTTACTTTATAACTTCAAATAATCTCATGTGACTACCCCACAAATCATTGAGTCCCCAGATATAAATTTACTAAATTTTTTATTTCAATCATTATTAACTTACCACATTACACTCAACATCGACTTCAATGTATACCAAATGAGGTCCGTCCTCATAACCACGTAGTTTTACTTCACTAAAATTATATTCCATTTGAATTATATTCCAGAAAAAACAAAATTTTTAAATTACGTAAGTAAATATATATATATATATATATATATATATATATATATATATATATATATATATATATATATATATTTATACATATATATATATATATATATATATATATATATATATATATATATATATATATATATATATATATATTTATACATATATATATATATATATATATATATATATATATATATATATATATATATATATATATATATATATATATATATATATATATATCCATATTTTCTCCCTATCAAACAAAATTTTCAAACACAAAGAATGATTACATCACTACTAAAACGTCTCTATTTTCAGCATAATTTCCAATTTCTTTATTTTGCTCTTCCGTGCAAAATATTAATTAAACATTTTTGCGCAAATCGTAGTTTCGGAACTACACAAACTTTGATGGAACAACCCGTGTTGTATGCACCTCTTGAAGTATTCTTGCCTAATACCCTAATCTTACACTGTTAAATATTTAAATCAGTGCGAAAACAAAATAAATGTCCCTAACGACACACACACACATTCCCCTACCAAAAAATCCTCACAGCTAAGACGACATTCTTAGACCGTCCGATCATACTGACGGTTTATGTTTGCCCATACAAAGCTGCGTGCAACAGCGCAATCATGTCTGTACTTCTTTGACCAACGCTACTGCGCACAGTGGTACGACCCCATACATATTGAGGAAAAAAATAGAAGGAGTAATCGCAGGATCACCTATTTTGGCAAAATTTACTTTTGGCTCGAAATTAAGAAAAATTTAAAAAATAGGCGTGGTCGGTCAATTTCCACGCGCACCTCCCATACAAACTCAACATAGAAAGTGCATACATTTTCGGAGTTCATATGTCAACACCTGAAGATCATAGGCTGCTTCAAATGTTGGACGAAGGAATCATAGAGGCTTTTGAGGAACAGCGGGGTGAAATGCCAGACCAAGCTAAATAACAAATTCTCAAAATTCAGGTAGAAAACCGTGTCGAGTACAATAAAAAACGGAAAAACCTAACAGGTATAAAATTGGTGACTTGGTTGCTATTCTTCGCACGCACTTCAGACAGAGTTGAAAAATAAGCAAATTTGATATACAATGGCAAAGAGCAAATTTAAAGATTGATAAGCAAGCAGAACATTTAGCGAAGCAAGTGTATGAAGTTTTTTAAAAATAAATTAGATTCTACATTTATATTTTTTATCTTATTTCTAATTATTTTATAATTATTACGGTGGCATAACCACACATACATAATTGCAACTGCCGTGTGCAACTTGTCTTGAAATTAGGCAAAAAGGTGATATCAAGTGTCTAATGACGAATCTTCAAAATAAATTGTAAACTTTATAGAACATATCCCAAAAAATTAGTGTCGATCAGGTTTTTTAGCCTGCCCACTAAAAAAGTAATGTATTATGAGACCAATGAAATGTAATAAAATAGAACGGAACAAATGAGGTGTAATAATGAGACAGATTTGGTTCTAGTATGGTGGAATGAGACAGTACATGGACAGAATTTCAGTCAGTTTACCATTTGCAGTAAGCGAAGTTATCTGGATGGACAGATTACAATACCTGACGGCACAGGTTCGATTCCTTGGAGGGTTCATAGTTGGTGTTACTGTTTATTTCTGAGACATAATAAATGCTTGGGGAAAAGTTGCCTTTCGTTGAAAGATCTCTGATGAGGACAAGTGGCGTGTCCAAAATACCTATTAGATCTGCCAAAATGTTTCAATAATTCTCTTTCTGAAAATTATTACGGTGGCATAACCACACATACACAATTGCAACTACCGTGTGCAACTTGTCTTGTCAATAAATTCGTTGAGATATAATCTTAATATTAAATAATAATATTTTAAATCAAAGAAATCTTCATATTATTAGTGATTGTTAAACTAGTTCTCAAATATTTATATTGTAATTAACTCTGTTATCATTAAGAGAAATAATTGCACAAAAAAGGATGAAAAACCTGAGCAAACAATTATTGAATAGTTTTAATAAAGAAAACTTTTGATAATCACTTTGCATTTATAACTTAAAAAAATTGAATTATTGGCGGATAAACGCTGGATTGAGATACCAACACATAATAAACGAGTAAAGAAGTCTGAAGTCAGGTCAATATACGTGCTAACATAAAATTTCGTCCAAGAATATTGGATAGTCGTAAGTTATAATAATATGTCAATAGTGGTCGTGGCTGTAAAAGTAACACACCAATTTTTTGTGTGGTGTTTAATGTTAGTACTCGCAACCTTAATGTGAAATTTCGTTGATAAATCTTTAATAGGAACCTAGTAATGATTTTTGGTTAATTATGGGCGTATCAGTAGTATTATGACCTCCAAATTTTGCACACACACTATTATGGACCCATGTATATTTCTACAAATTTTTATTCCTAATATTTATTAGCATCAATACGAGCATAGGTAGGCTAATTTTCATTTTAGACCCGAAAGTTACTTATATCAAAAGTGGGCGTATCTTTTTCATGATCAACCCAATTTCTTGCCTATAGCTTTATAATGTGCACATGTCCTTCTCGTAAAATTTCGTTAATAAATCTCTACCATATCTTAAGTTATGAATATTTGTTATGCTACCAACACCCCTAGTCATGATGCAGTGTGGTGGCCGCGGCTAGCGCGCAGCAACGGTCGTGGTCTTCAACCCGCCACACTGCATCGGGTGGGGCAACACTACAGAACAAAAAAGCATCCAAGTCACCATTTTTTGTTTTCAGCCCAGCATCCTCCACCTCGACGACAAGCGAGCCCGCCCCATCATCTCCACCTTAGCCTAACATATTAATATACAAATATTTCTACTTTTACAAACTACTCCACATCTTACTTTTATATACGGACGCAGTTTTTATAATTAAATAACTTAACTTTAAGTAAAATTACGAGTATATATATAATATATATACGAGGGCGGATTGATATTGAAGCTACCTAGCGCTAGATGGCAGCACACACACAAAAACTCAAATTCATCGATTAGTTTATTTGTCGTAGTCGTTTGAAGTAAGCAACTTTTGTGTTCCTTGAAAAATGGAAAAAAGCGAATTTCGTGCAGTGATTAAACACTATTATTTGAAAGGGAAAACGGCGAAAGAGACAAAAGAAAAGCTCGATAAACATTACGGTGAGTGTGCTCCGTCAGATTACATGGTAAAATATTGGATTGCTGAATTTAAACGCGGCCGAACAAGCACTGCAACAATACCATCAACAGGAAGGCCAACAGAGGTGGATACTGAAGAAAATATCAAGAAAATCCTCGATATCTTTATGAATGATCGCCGAGTCAAGTTGCGTGAGATTGTTGAAATGGTAAACATATCATATGAACGTCTGTTCAACATTTTGCATGAACATTTGCATATGAAAAAGCTATCGGCAAGATGGGTGCTGCGTTTGCTCAGTGTCGAACGAGTTCGACAGACCACTTCACAGCGGATTTTGGACATGATAAAGCGTAATCCTGTTGATTTTTGGCGTCGATTAATAACTGTTGATGAAACGTGGGTCCACCACTACACACCTGAAACCAAAAATCAATCGAAACAATGGGTGGAAGCTGGTGGAAGTGCTCCGAAGAAGGCGAAGGCAGTGAAATCGGCTGGCAAGGTTATGGCCACTGTATTTTGCGATGCACACGGAATATTGCTCATCGATTATCTTCAAAAGGGATCCACAATCACAGGAAAGTATTATCGTGCATTATTGGATGAATTGATTGATGCAATCAAGGAAAAACGACCACATTTAAAGAAGAAAAAAATGCTGTTTCTTCAAGACAACGTACCGGTTCACGCAGCATTAGATACGATGCTAAAATTACGTGAAATACACTTCGAATTGGTTAATCATCCACGTTGTAGTCCAGATTTAGCTCCTAGTGACTTTTTCCTGTTTCCAAACTTGAAAAAATGGCTCGCAGCAAAAAGATTCATCTCAAACGAAGAAGTGATTACCGAAACTAACGCGTATTTTGAGGGGTTCCCGAAATCGTATTATTCAGATGGTATAAAAAAGTTGGAATGTCGTCCTACTAAGTGTGTCCAAGTAAAAGGAGACTATGTTGAGAAATAAATGGTTTTTGAAAAAAAAAATGTTTTTTTCCTACTTAGGTAGCTTCAATATCCGCCCTCGTAGGAAGATTATTTTTGAAACGAATTTATTGACAAGACAAATTACAACAGTAGTCGTAATTGCGTATGTGTGGTTATGCCACCGTAATAATTTTTCAGAAGAAGAAGAAGAATCATTGAAACATTTTTTGGCAGATCTTATAGCTATTTCGGACACTCCACTTGTCCTCATCAGAGATCTTTCAATGAAAGGCAATTTTTTCCCAAGCATTTTTTATTATGTCTCAGAAATCAGCAGCAAACCAATTATGAACCCTCCCAGGAATCGAACCTGGGTCTACAGCTGTTGTAATCTGTCCATCCAGACAACTACGCTAACTGCATAATATATATATATATACTCGTATATAATAATAGTGGGCGTGGGAGTTATATATACCGCCCACTTTTGCATAGTGTTTAGTAGAACCAACATCTCCATAACTGTTAAATTGTGTCACTATTCCATCAATTGGACCGAAGTTATAGTCATTTTAAAATATTTGAGAAAAGTTCCTTATATGGGAGGTAGACGAGGTCTTTGTCCAAATTGCATTAAGATAGCTTTAACGGTGTAGAAAAAAAGTGGCCACAGACGGACAAAATAAAAATAGCTTACAAAGTGATTATGATAATATATATGTCCTTACCTACCACGCCTCCTTCTTGAGATTGCAACCTCTCTCAAAAGCACAAAATTAGTATATCTTTTTTACCTTATTTAAATGTAAAAGGTATAAAAACAAGTTTGTAATACATGTTCACTAAAATATTTTACCTGTTACAGCAGTTACATTTCACCATTTCTTTATGAGCCGCAGCCCTATATGCTTTATGACATATTGGACATGAAAAACCTTTGTTGCGTTGTTGATAACAAGAGTCACAAATAGTGTAATGACAGTGCCAACGAGAAGAGGTTCCAGCTCCCGGTGTTCTGGCGCCGCAGTCATTGCAAATACGGCAACGCTGAAAGTATTTATAAAATATATATTATTGAAGAATAAAAAAATAATGATGAAATCCTATTATTTTTATATAATTTAACTTCATAGTTATATTTAATATTGTACGATCAGGAGAGTTTTTGAAATAGTTTTATACCAATTCAATGGTGTAAACATACAACGCTCTCCTGAAAATCCACTTCTCGGGTAGCAGAATAATTACTGACGCAAGAAAAGGAGTGGAGGTTGACAGCTCGAATGGTGGAATCACGAGACGAACGTGTTATAGGGCTTCAAAAATTGTAACAATGAGGTTTCCTCGTTACTCCTTTGACAATTTTCAGTCACCCGGAGAAGTATATTAGGGCTTGGATAGTGTTGAATAGCCCATTCAGTATATATCAACAAGCATACCAGAGTGAGAAATCCTGCGAATCAGCTCTGCACGATGTGGTGTGTAAGATTCAAACAATGCTGATAATTGCACTATAGCAGAGGATGCTCGAGGATGTCCGCAGTTTGGGGTCCACCCTCCGCTTCTTTAGTGTTTTGCGGTGGACTCTCTTCTACCGGAGTTACCGGACCTCGGAATCCACATCCAAGCATATGCGGATGATTTTTGTGCACTTGCCTTAGGGAAGTCCCCTCTTAGGATTGTTTGTGCAAAGGTATAGAGAATTCTGGACAAGATTGATGAGTGGTGCTCTTGCCAGGAACTGATATATATATATATCTATATATATATATATATATATATATATATATATATATATATATATATATATATATATATATATATATATATATATATATATATATATATATATATATATATATATATATATATATATATATATATATATATATATATATATATATATATATATATATATATATATATATATATATATATATATATATATATATATATATATATATATATATATATATATATATATATATATATATATATATATATATATATATATATATATATATATATATATATATATATATATATATATATATATATATATATATATATATATATATATATATATATATATATATATATATATATATATATATATATATATATATATATATATATATATATATATATATATATATATATATATATATATATATATATATATATATATATATATATATATATATATATATATATATATATATAAATATATATATATATATATATATATATATATATATATATATATATATATATATATATATATATATATATATATATAAATATATATATATATATATATATATATATATATATATATATATATACAGTGGCGTGCAGAAATGAGTACATAATTCATTTTTTTACTTTTCTGGACGATAAAATGATCAATAACAAAGAAAATAAAAATTTTTTTTGTTGTCGTTTATTCTTTGTTCTATTCTGAATAAAAAAACAAGAAAGTCAAAATAAAATGCAATATATTGAGAGAGATACCAATATATAACAAAAATAACTCGCATGTACTCAATTTTGCACTTTTGTATGCACTCATCAAAAAACAAGTTTATACCGTTAGTTTATGCATGTAATTTATTATTATAATTTATTATTATAATTTATTATTTTTTAGTACCATATTAATACGCTTTGGCATGCTTTCAACCAGTTCCTGTATTATTTCTTTTGGTATATTGTGCCACTCTAGCTGTACACGTGCCCAGAGCTCTTCTAGGTTTGATGGAGCTGTTTGGTACAACCCCAACCGTCTTCCCACAATTGACCATAAATTCTCAATCGGGTTGAGGTCGGGGCTTTGGGCTGGCCAATTCATCACATGAAAATTTTGCTCACTCAGCCATTTTTTCACTATTTTCGCCGTATGTTTTGGGTCCCCATCCTGCTGAAACACGACTTCTTCTACAGGATACGCACTCTTGTCAACGAACTCGGGAAGCTGAGTCTGTAAAATGGTGAGGTAGTCTTCCTTCTTTATTATACCTTCGATTCTGTGTAATGGCCCAATATGCCACCAAGTGAAACATCCCCAAACCATGATGTTTCCACCACCATGCTTCACAGTTTGCTTGACGTGGTGGCGTTGAATCTTATCACCAGGGCGACGCCAGCAGTACTGCTTTCCGTCTGATTGGAAACGGTTAAATTTTGATTCATCTGACCAAATAACTCGTTTCCAGTCGTTTATCGTCCAATTTTTATGCTCTCTTGCTAATTTCATCCGCGCCTTTTGATTTTTTTCGGACAAGGCTGGTTTATTTTTTTTAACGGCTGAAATATAGCCAATGTTGTGGAGCGCTCGCCGTGCTGTCCATTCACTAACGTACCTATTTTTGGCAACAAAAGTATTTTTCGGTGTTATGGTCTTGTTTTTCTTCATTTCTGCCATCATAAGACGTGCATCCGCGTCGGTCAAAAGTTTTCGGCGGCCTCTGGTTTGCTCTTTGGGAGCAGTTTGTCGTCTTTTTTTAATGCGAATGACCACAGATTGGCTAATATTTAGTTGCTTGGCTATTTCCCGAGATGAAGAACCATTTTTAGTTAAGGAAGCTACATTGTTCTCCACATCAAACGATAATTGTTTTCATTTTTTTTTCAACACTGAATATTAATGCGATGCACTTGATATGACACTTTAATTATTACTAATCACAGGTTGCTATACATAAATTTGCATTACTGGTCGTATACAATAGCAAACTATTCAAAACTAACGGTATAAACTTGTTTTTTGATGAGTACATACAAAAGTGCAAAATTGAGTACATGCGAGTTATTTTTGTTATATATTGCTATCTCTCTCAATATATTGCATTTTATTTTGAATTTCTTGTTTTTTTATTCAGAATAGAACAAAGAATAAACGACAAAAAAAAATTTTTATTTTCTTTGTTATTGATATATATATATATATATATATATATATATATATATATATATATATATATATATATATATATATATATATATATATATATATATATATATATTTATATATATATATATATATATATATATATATATATATATTTATATATATATATATATATATTTATATATATATATATATATATATATATATATATATATATATATATATATATATATATATATATATATATATATATATATATATATATATATATATCAATAACAAAGAAAATAAAAATTTTTTTTGTTGTCGTTTATTCTTTGTTCTATTCTGAATAAAAAAACAAGAAATTCAAAATAAAATGCAATATATTGAGAGAGATAGCAATATATAACAAAAAGAACTATATATATATATATATATATATATATATATATATATATATATATAACAAATCTACTATTTGGCCAAGTGCTATTCTGAGTTGTTCTGTTGCTATTATGCACTTTTATGAATATAGAATTACAGGGTCGCCTGTATATTGGTTTCGGAATGTCCGCCGTTTAGAGAAGACATCTGCGTCTATGTGGCGTAACTCGTCAGTTATTCAAGTGTACTAATCAGTACATGCCGTAAATGAGTACAAGCCGTAAATGAGTTCTGGCGGAAATTAGGTCTATTACCTCCACGTAGTAACGGCTGGTAACAATTGCAAAATTGGGATGTGAGGTGCGATCTATTCCTGATAATGGGTCGCACAGCATATCTAATGTACGGTTGGTCTAAGATAGGTCAGGCAAAAGGAGTAAGACCTGGAAAAAATTCGCCTTAACCTAAGGTGTTATGCGGCCTATGCCTATTGGATGGGTTACAGCCAGGGGGCAATACCGGCTGTATTTTTACGCAGTTACCTCGATACCGGGTCACCTCGAGGTATTTTCATGACCATTCCGTGGTATGGGACGCTGCCACGGTCGACCACTATCTTTTCCCCTTCAATTTGAAGATCTCCATGTCTTCTACGGTGGACGGTGATCGTAAGAAACTAATGGACTACAACACAAACAAACAAATTTCTTTGGACAAGCAGTCCCTAAATGCAACGGAAGATATTGCTCCCAACTCTGAATCTGGCTCAGGCAAGTCATATATTCGTACGGCGGAAGCTGGGACTACAGAACCTAGTAGAATTGGCAGTACCCCATATTAATCTCCATCATTCAAAGGTTGCGTCCGCCAACCTCATACTCCATCTATCAAAGGACAGATATCATATTGTACTGATTCAAAGACCATCGTTTGGTTGTAGATAGTAGTAGTGTGCGGACTAGGGACTCAAAAATACAAATTGATGAATACACGCAATACAGGTAAGCTTAGAGCGTGTGTACTAACACGCAGAGGGAAAAATGCTTTTATGCTCTTTAATTACAGCGACGCCGACCAAATAACCATCCGCTGGTCGCGCAGTCCCATAGGCTTGGAGCTAAATTGATTACTGGTACGGATGTAAATGCGCATCACATGGTGTGGGGCAGCACGGACACTAATGTGAAGGGTGATTGCCTTTTCGGTGATTTGCTTGGAACTAACCTGCAGATCTGTAATAGGGGTGTTAAACCTCCTTTTGTTATAAGCAATAGGCAGGAGGTAATAGACGCCACCTTTGCCTCTGACTCAGTAGTAGAAAGAATGAGGGATTGGGTGGTGTTAGAAGAACGGTCCTTCTCTGGCCACAGATACATCTCGTTTGAGATCAACAAAACTCTACCTAAACCTAAGCCTGGTAGAAATATCAGGAATACAGACTGGGATAATTATGTGAATACCTTAAATGTCTGTCCATCTAGCGGACCAAGAAGCATAGAAGGGATAGAGAAAATGGTTGGATCTGTTACTGGCAGCCTGAACGCGGCCTTGGCACTAAGGAAGCTGAGGGGAAAGTCGAAACTTCGGGTAAACAGTAGGAGAGCTTTTAATAAAGCACAATCTTTAAGTGTTTTAAGTGTGGGTATATTACCTCTTCAATGGAGACATGCTAGGATAGTCTTCATTCCAAAAACCGCTAAAAGCTCACATACTCATCCAAAAGACTTAAGACCGATATCTCTCTCATCTCTTCTTATGAAAACCTTAGACATGCCTATAGAAAGGGCAAATCGGCAGAGACTGCTCTACACAACCTTATTTCCACTGCAGAAGGTTAATTGCAAAGGCAGGATATATCCAGGGTGCCGTTCTGGATGTTGAAGGGGCCTTTAATAATATCAAAGGGGAGACCATTACAGCACTCACTGAACTTGGGGAGAAAACGGGCCTGGTAGACCTCATTGGTGAGCAGGTCCTCACCGCTTCTATGGAGCATAGTTGTTAACAAACTCCTATTAAGATTAGAGGCGATGGGATGTAAGGTGATAGCTTATGCTTTTTTTTATTATTTACATTGTAATTAGTTAACATCACATAAACTAACGACCAATCTGTTTTGGGTGTTGTGTAATACAAATGAATTCAATGATACTCTGCACAAAATTTGCAGAGAAGTTGGCTACTGCATAAGGTGGTGCAGTTTTTTGCGTTTCAACCTTTCCTTCCATTCACTTCGGTCGGTAAGGGCTGAGGATTCGCTATTCACATGGTGAGATAGCCTCTTAGTGTGAGATAGAGCATATTTCCAAATTGCAGCGACAACAGGCTGGATATCAAAATCGTGTTCCAGATCGCTCCTGCGTACGTACCAAGGCGCATTAACGGCATATCTTAGTACTTTGTTTTGGAGTCTTTGAATTTGCAAAATGTTGCTGGAGCCCCATTATTGAATCCCATACGTCCATAATGGGTTAAGCTCCTGCTTGTAAATTAGTATTTCGTTGTATGTGGATGTTCGCGCCGGATCCCTCCTGACGATGGCTGCCGCCTGCACACTGTTTGAGCGGGGCTCAGTGCGGAGAGAATTCCTCTCATTGGGTCCCGCCAAATCGTACAGCAGGCTGCAGCCATCTTTTCTGTGGTGTGAATGCCGGCACAGGAGAGGAGGAGAATCAACGACTGTTTAAGCTCATTTGCAATTCAACGGTCGATGGTGCCTTTTGTCGAAGAAGCTTCGTTATTTTCTACTCTTTATAAAAATACATTCTGTGCGTTTTCATAAAACAATCAATTAAAATAAAATCATTAATTTTGTTATATTCTACTCTTGAATACAATACATTCTTCAGTTCAAAGAAAAACATTTTTTTACGAAATAAATTATAACAAAACCAAAGTTAAATAAGTTAAAAAAATGGAAATGAATTTTCGTCCCAACAGTGCTATAGAACAAAACAGTGGATAAAGCAGATAATTTTACCCAAGAGCCATTGCATGTTTCGGAATTTCATTTTCAGTTGTTTTTTTTCTTCTTTTAAACGTGTGCATTCTGAGTTTGGGATTTGCACTCCGTTTATATACAGTTCAAGGTATCTAATTTTATTGTATGTGAAGTCAATATGGACCGATTTTGCGTCATTTCGTTTTATGCGCCATGTAGCTGTCCAATCAAAGATTTTGTTTAGATGATGTTGAAGCTTAGCAATTGAATCGGTCTGTATTTTTTCAACCGACAAAAAGGCCGTGTCGTCCGCAAACGAATCTGTGACGCAGCTCTCATCAGTAGGTCGCATGTAAAAATTAGGTAGAGTCCCAATACGCTCCCCTGGGGGACGCCTCCTTTTATTTCCTTGAGGTCGGAGTATGTATCATCGTATTTAACTCAAAAGAAGCGATCTGATTAATATGATTTCAATATGTTATATATAGTATTGGTAATAGCGTATTAATTTTATTGAGAAGGCCGCCGTTGCATACTTTATCGTAGACTTTGGGCACGTCAAGAGAGACAGCGGAGCACACCTTGTTTTCTTCAAAGGCGTTTTCAATTACTCGAGTTATCCAGTGAACTTGGTCGATGGTTGAATGTTTCAAGTGAAAACCAATTTGGTGCGCAAGTAATAGTTTTCTCCACTCAATAACATAATCGAGGCGTTTAGTAGTAGTTTTTCTATTAGTGTTGAAGCTATAGGTAGGGGGATATATAGGCCAATATGATGTTACATCATGCGCTGGTTTTCCTGGCTTCTTAAACATGACCACCTCAGCAGTGATGGTGATGAAATCAAAGTTAAGTTACTGGAGGGATTTCGACGTCATTGTCATGATTAGTAGATTCCAATTTGGCAGCACTTGATGCGTCATATGGTTTGAAGATATTTTCAACGCACTCCGAGAAAGTATTAGCTTTTTATCTATTGGTTTTAGCCCATGTATTGTCTGGTTTTTTATTGATGGGAATTGTGCCGTTGGTTGTGAAAATCTTGTTGTGCACTTTTAAAGCGAGCATGCATTCAGTGCTACGTTCGTTTGTTATTTATCTTAGAGATAGATTTAGAGCTATTTTTGAATGGCTTTATCTTACTGGTGAGCTCTTTCGATATTTTATTTAGCCAGCTTTTGTCAGAACAAGATATTGTTTGTTACCGTCGACGTACTCTGCGTTTTTCTTTTGGGGTATGGTAAGCCTTTTTACCAACCGCTTGATAATGAATGACCGCTACTACGTGTGAATAATAATGAATGACTGCTACTACGTGTGCTCAAGGTACGAGGTGTGATCAAAAAATAACCGTTATTTTCAAATTTTCGTGAGTTACGTATGTTCGATGTTCGCATTTTTTTCTGTTATGTTGGTACACATGTATGTTATATATGTTGGCAATACCAACCATTTTGGATTATCAGTTTGTTTTTGACAGATAAAAAGGTTAGTCGTGTTTTGGTGTGCTCTTCGATTTTGTACTATTCGAAAAAATGGATCAAAGAAACTGTATTCAGTTTTGTGTAAAAAATGAAAGTAAATGCGCAAGGACATTTGAAATGCTGACTGTGGCCTTTGGCGAGTCTACTATGAGCAGAACACAAGTTCAATTGTGGTATAACCGGTTTAAGGAGGGCCGAGAAGATGTCAATGACGATGCTCGTCCTGGTCGCCCGAGCACGTCAACAACCGATGAAAACATTGACGCACTGAAGAAAATGATTATGGATAATCGTCGAATCACTATCAGAGAGGTTGCTGATAATGTTGGCATATCGTTCGGCTCATGCCAAGCAATTTTTACGGATGTTTTAGGCATGAAACGTGCGGCAGCGAAGATTGTTCCAAAATTGCTAAATATTGAGCAAAAACAACGTCGCATGGACTTCGCTGTTGAACATCGTCAACGACGATCCAGATTTCCTCAAAAAGATCATAACTGGTGACGAATCGTGGGTGTATGGCTATGACATTGAAACCAAAGCCCAATCATCCCAATGGAAACGTCCAGATAAGTCAAGTTCGGTCGAACGTAAAGGTTTTGCTGACAGTTTTCTTTGATTGTAATGGCGTGGTGCATCATGAATTCTTGCCACAAGGTCGTACGGTCAACAAGGCCGTTTGCGAGAAGCAATTCGTCAGAAATGCCCAGAATTGTGGAAAAACCAATCATGGATTTTGCACCATGATAACGCACCAGCTCACACATCGATGTTTGTGCGTAATTTTTTGGCCAAAAACAAAACCGTTATCATGCCTCAACCACCGTATTCACCGGACTTGGCCGCCGCTGACTTTTTTCTCTTTCCAAAACTGAAGACACCGATGAAAGGAAAGCGTTTTGCTACGATTGAGGAGATAAAAGAAAAATCGAAACAGGAGCTGTTGGCGATACCAAAAAAAGCGTTTCAGAAGTGTTTCGAGGATTGGAAAAAACGCTGGCATAAGTGTATTATATCTGAGGGGAATTACTTTAAAGGGGACAAGATAGTTGTTGATGAATAAATAAATGCTTTTTGAAAAAATTGAAAATAACGGTTTTTGATCAAACCTCGTATATGATCATCTGGGGAGAATTTTTTATTTGTAAAGTGCAAGCTTTGCTAATGCATTAAATATGAATGAATAATAAGAATTAAAGGTGGAGAAGGGAAAGAGAGTTAAGTTAAATTATATTAAGAGAATTAAATATTATTAAATTAAGAGATTTTTAAATTAAATATAGTGCTAACATCCTTCACCCGTTGGAAGGGTCACGCTTTCAACGTCGCCAGGATCTGTAGGAAGGCTGCATAGTCTGGCCACAGCTCATTTAAGTAGACCACTTGATGTGCGAAGAACCTCCATGCGAACAACAACATTGTTATCACCCATAATTATTTCCGGTACTCTTACCAACTGCCACTTTAATGGTGGAATATTTTCGTCCTTTATCAAAAAAAGGGCTCCCACTTTTAGATTTGCTGAAGAGCGTTGCCATTTGGTCGTTTGCTGCAGAAGAGTCAAGTACTCCGAACCCCTTTTTCGACAAAATTGTTGCTGTATATAAAAAATGGGCAGGAGTTAGTACGTCACACAAGGGTGCGGAGCTTTTCGCAATTTAGAATGTTTGCACCGACTGCTCGATAAAAATGAAACTTGGCAGTTTTAACAGCCGCCTCCCAGAGCCCTCCATTGACGCATTGTTTCTTAATTGCTCTTAAGTGTGTCTCATTGAAGAACAACATTTTCTAAGTGGGCAGCCTTAGTAGAGAAGAAAATAAATAGGACACGTAACATTTTATTAGTGGTCTATTCCGAACCTCAGAACGATAGTAGAATAGTCCACAAAAATTCGTACCAGTCACTAGAAAGGCTCTGTTTGCCTTTACTCTTCTATCCGATAAATCTCCCATGATGTGCTCAGTTAACCTTGGGCGTACGTGCAAACACCTGATGCACTTATTAATGATGTGGCTTACTGACTTGTGACCACCTACTGGCCAATATTGTAGACGAATTGCGGCTAATGATGTATGCGTCCTTGGAATCAATAATTTGCGATGAAACAATTCTATTACCGAATTTGTAACAGCATGCCCTTAGGGCAATATAATTGGTTGCTTCGATTCCAAGTCCAGAGCTGAATGCTGGAGGCGTCCTCTCACTTGCCTTAAGCCAAAGTTGGGTGAGGGAGCAAATTTTGCTAGATGATGCTACGTGACTACCAGATTTCAGTATTTTGTAATCTGGCAGTAGCCTTTGTTGCACCATTCGAATCAATAGATATGCGCCTTGATGAACATCCTTAACTGTAAGTGAACCCCTTCGCGGTCCTTGCCTCGCAAAATAAATTTGTAAATATAGCCGAATACTCGTTCCAACCTTCCAAAGGAGTTAACAAATTTGCATTTTAGTGATAAGTCCGACATGTTTGATGTTTAAAGCAAAATATTCTTGCGCTTCTCGGGTAGTTCCTTAACATAACCTGGGGAAGCTGGCCACGTATCTCGATTGCCTTGAAGAATTTGAGAGCCATGCTTCCAAAGCTTAAATTTTAATAATTCACGTGGTGTGGATCCCCTTGACAGGATATCGGCAGGATTCATTAATGTTGGTACAAAATGCCATTTCATTCCTGTACCACCATGGAATCTAACTAGCAGTGAAAATCACATTCAAAAATTCTTAATTTTGAAATTGAGCTTACAAGTCCGATAGGAGCATAGCTGTAGTTTTGGGACTGTCAAGGTTTTTAATGGCGAAACTCGCGATTTCGAACAAGGTAAATCTACCTTAATTCTATTCTTAGTTTGTGATCGAATGTAAATGGACACGCCATATGCCGACAGACTTGCATCACAAAATGCATGAACCTCCACCTTCGAGCATGGCAACAAAACTAAGCGACGAAATTAAGAACTCTCTACTGTTTTAAATTCTTCCAATAAATTTACCCAAGCTGAATAAAGTATCTGTGGTAAACTCTCGTAACAGTCAACCTTATTCTTCCATAGTTGCAAAGCGATATTTTGGCCTTAGTGATGAAAGGACCAATCAAGCCTAATGGCTCATAAAATCGGGCAAAGGTGGCCTGTACGAAAGCAAAAAAGAATCTGCCACGGGATCCCATACCATGCCAAGAGTTTTGGTCACGTCGCTCCCATCACTAAATCTCAAATATTTTTTTTGCTTCTTCTGGAACTTGGTTTAGCACCTTAAAATTCTTAGAACACCATTTTCTAAATTTGAAATTTCCTTTATTAAGGAGGTCAGTCGTTGGACGCATAATCTCCGCGACTTGGTTTACAGTATTTCCTCTTAAAATGAGGTCGCCAACATAAAAATCTCTGCGAACTGCCTCTGTGCCGATTGGCAGAACTCGCTCTTCATCATAAGCTAATTGATGCATGGAGGTCAACGCTATGTTTTGTGGGAAGACGTACAGAGAACTCGCCTGAACTTAAACGTTTAACATTGTTTTTGAAGTGCAATTCGCACTGAGAGCTTTCATTAGTAGCCTTATATTCAGTCTCAACAAAATGCTCTACCTCACAAAACCTCCATAATAGCTGCCTTAAAGGGCCATCAGAATCGTTTTTTGCAGCACCTTTATCGACGACTGCTAAAGATACAATTTTACTAGTGGAAGGTTGTTTGCCACCACATACAATCCAGCCTAGCTTTGTTTTCTGAAGGAGGGGTAAGGTTGGACTCAATATGATTTGGCCGACGCACATCAAGTCAAAGAAGAGTCAGGCTCCAATCAAAATCTCCACACAATAAGATTTGAAGAATGTTAGGTCGGCAAGAGTTATATTTGAAGGTATATTCCAAGATGTTGCATTTAAAGATATATTGGGTTGATGGTCGGTGATGGAAGGAGTGGCACCGGCTATAATTGAGGTATGATAACCACCATCATAAGTCTGAATACAGATGTCAACAGTTTGGTCAGCCACAAAATTCCTTTCGCCAATTCCAGACACTAGGGTTTTTGATTTGGTTGTTTTGAGTTGTAGCTGACTGGCAGCACGATTTGTTATAAAATGTAATTGTGACGCGGAATCAAGGATTGCTCTGAATGGAATCAGGTTTCCTGTTCTTGGTTTCAAAAACACAATTGCAGTAGCGAGAAAGATAAACTCCTCAGGCATGGCATTTGATGTGGCAAACTGAGAGCCCATAAGTGACGTTGACACCAAGGCTCAGTGTTAATTGGGGGCAGGAGAAGAAAGGTTCGAACAATTTGATATTACAGCAGCAGCTTGAGGCGAAGCAATGCGATCCAAATGTAATAGTGTATGATGCTTAGATGAGCACTACTTGCAACAGACAGATTTAGAATTTTTGATATTATGCCCACACTTTAAACAATTAATACATATCTGTAGCCTTTTGGCTTCTTTGATGCGCAATCTGGGAGATAAATTTCGAAAAAGCGGACAGGATCGCAAAATGTGCAAGGTTGATTCGATTGAATGATGACGAACGCATGCTTAGACATAGGTTGCCCTTTATCACCCAACTGTTTGCTTGGTATCTGGCTTATCAAGACTGAACTTATATTTTCCATCATTCGGCATCTTTTTTCCAGGAACTCCAGCATGGGTTCCCAATACGGTATATCATGTGACGGAGCGTCTTCCTCCACTTCGTCCTGGTTCTTGAGTCGACCTTGCTGTTTAATGAGCAGTCTAATAGCTCGTCGCGACCGACAATAGAGTTCAACGCACGAAGATGGGATTAAAATTTGTCCCACAATTGCCTTAACCCACCAGCAGAACCACCACGAATGGACTTTGCGATAAAAATCTCCTCTATGTGTGTCTGAAATTAGATAGGTTTGATATCAAATCGAGCGACAACGAAAGGTGAACTGAGGAATATCGAGTACCGTTATGTCTGAAACCGTCAAAACTGTAGGTTATATACCTTCACACTATATAATCTGCATATATGTATTATTGTGTACTATGAGGCTCATAAAGGGCATATACCCATGTAACTTGCACTATTTTATTTTTGCCTCTAAACGTCAGGTCATTATTTTTACACTACAAGGAAGCCTTGCATTTAAATGCACACGTTTAATGAACTTAATAAACCGAATGTTCGAACGCTAAAAACTATGTAATACACGTTAAGCCAAAGTGATCAATTAATATGACAATCATATAGGTAGCAGCACGATTGCAGCGAAATCGACCGACCGCAACTGAAGCGACACTAGACACTAGACGAAGTAACGAGAAAGCAACCTGCAACGAAAGTTAATCAGATAATGTTTAATATGACAGTCAAACCAAGTGTTTAAATCCCCAATTAATATGACACCGAAGGTCACACAAAGTAAAAAAAGGTCGTCAGTGTATTCTGCAGCCAACCAATTTTAGCAGGAAAGGTGTTCCGCCCAAGTGAAAGCTCGTTGGAATACCCAATCCAAAAAACGAATCAAAAGGACAACGCGACCGAAATCACGTCGGGGTCACCAATGTTTTGGGGGATGGTAAGCCTTTTTACCAACCGCATGAACTATTAAATTTTTAACGTACACGACCGATAATGCAAGACTGCTACCACGTATGCTCAAGGTATATGATCAATTGGGGACAATTTTTTATTTGTAAAGTGCAAGCTATGCTAATGCATTAAATATACATAATAAGAATTAAAGGAGGAGAAGAGAGAGAGAGTTAAGTACTCCGAACTCCGCTTTCACCAAAATTGTTGCTGCATATAGAATATGGGCAGGAGTTAGTACATCACA
Source organism: Clusia tigrina (assembly GCA_920105625.2). NCBI lineage: Eukaryota > Metazoa > Arthropoda > Insecta > Diptera > Clusiidae > Clusia > Clusia tigrina. The sequence continues at coordinate 310,965,828 of OV050030.1, read as the reverse complement.
CAAGGGTGCGGAGTTCTTCGAAATCTAGAATGTTTGAACCGACTGCTCGATAAAAATGAAACTTGGCAGTTTTAACAGCCGCCTCCAAGAGCCCTCCAAAATGTGGAGATCTAGGTGGTATGAGGCATTGCTTCTTAACTGCCCTTAAATGTGTCTCATTGAAGAACAACCATTTTAGAGAAGCCAATTCTTTTTTCTTACCTACGAAATTTGTTGCGTTATCTGACCAAATGGTTTTCGGTTTTCCTCGAATGCATGCAAAACGGCGTATAGCCGCCAAGAAGGCTGATGTTGAAAAATCATTTACCACATCTAAGTGGGCAGCCTTAGTAGAGAAGAAAATAAATAGGGAGACGTAACATTTTATTAGTGGTCTTTTCCGAACCACAGACCGATAGTAGAATGGTCCACAAAAATCCGTACCAGTCACTAGAAAAACTCTGCTTGCCTTTACTCTTCCATCCGTTAATTTCCCATGATGTGCTCAGTTAACATTGGGCGTACGTGCAAGCATCTGATGCACTTATTAATGATGTGGCTTACTGACTTGTGACCACCTACTGACCAATATTGTAGACGAATTGCGGCTAGTGATGTATGCGTCCCTGGATGCAATAATTTGCGATGAAACAATTCTATTACCGAATTTGTAACAGCATGCCCTTAGGGCAATATAATTGGTTGCTTCGATTCCAAGTCCAGAGCTGAATGCTGGAGGCGTCCTCTCACTTGCCTTAAGCCAAAGTTGGGTGAGGGAGCAAATTTTGCCAGATGATGCTACGTGACTACCAGATTTCAGTATTTTGTAATCTGGGAGTAGCCTTTGTTGCACCATTCGAATCAATAGATATGCGCCTTGATGAACATCCTTAACTGTAAGTGAACCCCTTCGCGGTCCTTGCCTCGCAAAATAAATTTGTAAATATAGCCGAATACTCGTTGCAACCTTCCAAAGGAGTTAACAAATTTGCATTTTAGTGATAAGTCCGACATGTTTGATGTTTAAAGCAAAATATTCTTGCGCTTCTCGGGTAGTTCCTTAACATAACCTGGGGAAGCTGGCCACGTATCTCGATTGCCTTGAAGAATTTGAGAGCCATGCTTCCAAAGCTTAAATTTTAATAATTCACGTGGTGTGGATCCCCTTGACAGGATATCGGCAGGATTCATTAATGTTGGTACAAAATGCCATTTCATTCCTGTACCACCATGGAATCTAACTAGCAGTGAAAATCACATTCAAAAATTCTTAATTTTGAAATTGAGCTTACAAGTCCGATAGGAGCATAGCTGTAGTTTTGGGACTGTCAAGGTTTTTAATGGCGAAACTCGCGATTTCGAACAAGGTAAATCTACCTTAATTCTATTCTTAGTTTGTGATCGAATGTAAATGGACACGCCATATGCCGACAGACTTGCATCACAAAATGCATGAACCTCCACCTTCGAGCATGGCAACAAAACTAAGCGACGAAATTAAGAACTCTCTACTGTTTTAAATTCTTCCAATAAATTTACCCAAGCTGAATAAAGTATCTGGGGTAAACTCTCGTAACAGTCAACCTTATTCTTCCATAGTTGCAAAGCGATATTTTGGCCTTAGTGATGAAAGGACCAATCAAGCCTAATGGCTCATAAAATCGGGCAATGGTGGCCCGTACGAAAACAAAAAAGAATCTGCCACGGGATCCCATACCATTCCAAGAGTTTCGGTCACGTCGCACAGTGGGGTATTTGGTACCAAAACTGTCGATTAATTCCCAGGCCCCTCAAACTGGTAATTTTTTGTTAGCAAATCTCAAAATAAACCGAAAACATAAAAAAAATTATCGATAACTCGCATAGTTATCGAGATATCTGGGGTTGAAGTTTTAAAACATCGATAACTTTTTACAGTTTTATTTTTTTAGAGCACATAAAAAAAATAATCCGAAAAATTTAAATAAAAATTATCGATAATTTGCTTAGCTATCGAGGTATCGGAGGTTGATGTTTTCAAAAACTAGATAACTTTTTAACGTTTTACTAGACCAGATAATTTTGTGTTGCCAAACTTCCGAAATTGGGCGGAAAATTTAAATGCAGCTATCGATAACTCGCTTAGCTATCGAGATATCGACGATGCAAGTTTTCTGTATAATACCCAAAAATGAGCAGAAAAACTTAAATATTGCGATAATTCTACTATTTATTTGTTAAATAAAAACATATTTCATTACAAATTTCAGTAGAATCAATAAATTATGCATCATCATTACTATCATCGTCTTCATCAGTCATGGACATCTTCCTCGTCGGAATCACTGCCATGAGCACTATTATTGTCTCTGACATGTGCTTTTGCCAAATTTAAGGATGGAGATTGTAACAGATCCAAAGCCATTTTTGGTATGCTTTGCAATTTTTTGTTAGGCAATTTTCTCCTGCTTGATATTATTGGATCAGAGGTAATCAGCATTAAATTAAAAACGTCTTGATTGGATTTTTCCCGACTCATTTTTCTAGAATAACTCTCTCGATATTTTTTGAAATCTTTGTTGCGAGCTTCCTGCGCTTCTTCCGATAATTGGCCAATCGGTAACAATATGTACGCTATTATTTCAGGTCCGTGAATAAAAAATGTATGCAATGTTGGAGGCATATAGTACCATGGATAATTTTCTACAAAGATTCTAGCCGTTTGATGTGCAAACTCCCGAAACTTATCTTCATTTACTTCATGACCACAAGAAACAACAATCAGTATATTATGCATTCTGACTATTAAATTAACGTTAATATTCGTAATTTCCGCTGAGAGTTCCGCATTCTGAAAAAAATGCCTGGCCGTATTTCCGTCGTTATAGTTACCGAATCCGGGTTTTGGACGATCAACAATTAACCCAGTCCTCTCTTTAAATTGTTTTTGAATTTCTGCTTTAGTTTCTTCAACAGTTTGCTTTTCAGAGTCTGATCTAGCTTGCCATTTTTTGATTGACAGTTTATATGACAAATGAAGAAGGCACTCAAAAAATCTAATCCACCCATGTAAAATTGATAACCCAAATTGTAAATTATCAGTGTTTTTTTTTATCATTTTATCGATTTGGCTGAAATCTTTGCTGGTGGAGCCGCATAAGTAACACTTTTGTGTATATGTAGTTTCAGAGAGAGCGTTACAAACTTTACCGTCTATTATCGATAATATTAAGCTATGTCTTACTACTGCAACTTTCTCACCAAGTGCCAACATGCGTGGAAATTGAGCATTTTTGTCCATTGAGTTTAGGAACAAAAAGTGGGATTAATCAAAAAAGGCACAAAAGGGCACCTCAATTTTTTGCAGGAATATTGTCTACGATCCACAAAATTAGAAAAAGAAAAATTTAGAGCCCTTTCTAGCCCTACAATGAACTATATGTCCATCTATATATTCAAAACAGGCAAATTTTGTGGACTATTTAAAAAAAAAAAACAATTTAAAATATTAGATCACTTTTTTTGTTAAAATTTTTTTCTAAAAAATAGTTTAATACCTGACGTTGAAGGCTCCATACTCAGATTTTAATTTTACTTCAAGTTTTTTTAACGAAAAAACACTTTGATAAACTTGTAAATATCACTTTTACAGCGAGCACAAGCGAACAGAGAATGAAAGTGTAAATTCAAACACACAATGCAGCTACACAATACACATTAGAACCGTTATTATTTCTGTTAGTGATGCAGAATTATGTCTACTTTCAATGGGTATTAAGTATTCGAGTGTAACTTCAAAAATAATTTTTTAATTAATCTACACTTTTGACGCGTCGCTCCCATCACTAAATCTCAAATATTTTTTTTTCTTCTTCTAGAACTTGGTTTAGCAGCTTAAAATTCTTAGAACACCATTTTCTAAATTTGAAATTTACTTTATTAAGGAGGTCAATCGTTTGACGCATAATCTCCGCGACTTGGTTTACAGTATTTCCTCCTAAAATGAGGTCGTCAACATAAAAATCTCTCCGAACTGTCTCTGTACCGATTGGCAGAACTCGCTCTTCATCATAAGCTAATTGATGCATGGAGGTCAACGCTATGTTTTGTAGGAAGACGTACAGAGTACTCGCCTGAACTTAAACGTTTAACATTGTTTTTGAAGTGCAATTCGCACTGAGAGCTATCATTAGTAGCCTTATATTTATTCTCAACAAAATGCTCTACCTCACAAAACCTCCTTAATAGCTGCCTTAAAGGGCATCAGAATCGTTTTTTGCAGCACCTTTATCGACGACTGCTAAATATACAATTTTACTAGTGGAAGGTTGTCTACCACCACATACAATCCAGCATAGCTTTGTTTTCTGAAGGAGTGGTAAGGTTGGACTCAATATGATTTGGCCGACGCACATCAAATCAAAGAAGAGTCAGGCTCCAATCAAAATCTCCACACAATAAGATTTGAAGAATGTTAGGTCGGCAAGAGTTATATTTGAAGGGATATTCCAAGATGTTGCATTTAAAGATATATTGGGTTAGTGGTCGGTGATGGAAGGAGTGGCAACTGCTGTGATTGAGGTATGATAACCACCATCATAAGACTGAATACAAATGTCAACAGTTTGGTCAGCCACAAAATTCCTTTCGCCAATTCCAGACACTAGGGTTTTTGATTTGGTTGTTTTGAGTTGTAGAATGATTTGTTGTAAAATGTAATTGTGACGCGGAATCAAGGATTGCTCTGAATGAAATCGGGTTTCCTGTTCTTGGTTTCAAAAACATAATTGCAGTAGCGAGAAAGATAAACTACTCAGGCATGGCATTTGATGTGGCAAGCTAAGAGCCCATAAGTGACGTTGACACCAGGGCTCAGTGTTAATTGGGGGCAGGAGAAGAAAGGTTGGAACCATTTGATATTACAGCAGCAGCTTGAGGCGAAGCAATGCGATCCAAATGTAATAGTGTATGATGCTTAGATGAGCACTACTTGCAACAGACAGATTTCGAATTTTTGATAATATGCCGACGCTTTAAACAATTAATGCATATCTGTAGCCTTTTGGCTTCTTTGATGCGCAATCTGGGAGATAAATTTCGAAAAAGCGGACAGGAACTAATTGCATGCTCCCTTACATCGCAAAATGTGCAAGGTTGATTCGATTGAATGATGACGAACGCATGCTTAGACATAGGTTGCCCTTTATCACCCAACTGTTTGCTTGGTATCTGGCTTATCAAGACTGAACTTATATTTTCCATCATTCGGCATCTTTTTTCCAGGAACTCCAGCATGGGTTCCCAATACGGTATATCATGTGACGGAGCGTCTTCCTCCACTTCGTCCTGGTTCTTGAGTCAACCTTGCTGTTTAATGAGCAGTCTAATAGCTCGTCGCGACCGGCAATAGAGTTCAACGCTCGAAGATGGGATTAAAATTTGTCCCTCTATGTGTGTCTGAAATTAGATAGGTTTGATATCAAATCGAGCGACAACGAAAGGTGAACTGAGGAATAGCGAGTACCGTTATGTCCGAAACCGTCAAAACTGTAGGTTATATACCTTCACACTATATAATCTGCATATATGTATTATTGTGTATTATGAGGCTCATAAAGGGCATATACCCATGTAACTTGCACTATTTTATTTTTGCCTCTAAACGTCAGGTCATTATTTTTACACTACCAGGAAGCCTTGCATTTAAATGCACACGTTTAATGAACTTAATAAACCGAATGTTCGAACGCTAAAAACTATGTAATAGAAAGTCACGTTAAGCCAAAGTGATCAATTAATATGACAATCATATAGGTAGCAGCACGATTGCAGCGAAATCGACCGACCGCAACTGAAGCGACACCAGACACTAGACGAAGTAACGAGAAAGCAACCTGCAACGAAAGTTAATCAGATAATGTTTAATATGAGAGTCAAACCAAGTGTTTAAATCCTCAATTAATATGACACCGAAGGTCACACAAAGTAAAAAAGGGCCGTCAGTGTATTCTGCAGCCAACCAATTTTAGCAGGAAAGGTGTTCCGCCCAAGTGAAAGCTCGTTGGAATACCCAATCCAAAAAACGAATCAAAAGGACAACGCGACCGAAATCACGTCGGGGTCACCAATGTTTTGGGGGATGGTAAGCCTTTTTACCAACCGCATGAACTATTAAATTTTTAACGTACACGACCGATAATGCAAGACTGCTACCACGTATGCTCAAGGTATATGATCAATTGGGGACAATTTTTTATTTGTAAAGTGCAAGCTATGCTAATGCATTAAATATACATAATAAGAATTAAAGGAGGAAAAGAGAGAGAGAGTTAAGTACTCCGAACTCCGCTTTCACCAAAATTGTTGCTGCATATAGAATATGGGCAGGAGTTAGTACATCACACAAGGGTGCGGAGTTCTTCGAAATCTAGAATGTTTGAACCGACTGCTCGATAAAAATGAAACTTGGCAGTTTTAACAGCCGCCTCCCAGAGCCCTCCAAAATGTGGAGATCTAGGTGGTATGAGGCATTGCTTCTTAACTGCCCTTAAGTGTGTCTTGTCTCATTGAAGAACAGCCATTTTAGAGAAGCCAATTCTTTTTTCTTACCTACGAAATTTGTTGCGTTATCTGACCAAATGGTTTTCGGTTTTCCTCGAATGCATGCAAAACGGCGTATAGCCGCCAAGAAGGCTGATGTTGAAAAATCATTTACCACATCTAAGTGGACAGCCTTAGTAGAGAAGAAAATAAATAGGGAGACGTAACATTTTATTAGAGGTCTTTTCCGAACCACAGAACCAGTCACTAGAAAAACTCTGCTTGCCTTTACTCTTCCATCCGTTAATTTCCCATGATGTGCTCAGTTAACCTTGGGCGTACGTGCAAGCACCTGATGCACTTATTAATGATGTGGCTTACTGACTTGTGACCACCTACTGACCAATATTGTAGACGAATTGCGGCTAATGATGTATGCGTCCCTGGATGCAATAATTTGCGATGAAACAATTCTATTACCGAATTTGTAACAGCATGCCCTTAGGGCAATATAATTGGTTGCTTCGATTCCAAGTCCAGAGCTGAATGCTGGAGGCGTCCTCTCACTTGCCTTGAGCCAAAGCTGGGTGAGGGAGCAAATTTTGCCAGATGATGCTACGTGACTACCAGATTTCAGTATTTTGTAATCTGGGAGTAGCCTTTGTTGCACCATTCGAATCAATAAATATGCGCCTTGATGAACATCCTTAACTGTAAGTGAACCCCTTCGCGGTCCTTGCCTCGCAAAATAAATTTGTAAATATAGCCGAATACTCGTTGCAACCTTCCAAAGGAGTTAATAAATTTGCATTTTAGTGATAAGTCCGACATGTTTGATGTTTAAAGCAAAATATTCTTGCGCTTCTCGGGTAGTTCCTTAACATAACCTGGGGAAGCTGGCCACGTATCTCGATTGCCTTGAAGAATTTGAGAGCCATGCTTCCAAAGCTTAAATTTTAATAATTCACGTGGTGTGGATCCCCTTGACAGGATATCGGCAGGATTCATTAATGTTGGTACAAAATGCCATTTCATTCCTGTACCACCATGGAATCTAACTAGCAGTGAAAATCACATTCAAAAATTCTTAATTTTGAAATTGAGCTTACAAGTCCGATAGGAGCATAGCTGTAGTTTTGGGACTGTCAAGGTTTTTAATGGCGAAACTCGCGATTTCGAACAAGGTAAATCTACCTTAATTCTATTCTTAGTTTGTGATCGAATGTAAATGGACACGCCATATGCCGACAGACTTGCATCACAAAATGCATGAACCTCCACCTTCGAGCATGGCAACAAAACTAAGCGACGAAATTAAGAACTCTCTACTGTTTTAAATTCTTCCAATAAATTTACCCAAGCTGAATAAAGTATCTGGGGTAAACTCTCGTAACAGTCAACCTTATTCTTCCATAGTTGCAAAGCGATATTTTGGCCTTAGTGATGAAAGGACCAATCAAGCCTAATGGCTCATAAAATCGGGCAATGGTGGCCCGTACGAAAACAAAAAAGAATCTGCCACGGGATCCCATACCATTCCAAGAGTTTCGGTCACGTCGCACAGTGGGGTATTTGGTACCAAAACTGTCGATTAATTCCCAGGCCCCTCAAACTGGTAATTTTTTGTTAGCAAATCTCAAAATAAACCGAAAACATTAAAAAAAAAATATCGATAACTCGCATAGTTATCGAGATATCTGGGGTTGAAGTTTTAAAACAACGATAACTTTTTACAGTTTTATTTTTTTAGAGCACATAAAAAAAATAATCCGAAAAATTTAAATAAAAATTATCGATAATTTGCTTAGCTATAGAGGTATCGGAGGTTGAAGTTTTCAAAAACTAGATAACTTTTTAACGTTTTACTAGACCAGATAATTTTGTGTTGCCAAACTTCCGAAATTGGGCGGAAAATTTAAATGCAGCTATCGATAACTCGCTTAGCTATCGAGATATCGACGATGCAAGTTTTCTGTATAATACCCAAAAATGAGCAGAAAAACTTAAATATTGCGATAATTCTACTATTTATTTGTTAAATAAAAACATATTTCATTACAAATTTCAGTAGAATCAATAAATTATGCATCATCATTACTATCATCGTCTTCATCAGTCATGGACATCTTCCTCGTCGGAATCACTGCCATGAGCACTATTATTGTCTCTGACATGAGCTTTTGCCAAATTTAAGGATGGAGATTGTAACAGATCCAAAGCCATTTTTGGTATGCTTTGCAATTTTTTGTTAGGCAATTTTCTCCTGCTTGATATTATTGGATCAGAGGTAATCAGCATTAAATTAAAAACGTCTTGATTGGATTTTTCCCGACTCATTTTTCTAGAATAACTCTCTCGATATTTTTTGAAATCTTTGTTGCGAGCTTCCTGCGCTTCTTCCGATAATTGGCCAATCGGTAACAATGTGTACGCTATTATTTCAGGTCCGTGAATAATAAATGTATGCAATGTTGGAGCATATAGTACCATGGATAATTTTCTACAAAGATTCTAGCCGTTGAGCAAACTCCCGAAACTTATCTTCATTTACTTCATGACCACAAGAAACAACAATCAGTATATTATGCATTCTGACTATTAAATTAACGTTAATATTCGTAATTTCCGCTGAGAGTTCCGCATTCTGAAAAAAACGCCTGGCCGTATTTCCGTCGTTATAGTTACCGAATCCGGGTTTTGGACGATCAACAATTAACCCAGTCCTCTCTTTAAATTGTTTTTGAATTTCTGCTTTAGTTTCTTCAACAGTTTGCTTTTCAGAGTCTGATCTAGCTTGCCATTTTTTGATTGACAGTTTATATGACAAATGAAGAAGGCACTCAAAAAATCTAATCCACCCATGTAAAATTCATAACCCAAATTGTAAATTATCAGTGTTTTTTTTATCATTTTATCGATTTGGCTGAAATCTTTGCTGGTGGAGCCGCATAAGTAACACTTTTGTGTATATGTAGTTTCAGAGAGAGCGTTACAAACTTTACCGTCTGTCATCGATAATATTAAGCTATGTCTTACTACTGCAACTTTCTCACCAAGTGCCAACATGCGTGGAAATTGAGCATTTTTGTCCATTGAGTTTAGGAACAAAAAGTGGGATTAATCAAAAAAGGCACAAAAGGGCACCTCAATTTTTTGCAGGAATATTGTCTACGATCCACAAAATTAGAAAAAGAAAAATTTAGAGCCCTATCTAGCCCTACAATGAACTATATGTCCATCTATATATTCAAAACAGGCAAATTTTGTGGACTTTTTAAAAAAAAAAACAATTTAAAATATTAGATCACTTTTTTTGTTAAAATTTTTTTTCTAAAAAATAGTTTAATACCTGACGTTGAAGGCTCCATACTCAGATTTTAATTTTACTTCAAGTTTTTTTTAACGAAAAAACACTTTGATAAACTTGTAAATATCACTTTTACAGCGAGCACAAGCGAACAGAGAATGAAAGTGTAAATTCAAAAACACAATGCAGCTACACAATACAACTTAGAACCGTTATTATTTCTGTTAGTGATGCAGAATTATGTCTACTTTCAATGGGTATTAAGTATTCGAGTGTAACTTCAAAAATAATTTTTTAATTAATCTACACTTTTGACGCGTCGCTCCCATCACTAAATCTCAAATATTTTTTTTTCTTCTTCTGGAACTTGGTTTAGCACCTTAAAATTCTTAGAACACCATTTTCTAAATTTGAAATTTACTTTATTAAGGAGGTCAATCGTTTGACGCATAATCTCCGCGACTTGGTTTACAGTATTTCCTCCTAAAATGAGGTCGTCAACATAAAAATCTCTGCGAACTGTCTCTGTACCGATTGGCAGAACTCGCTCTTCATCATAAGCTAATTGATGCATGGAGGTCAGCGCTATGTTTTGTGGGAAGACGTACAGAGTACTCGCCTGAACTTAAACGTTTAACATTGTTTTTGAAGTGCAATTCGCACTGAGAGCTTTCATTAGTAGCCTTATATTTAGTCTCAACAAAATGCTCTACCTCACAAAGCCTCCTTAATAGCTGCCTTAAAGGGCATCAGAATCGTTTTTTGCAGCACCTTTATCGACGACTGCTAAAGATACAATTTTACTAGTGGAAGGTTGTCTGCCACCACATACAATCCAGCATAGCTTTGTTTTCTGAAGGAGTGGTAAGGTTGGACTCAATATGATTTGACCGACGCACATCAAATCAAAGAAGAGTCAGGCTCCAATCAAAATCTCCACACAATAAGATTTGAAGAATGTTAGGTCGGCCAGAAGGGATATTCCAAGATGTTGCATTTAAAGATATATTGGGTTAGTGGTCGGTGATGGAAGGAGTGGCAACGGCTGTGATTGAGGTATGATAACCACCATCATAAGACTGAATACAGTGGTCAACAGTTTAGTCAGCCACAAAATTCCTTTCGCCAATTCCAGACACTAGGGTTTTTGATTTGGTTGTTTTGAGTTGTAGCTGACTGGCAGCACGATTTGTTATAAAATGTAATTGTGACGCGGAATCAAGGATTGCTCTGAATGGAATCGGGTTTCCTGTTCTTGGTTTCAAAAACACAATTGCAGTAGCCAGAAAGATAAACTCCTCAGGCATGGCGTTTGATGTGGCAAACTGAGAGCCCATAAGTGACGTTGACACCAGGGCTCAGTGTTAATTGGGGCAGGAGAAGAAAGGTTGGAACAATTTGATATTACAGCAGCAGCTTGAGGCGAAGCAATGCGATCCAAATGTAATAGTGTATGATGCTTAGATGAGCACTACTTGCAACAGATAGATTTAGAATTTTTGATAATATGCCCACGCTTTAAACAATTAATGCATATCTGTAGCTTTTTGGCTTCTTTGATGCGCAATCTGGGAGATAAATTTCGAAAAAGCGGATAGGAACTAATTGCATGCTCCCTTACATCGCAAAATGTGCAAGGTTGATTCGATTGAATGATGACGAACGCATGCTTAGACATAGGTTGCCCTTTATCACCCAACTGTTTGCTTGGTATCTGGCTTATCAATACTGAACTTATATTTTCCATCATTCGGCATCTTTTTTCCAGGAACTCCAGCATGGGTTCCCAATACGGTATATCATGTGACGGAGCGTCTTCCTCCACTTCGTCCTGGTTCTTGAGTCGACCTTGCTGTTTAATGAGCAGTCTAATAGCTCGTCGCGACCGACAATAGAGTTCAACGCACGAAGATGGGATTAAAATTTGTCCCACAATTGCCTTAACCCACCAGCAGAACCACCACGAATGGACCTTGCGATGAAAATCTCCTCTATGTGTGTCTGAAATTAGATAGGTTTGATATCAAATCGAGCGACAACGAAAGGTGAACTGAGGAATATCGAGTACCGTTATGTCCGAAACCGTCAAAACTGTAGCTTATATACCTTCACACTATATAATCTGCATATATTTATTATTGTGTATTATGAGGCTCATAAAGGGCATATACCCATGTAGCTTGCACTATTTTATTTTTGCCTCTAAACGTCAGGTCATTATTTTTACACTACAAGGAAGCCTTGCATTTAAATGCACACGTTTAATGAACTTATTAAACCGAATGTTCGAATGCTAAAAACTATTTAATAGAATGTCACGTTAAGCCAAAGTGATCAATTAATATGACAATCATATAGGTAGCAGCACGATTGCAGCGAAATCGACCGACCGCAACTGAAGCGACACTAGACACTAGACGAAGTAACGAGAAAGCAATATATGCACCTGCAACGAAAGTTAAACTAAGACAGCGAAATTGCGCTGGCAGTGGCAGCGAGCAGATAATTTTTAATATGAGAGTCAAACCAAGTGCTTAAATCCCCAATTAATATGACACCGAAGGTCACACAAAGAAAAAAAAGGGCCGTCAGTGTATCCTGCAGCCAACCAATTTTAGCAGGAAAGGTGTTCCGTCCAAGTGAAAGCTCGTTGGAATACCCAATCCAAAAAACGAATCAAAAGGACAACGCGACCGAAATCACGTCGGGGTCACCAATGTTTTGGGGGATGGTAAGCCTCTTTACCAACCGCTTGAACTATTAAATTTTTAACGTACACGACCGATAATGCAAGACTGCTACCACGTATGCTCAAGGTATATGATCAATTGGGGACAATTTTTTATTTGTAAAGTGCAAGCTATGCTAATGCATTAAATATACATAATAAGAATTAAAGGAGGAGAAGAGAGAGAGAGTTAAGTACCGAACTCCACTTTCGCCAAAATTGTTGTTGCATATAGAAAATGGGCAGGAGTTAGTACATCACACAAGGGTGCGGAGTTCTTCGAAATCTAGAATGTTTGAACCGACTGCTCGATAAAAATGAAACTTGGCAGTTTTAACAGCCGCCTCCCAGAGCCCTCCAAAATGTGGAGATCTAGGTGGTATGAGGCATTGCTTCTTAACTGCTCTCATTGAAGAACAACCATTTAGAGAAGCCAATTCTTTTTTCGTACCTACGAAATTTGTTGCGTTATCTGACCAAATGGTTTTCGGTTTTCCTCGAATGGATGTAAAACGGCGTATAGCTGCCAAGAAGGCTAATGTAGAAAAATCATTTACCAGTTCCAAGTGGACAGCCTTTGTATAGAAGCAAATAAATAGGGAGACGAAACATTTTATTAGTGGTTTATTCCGAATCTCAGAACGATGGTAGAATGGTCCACAAAAATCCGTACCAGTCACTAGAAAGGCTCTGCTTGCCTTTACTCTTCCATCCGGTAAATCTCCCATGATGTGCTCTTTTAGCCTTGGGCGTACGTGCAAGCACCTGATGCACTTATTAATGATGTGGCTTACTGCCTTGTGACCATCTACTGGCCAATATTGTAGACGAATTGCGGCTAATGATATGTATGCGTCCCTGGATGCAATCATTTGCGATGAAACAATTCTATTACCGAATTTGTAACAGCATGTCCTTAGGGCAATATAATTGGTTGCTTCGGTACAAAGTCCACAGCTGAGTGCTGGAGGCGTCCTCTCACTCGCCTTAAACCAAGGTTGGGTGAGGGGGCAAATTTTGCTAGATGATGCTACGTGACTACCAGATTTCAGTATTTTGTAATGTGGGAGGAGCCTTTTTTGCACCATTCGAATCAATAAATATGTGCCTTGATGATCATCCTTAACTGTAAGTGAACCCCTTCGGTCCTAGCCTCGCAAAATAAATTTGTAAATATAGCCGAATACTCGTTGCAACTTCCAAAGGAGTTAACAAATTTGCATTTCAGTGATAAGCCCGACATGTTTGATGTTTAAAGCAAAATATTCTTGCGCTTCTCGGGTAGTTCCTTAACATAACCTGGGGAAGCTGGCCACGTATCTCGATTGCCTTGAAGAGTACGAGAGCCATGCTTCCAAAGCTTAGATTTTAATAATTCACGTGGCGTGGATCCCCTTGACAGGATATCTGCAGGATTCATTAATGTTGGTACAAAATGCCATTTCATTCCTGCGGTGAGAATTTGAATATTATTTACTCGATTTGAAACGTATAATATGAAATTTGATGGCTTATTACGTAAGCATGATAGTACCACCATGGAATCTGACTAAAAGTGAAAATCACATTCAAAATTTCCTAATTTTGAAATTGAGCTTACAAGTCCGATAGGAGCATAGCTGTAGTTTTGGGACTGTCAACGTTTTTAATGGCGAAACTCGCGATTTCGAACAAAGTAAATCTACCTTAATTCTATTCTTAGTTTGTGATCGAATGTAAATGGACACGAAATATGCCGACAGACTTGCATCACAAAATGCATGAACCTCCACCTTCGAGCATGGCAACAAAACTAAGCGACGAAATTTAGAACTCTCTGTTTTAAATTCTTCCAATAAATTTATCCAAGCAAATAAAGTATCTGGGGTAAACTCTCGTAACAGTCAACCTTATCCTTCCATAGTTGCAAAGCGATATTTTGGCCTTAGTGATGAAAGGACCAATCAAGCCTAATGGCTGATAAAATCGGGCAATGGTGGCCTGTACGAAAACAAAAAAGAATCTGCCACGGGATCCCACACCTTGCCAAGAGTTTTGGTCACGTCGCTCCCATCACTAAATCTCAAATATTTTTTTTCTTCTTCTAGAACTTGGTTTAGCACCTTAAAATTCTTAGAACACCATTTTCTAAATTTGAAATTTCCTTTATTAAGGAGGTCAGTCGTTGGACGCATAATCTCCGCGGCTTCGTTTACAGTATTTCCTCCTAAAATAAGGTCGTCAACATAAAAATCTCTGCGAACTGCCTCTGTACCGATTGACAGAACTCGCTCTTCATCATAAGCTAATTGATGCATGGAGGTCAGCGCTATGTTTTGTGGGAAGACGTACAGAGTACTCGCCTGAACTTAAACGTTTAACATTGTTTTTGAAGTGCAACTCGCACTGAGAGCTTTCATTAGTAGCCTTATATTCAGTCTCAACAAAATGCTCTACCTCACAAAACCTCCTTAATAGCTGCCTTAAAGGGCCATCAGAATCGTTTTTTGCAGCACCTTTATCGACGACTGCTAAAGATACAATTTTACTAGTGGAAGGTTGTCTGCCACCACATACAATCCAGCATAGCTTTGTTTTCAGAAGGAGTGGTAAGGTTGGACTCAATATGATTTAGCCGACGCACATCAAATCAAAGAAGAGTCAGGCTCCAATCAAAATCTCCACACAATAAGATTTGAAGAATGTTAGGTCGGCCAGAGTTATATTTGAAGGGATATTCCAAGATGTTTCATTTAAAGATATATTGAGTTAGTGGTCGGTGATGGAAGGAGTGGCGACGGCTGTGATTGAGGTATGATAACCACCATCATAAGACTGAATACAGATGTCAACAGTTTAGTCAGCCACAAAATTCCTTTCGCCAATTCCAGACACTAGGGTTTTTGATTTGGTTGTTTTGAGTTGTAGCTGACTGGCAGCACGATTTGTTATAAAATGTAATTGTGACGCGGAATCAAGGATTGCTCTGAATGGAATCGGGTTTCCTGTTCTTGGTTTCAAAAACACAATTGCAGTAGCCAGAAAGATAAACTCCTCAGGCATGGCGTTTGATGTGGCAAACTGAGAGCCCATAAGTGACGTTGACACCAAGGCTCAGTGTTAATTGGGGGCAGGAGAAGAAAGGTTCGAACAATTTGATATTACAGCAGCAGCTTGAGGCGAAGCAATGCGATCCAAATGTAATAGTGTATGATGCTTAGATGAGCACTACTTGCAACAGATAGATTTAGAATTTTTGATAATATGCCCACGCTTTAAACAATTAATGCATATCTGTAGCTTTTTGGCTTCTTTGATGCGCAATCTGGGAGATAAATTTCGAAAAAGCGGATAGGAACTAATTGCATGCTCCCTTACATCGCAAAATGTGCAAGGTTGATTCGATTGAATGATGACGAACGCATGCTTAGACATAGGTTGCCCTTTATCACCCAACTGTTTGCTTGGTATCTGGCTTATCAAGACTGAACTTATATTTTCCATCATTCGGCATCTTTTTTCCAGGAACTCCAGCATGGGTTCCCAATACGGTATATCATGTGACGGAGCGACTTCCTCCACTTCGTCCTGGTTCTTGAGTCGACCTTGCTGTTTAATGAGCAGTCTAATAGCTCGTCGCGACCGACAATAGAGTTCAACGCACGAAGATGGGATTAAAATTTGTCCCACAATTGCCTTAACCCACCAGCAGAACCACCACGAATGGACCTTGCGATGAAAATCTCCTCTATGTGTGTCTGAAATTAGATAGGTTTGATATCAAATCGAGCGACAACGAAAGGTGAACTGAGGAATATCGAGTACCGTTATGTCCGAAACCGTCAAAACTGTAGCTTATATACCTTCACACTATATAATCTGCATATAATTATTATTGTATATTGTGAGGCTCATAAAGGGCATATACCCATGTAGCTTGCACTATTTTATTTTTGCCTCTAAACGTCAGGTCATTATTTTTACACTACAAGGAAGCCTTGCATTTAAATGCACACGTTTAATGAACTTATTAAACCGAATGTTCGAACGCTAAAAACTATTTAATAGAATGTCACGTTAAGCCAAAGTGATCAATTAATATGACAATCATATAGGTAGCAGCACGATTGCAGCGAAATCGACCGACCGCAACTGAAGCGACACTAGACACTAGACGAAGTAACGAGAAAGCAATATATGCACCTGCAACGAAAGTTAAACTAAGACAGCGAAATTGCGCTGGCAGTGGCAGCGAGCAGATAATTTTTAATATGAGAGTCAAACCAAGTGCTTAAATCCCCAATTAATATGACACCGAAGGTCACACAAAGAAAAAAAAGGGCTGTCAGTGTATCCTGCAGCCAACCAATTTTAGCAGGAAAGGTGTTCCGTCCAAGTGAAAGCTCGTTGGAATA
Organism: Clusia tigrina; assembly: GCA_920105625.2. Taxonomy (NCBI): domain Eukaryota; kingdom Metazoa; phylum Arthropoda; class Insecta; order Diptera; family Clusiidae; genus Clusia; species Clusia tigrina. The sequence continues at coordinate 310,948,901 of OV050030.1, read as the reverse complement.
CCCAATCCAAAAAACGAATCAAAAGGACAACGCGACCGAAATCACGTCGGGGTCACCAATGTTTTGGGGGATGGTAAGCCTCTTTACCAACCGCTTGAACTATTAAATTTTTAACGTACACGACCGATAATGCAAGACTGCTACCACGTATGCTCAAGGTATATGATCAATTGGGGACAATTTTTTATTTGTAAAGTGCAAGCTATGCTAATGCATTAAATATACATAATAAGAATTAAAGGAGGAGAAGAGAGAGAGAGTTAAGTACCGAACTCCACTTTCGCCAAAATTGTTGTTGCATATAGAAAATGGGCAGGAGTTAGTACATCACACAAGGGTGCGGAGTTCTTCGAAATCTAGAATGTTTGAACCGACTGCTCGATAAAAATGAAACTTGGCAGTTTTAACAGCCGCCTCCCAGAGCCCTCCAAAATGTGGAGATCTAGGTGGTATGAGGCATTGCTTCTTAACTGCTCTTAAGTGTGTCTCATTGAAGAACAACCATTTAGAGAAGCCAATTCTTTTTTCGTACCTACGAAATTTGTTGCGTTATCTGACCAAATGGTTTTCGGTTTTCCTCGAATGGATGTAAAACGGCGTATAGCTGCCAAGAAGGCTAATGTAGAAAAATCATTTACCAGTTCCAAGTGGACAGCCTTTGTATAGAAGCAAATAAATAGGGAGACGAAACATTTTATTAGTGGTTTATTCCGAATCTCAGAACGATGGTAGAATGGTCCACAAAAATCCGTACCAGTCACTAGAAAGGCTCTGCTTGCCTTTACTCTTCCATCCGGTAAATCTCCCATGATGTGCTCTTTTAGCCTTGGGCGTACGTGCAAGCACCTGATGCACTTATTAATGATGTGGCTTACTGCCTTGTGACCATCTACTGGCCAATATTGTAGACGAATTGCGGCTAATGATATGTATGCGTCCCTGGATGCAATCATTTGCGATGAAACAATTCTATTACCGAATTTGTAACAGCATGTCCTTAGGGCAATATAATTGGTTGCTTCGGTACAAAGTCCACAGCTGAGTGCTGGAGGCGTCCTCTCACTCGCCTTAAACCAAGGTTGGGTGAGGGGGCAAATTTTGCTAGATGATGCTACGTGACTACCAGATTTCAGTATTTTGTAATGTGGGAGGAGCCTTTTTTGCACCATTCGAATCAATAAATATGTGCCTTGATGATCATCCTTAACTATAAGTGAACCCCTTCGGTCCTAGCCTCGCAAAATAAATTTGTAAATATAGCCGAATACTCGTTGCAACTTCCAAAGGAGTTAACAAATTTGCATTTCAGTGATAAGCCCGACATGTTTGATGTTTAAAGCAAAATATTCTTGCGCTTCTCGGGTAGTTCCTTAACATAACCTGGGGAAGCTGGCCACGTATCTCGATTGCCTTGAAGAGTACGAGAGCCATGCTTTCAAAGCTTAGATTTTAATAATTCACGTGGCGTGGATCCCCTTGACAGGATATCTGCAGGATTCATTAATGTTGGTACAAAATGCCATTTCATTCCTGCGGTGAGAATTTGAATATTATTTACTCGATTTGAAACGTATAATATGAAATTTGATGGCTTATTACGTAAGCATGATAGTACCACCATGGAATCTGACTAGCAGTGAAAATCACATTCAAAATTTCCTAATTTTGAAATTGAGCTTACAAGTCCGATAGGAGCATAGCTGTAGTTTTGGGACTGTCAGGGTTTTTAATGGCGAAACTCGCGATTTCGAACAAAGTAAATCTACCTTAATTCTATTCTTAGTTTGTGATCGAATGTAAATGGACACGCCATATGCCGACAGGCTTGCATCACAAAATGCATGAACCTCTACCTTCGAGCATGGCAACAAAACTAAGCGACGAAATTTAGAACTCTCTACTGTTTAAAATTCTTCCAATAAATTTATCCAAGCAAATAAAGTATCTGGGGTAAACTCTCGTAACAGTCAACCTTATCCTTCCATAGTTGCAAAGCGATATTTTGGCCTTAGTGATGAAAGGACCAATCAAGCCTAATGGCTGATAAAATCGGGCAATGGTGGCCTGTACGAAAACAAAAAAGAATCTGCCACGGGATCCCACACCTTGCCAAGAGTTTTGGTCACGTCGCTCCCATCACTAAATCTCAAATATTTTTTTTCTTCTTCTAGAACTTGGTTTAGCACCTTAAAATTCTTAGAACACCATTTTCTAAATTTGAAATTTCCTTTATTAAGGAGGTCAGTCGTTGGACGCATAATCTCCGCGGCTTCGTTTACAGTATTTCCTCCTAAAATAAGGTCGTCAACATAAAAATCTCTGCGAACTGCCTCTGTACCGATTGACAGAACTCGCTCTTCATCATAAGCTAATTGATGCATGGAGGTCAGCGCTATGTTTTGTGGGAAGACGTACAGAGTACTCGCCTGAACTTAAACGTTTAACATTGTTTTTGAAGTGCAACTCGCACTGAGAGCTTTCATTAGTAGCCTTATATTCAGTCTCAACAAAATGCTCTACCTCACAAAACCTCCTTAATAGCTGCTTTAAAGGGCCATCAGAATCGTTTTTTGCAGCACCTTTATCGACGACTGCTAAAGATACAATTTTACTAGTGGAAGGTTGTCTGCCACCACATACAATCCAGCATAGCTTTGTTTTCAGAAGGAGTGGTAAGGTTGGACTCAATATGATTTAGCCGACGCACATCAAATCAAAGAAGAGTCAGGCTCCAATCAAAATCTCCACACAATAAGATTTGAAGAATGTTAGGTCGGCCAGAGTTATATTTGAAGGGATATTCCAAGATGTTTCATTTAAAGATATATTGAGTTAGTGGTCGGTGATGGAAGGAGTGGCGACGGCTGTGATTGAGGTATGATAACCACCATCATAAGACTGAATACAGATGTCAACAGTTTAGTCAGCCACAAAATTCCTTTCGCCAATTCCAGACACTAGGGTTTTTGATTTGGTTGTTTTGAGTTGTAGCTGACTGGCAGCACGATTTGTTATAAAATGTAATTGTGACGCGGAATCAAGGATTGCTCTGAATGGAATCGGGTTTCCTGTTCTTGGTTTCAAAAACACAATTGCAGTAGCCAGAAAGATAAACTCCTCAGGCATGGCGTTTGATGTGGCAAACTGAGAGCCCATAAGTGACGTTGACACCAAGGCTCAGTGTTAATTGGGGGCAGGAGAAGAAAGGTTCGAACAATTTGATATTACAGCAGCAGCTTGAGGCGAAGCAATGCGATCCAAATGTAATAGTGTATGATGCTTAGATGAGCACTACTTGCAACAGATAGATTTAGAATTTTTGATATGCCCACGCTTTAAACAATTAATGCATATCTGTAGCTTTTTGGCTTCTTTGATGCGCAATCTGGGAGATAAATTTCGAAAAAGCGGATAGGAACTAATTGCATGCTCCCTTACATCGCAAAATGTGCAAGGTTGATTCGATTGAATGATGACGAACGCATGCTTAGACATAGGTTGCCCTTTATCACCCAACTGTTTGCTTGGTATCTGGCTTATCAAGACTGAACTTATATTTTCCATCATTCGGCATCTTTTTTCCAGGAACTCCAGCATGGGTTCCCAATACGGTATATCATGTGACGGAGCGACTTCCTCCACTTCGTCCTGGTTCTTGAGTCGACCTTGCTGTTTAATGAGCAGTCTAATAGCTCGTCGCGACCGACAATAGAGTTCAACGCACGAAGATGGGATTAAAATTTGTCCCACAATTGCCTTAACCCACCAGCAGAACCACCACGAATGGACCTTGCGATGAAAATCTCCTCTATGTGTGTCTGAAATTAGATAGGTTTGATATCAAATCGAGCGACAACGAAAGGTGAACTGAGGAATATCGAGTACCGTTATGTCCGAAACCGTCAAAACTGTAGCTTATATACCTTCACACTATATAATCTGCATATAATTATTATTGTGTATTATGAGGCTCATAAAGGGCATATACCCATGTAGCTTGCACTATTTTATTTTTGCCTCTAAACATCAGGTCATTATTTTTACACTACAAGGAAGCCTTGCATTTAAATGCACACGTTTAATGAACTTATTAAACCGAATGTTCGAACGCTAAAAACTATTTAATAGAATGTCACGTTAAGCCAAAGTGATCAATTAATATGACAATCATATAGGTAGCAGCACGATTGCAGCGAAATCGACCGACCGCAACTGAAGCGACACTAGACACTAGACGAAGTAACGAGAAAGCAATATATGCACCTGCAACGAAAGTTAAACTAAGACAGCGAAATTGCGCTGGCAGTGGCAGCGAGCAGATAATTTTTAATATGAGAGTCAAACCAAGTGCTTAAATCCCCAATTAATATGACACCGAAGGTCACACAAAGAAAAAAAAGGGCCGTCAGTGTATCCTGCAGCCAACCAATTTTAGCAGGAAAGGTGTTCCGTCCAAGTGAAAGCTCGTTGGAATACCCAATCCAAAAAACGAATCAAAAGGACAACGCGACCGAAATCACGTCGGGGTCACCAATGTTTTGGGGGATGGTAAGCCTCTTTACCAACCGCTTGAACTATTAAATTTTTAACGTACACGACCGATAATGCAAGACTGCTACCACGTATGCTCAAGGTATATGATCAATTGGGGACAATTTTTTATTTGTAAAGTGCAAGCTATGCTAATGCATTAAATATACATAATAAGAATTAAAGGAGGAGAAGAGAGAGAGAGTTAAGTACCGAACTCCACTTTCGCCAAAATTGTTGTTGCATATAGAAAATGGGCAGGAGTTAGTACATCACACAAGGGTGCGGAGTTCTTCGAAATCTAGAATGTTTGAACCGACTGCTCGATAAAAATGAAACTTGGCAGTTTTAACAGCCGCCTCCCAGAGCCCTCCAAAATGTGGAGATCTAGGTGGTATGAGGCATTGCTTCTTAACTGCTCTTAAGTGTGTCTCATTGAAGAACAACCATTTAGAGAAGCCAATTCTTTTTTCGTACCTACGAAATTTGTTGCGTTATCTGACCAAATGGTTTTCGGTTTTCCTCGAATGGATGTAAAACGGCGTATAGCTGCCAAGAAGGCTAATGTAGAAAAATCATTTACCAGTTCCAAGTGGACAGCCTTTGTATAGAAGCAAATAAATAGGGAGACGAAACATTTTATTAGTGGTTTATTCCGAATCTCAGAACGATGGTAGAATGGTCCACAAAAATCCGTACCAGTCACTAGAAAGGCTCTGCTTGCCTTTACTCTTCCATCCGGTAAATCTCCCATGATGTGCTCTTTTAGCCTTGGGCGTACGTGCAAGCACCTGATGCACTTATTAATGATGTGGCTTACTGCCTTGTGACCATCTACTGGCCAATATTGTAGACGAATTGCGGCTAATGATATGTATGCGTCCCTGGATGCAATCATTTGCGATGAAACAATTCTATTACCGAATTTGTAACAGCATGTCCTTAGGGCAATATAATTGGTTGCTTCGGTACAAAGTCCACAGCTGAGTGCTGGAGGCGTCCTCTCACTCGCCTTAAACCAAGGTTGGGTGAGGGGGCAAATTTTGCTAGATGATGCTACGTGACTACCAGATTTCAGTATTTTGTAATGTGGGAGGAGCCTTTTTTGCACCATTCGAATCAATAAATATGTGCCTTGATGATCATCCTTAACTATAAGTGAACCCCTTCGGTCCTAGCCTCGCAAAATAAATTTGTAAATATAGCCGAATACTCGTTGCAACTTCCAAAGGAGTTAACAAATTTGCATTTCAGTGATAAGCCCGACATGTTTGATGTTTAAAGCAAAATATTCTTGCGCTTCTCGGGTAGTTCCTTAACATAACCTGGGGAAGCTGGCCACGTATCTCGATTGCCTTGAAGAGTACGAGAGCCATGCTTTCAAAGCTTAGATTTTAATAATTCACGTGGCGTGGATCCCCTTGACAGGATATCTGCAGGATTCATTAATGTTGGTACAAAATGCCATTTCATTCCTGCGGTGAGAATTTGAATATTATTTACTCGATTTGAAACGTATAATATGAAATTTGATGGCTTATTACGTAAGCATGATAGTACCACCATGGAATCTGACTAGCAGTGAAAATCACATTCAAAATTTCCTAATTTTGAAATTGAGCTTACAAGTCCGATAGGAGCATAGCTGTAGTTTTGGGACTGTCAGGGTTTTTAATGGCGAAACTCGCGATTTCGAACAAAGTAAATCTACCTTAATTCTATTCTTAGTTTGTGATCGAATGTAAATGGACACGCCATATGCCGACAGGCTTGCATCACAAAATGCATGAACCTCTACCTTCGAGCATGGCAACAAAACTAAGCGACGAAATTTAGAACTCTCTACTGTTTAAAATTCTTCCAATAAATTTATCCAAGCAAATAAAGTATCTGGGGTAAACTCTCGTAACAGTCAACCTTATCCTTCCATAGTTGCAAAGCGATATTTTGGCCTTAGTGATGAAAGGACCAATCAAGCCTAATGGCTGATAAAATCGGGCAATGGTGGCCTGTACGAAAACAAAAAAGAATCTGCCACGGGATCCCACACCTTGCCAAGAGTTTTGGTCACGTCGCTCCCATCACTAAATCTCAAATATTTTTTTTCTTCTTCTAGAACTTGGTTTAGCACCTTAAAATTCTTAGAACACCATTTTCTAAATTTGAAATTTCCTTTATTAAGGAGGTCAGTCGTTGGACGCATAATCTCCGCGGCTTCGTTTACAGTATTTCCTCCTAAAATAAGGTCGTCAACATAAAAATCTCTGCGAACTGCCTCTGTACCGATTGACAGAACTCGCTCTTCATCATAAGCTAATTGATGCATGGAGGTCAGCGCTATGTTTTGTGGGAAGACGTACAGAGTACTCGCCTGAACTTAAACGTTTAACATTGTTTTTGAAGTGCAACTCGCACTGAGAGCTTTCATTAGTAGCCTTATATTCAGTCTCAACAAAATGCTCTACCTCACAAAACCTCCTTAATAGCTGCTTTAAAGGGCCATCAGAATCGTTTTTTGCAGCACCTTTATCGACGACTGCTAAAGATACAATTTTACTAGTGGAAGGTTGTCTGCCACCACATACAATCCAGCATAGCTTTGTTTTCAGAAGGAGTGGTAAGGTTGGACTCAATATGATTTAGCCGACGCACATCAAATCAAAGAAGAGTCAGGCTCCAATCAAAATCTCCACACAATAAGATTTGAAGAATGTTAGGTCGGCCAGAGTTATATTTGAAGGGATATTCCAAGATGTTTCATTTAAAGATATATTGAGTTAGTGGTCGGTGATGGAAGGAGTGGCGACGGCTGTGATTGAGGTATGATAACCACCATCATAAGACTGAATACAGATGTCAACAGTTTAGTCAGCCACAAAATTCCTTTCGCCAATTCCAGACACTAGGGTTTTTGATTTGGTTGTTTTGAGTTGTAGCTGACTGGCAGCACGATTTGTTATAAAATGTAATTGTGACGCGGAATCAAGGATTGCTCTGAATGGAATCGGGTTTCCTGTTCTTGGTTTCAAAAACACAATTGCAGTAGCCAGAAAGATAAACTCCTCAGGCATGGCGTTTGATGTGGCAAACTGAGAGCCCATAAGTGACGTTGACACCAAGGCTCAGTGTTAATTGGGGGCAGGAGAAGAAAGGTTCGAACAATTTGATATTACAGCAGCAGCTTGAGGCGAAGCAATGCGATCCAAATGTAATAGTGTATGATGCTTAGATGAGCACTACTTGCAACAGATAGATTTAGAATTTTTGATATGCCCACGCTTTAAACAATTAATGCATATCTGTAGCTTTTTGGCTTCTTTGATGCGCAATCTGGGAGATAAATTTCGAAAAAGCGGATAGGAACTAATTGCATGCTCCCTTACATCGCAAAATGTGCAAGGTTGATTCGATTGAATGATGACGAACGCATGCTTAGACATAGGTTGCCCTTTATCACCCAACTGTTTGCTTGGTATCTGGCTTATCAAGACTGAACTTATATTTTCCATCATTCGGCATCTTTTTTCCAGGAACTCCAGCATGGGTTCCCAATACGGTATATCATGTGACGGAGCGACTTCCTCCACTTCGTCCTGGTTCTTGAGTCGACCTTGCTGTTTAATGAGCAGTCTAATAGCTCGTCGCGACCGACAATAGAGTTCAACGCACGAAGATGGGATTAAAATTTGTCCCACAATTGCCTTAACCCACCAGCAGAACCACCACGAATGGACCTTGCGATGAAAATCTCCTCTATGTGTGTCTGAAATTAGATAGGTTTGATATCAAATCGAGCGACAACGAAAGGTGAACTGAGGAATATCGAGTACCGTTATGTCCGAAACCGTCAAAACTGTAGCTTATATACCTTCACACTATATAATCTGCATATAATTATTATTGTGTATTATGAGGCTCATAAAGGGCATATACCCATGTAGCTTGCACTATTTTATTTTTGCCTCTAAACATCAGGTCATTATTTTTACACTACAAGGAAGCCTTGCATTTAAATGCACACGTTTAATGAACTTATTAAACCGAATGTTCGAACGCTAAAAACTATTTAATAGAATGTCACGTTAAGCCAAAGTGATCAATTAATATGACAATCATATAGGTAGCAGCACGATTGCAGCGAAATCGACCGACCGCAACTGAAGCGACACTAGACACTAGACGAAGTAACGAGAAAGCAATATATGCACCTGCAACGAAAGTTAAACTAAGACAGCGAAATTGCGCTGGCAGTGGCAGCGAGCAGATAATTTTTAATATGAGAGTCAAACCAAGTGCTTAAATCCTCAATTAATATGACACCGAAGGTCACACAAAGAAAAAAAAGGGCCGTCAGTGTATCCTGCAGCCAACCAATTTTAGCAGGAAAGGTGTTCCGCCCAAGTGAAAGCTCGTTGGAATACCCAATCCAAAAAACGAATCAAAAGGACAACGCGACCGAAATCACGTCGGGGTCACCAATGTTTTGGGGGATGGTAAGCCTTTTTACCAACCGCTTGAACTATTAAATTTTTAACGTACACGACCGATAATGCAAGACTGCTACCACGTATGCTCAAGGTATATGATCAATTGGGGACAATTTTTTATTTGTAAAGTGCAAGCTATGCTAATGCATTAAATATACATAATAAGAATTAAAGGAGGAGAAGAGAGAGAGAGTTAAGTACCGAACTCCACTTTCGCCAAAATTGTTGTTGCATATAGAAAATGGGCAGGAGTTAGTACGTCACACAAGGGTGCGGAGTTCTTCGAAATCTAGAATGTTTGAACCGACTGCTCGATAAAAATGAAACTTGGCAGTTTTAACAGCCGCCTCCCAGAGCCCTCCAAAATGTGGAGATCTAGGTGGTATGAGGCATTGCTTCTTAACTGCTCTCATTGAAGAACAACCATTTAGAGAAGCCAATTCTTTTTTCGTACCTACGAAATTTGTTGCGTTATCTGACCAAATGGTTTTCGGTTTTCCTCGAATGGATGTAAAACGGCGTATAGCTGCCAAGAAGGCTAATGTAGAAAAATCATTTACCAGTTCCAAGTGGACAGCCTTTGTATAGAAGCAAATAAATAGGGAGACGAAACATTTTATTAGTGGTTTGTTCCGAATCTCAGAACGATGGTAGAATGGTCCACAAAAATCCGTACCAGTCACTAGAAAGGCTCTGCTTGCCTTTACTCTTCCATCCGGTAAATCTCCCATGATGTGCTCTTTTAGCCTTGGGCGTACGTGCAAGCACCTGATGCACTTATTAATGATGTGGCTTACTGCCTTGTGACCATCTACTGGCCAATATTGTAGACGAATTGCGGCTAATGATATGTATGCGTCCCTGGATGCAATCATTTGCGATGAAACAATTCTATTACCGAATTTGTAACAGCATGTCCTTAGGGCAATATAATTGGTTGCTTCGGTACAAAGTCCACAGCTGAGTGCTGGAGGCGTCCTCTCACTCGCCTTAAACCAAGGTTGGGTGAGGGGGCAAATTTTGCTAGATGATGCTACGTGACTACCAGATTTCAGTATTTTGTAATGTGGGAGGAGCCTTTTTTGCACCATTCGAATCAATAAATATGTGCCTTGATGATCATCCTTAACTGTAAGTGAACCCCTTCGCGGTCCTTGCCTCGCAAAATAAATTTGTAAATATAGCCGAATACTCGTTGCAACCTTCCAAAGGAGTTAACAAATTTGCATTTTAGTGATAAGTCCGACATGTTTGATGTTTAAAGCAAAATATTCTTGCGCTTCTCGGGTAGTTCCTTAACATAACCTGGGGAAGCTGGCCACGTATCTCGATTGCCTTGAAGAATTTGAGAGCCATGCTTCCAAAGCTTAAATTTTAATAATTCACGTGGTGTGGATCCCCTTGACAGGATATCGGCAGGATTCATTAATGTTGGTACAAAATGCCATTTCATTCCTGCGGTGAGAATTTGAATATTATTTACTCGATTTGAAACGTATAATATGAAATTTGATGGCTTATTACGTAAGCATGATAGTACCACCATGGAATCTGACTAGCAGTGAAAATCACATTCAAAATTTCCTAATTTTGAAATTGAGCTTACAAGTCCGATAGGAGCATAGCTGTAGTTTTGGGACTGTCAGGGTTTTTAATGGCGAAACTCGCGATTTCGAACAAAGTAAATCTACCTTAATTCTATTCTTAGTTTGTGATCGAATGTAAATGGACACGCCATATGCCGACAGGCTTGCATCACAAAATGCATGAACCTCTACCTTCGAGCATGGCAACAAAACTAAGCGACGAAATTCAGAACTCTCTACTGTTTTAAATTCTTCCAATAAATTTATCCAAGCTAATATAGTATCTGGGGTAAACTCTCGTAACAGTCAACCTTATCCTTCCATAGTTGCAAAGCGATATTTTGGCCTTAGTGATGAAAGGACCAATCAAGCCTAATGGCTGATAAAATCGGGCAATGGTGGCCTGTACGAAAACAAAAAAGAATCTGCCACGGGATCGCACACCTTGCCAAGAGTTTTGGTCACGTCGCTCCCATCACTAAATCTCAAATATTTTTTTTCTTCTTCTAGAACTTGGTTTAGCACCTTAAAATTCTTAGAACACCATTTTCTAAATTTGAAATTTCCTTTATTAAGGAGGTCAGTCGTTGGACGCATAATCTCCGCGGCTTCGTTTACAGTATTTCCTCCTAAAATAAGGTCGTCAACATAAAAATCTCTGCGAACTGCCTCTGTACCGATTGACAGAACTCGCTCTTCATCATAAGCTAATTGATGCATGGAGGTCAGCGCTATGTTTTGTGGGAAGACGTACAGAGTACTCGCCTGAACTTAAACGTTTAACTTTGTTTTTGAAGTGCAACTCGCACTGAGAGCTTTCATTAGCAGCCTTATATTCAGTCTCAACAAAATGCTCTACCTCACAAAACCTCCTTAATAGCTGCTTTAAAGGGCCATCAGAATCGTTTTTTGCAGCACCTTTATCGACGACTGCTAAAGATACAATTTTACTAGTGGAAGGTTGTCTGCCACCACATACAATCCAGCATAGCTTTGTTTTCAGAAGGAGTGGTAAGGTTGGACTCAATATGATTTAGCCGACGCACATCAAATCAAAGAAGAGTCAGGCTCCAATCAAAATCTCCACACAATAAGATTTGAAGAATGTTAGGTCGGCCAGAGTTATATTTGAAGGGATATTCCAAGATGTTTCATTTAAAGATATATTGAGTTAGTGGTCGGTGATGGAAGGAGTGGCGACGGCTGTGATTGAGGTATGATAACCACCATCATAAGACTGAATACAGATGTCAACAGTTTAGTCAGCCACAAAATTCCTTTCGCCAATTCCAGACACTAGGGTTTTTGATTTGGTTGTTTTGAGTTGTAGCTGACTGGCAGCACGATTTGTTATAAAATGTAATTGTGACGCGGAATCAAGGATTGCTCTGAATGGAATCGGGTTTCCTGTTCTTGGTTTCAAAAACACAATTGCAGTAGCCAGAAAGATAAACTCCTCAGGCATGGCGTTTGATGTGGCAAACTGAGAGCCCATAAGTGACGTTGACACCAAGGCTCAGTGTTAATTGGGGGCAGGAGAAGAAAGGTTCGAACAATTTGATATTACAGCAGCAGCTTGAGGCGAAGCAATGCGATCCAAATGTAATAGTGTATGATGCTTAGATGAGCACTACTTGCAACAGATAGATTTAGAATTTTTGATAATATGCCCACGCTTTAAACAATTAATGCATATCTGTAGCTTTTTGGCTTCTTTGATGCGCAATCTGGGAGATAAATTTCGAAAAAGCGGATAGGAACTAATTGCATGCTCCCTTACATCGCAAAATGTGCAAGGTTGATTCGATTGAATGATGACGAACGCATGCTTAGACATAGGTTGCCCTTTATCACCCAACTGTTTGCTTGGTATCTGGCTTATCAATACTGAACTTATATTTTCCATCATTCGGCATCGTTTTTCCAGGAACTCCAGCATGGGTTCCCAATACGGTATATCATGTGACGGAGCGTCTTCCTCCACTTCGTCCTGGTTCTTGAGTCGACCTTGCTGTTTAATGAGCAGTCTAATAGCTCGTCGCGACCGACAATAGAGTTCAACGCACGAAGATGGGATTAAAATGTGTCCCACAATTGCCTTAACCCACCAGCAGAACCACCACGAATAGACCTTGCGATGAAAATCTCCTCTATGTGTGTCTGAAATTAGATAGGTTTGATATCAAATCGAGCGACAACGAAAGGTGAACTGAGGAATATCGAGTACCGTTATGTCCGAAACCGTCAAAACTGTAGCTTATATACCTTCACACTATATAATCTGCATATATGTATTATTGTGTATTACGAGGCTCATAAAGGGCATATACCCATGTAACTTGCACTATTTTATTTTTGCCTCTAAACGTCAGGTCATTATTTTTACACTACAAGGAAGCCTTGCATTTAAATGCACACGTTTAATGAACTTATTAAACCGAATGTTCGAACGCTAAAAACTATTTAATAGAATGTCACGTTAAGCCAAAGTGATCAATTAATATGACAATCATATAGGTAGCAGCACGATTGCAGCGAAATCGACCGACCGCAACTGAAGCGACACTAGACACTAGACGAAGTAACGAGAAAGCAATATATGCACCTGCAACGAAAGTTAAACTAAGACAGCGAAATTGCGCTGGCAGTGGCAGCGAGCAGATAATTTTTAATATGAGAGTCAAACCAAGTGCTTAAATCCTCAATTAATATGACACCGAAGGTCACACAAAGAAAAAAAAGGGCCGTCAGTGTATCCTGCAGCCAACCAATTTTAGCAGGAAAGGTGTTCCGTCCAAGTGAAAGCTCGTTGGAATACCCAATCCAAAAAACGAATCAAAAGGACAACGCGACCGAAATCACGTCGGGGTCACCAATGTTTTGGGGGATGGTAAGCCTTTTTACCAACCGCTTGAACTATTAAATTTTTAACGTACACGACCGATAATGCAAGACTGCTACCACGTATGCTCAAGGTATATGATCAATTGGGGACAATATTTTATTTGTAAAGTGCAAGCTATGCTAATGCATTAAATATACATAATAAGAATTAAAGGAGGAGAAGAGAGAGAGAGTTAAGTACCGAACTCCACTTTCGCCAAAATTGTTGTTGCATATAGAAAATGGGCAGGAGTTAGTACATCACACAAGGGTGCGGAGTTCTTCGAAATCTAGAATGTTTGAACCGACTGCTCGATAAAAATGAAACTTGGCAGTTTTAACAGCCGCCTCCCAGAGCCCTCCAAAATGTGGAGATCTAGGTGGTATGAGGCATTGCTTCTTAACTGCTCTCATTGAAGAACAACCATTTAGAGAAGCCAATTCTTTTTTCGTACCTACGAAATTTGTTGCGTTATCTGACCAAATGGTTTTCGGTTTTCCTCGAATGGATGTAAAACGGCGTATAGCTGCCAAGAAGGCTAATGTAGAAAAATCATTTACCAGTTCCAAGTGGACAGCCTTTGTATAGAAGCAAATAAATAGGGAGACGAAACATTTTATTAGTGGTTTATTCCGAATCTCAGAACGATGGTAGAATGGTCCACAAAAATCCGTACCAGTCACTAGAAAGGCTCTGCTTGCCTTTACTCTTCCATCCGGTAAATCTCCCATGATGTGCTCTTTTAGCCTTGGGCGTACGTGCAAGCACCTGATGCACTTATTAATGATGTGGCTTACTGCCTTGTGACCATCTACTGGCCAATATTGTAGACGAATTGCGGCTAATGATATGTATGCGTCCCTGGATGCAATCATTTGCGATGAAACAATTCTATTACCGAATTTGTAACAGCATGTCCTTAGGGCAATATAATTGGTTGCTTCGGTACAAAGTCCACAGCTGAGTGCTGGAGGCGTCCTCTCACTCGCCTTAAACCAAGGTTGGGTGAGGGGGCAAATTTTGCTAGATGATGCTACGTGACTACCAGATTTCAGTATTTTGTAATGTGGGAGGAGCCTTTTTTGCACCATTCGAATCAATAAATATGTGCCTTGATGATCATCCTTAACTGTAAGTGAACCCCTTCGGTCCTAGCCTCGCAAAATAAATTTGTAAATATAGCCGAATACTCGTTGCAACTTCCAAAGGAGTTAACAAATTTGCATTTCAGTGATAAGCCCGACATGTTTGATGTTTAAAGCAAAATATTCTTGCGCTTCTCGGGTAGTTCCTTAACATAACCTGGGGAAGCTGGCCACGTATCTCGATTGCCTTGAAGAGTACGAGAGCCATGCTTCCAAAGCTTAGATTTTAATAATTCACGTGGCGTGGATCCCCTTGACAGGATATCTGCAGGATTCATTAATGTTGGTACAAAATGCCATTTCATTCCTGCGGTGAGAATTTGAATATTATTTACTCGATTTGAAACGTATAATATGAAATTTGATGGCTTATTACGTAAGCATGATAGTACCACCATGGAATCTGACTAAAAGTGAAAATCACATTCAAAATTTCCTAATTTTGAAATTGAGCTTACAAGTCCGATAGGAGCATAGCTGTAGTTTTGGGACTGTCAGGGTTTTTAATGGCGAAACTCGCGATTTCGAACAAAGTAAATCTACCTTAATTCTATTCTTAGTTTGTGATCGAATGTAAATGGACACGCCATATGCCGACAGGCTTGCATCACAAAATGCATGAACCTCCACCTTCGAGCATGGCAACAAAACTAAGCGACGAAATTTAGAACTCTCTACTGTTTAAAATTCTTCCAATAAATTTATCCAAGCAAATAAAGTATCTGGGGTAAACTCTCGTAACAGTCAACCTTATCCTTCCATAGTTGCAAAGCGATATTTTGGCCTTAGTGATGAAAGGACCAATCAAGCCTAATGGCTGATAAAATCGGGCAATGGTGGCCTGTACGAAAACAAAAAAGAATCTGCCACGGGATCCCACACCTTGCCAAGAGTTTTGGTCACGTCGCTCCCATCACTAAATCTCAAATATTTTTTTTCTTCTTCTAGAACTTGGTTTAGCACCTTAAAATTCTTAGAACACCATTTTCTAAATTTGAAATTTCCTTTATTAAGGAGGTCAGTCGTTGGACGCATAATCTCCGCGGCTTCGTTTACAGTATTTCCTCCTAAAATAAGGTCGTCAACATAAAAATCTCTGCGAACTGCCTCTGTATCGATTGACAGAACTCGCTCTTCATCATAAGCTAATTGATGCATGGAGGTCAGCACTATGTTTTGTGGGAAGACGTACAGAGTACTCGCCTGAACTTAAACGTTTAACATTGTTTTTGAAGTGCAACTCGCACTGAGAGCTTTCATTAGTAGCCTTATATTCAGTCTCAACAAAATGCTCTACCTCACAAAACCTCCTTAATAGCTGGTTTAAAGGGCCATCAGAATCGTTTTTTGCAGCACCTTTATCGACGACTGCTAAAGATACAATTTTACTAGTGGAAGGTTGTCTGCCACCACATACAATCCAGCATAGCTTTGTTTTCAGAAGGAGTGGTAAGGTTGGACTCAATATGATTTAGCCGACGCACATCAAATCAAAGAAGAGTCAGGCTCCAATCAAAATCTCCACACAATAAGATTTGAAGAATGTTAGGTCGGCCAGAGTTATATTTGAAGGGATATTCCAAGATGTTTCATTTAAAGATATATTGGGTTAGTGGTCGGTGATGGAAGGAGTGGCGACGGCTGTGATTGAGGTATGATAACCACCATCATAAGACTGAATACAGATGTCAACAGTTTAGTCAGCCACAAAATTCCTTTCGCCAATTCCAGACACTAGGGTTTTTGATTTAGTTGTTTTGAGTTGTAGCTGACTGGCAGCACGATTTGTTATAAAATGTAATTGTGACGCGGAATCAAGGATTGCTCTGAATGGAATCGAGTTTCCTGTTCTTGGTTTCAAAAACACAATTGCAGTAGCCAGAAAGATAAACTCGTCAGGCATGGCGTTTGATGTGGCAAACTGAGAGCCCATAAGTGACGTTGACACCAGGGCTCAGTGTTAATTGGGGCAGGAGAAGAAAGGTTGGAACAATTTGATATTACAGCAGCAGCTTGAGGCGAAGCAATGCGATCCAAATGTAATAGTGTATGATGCTTAGATGAGCACTACTTGCAACAGATAGATTTAGAATTTTTGATAATATGCCCACGCTTTAAACAATTAATGCATATCTGTAGCTTTTTGGCTTCTTTGATGCGCAATCTGGGAGATAAATTTCGAAAAAGCGGATAGGAACTAATTGCATGCTCCCTTACATCGCAAAATGTGCAAGGTTGATTCGATTGAATGATGACGAACGCATGCTTAGACATAGGTTGCCCTTTATCACCCAACTGTTTGCTTGGTATCTGGCTTATCAAGACTGAACTTATATTTTCCATCATTCGGCATCTTTTTTCCAGGAACTCCAGCATGGGTTCCCAATACGGTATATCATGTGACGGAGCGACTTCCTCCACTTCGTCCTGGTTCTTGAGTCGACCTTGCTGTTTAATGAGCAGTCTAATAGCTCGTCGCGACCGACAATAGAGTTCAACGCACGAAGATGGGATTAAAATTTGTCCCACAATTGCCTTAACCCACCAGCAGAACCACCACGAATGGACCTTGCGATGAAAATCTCCTCTATGTGTGTCTGAAATTAGATAGGTTTGATATCAAATCGAGCGACAACGAAAGGTGAACTGAGGAATATCGAGTACCGTTATGTCCGAAACCGTCAAAACTGTAGCTTATATACCTTCACACTATATAATCTGCATATATGTATTCTTGTGTACTATGAGGCTCATAAAGGGCATATACCCATGTAACTTGCACTATTTTATTTTTGCCTCTAAACGTCAGGTCATTATTTTTACACTACAAGGAAGCCTTGCATTTAAATGCACACGTTTAATGAACTTAATAAACCGAATGTTCGAACGCTAAAAACTATGTAATAGAAAGTCACGTTAAGCCAAAGTGATCAATAAATATGACAATCATATAGGTAGCAGCACGATTGCAGCGAAATCGACCGACCGCAACTGAAGCGACACTAGACACTAGACGAAGTAACGAGAAAGCAACCTGCTACGAAAGTTAATCAGATAATGTTTAATATGAGAGTCAAACCAAGTGTTTAAATCCTCAATTAATATGACACCGAAGGTCACACAAAGTAAAAAAGGGCCGTCAGTGTATTCTGCAGCCAACCAATTTTAGCAGGAAAGGTGTTCCGCCCAAGTGAAAGCTCGTTGGAATACCCAATCCAAAAAACGAATCAAAAGGACAACGCGACCGAAATCACGTCGGGGTCACCAATGTTTTGGGGGATGGTAAGCCTTTTTACCAACCGCTTGAACTATTAAATTTTTAACGTACACGACCGATAATGCAAGACTGCTACCACGTATGCTCAAGGTATATGATCAATTGGGGACAATTTTTTATTTGTAAAGTGCAAGCTATGCTAATGCATTAAATATACATAATAAGAATTAAAGGAGGAGAAGAGAGAGAGAGTTAAGTACTCCGAACTCCACTTTCGCCAAAATTGTTGCTGCATATAGAAAATTGGCAGGAGTTAGTACGTCACACAAGGGTGCGGAGTTCTTCGAAATCTAGAATGTTTGAACCAACTGCTCGATAAAAATGAAACTTGGCAGTTTTAACAGCCGCCTCCCAGAGCCCTCCAAAATGTGGAGATCTAGGTGGTATGAGGCATTGCTTCTTAACTGCTCTTAAGTGTGTCTCATTGAAGAACAACCATTTAGAGAAGCCAATTCTTTTTTCCTACCTACGAAATTTGTTGCGTTATCTGACCAAATGGTTTTCGGTTTTCCTCGAATGCATGTAAAACGGCGTATAGCTGCCAAGAAGGCTGATGTAGAAAAATCATTTACCAGTTCCAAGTGGACAGCCTCTGTAGAGAAGCAAATAAATAGAGAGACGAAACATTTTATTAGTGGTCTATTCCGAATCTCAGAACGATGGTAGAATGGTCCATAAAAATCCGTACGAGTCACTAGAAAGGCTCTGTTTGCCTTTACTCTTCCATCCGGTAAATCTCCCATGATGTGCTCTGTTAGCCTTGGGCGTACGTGCAAGCATCTGATGCACTTATTAATGATGTGGCTTACTGCCTTGTGACCATCTACTGGCCAATATTGTAGACGAATTGCGGCTAATGATGTATGCGTCCCTGGATGCAATAATTTGCGATGAAACAATTCTATTACCGAATTTGTAACAGCATGTCCTTAGGGCAATATAATTGGTTGCTTCAGTTCAAAGTCCACAGCTGAATGCTGGAGGCGTCCTCTCACTCGCCTTAAACCAAAGTTGGGTGAGGGGGCAAATTTTGCTAGATGATGCTACGTGACTACCAGATTTCAGTATTTTGTAATCTGGGAGGAGCCTTTGTTGCACCATTCGAATCAATAAATATGTGCCTTGATGATCATCCTTAACTGTAAGTGAACCCCTTCGGTCCCAGCCTCGCAAAATAAATTTGTAAATATAGCCGAATACTCGTTGCAACTTTCCAAAGGAGTTAACAAATTTGCATTTTAGTGATAAGCCCGACATGTTTGATGTTTAAAGCAAAATATTCTTGCGTTTCTCGGGTAGTTCCTTAACATAACCTGGGGCAGCTGGCCACGTATCTCGATTGCCTTGAAGAATTGGAGAGCCATGCTTCCAAAGCTTAAATTTTAATAATGCACGTGGTGTGGATCCCCTTGACAGGATATCAGCAGAATTCATTAATGTTGGTACAAAGTGCCATTTCATTCCTGCACCACCACGGAATCTAACTAGCAGTGAAAATGACATTCAAAAATTCTTAATTTTGAAATTGAGCTTACAAGTCCGATAGGAGCATAGCTGTAGTTTTGGGACTGTCAGGGTTTTTAATGGCGAAACTCGCGATTTCGAACAAAGTAAATCTACCTTAATTCTATTCTTAGTTTGTGATCGAATGTAAATGGACACGAAATATGCCGACAGACTTGCTTCACAAAATGCATGAACCTCCACCTTCGAGCATGGCAACAAAACTAAGCGACGAAATTTAGAACTCTCTACTGTTTTAAATTCTTCCAATAAATTTACCCAAGCTGAATAAAGTATCTGGGGTAAACTCTCGTAACAGTCAACCTTATTCTTCCATAGTTGCAAAGCGATATTTTGGCCTTAGTGATGAAAGGACCAATCAAGCCTAATGGCTCATAAAATCGGGCAATGGTGGCCTGTACGAAAACAAAAGAGAATCTGCCACGGGATCCCATACCATTCCAAGAGTTTCGGTCACGTCGCACAGTGGGGTATTTGGTACGAAAACTGTCGATTAATTCCCAGGCCCCTCAAACTGATAATTATTTGTTAGTAAATCTCAAAATAAAACGAAAAAATTTAAAAAAAATTATCGATAATTCGCATAGTTATCGAGATATCTGGGGTTGAAGTTTTAAAACATCGATAACTTTTTACCGTTTTATTTTTTTAGAGCACATAAAAAAAATAATCCGAAAAATTTAAATAAAAATTATCGATAACTTGCTTAGCTATCGAGGTATCGGAGGTTGAAGTTTTCAAAAACTAGATAACTTTTTAACGTTTTACTAGACCAGATAATTTTGTTTTGCCAAACTTCCGAAATTGGGCGGAAAATTTAAATGCAGCTATCGATAACTCGCTTAGCTATCGAGATATCGACGATGCAAGTTTTCTGTATAATACCCAAAAATGAGCAGAAAAACTTAAATATTGCGATAATTCTACTATTTATTTGTT
This sequence comes from Clusia tigrina, assembly GCA_920105625.2. Taxonomy (NCBI): domain Eukaryota; kingdom Metazoa; phylum Arthropoda; class Insecta; order Diptera; family Clusiidae; genus Clusia; species Clusia tigrina. The sequence goes on along the minus strand of OV050030.1, from coordinate 310,928,529 downwards.
AAATAAAAACATATTTCATTACAAATTTCAGTAGAATCAATAAATTATGCATCATCATTACTATCATCGTCTTCATCAGTATCTTCAGCATGGACATCTTCCTCGTCGGAATCACTGCCATGAGCACTATTATTGTCTCTGACATGAGCTTTTGCCAAATTTAAGGATGGAGATTGTAACAGATCCAAAGCCATTTTTGGTATGCTTTGCAATTTTTTGTTAGGCAATTTTCTCCTGCTTGATATTATTGGATCAGAGGTAATCAGCATTAGATTAAAAACGTCTTGATTGGATTTTTCCCGACTCATTTTTCTAGAATAACTCACTCGATATTTTTTGAAATCTTTGTTGCGAGCTTCCTGCGCTTCTTCCGATAATTGGCCAATCGATAACAATATGTACGCTATTATTTCAGGTCCGTGAATAAAAAATGTATGCAATGTTGGAGGCATATAGTACCATGGATAATTTTCTACAAAGATTCTAGCCGTTTGATGTGCAAACTCCCGAAACTTATCTTCATTTACTTCATGACCACAAGAAACAACAATCAGTATATTATGCATTCTGACTATTAAATTAACGTTAATATTCGTAATTTCCGCTGAGAGTTCCGCATTCTGAAAAAAATGCCTGGCCGTATTTCCGTCGTTATAGTTACCGAATCCGGGTTTTGGACGATCAACAATTAACCCAGTCCTCTCTTTAAATTGTTTTTGAATTTCTGCTTTAGTTTCTTCAACAGTTTGCTTTTCAGAGTCTGATCTAGCTTGCCATTTTTTGATTGGCCGTTTATATGACAAATGAAGAAGGCATTCAAAAAATCTAATCCACCCATGTAAAATTGATAACCCAAATTGTAAATTATCAGTGTTAATTTCCTTTTTTATCATTTTATCGATTTGGCTGAAATCTTTGCTGGTGGAGCCGCATAAGTAACACTTTTGTGTATATGTAGTTTCAGAGAGAGCGTTACAAACTTTACCGTCTATCATCGATAATAATAAGCTATGTCTTACTACTACAACTTTCTCACCAAGTGCCAACATGCGTGGAAATTGAGCATTTTTGTCCATTGAGTTTAGGAAAAAAAAAGTGGGATTAATCAAAAAAGGCACAAAAGGGCACCTCAATTTTTTGCAGGAATATTGTCTACGATCCACAAAATTAGAAAAAGAAAAATTTAGAGCCCTATCTAGCCCTACAATGAACTATATGTCCATCTATATATTCAAAACAGGCAAATTTTGTGGACTATTTAAAAAAAAAACAATTTAAAATATTAGATCACTTTTTTTGTTAAAATTTTTTTTCTAAAAAATAGTTTAATACCTGACGTTGAAGGCTCCATACTCAGATTTTAATTTTACTTCAAGTTTTTTTTAACGAAAAAACACTTTGATAAACTTGTAAATATCACTTTTACAGCGAGCGCAAGCGAACAGAGAATGAAAGTGTAAATTCAAAAACACAATGCAGCTACACTATACAACTTAGAACCGTTATTATTTCTGTTAGTGATGCAGAATTATGTCTACTTTCAATGGGTATTAAGTATTCGAGTGTAACTTCAAAAATAATTTTTTAATTAATCTACAGTTTTGACGCGTCGCTCCCATCACTAAATCTCAAATATTTTTTTTCTTCTTCTGGAGCTTGGTTTAGCACCTTAAAATTCTTAGAACACCATTTTCTAAATTTGAAATTTACTTTATTAAGGAGGTCAATCGTTTGACGCATAATCTCCGTGACTTGGTTTACATTATTTCCTCCTAAAATGAGGTCGTCAACATAAAAATCTCTGCGAACTGTCTCTGTACCGATTGGCAGAACTCGCTCTTCATCATAAGCTAATTGATGCATGGAGGTCAGCGCTATGTTTTGTGGGAAGACGTACAGAGTACACGCTTGAACTTAAACGTTTAACATTGTTTTTGAAGTGCAATTCGCACTGAGAGCTTTCATTAGTAGCCTTATATTCAGTCTCAACAAAATGCTCTACCTCACAAAACCTCTTTAATAGCTGCTTTAAAGGGCCATCAGAATCGTTTTTTGCAGCACCTTTATCGACGACTGCTAAAGATACAATTTTACTAGTGGAAGGTTGTCTGCCACCACATACAATCCAGCATAGCTTTGTTTTCAGAAGGAGTGGTAAGGTTGGACTCAATATGATTTAGCCGACGCACATCAAATCAAAGAAGAGTCAGGCTCCAATCAAAATCTCCACACAATAAGATTTGAAGAATGTTAGGTCGGCCAGAGTTATATTTGAAGGGATATTCCAAGATGTTGCATTTAAAGATATATTGGGTTAGTGGTCGGTGATGGAAGGAGTGGCAACGGCTGTGATTGAGGTATGATAACCACCATCATAAGACTGAATACAGATGTCAACAGTTTGGTCAGCCACAAAATTCCTTTCGCCAATTCCAGACACTAGGGTTTTTGATTTGGTTGTTTTGAGTTGTAGCATGATTTGTTGTAAAATGTAATTGTGACGCGGAATCAAGGATTGCTCTGAATGGAATCGGGTTTCCTGTTCTTGGTTTCAAAAACATAATTGCAGTAGTGAGAAAGATAAACTACTCAGGCATGGCATTTGATGTGGCAAGCTAAGAGCCCATAAGTGACGTTGACACCAGGGTTCAGTGTTAATTGGGGCAGGAGAAGAAAGGTTGGAACAATATGATATTACAGCAGCAGCTTGAGGCGAAGCAATGCGATCCAAATGTAATAGTGTATGATGCTTAGATGAGCACTACTTGCAACAGATAGATTTAGAATTTTTGATAATATGCCGACGCTTGAAACAATTAATGCATATCTGTAGCCTTTTGGCTTCTTTGATGCGCAATCTGGGAGATAAATTTCGAAAAAGCGGACAGGAACTAATTGCATGCTCCCTTACATCGCAAGATGTGCAAGGTTGATTCGATTGAATGATGACGAACGCATGCTTAGACACAGGTTGCCCTTTATCACCCAACTGTTTGCTTGGTATCTGGCTTATCAAGACTGAAATTATATTTTCCATCAATCGGCATCTTTTTTCCAGGAACTCCAGCATGGGTTCCCAATACGGTATATCATGTGACGGAGCGTCTTCCCCCACTTCGTCCTGGTTCTTGAGTCAACCTTGCTGTTTAATGAGCAGTCTAATAGCTCGTCGCGACCGGCAATAGAGTTCAACGCTCGAAGATGGGATTAAAATTTGTCCCACAATTGCCTTAACCCACCAGCAGAGCCACCACGAATGGACCTAGCGATGAAAATCTCCTCTATGTGTGTCTGAAATTAGATAGGTTTGATATCAAATCGAGCGACAACGAAAGGTGAACTGAGGAATATCGAGTACCGTTATGTCCGAAACCGTCAAAACTGTAGCTTATATACCTTCACACTATATAATCTGCATATATGTATTATTGTGTACTATGAGGCTCATAAAGGGCATATACCCATGTAACTTGCACTATTTTATTTTTGCCTCTAAACGTCAGGTCATTATTTTTACACTACAAGGAAGCCTTGCATTTAAATGCACACGTTTAATGAACTTATTAAACCGAATGTTCGAACGCTAAAAACTATTTAATAGAAAATCACGTTAAGCCAAAGTGATCAATTAATATGGCAATCATATAGGTAGCAGCACGATTGCAGCGAAATCGACCGACCGCAACTGAAGCGACACTAGACACTAGACGAAGTAACGAGAAAGCAACCTGCAACGAAAGTTAATCAGATAATGTTTAATATGAGAGTCAAACCAAGTGTTTAAATCCTCAATTAATATGACACCGAAGGTCACACAAAGAAAAAAAAGGGCCGTCAGTGTATCCTGCAGCCAACCAATTTTAGCAGGAAAGGTGTTCCGTCCAAGTGAAAGCTCGTTGGAATACCCAATCCAAAAAACGAATCAAAAGGACAACGCGACCGAAATCACGTCGGGGTCACCAATGTTTTGGGGGATGGTAAGCCTTTTTACCAACCGCTTGAACTATTAAATTTTTAACGTACACGACCGATAATGCAAGACTGCTACCACGTATGCTCAAGGTATATGATCAATTGGGGACAATTTTTTATTTGTAAAGTGCAAGCTATGCTAATGCATTAAATATACATAATAAGAATTAAAGGAGGAGAAGAGAGACAGAGTTAAGTACTCCGAACTCCACTTTCGCCAAAATTGTTGCTGCATAAAGAAAATTGGCAGGAGTTAGTACGTCACACAAGGGTGCGGAGTTCTTCGAAATCTAGAATGTTTGAACCAACTGCTCGATAAAAATGAAACTTGGCAGTTTTAACAGCCGCCTCCCAGAGCCCTCCAAAATGTGGAGATCTAGGTGGTATGATGCATTGCTTCTTAACTGCTCTTAAGTGTGTCTCATTGAAGAACAACCATTTAGAGAAGCCAATTCTTTTTTCGTACCTACGAAATTTGTTGCGTTATCTGACCAAATGGTTTTCGGTTTTCCTCGAATGCATGTAAAACGGCGTATAGCTGCCAAGAAGGCTGATGTAGAAAAATCATTTACCAGTTCCAAGTGGACAGCCTCTGTAGAGAAGCAAATAAATAGAGAGACGAAACATTTTATTAGTGGTCTATTCCGAATCTCAGAACGATGGTAGAATGGTCCATAAAAATCCGTACGAGTCACTAGAAAGGCTCTGTTTGCCTTTACTCTTCCATCCGGTAAATCTCCCATGATGTGCTCTGTTAGCCTTGGGCGTACGTGCAAGCATCTGATGCACTTATTAATGATGTGGCTTACTGCCTTGTGACCATCTACTGGCCAATATTGTAGACGAATTGCGGCTAATGATGTATGCGTCCCTGGATGCAATAATTTGCGATGAAACAATTCTATTACCGAATTTGTAACAGCATGTCCTTAGGGCAATATAATTGGTTGCTTCGGTTCAAAGTCCACAGCTGAGTGCTGGAGGCGTTCTCTCACTCGCCGTAAACCAAGGTTGGGTGAGGGGGCAAATTTTGCTAGATGATGCTACGTGACTACCAGATTTCAGTATTTTGTAATGTGGGAGGAGCCTTTTTTGCACCATTCGAATCAATAAATATGTGCCTTTATGATCATCCTTAACTGTAAGTGAACCCCTTCGGTCCTAGCCTCGCAAAATAAATTTGTAAATATAGCCGAATACTCGTTGCAACTTCCAAAGGAGTTAACAAATTTGCATTTCAGTGATAAGCCCGACATGTTTGATGTTTAAAGCAAAATATTCTTGCGCTTCTCGGGTAGTTCCTTAACATAACCTGGGGAAGCTGGCCACGTATCTCGATTCCCTTGAAGAGTACGAGAGCCATGCTTCCAAAGCTTAGATTTTAATAATTCACGTGGCGTGGATCCCCTTGACAGGATATCTGCAGGATTCATTAATGTTGGTACAAAATGCCATTTCATTCCTGCGGTGAGAATTTGAATATTATTTACTCGATTTGAAACGTATAATATGAAATTTGATGGCTTATTACGTAAGCATGATAGTACCACCATGAAATCTGACTAGCACTGAAAATCACATTCAAAATTTCCTAATTTTGAAATTGAGCTTACAAGTCCGATAGGAGCATAGCTGTAGTTTTGGGACTGTCAGGGTTTTTAATGGCGAAACTCGCGATTTCGAACAAAGTAAATCTACCTTAATTCTATTCTTAGTTTGTGATCGAATGTAAATGGACACGCCATATGCCGACAGGCTTGCATCACAAAATGCATGAACCTCCACCTTCGAGCATGGCAACAAAACTAAGCGACGAAATTTAGAACTCTCTACTGTTTAAAATTCTTCCAATAAATTTATCCAAGCAAATAAAGTATCTGGGGTAAACTCTCGTAACAGTCAACCTTATCCTTCCATAGTTGCAAAGCGATATTTTGGCCTTAGTGATGAAAGGACCAATCAAGCCTAATGGCTGATAAAATCGGGCAATGGTGGCCTGTACGAAAACAAAAAAGAATCTGCCACGGGATCCCACACCTTGCCAAGAGTTTTGGTCACGTCGCTCCCATCACTAAATCTCAAATATTTTTTTTTCTTCTTCTGGAGCTTGGTTTAGCACCTTAAAATTCTTAGAACACCATTTTCTAAATTTGAAATTTACTTTATTAAGGAGGTCAATCGTTTGACGCATAATCTCCGCGACTTGGTTTACAGTATTTCCTCCTAAAATGAGGTCGTCAACATAAAAATCTCTCCGAACTGTCTCTGTACCGATTGGCAGAACTCGCTCTTCATCATAAGCTAATTGATGCATGGAGGTCAGCGCTATGTTTTGTGGGAAGACGTACAGAGTACTCGCCTGAACTTAAACGTTTAACATTGTTTTTGAAGTGCAACTCGCACTGAGAGCTTTCATTAGTAGCCTTATATTCAGTCTCAACAAAATGCTCTACCTCACAAAACTTCTTTAATAGCTGCTTTAAAGGGCCATCAGAATCGTTTTTTGCAGCACCTTTATCGACGACTGCTAAAGATACAATTTTACTAGTGGAAGGTTGTCTGCCACCACATACAATCCAGCATAGCTTTGTTTTCAGAAGGAGTGGTAAGGTTGGACTCAATATGATTTAGCCGACGCACATCAAATCAAAGAAGAGTCAGGCTCCAATCAAAATCTCCACACAATAAGATTTGAAGAATGTTAGGTCGGCCAGAGTTATATTTGAAGGGATATTCCAAGATGTTGCATTTAAAGATATATTGGGTTAGTGGTCGGCGATGGAAGGAGTGGCAACGGCTGTGATTGAGTTATGATAACCACCATCATAAGACTGAATACAGATGTCAACAGTTTGGTCAGCCACAAAATTCCTTTCGCCAATTCCAGACACTAGGGTTTTTGATTTGGTTGTTTTGAGTTGTAGCATGATTTGTTGTAAAATGTAATTGTGACGCAGAATCAAGGATTGCTCTGAATGGAATCGGGTTTCCTGTTCTTGGTTTCAAAAACATAATTGCAGTAGTGAGAAAGATAAACTACTCAGGCATGGCATTTGATGTGGCAAGCTAAGAGCCCATAAGTGACGTTGACACCAGGGCTCAGTGTTAATTGGGGGCAGGAGAAGAAAGGTTGGAACAAATTGATATTACAGCAGCAGCTTGAGGCGAAGCAATGCGATCCAAATGTAATAGTGTATGATGCTTAGATGAGCACTACTTGCAACAGATAGATTTAGAATTTTTGATAATATGCCGACGCTTGAAACAATTAATGCATATCTGTAGCCTTTTGGCTTCTTTGATGCGCAATCTGGGAGATAAATTTCGAAAAAGCGGACAGGAACTAATTGCATGCTCCCTTACATCGCAAGATGTGCAAGGTTGATTCGATTGAATGATGACGAACGCATGCTTAGACACAGGTTGCCCTTTATCACCCAACTGTTTGCTTGGTATCTGGCTTATCAAGACTGAAATTATATTTTCCATCATTCGGCATCTTTTTTCCAGGAACTCCAGCATGGGTTCCCAATACGGTATATCATGTGACGGAGCGTCTTCCCCCACTTCGTCCTGGTTCTTGAGTCAACCTTGCTGTTTAATGAGCAGTCTAATAGCTCGTCGCGACCGGCAATAGAGTTCAACGCTCGAAGATGGGATTAAAATTTATCCCACAATTGCCTTAACCCACCAGCAGAGCCACCACGAATGGACCTAGCGATGAAAATCTCCTCTATGTGTGTCTGAAATTAGATAGGTTTGATATCAAATCGAGCGACAACGAAAGGTGAACTGAGGAATATCGAGTACCGTTATGTCCGAAACCGTCAAAACTGTAGCTTATATACCTTCACACTATATAATCTGCATATATGTATTATTGTGTACTATGAGGCTCATAAAGGGCATATACCCATGTAACTTGCACTATTTTATTTTTGCCTCTAAACGTCAGGTCATTATTTTTACACTACAAGGAAGCCTTGCATTTAAATGCACACGTTTAATGAACTTAATAAACCGAATGTTCGAACGCTAAAAACTATGTAATAGAAAGTCACGTTAAGCCAAAGTGATCAATTAATATGACAATCATATAGGTAGCAGCACGATTGCAGCGAAATCGACCGACCGCAACTGAAGCGACACTAGACACTAGACGAAGTAACGAGAAAGCAACCTGCAACGAAAGTTAATCAGATAATGTTTAATATGAGAGTCAAACCAAGTGTTTAAATCCTCAATTAATATGACACCGAAGGTCACACAAAGAAAAAAAAGGGCCGTCAGTGTATCCTGCAGCCAACCAATTTTAGCAGGAAAGGTGTTCCGTCCAAGTGAAAGCTCGTTGGAATACACAATCCAAAAAACGAATCAAAAGGACAACGCGACCGAAATCACGTCGGGGTCACCAATGTTTTGGGGGATGGTAAGCCTTTTTACCAACCGCTTGAACTATTAAATTTTTAACGTACACGACCGATAATGCAAGACTGCTACCACGTATGCTCAAGGTATATGATCAATTGGGGACAATTTTTTTATTTGTAAAGTGCAAGCTATGCTAATGCATTAAATATACATAATAAGAATTAAAGGAGGAGAAGAGAGAGAGAGTTAAGTACTCCGAACTCCACTTTCGCCAAAATTGTTGCTGCATATAGAATATTGGCAGGAGTTAGTACGTCACACAAGGGTGCGGAGTTCTTCGAAATCTAGAATGTTTGAACCAACTGCTCGATAAAAATGAAACTTGGCAGTTTTAACAGCCGCCTCCCAGAGCCCTCCAAAATGTGGAGATCTAGGTGGTATGATGCATTGCTTCTTAACTGCTCTTAAGTGTGTCTCATTGAAGAACAACCATTTAGAGAAGCCAATTCCTTTTTCGTACCTACGAAATTTGTTGCGTTATCTGACCAAATGGTTTTCGGTTTTCCTCGAATGCATGTAAAACGGCGTATAGCTGCCAAGAAGGCTGATGTAGAAAAATCATTTACCAGTTCCAAGTGGACAGCCTCTGTAGAGAAGCAAATAAATAGAGAGACGAAACATTTTATTAGTGGTCTATTCCGAATCTCAGAACGATGGTAGAATGGTCCATAAAAATCCGTACGAGTCACTAGAAAGGCTCTGTTTGCCTTTACTCTTCCATCCGGTAAATCTCCCATGATGTGCTCTGTTAGCCTTGGGCGTACGTGCAAGCATCTGATGCACTTATTAATGATGTGGCTTACTGCCTTGTGACCATCTACTGGCCAATATTGTAGACGAATTGCGGCTAATGATGTATGCGTCCCTGGATGCAATAATTTGCGATGAAACAATTCTATTACCGAATTTGTAACAGCATGTCCTTAGGGCAATATAATTGGTTGCTTCGGTTCAAAGTCCACAGCTGAGTGCTGGAGGCGTTCTCTCACTCGCCGTAAACCAAGGTTGGGTGAGGGGGCAAATTTTGCTAGATGATGCTACGTGACTACCAGATTTCAGTATTTTGTAATGTGGGAGGAGCCTTTTTTGCACCATTCGAATCAATAAATATGTGCCTTTATGATCATCCTTAACTGTAAGTGAACCCCTTCGGTCCTAGCCTCGCAAAATAAATTTGTAAATATAGCCGAATACTCGTTGCAACTTCCAAAGGAGTTAACAAATTTGCATTTCAGTGATAAGCCCGACATGTTTGATGTTTAAAGCAAAATATTCTTGCGCTTCTCGGGTAGTTCCTTAACATAACCTGGGGAAGCTGGCCACGTATCTCGATTCCCTTGAAGAGTACGAGAGCCATGCTTCCAAAGCTTAGATTTTAATAATTCACGTGGCGTGGATCCCCTTGACAGGATATCTGCAGGATTCATTAATGTTGGTACAAAATGCCATTTCATTCCTGCGGTGAGAATTTGAATATTATTTACTCGATTTGAAACGTATAATATGAAATTTGATGGCTTATTACGTAAGCATGATAGTACCACCATGAAATCTGACTAGCACTGAAAATCACATTCAAAATTTCCTAATTTTGAAATTGAGCTTACAAGTCCGATAGGAGCATAGCTGTAGTTTTGGGACTGTCAGGGTTTTTAATGGCGAAACTCGCGATTTCGAACAAAGTAAATCTACCTTAATTCTATTCTTAGTTTGTGATCGAATGTAAATGGACACGCCATATGCCGACAGGCTTGCATCACAAAATGCATGAACCTCCACCTTCGAGCATGGCAACAAAACTAAGCGACGAAATTTAGAACTCTCTACTGTTTAAAATTCTTCCAATAAATTTATCCAAGCAAATAAAGTATCTGGGGTAAACTCTCGTAACAGTCAACCTTATCCTTCCATAGTTGCAAAGCGATATTTTGGCCTTAGTGATGAAAGGACCAATCAAGCCTAATGGCTGATAAAATCGGGCAATGGTGGCCTGTACGAAAACAAAAAAGAATCTGCCACGGGATCCCACACCTTGCCAAGAGTTTTGGTCACGTCGCTCCCATCACTAAATCTCAAATATTTTTTTTTCTTCTTCTGGAGCTTGGTTTAGCACCTTAAAATTCTTAGAACACCATTTTCTAAATTTGAAATTTACTTTATTAAGGAGGTCAATCGTTTGACGCATAATCTCCGCGACTTGGTTTACAGTATTTCCTCCTAAAATGAGGTCGTCAACATAAAAATCTCTCCGAACTGTCTCTGTACCGATTGGCAGAACTCGCTCTTCATCATAAGCTAATTGATGCATGGAGGTCAGCGCTATGTTTTGTGGGAAGACGTACAGAGTACTCGCCTGAACTTAAACGTTTAACATTGTTTTTGAAGTGCAACTCGCACTGAGAGCTTTCATTAGTAGCCTTATATTCAGTCTCAACAAAATGCTCTACCTCACAAAACTTCTTTAATAGCTGCTTTAAAGGGCCATCAGAATCGTTTTTTGCAGCACCTTTATCGACGACTGCTAAAGATACAATTTTACTAGTGGAAGGTTGTCTGCCACCACATACAATCCAGCATAGCTTTGTTTTCAGAAGGAGTGGTAAGGTTGGACTCAATATGATTTAGCCGACGCACATCAAATCAAAGAAGAGTCAGGCTCCAATCAAAATCTCCACACAATAAGATTTGAAGAATGTTAGGTCGGCCAGAGTTATATTTGAAGGGATATTCCAAGATGTTGCATTTAAAGATATATTGGGTTAGTGGTCGGTAATGGAAGGAGTGGCAACGGCTGTGATTGAGGTATGATAACCACCATCATAAGACTGAATACAGATGTCAACAGTTTGGTCAGCCACAAAATTCCTTTCGCCAATTCCAGACACTAGGGTTTTTGATTTGGTTGTTTTGAGTTGTAGCATGATTTGTTGTAAAATGTAATTGTGACGCAGAATCAAGGATTGCTCTGAATGGAATCGGGTTTCCTGTTCTTGGTTTCAAAAACATAATTGCAGTAGTGAGAAAGATAAACTACTCAGGCATGGCATTTGATGTGGCAAGCTAAGAGCCCATAAGTGACGTTGACACCAGGGCTCAGTGTTAATTGGGGGCAGGAGAAGAAAGGTTGGAACAAATTGATATTACAGCAGCAGCTTGAGGCGAAGCAATGCGATCCAAATGTAATAGTGTATGATGCTTAGATGAGCACTACTTGCAACAGATAGATTTAGAATTTTTGATAATATGCCGACGCTTGAAACAATTAATGCATATCTGTAGCCTTTTGGCTTCTTTGATGCGCAATCTGGGAGATAAATTTCGAAAAAGCGGACAGGAACTAATTGCATGCTCCCTTACATCGCAAGATGTGCAAGGTTGATTCGATTGAATGATGACGAACGCATGCTTAGACACAGGTTGCCCTTTATCACCCAACTGTTTGCTTGGTATCTGGCTTATCAAGACTGAAATTATATTTTCCATCATTCGGCATCTTTTTTCCAGGAACTCCAGCATGGGTTCCCAATACGGTATATCATGTGACGGAGCGTCTTCCCCCACTTCGTCCTGGTTCTTGAGTCAACCTTGCTGTTTAATGAGCAGTCTAATAGCTCGTCGCGACCGGCAATAGAGTTCAACGCTCGAAGATGGGATTAAAATTTGTCCCACAATTGCCTTAACCCACCAGCAGAGCCACCACGAATGGACCTAGCGATGAAAATCTCCTCTATGTGTGTCTGAAATTAGATAGGTTTGATATCAAATCGAGCGACAACGAAAGGTGAACTGAGGAATATCGAGTACCGTTATGTCCGAAACCGTCAAAACTGTAGCTTATATACCTTCACACTATATAATCTGCATATATGTATTATTGTGTACTATGAGGCTCATAAAGGGCATATACCCATGTAACTTGCACTATTTTATTTTTGCCTCTAAACGTCAGGTCATTATTTTTACACTACAAGGAAGCCTTGCATTTAAATGCACACGTTTAATGAACTTAATAAACCGAATGTTCGAACGCTAAAAACTATGTAATAGAAAGTCACGTTAAGCCAAAGTGATCAATTAATATGACAATCATATAGGTAGCAGCACGATTGCAGCGAAATCGACCGACCGCAACTGAAGCGACACTAGACACTAGACGAAGTAACGAGAAAGCAACCTGCAACGAAAGTTAATCAGATAATGTTTAATATGAGAGTCAAACCAAGTGTTTAAATCCTCAATTAATATGACACCGAAGGTCACACAAAGAAAAAAAAGGGCCGTCAGTGTATCCTGCAGCCAACCAATTTTAGCAGGAAAGGTGTTCCGTCCAAGTGAAAGCTCGTTGGAATACACAATCCAAAAAACGAATCAAAAGGACAACGCGACCGAAATCACGTCGGGGTCACCAATGTTTTGGGGGATGGTAAGCCTTTTTACCAACCGCTTGAACTATTAAATTTTTAACGTACACGACCGATAATGCAAGACTGCTACCACGTATGCTCAAGGTATATGATCAATTGGGGACAATTTTTTTATTTGTAAAGTGCAAGCTATGCTAATGCATTAAATATACATAATAAGAATTAAAGGAGGAGAAGAGAGAGAGAGTTAAGTACTCCGAACTCCACTTTCGCCAAAATTGTTGCTGCATATAGAATATTGGCAGGAGTTAGTACGTCACACAAGGGTGCGGAGTTCTTCGAAATCTAGAATGTTTGAACCAACTGCTCGATAAAAATGAAACTTGGCAGTTTTAACAGCCGCCTCCCAGAGCCCTCCAAAATGTGGAGATCTAGGTGGTATGAGGCATTGCTTCTTAACTGCTCTTAAGTGTGTCTCATTGAAGAACAACCATTTAGAGAAGCCAATTCTTTTTTCGTACCTACGAAATTTGTTGCGTTATCTGACCAAATGGTTTTCGGTTTTCCTCGAATGCATGTAAAACGGCGTATAGCTGCCAAGAAGGCTGATGTAGAAAAATCATTTACCAGTTCCAAGTGGACAGCCTCTGTAGAGAAGCAAATAAATAGAGAGACGAAACATTTTATTAGTGGTCTATTCCGAATCTCAGAACGCTGGTAGAATGGTCCATAAAAATCCGTACGAGTCACTAGAAAGGCTCTGTTTGCCTTTACTCTTCCATCCGGTAAATCTCCCATGATGTGCTCTGTTAGCCTTGGGCGTACGTGCAAGCATCTGATGCACTTATTAATGATGTGGCTTACTGCCTTGTGACCATCTACTGGCCAATATTGTAGACGAATTGCGGCTAATGATGTATGCGTCCCTGGATGCAATAATTTGCGATGAAACAATTCTATTACCGAATTTGTAACAGCATGTCCTTACGGCAATATAATTGGTTGCTTCAGTTCAAAGTCCACAGCTGAATGCTGGAGGCGTCCTCTCACTCGCCTTAAACCAAAGTTGGGTGAGGGGGCAAATTTTGCTAGATGATGCTACGTGACTACCAGATTTCAGTATTTTGTAATGTGGGAGGAGCCTTTTTTGCACCATTCGAATCAATAAATATGTGCCTTGATGATCATCCTTAACTGTAAGTGAACCCCTTCGGTCCCAGCCTCGCAAAATAAATTTGTAAATATAGCCGAATACTCGTTGCAACTTTCCAAAGGAGTTAACAAATTTGCATTTTAGTGATAAGCCCGACATGTTTGATGTTTAAAGCAAAATATTCTTGCGTTTCTCGGGTAGTTCCTTAACATAACCTGGGGCAGCTGGCCACGTATCTCGATTGCCTTGAAGAATTGGAGAGCCATGCTTCCAAAGCTTAAATTTTAATAATGCACGTGGTGTGGATCCCCTTGACAGGATATCAGCAGAATTCATTAATGTTGGTACAAAGTGCCATTTCATTCCTGCACCACCATGGAATCTAACTAGCAGTGAAAATGACATTCAAAAATTCTTAATTTTGAAATTGAGCTTACAAGTCCGATAGGAGCATAGCTGTAGTTTTGGGACTGTCAACGTTTTTAATGGCGAAACTCGCGATTTCGAACAAAGTAAATCTACCTTAATTCTATTCTTAGTTTGTGATCGAATGTAAATGGACACGAAATATGCCGACAGACTTGCATCACAAAATGCATGAACCTCCACCTTCGAGCATGGCAACAAAACTAAGCGACGAAATTTAGAACTCTCTGTTTTAAATTCTTCCAATAAATTTACCCAAGCTGAATAAAGTATCTGGGGTAAACTCTCGTAACAGTCAACCTTATTCTTCCACAGTTGCAAAGCGATATTTTGGCCTTACTGATGAAAGGACCAATCAAGCCTAATGGCTCATAAAATCGGGCAATGGTGGCCTGTACGAAAACAAAAAAGAATCTGCCACGGGATCCCATACCATTCCAAGAGTTTCGGTCACGTCGCACAGTGGGGTATTTGGTACGAAAACTGTCGATTAATTCCCAGGCCCCTCAAACTGATAATTATTTGTTAGTAAATCTCAAAATAAAACGAAAAAATTTAAAAAAAATTATCGATAATTCGCATAGTTATCGAGATATCTGGGGTTGAAGTTTTAAAACATCGATAACTTTTTACCGTTTTATTTTTTTAGAGCACATAAAAAAAATAATCCGAAAAATTTAAATAAAAATTATCGATAACTTGGTTAGCTATCGAGGTATCGGAGGTTGAAGTTTTCAAAAACTAGATAACTTTTTAACGTTTTACTAGACCAGATAATTTTGTTTTGCCAAACTTCCGAAATTGGGCGGAAAATTTAAATGCAGCTATCGATAACTCGCTTAGCTATCGAGATATCGACGATGCAAGTTTTCTGTATAATACCCAAAAATGAGCAGAAAAACTTAAATATTGCGATAATTCTACTATTTATTTGTTAAATAAAAACATATTTCATTACAAATTTCAGTAGAATCAATAAATTATGCATCATCATTACTATCATCGTCTTCATCAGTATCTTCATCATGGACATCTTCCTCGTCGGAATCACTGCCATGAGCACTATTATTGTCTCTGACATGAGCTTTTGCCAAATTTAAGGATGGAGATTGTAACAGATCCAAAGCCATTTTTGGTATGCTTTGCAATTTTTTGTTAGGCAATTTTCTCCTGCTTGAAATTATTGGATCAGAGGTAATCAGCATTAGATTAAAATCGTCTTGATTGGATTTTTCCCGACTCATTTTTCTAGAATAACTCACTCGATATTTTTTGAAATCTTTGTTGCGAGCTTCCTGCGCTTCTTCCGATAATTGGCCAATCGGTAACAATATGTACGCTATTATTTCAGGTCCGTGAATAAAAAATGTATGCAATGTTGGAGGCATATAGTACCATGGATAATTTTCTACAAAGATTCTAGCCGTTTGATGTGCAAACTCCCGAAACTTATCTTCATTTACTTCATGACCACAAGAAACAACAATCAGTATATTATGCATTCTGACTATTAAATTAACGTTAATATTCGTAATTTCCGCTGAGAGTTCCGCATTCTGAAAAAAATGCCTGGCCGTATTTCCGTCGTTATAGTTACCGAATCCGGGTTTTGGACGATCAACAATTAATCCAGTCCTCTCTTTAAATTGTTTTTGAATTTCTGCTTTAGTTTCTTCAACAGTTTGCTTTTCAGAGTCTGATCTAGCTTGCCATTTTTTTATTGGCAGTTTATATGACAAATGAAGAAGGCATTCAAAAAATCTAATCCACCCATGTAAAATTGATAACCCAAATTGTAAATTATCAGTGTTAATTTCCTTTTTTATCATTTTATCGATTTGGCTGAAATCTTTGCTGGTGGAGCCGCATAAGTAACACTTTTGTGTAGATGTAGTTTCAGAGAGAGCGTTACAAACTTTACCGTCTATCATCGATAATATTAAGCTATGTCCTACTACTACAACTTTCTCACCAAGTGCCAACATGCGTGGAAATTGAGCATTTTTGTCCATTGAGTTTAGGAAAAAAAAGTGGGATTAATCAAAAAAGGCACAAAAGGGCACCTCAATTTTTTGCAGGAATATTGTCTACGATCCACAAAATTAGAAAAAGAAAAATTTAGAGCCCTATCTAGCCCTACAATGAACTATATGTCCATCTATATATTCAAAACAGGCAAATTTTGTGGACTATTTAAAAAAAAAAACAATTTAAAATATTAGATCACTTTTTTTGCTCAAATTTTTTTTCTAAAAAATAGTTTAATACCTGACGTTGAAGGCTCCATACTCAGATTTTAATTTTACTTCAAGTTTTTTTTAACGAAAAAACACTTTGATAAACTTGTAAATATCACTTTTACAGCGAGCGCAAGCGAACAGAGAATGAAAGTGTAAATTCAAAAACACAATGCAGCTACACTATACAACTTAGAACCGTTATTATTTCTGTTAGTGATGCAGAATTATGTCTACTTTCAATGGGTATTAAGTATTCGAGTGTAACTTCAAAAATATTTTTTTAATTAATCTACAGTTTTGACGCGTCGCTCCCATCACTAAATCTCAAATATTTTTTTTTCTCCTTCTGGAGCTTGGTTTAGCACCTTAAAATTCTTAGAACACCATTTTCTAAATTTGAAATTTACTTTATTAAGGAGGTCAATCGTTTGACGCATAATCTCCGCGACTTGGTTTACAGTATTTCCTCCTAAAATGAGGTCGTCAACATAAAAATCTCTCCGAACTGTCTCTGTACCGATTGGCAGAACTCGCTCTTCATCATAAGCTAATTGATGCATGGAGGTCAGCGCTATGTTTTGTGGGAAGACGTACAGAGTACTCGCCTGAACTTAAACGTTTAACATTGTTTTTGAAGTGCAACTCGCACTGAGAGCTTTCATTAGTAGCCTTATATTCAGTCTCAACAAAATGCTCTACCTCACAAAACTTCTTTAATAGCTGCTTTAAAGGGCCATCAGAATCGTTTTTTGCAGCACCTTTATCGACGACTGCTAAAGATACAATTTTACTAGTGGAAGGTTGTCTGCCACCACATACAATCCAGCATAGCTTTGTTTTCAGAAGGAGTGGTAAGGTTGGACTCAATATGATTTAGCCGACGCACATCAAATCAAAGAAGAGTCAGGCTCCAATCAAAATCTCCACACAATAAGATTTGAAGAATGTTAGGTCGGCCAGAGTTATATTTGAAGGGATATTCCAAGATGTTGCATTTAAAGATATATTGGGTTAGTGGTCGGTAATGGAAGGAGTGGCAACGGCTGTGATTGAGGTATGATAACCACCATCATAAGACTGAATACAGATGTCAACAGTTTGGTCAGCCACAAAATTCCTTTCGCCAATTCCAGACACTAGGGTTTTTGATTTGGTTGTTTTGAGTTGTAGCATGATTTGTTGTAAAATGTAATTGTGACGCAGAATCAAGGATTGCTCTGAATGGAATCGGGTTTCCTGTTCTTGGTTTCAAAAACATAATTGCAGTAGTGAGAAAGATAAACTACTCAGGCATGGCATTTGATGTGGCAAGCTAAGAGCCCATAAGTGACGTTGACACCAGGGCTCAGTGTTAATTGGGGGCAGGAGAAGAAAGGTTGGAACAAATTGATATTACAGCAGCAGCTTGAGGCGAAGCAATGCGATCCAAATGTAATAGTGTATGATGCTTAGATGAGCACTACTTGCAACAGATAGATTTAGAATTTTTGATAATATGCCGACGCTTGAAACAATTAATGCATATCTGTAGCCTTTTGGCTTCTTTGATGCGCAATCTGGGAGATAAATTTCGAAAAAGCGGACAGGAACTAATTGCATGCTCCCTTACATCGCAAGATGTGCAAGGTTGATTCGATTGAATGATGACGAACGCATGCTTAGACACAGGTTGCCCTTTATCACCCAACTGTTTGCTTGGTATCTGGCTTATCAAGACTGAAATTATATTTTCCATCATTCGGCATCTTTTTTCCAGGAACTCCAGCATGGGTTCCCAATACGGTATATCATGTGACGGAGCGTCTTCCCCCACTTCGTCCTGGTTCTTGAGTCAACCTTGCTGTTTAATGAGCAGTCTAATAGCTCGTCGCGACCGGCAATAGAGTTCAACGCTCGAAGATGGGATTAAAATTTGTCCCACAATTGCCTTAACCCACCAGCAGAGCCACCACGAATGGACCTAGCGATGAAAATCTCCTCTATGTGTGTCTGAAATTAGATAGGTTTGATATCAAATCGAGCGACAACGAAAGGTGAACTGAGGAATATCGAGTACCGTTATGTCCGAAACCGTCAAAACTGTAGCTTATATACCTTCACACTATATAATCTGCATATATGTATTATTGTGTACTATGAGGCTCATAAAGGGCATATACCCATGTAACTTGCACTATTTTATTTTTGCCTCTAAACGTCAGGTCATTATTTTTACACTACAAGGAAGCCTTGCATTTAAATGCACACGTTTAATGAACTTAATAAACCGAATGTTCGAACGCTAAAAACTATGTAATAGAAAGTCACGTTAAGCCAAAGTGATCAATTAATATGACAATCATATAGGTAGCAGCACGATTGCAGCGAAATCGACCGACCGCAACTGAAGCGACACTAGACACTAGACGAAGTAACGAGAAAGCAACCTGCAACGAAAGTTAATCAGATAATGTTTAATATGAGAGTCAAACCAAGTGTTTAAATCCTCAATTAATATGACACCGAAGGTCACACAAAGAAAAAAAAGGGCCGTCAGTGTATCCTGCAGCCAACCAATTTTAGCAGGAAAGGTGTTCCGTCCAAGTGAAAGCTCGTTGGAATACACAATCCAAAAAACGAATCAAAAGGACAACGCGACCGAAATCACGTCGGGGTCACCAATGTTTTGGGGGATGGTAAGCCTTTTTACCAACCGCTTGAACTATTAAATTTTTAACGTACACGACCGATAATGCAAGACTGCTACCACGTATGCTCAAGGTATATGATCAATTGGGGACAATTTTTTTATTTGTAAAGTGCAAGCTATGCTAATGCATTAAATATACATAATAAGAATTAAAGGAGGAGAAGAGAGAGAGAGTTAAGTACTCCGAACTCCACTTTCGCCAAAATTGTTGCTGCATATAGAATATTGGCAGGAGTTAGTACGTCACACAAGGGTGCGGAGTTCTTCGAAATCTAGAATGTTTGAACCAACTGCTCGATAAAAATGAAACTTGGCAGTTTTAACAGCCGCCTCCCAGAGCCCTCCAAAATGTGGAGATCTAGGTGGTATGAGGCATTGCTTCTTAACTGCTCTTAAGTGTGTCTCATTGAAGAACAACCATTTAGAGAAGCCAATTCTTTTTTCGTACCTACGAAATTTGTTGCGTTATCTGACCAAATGGTTTTCGGTTTTCCTCGAATGCATGTAAAACGGCGTATAGCTGCCAAGAAGGCTGATGTAGAAAAATCATTTACCAGTTCCAAGTGGACAGCCTCTGTAGAGAAGCAAATAAATAGAGAGACGAAACATTTTATTAGTGGTCTATTCCGAATCTCAGAACGCTGGTAGAATGGTCCATAAAAATCCGTACGAGTCACTAGAAAGGCTCTGTTTGCCTTTACTCTTCCATCCGGTAAATCTCCCATGATGTGCTCTGTTAGCCTTGGGCGTACGTGCAAGCATCTGATGCACTTATTAATGATGTGGCTTACTGCCTTGTGACCATCTACTGGCCAATATTGTAGACGAATTGCGGCTAATGATGTATGCGTCCCTGGATGCAATAATTTGCGATGAAACAATTCTATTACCGAATTTGTAACAGCATGTCCTTACGGCAATATAATTGGTTGCTTCAGTTCAAAGTCCACAGCTGAATGCTGGAGGCGTCCTCTCACTCGCCTTAAACCAAAGTTGGGTGAGGGGGCAAATTTTGCTAGATGATGCTACGTGACTACCAGATTTCAGTATTTTGTAATGTGGGAGGAGCCTTTTTTGCACCATTCGAATCAATAAATATGTGCCTTGATGATCATCCTTAACTGTAAGTGAACCCCTTCGGTCCCAGCCTCGCAAAATAAATTTGTAAATATAGCCGAATACTCGTTGCAACTTTCCAAAGGAGTTAACAAATTTGCATTTTAGTGATAAGCCCGACATGTTTGATGTTTAAAGCAAAATATTCTTGCGTTTCTCGGGTAGTTCCTTAACATAACCTGGGGCAGCTGGCCACGTATCTCGATTGCCTTGAAGAATTGGAGAGCCATGCTTCCAAAGCTTAAATTTTAATAATGCACGTGGTGTGGATCCCCTTGACAGGATATCAGCAGAATTCATTAATGTTGGTACAAAGTGCCATTTCATTCCTGCACCACCATGGAATCTAACTAGCAGTGAAAATGACATTCAAAAATTCTTAATTTTGAAATTGAGCTTACAAGTCCGATAGGAGCATAGCTGTAGTTTTGGGACTGTCAACGTTTTTAATGGCGAAACTCGCGATTTCGAACAAAGTAAATCTACCTTAATTCTATTCTTAGTTTGTGATCGAATGTAAATGGACACGAAATATGCCGACAGACTTGCATCACAAAATGCATGAACCTCCACCTTCGAGCATGGCAACAAAACTAAGCGACGAAATTTAGAACTCTCTGTTTTAAATTCTTCCAATAAATTTACCCAAGCTGAATAAAGTATCTGGGGTAAACTCTCGTAACAGTCAACCTTATTCTTCCACAGTTGCAAAGCGATATTTTGGCCTTACTGATGAAAGGACCAATCAAGCCTAATGGCTCATAAAATCGGGCAATGGTGGCCTGTACGAAAACAAAAAAGAATCTGCCACGGGATCCCATACCATTCCAAGAGTTTCGGTCACGTCGCACAGTGGGGTATTTGGTACGAAAACTGTCGATTAATTCCCAGGCCCCTCAAACTGATAATTATTTGTTAGTAAATCTCAAAATAAAACGAAAAAATTTAAAAAAAATTATCGATAATTCGCATAGTTATCGAGATATCTGGGGTTGAAGTTTTAAAACATCGATAACTTTTTACCGTTTTATTTTTTTAGAGCACATAAAAAAAATAATCCGAAAAATTTAAATAAAAATTATCGATAACTTGCTTAGCTATCGAGGTATCGGAGGTTGAAGTTTTCAAAAACTAGATAACTTTTTAACGTTTTACTAGACCAGATAATTTTGTTTTGCCAAACTTCCGAAATTGGGCGGAAAATTTAAATGCAGCTATCGATAACTCGCTTAGCTATCGAGATATCGACGATGCAAGTTTTCTGTATAATACCC
Organism: Clusia tigrina; assembly: GCA_920105625.2. NCBI lineage: Eukaryota > Metazoa > Arthropoda > Insecta > Diptera > Clusiidae > Clusia > Clusia tigrina. The sequence goes on along the minus strand of OV050030.1, from coordinate 310,906,864 downwards.
AAAAATGAGCAGAAAAACTTAAATATTGCGATAATTCTACTATTTATTTGTTAAATAAAAACATATTTCATTACAAATTTCAGTAGAATCAATAAATTATGCATCATCATTACTATCATCGTCTTCATCAGTATCTTCATCATGGACATCTTCCTCGTCGGAATCACTGCCATGAGCACTATTATTGTCTCTGACATGAGCTTTTGCCAAATTTAAGGATGGAGATTGTAACAGATCCAAAGCCATTTTTGGTATGCTTTGCAATTTTTTGTTAGGCAATTTTCTCCTGCTTGAAATTATTGGATCAGAGGTAATCAGCATTAGATTAAAATCGTCTTGATTGGATTTTTCCCGACTCATTTTTCTAGAATAACTCACTCGATATTTTTTGAAATCTTTGTTGCGAGCTTCCTGCGCTTCTTCCGATAATTGGCCAATCGGTAACAATATGTACGCTATTATTTCAGGTCCGTGAATAAAAAATGTATGCAATGTTGGAGGCATATAGTACCATGGATAATTTTCTACAAAGATTCTAGCCGTTTGATGTGCAAACTCCCGAAACTTATCTTCATTTACTTCATGACCACAAGAAACAACAATCAGTATATTATGCATTCTGACTATTAAATTAACGTTAATATTCGTAATTTCCGCTGAGAGTTCCGCATTCTGAAAAAAATGCCTGGCCGTATTTCCGTCGTTATAGTTACCGAATCCGGGTTTTGGACGATCAACAATTAATCCAGTCCTCTCTTTAAATTGTTTTTGAATTTCTGCTTTAGTTTCTTCAACAGTTTGCTTTTCAGAGTCTGATCTAGCTTGCCATTTTTTTATTGGCAGTTTATATGACAAATGAAGAAGGCATTCAAAAAATCTAATCCACCCATGTAAAATTGATAACCCAAATTGTAAATTATCAGTGTTAATTTCCTTTTTTATCATTTTATCGATTTGGCTGAAATCTTTGCTGGTGGAGCCGCATAAGTAACACTTTTGTGTAGATGTAGTTTCAGAGAGAGCGTTACAAACTTTACCGTCTATCATCGATAATATTAAGCTATGTCCTACTACTACAACTTTCTCACCAAGTGCCAACATGCGTGGAAATTGAGCATTTTTGTCCATTGAGTTTAGGAAAAAAAAGTGGGATTAATCAAAAAAGGCACAAAAGGGCACCTCAATTTTTTGCAGGAATATTGTCTACGATCCACAAAATTAGAAAAAGAAAAATTTAGAGCCCTATCTAGCCCTACAATGAACTATATGTCCATCTATATATTCAAAACAGGCAAATTTTGTGGACTATTTAAAAAAAAAAACAATTTAAAATATTAGATCACTTTTTTTGTTAAAATTTTTTTTCTAAAAAATAGTTTAATACCTGACGTTGAAGGCTCCATACTCAGATTTTAATTTTACTTCAAGTTTTTTTTAACGAAAAAACACTTTGATAAACTTGTAAATATCACTTTTACAGCGAGCACAAGCGAACAGAGAATGAAAGTGTAAATTCAAAAACACAATGCAGCTACACAATACAACTTAGAACCGTTATTATTTCTGTTAGTGATGCAGAATTATGTCTACTTTCAATGGGTATTAAGTATTCGAGTGTAACTTCAAAAATAATTTTTTAATTAATCTACACTTTTGACGCGTCGCTCCCATCACTAAATCTCAAATATTTTTTTTTCTTCTTCTGGAACTAAACCAAGCACCTTAAAATTCTTAGAACACCATTTTCTAAATTTGAAATTTACTTTATTAAGGAGGTCAATCGTTTGACGCATAATCTCCGCGACTTGGTTTACAGTATTTCCTCCTAAAATGAGGTCGTCAACATAAAAATCTCTGCGAACTGTCTCTGTACCGATTGGCAGAACTCGCTCTTCATCATAAGCTAATTGATGCATGGAGGTCAGCGCTATGTTTTGTGGGAAGACGTACAGAGTACTCGCCTGAACTTAAACGTTTAACATTGTTTTTGAAGTGCAATTCGCACTGAGAGCTTTCATTAGTAGCCTTATATTTAGTCTCAACAAAATGCTCTACCTCACAAAGCCTCCTTAATAGCTGCCTTAAAGGGCATCAGAATCGTTTTTTGCAGCACCTTTATCGACGACTGCTAAAGATACAATTTTACTAGTGGAAGGTTGTCTGCCACCACATACAATCCAGCATAGCTTTGTTTTCAGAAGGAGTGGTAAGGTTGGACTCAATATGATTTAGCCGACGCACATCAAATCAAAGAAGAGTCAGGCTCCAATCAAAATCTCCACACAATAAGATTTGAAGAATGTTAGGTCGGCCAGAGTTATATTTGAAGGGATATTCCAAGATGTTGCATTTAAAGATATATTGGGTTAGTGGTCGGTAATGGAAGGAGTGGCAACGGCTGTGATTGAGGTATGATAACCACCATCATAAGACTGAATACAGATGTCAACAGTTTGGTCAGCCACAAAATTCCTTTCGCCAATTCCAGACACTAGGGTTTTTGATTTGGTTGTTTTGAGTTGTAGCATGATTTGTTGTAAAATGTAATTGTGACGCAGAATCAAGGATTGCTCTGAATGGAATCGGGTTTCCTGTTCTTGGTTTCAAAAACATAATTGCAGTAGTGAGAAAGATAAACTACTCAGGCATGGCATTTGATGTGGCAAGCTAAGAGCCCATAAGTGACGTTGACACCAGGGCTCAGTGTTAATTGGGGGCAGGAGAAGAAAGGTTGGAACAAATTGATATTACAGCAGCAGCTTGAGGCGAAGCAATGCGATCCAAATGTAATAGTGTATGATGCTTAGATGAGCACTACTTGCAACAGATAGATTTAGAATTTTTGATAATATGCCGACGCTTGAAACAATTAATGCATATCTGTAGCCTTTTGGCTTCTTTGATGCGCAATCTGGGAGATAAATTTCGAAAAAGCGAACAGGAACTAATTGCATGCTCCCTTACATCGCAAGATGTGCAAGGTTGATTCGATTGAATGATGACGAACGCATGCTTAGACACAGGTTGCCCTTTATCACCCAACTGTTTGCTTGGTATCTGGCTTATCAAGACTGAAATTATATTTTCCATCATTCGGCATCTTTTTTCCAGGAACTCCAGCATGGGTTCCCAATACGGTATATCATGTGACGGAGCGTCTTCCCCCACTTCGTCCTGGTTCTTGAGTCAACCTTGCTGTTTAATGAGCAGTCTAATAGCTCGTCGCGACCGGCAATAGAGTTCAACGCTCGAAGATGGGATTAAAATTTGTCCCACAATTGCCTTAACCCACCAGCAGAGCCACCACGAATGGACCTAGCGATGAAAATCTCCTCTATGTGTGTCTGAAATTAGATAGGTTTGATATCAAATCGAGCGACAACGAAAGGTGAACTGAGGAATATCGAGTACCGTTATGTCCGAAACCGTCAAAACTGTAGCTTATATACCTTCACACTATATAATCTGCATATATGTATTATTGTGTACTATGAGGCTCATAAAGGGCATATACCCATGTAACTTGCACTATTTTATTTTTGCCTCTAAACGTCAGGTCATTATTTTTACACTACAAGGAAGCCTTGCATTTAAATGCACACGTTTAATGAACTTAATAAACCGAATGTTCGAACGCTAAAAACTATGTAATAGAAAGTCACGTTAAGCCAAAGTGATCAATTAATATGACAATCATATAGGTAGCAGCACGATTGCAGCGAAATCGACCGACCGCAACTGAAGCGACACTAGACACTAGACGAAGTAACGAGAAAGCAACCTGCAACGAAAGTTAATCAGATAATGTTTAATATGAGAGTCAAACCAAGTGTTTAAATCCTCAATTAATATGACACCGAAGGTCACACAAAGAAAAAAAAGGGCCGTCAGTGTATCCTGCAGCCAACCAATTTTAGCAGGAAAGGTGTTCCGTCCAAGTGAAAGCTCGTTGGAATACACAATCCAAAAAACGAATCAAAAGGACAACGCGACCGAAATCACGTCGGGGTCACCAATGTTTTGGGGGATGGTAAGCCTTTTTACCAACCGCTTGAACTATTAAATTTTTAACGTACACGACCGATAATGCAAGACTGCTACCACGTATGCTCAAGGTATATGATCAATTGGGGACAATTTTTTTATTTGTAAAGTGCAAGCTATGCTAATGCATTAAATATACATAATAAGAATTAAAGGAGGAGAAGAGAGAGAGAGTTAAGTACTCCGAACTCCACTTTCGCCAAAATTGTTGCTGCATATAGAATATTGGCAGGAGTTAGTACGTCACACAAGGGTGCGGAGTTCTTCGAAATCTAGAATGTTTGAACCAACTGCTCGATAAAAATGAAACTTGGCAGTTTTAACAGCCGCCTCCCAGAGCCCTCCAAAATGTGGAGATCTAGGTGGTATGAGGCATTGCTTCTTAACTGCTCTTAAGTGTGTCTCATTGAAGAACAACCATTTAGAGAAGCCAATTCTTTTTTCGTACCTACGAAATTTGTTGCGTTATCTGACCAAATGGTTTTCGGTTTTCCTCGAATGCATGTAAAACGGCGTATAGCTGCCAAGAAGGCTGATGTAGAAAAATCATTTACCAGTTCCAAGTGGACAGCCTCTGTAGAGAAGCAAATAAATAGAGAGACGAAACATTTTATTAGTGGTCTATTCCGAATCTCAGAACGCTGGTAGAATGGTCCATAAAAATCCGTACGAGTCACTAGAAAGGCTCTGTTTGCCTTTACTCTTCCATCCGGTAAATCTCCCATGATGTGCTCTGTTAGCCTTGGGCGTACGTGCAAGCATCTGATGCACTTATTAATGATGTGGCTTACTGCCTTGTGACCATCTACTGGCCAATATTGTAGACGAATTGCGGCTAATGATGTATGCGTCCCTGGATGCAATAATTTGCGATGAAACAATTCTATTACCGAATTTGTAACAGCATGTCCTTACGGCAATATAATTGGTTGCTTCAGTTCAAAGTCCACAGCTGAATGCTGGAGGCGTCCTCTCACTCGCCTTAAACCAAAGTTGGGTGAGGGGGCAAATTTTGCTAGATGATGCTACGTGACTACCAGATTTCAGTATTTTGTAATGTGGGAGGAGCCTTTTTTGCACCATTCGAATCAATAAATATGTGCCTTGATGATCATCCTTAACTGTAAGTGAACCCCTTCGGTCCCAGCCTCGCAAAATAAATTTGTAAATATAGCCGAATACTCGTTGCAACTTTCCAAAGGAGTTAACAAATTTGCATTTTAGTGATAAGCCCGACATGTTTGATGTTTAAAGCAAAATATTCTTGCGTTTCTCGGGTAGTTCCTTAACATAACCTGGGGCAGCTGGCCACGTATCTCGATTGCCTTGAAGAATTGGAGAGCCATGCTTCCAAAGCTTAAATTTTAATAATGCACGTGGTGTGGATCCCCTTGACAGGATATCAGCAGAATTCATTAATGTTGGTACAAAGTGCCATTTCATTCCTGCACCACCATGGAATCTAACTAGCAGTGAAAATGACATTCAAAAATTCTTAATTTTGAAATTGAGCTTACAAGTCCGATAGGAGCATAGCTGTAGTTTTGGGACTGTCAACGTTTTTAATGGCGAAACTCGCGATTTCGAACAAAGTAAATCTACCTTAATTCTATTCTTAGTTTGTGATCGAATGTAAATGGACACGAAATATGCCGACAGACTTGCATCACAAAATGCATGAACCTCCACCTTCGAGCATGGCAACAAAACTAAGCGACGAAATTTAGAACTCTCTGTTTTAAATTCTTCCAATAAATTTACCCAAGCTGAATAAAGTATCTGGGGTAAACTCTCGTAACAGTCAACCTTATTCTTCCACAGTTGCAAAGCGATATTTTGGCCTTACTGATGAAAGGACCAATCAAGCCTAATGGCTCATAAAATCGGGCAATGGTGGCCTGTACGAAAACAAAAAAGAATCTGCCACGGGATCCCATACCATTCCAAGAGTTTCGGTCACGTCGCACAGTGGGGTATTTGGTACGAAAACTGTCGATTAATTCCCAGGCCCCTCAAACTGATAATTATTTGTTAGTAAATCTCAAAATAAAACGAAAAAATTTAAAAAAAATTATCGATAATTCGCATAGTTATCGAGATATCTGGGGTTGAAGTTTTAAAACATCGATAACTTTTTACCGTTTTATTTTTTTAGAGCACATAAAAAAAATAATCCGAAAAATTTAAATAAAAATTATCGATAACTTGCTTAGCTATCGAGGTATCGGAGGTTGAAGTTTTCAAAAACTAGATAACTTTTTAACGTTTTACTAGACCAGATAATTTTGTTTTGCCAAACTTCCGAAATTGGGCGGAAAATTTAAATGCAGCTATCGATAACTCGCTTAGCTATCGAGATATCGACGATGCAAGTTTTCTGTATAATACCCAAAAATGAGCAGAAAAACTTAAATATTGCGATAATTCTACTATTTATTTGTTAAATAAAAACATATTTCATTACAAATTTCAGTAGAATCAATAAATTATGCATCATCATTACTATCATCGTCTTCATCAGTATCTTCATCATGGACATCTTCCTCGTCGGAATCACTGCCATGAGCACTATTATTGTCTCTGACATGAGCTTTTGCCAAATTTAAGGATGGAGATTGTAACAGATCCAAAGCCATTTTTGGTATGCTTTGCAATTTTTTGTTAGGCAATTTTCTCCTGCTTGAAATTATTGGATCAGAGGTAATCAGCATTAGATTAAAATCGTCTTGATTGGATTTTTCCCGACTCATTTTTCTAGAATAACTCACTCGATATTTTTTGAAATCTTTGTTGCGAGCTTCCTGCGCTTCTTCCGATAATTGGCCAATCGGTAACAATATGTACGCTATTATTTCAGGTCCGTGAATAAAAAATGTATGCAATGTTGGAGGCATATAGTACCATGGATAATTTTCTACAAAGATTCTAGCCGTTTGATGTGCAAACTCCCGAAACTTATCTTCATTTACTTCATGACCACAAGAAACAACAATCAGTATATTATGCATTCTGACTATTAAATTAACGTTAATATTCGTAATTTCCGCTGAGAGTTCCGCATTCTGAAAAAAATGCCTGGCCGTATTTCCGTCGTTATAGTTACCGAATCCGGGTTTTGGACGATCAACAATTAATCCAGTCCTCTCTTTAAATTGTTTTTGAATTTCTGCTTTAGTTTCTTCAACAGTTTGCTTTTCAGAGTCTGATCTAGCTTGCCATTTTTTTATTGGCAGTTTATATGACAAATGAAGAAGGCATTCAAAAAATCTAATCCACCCATGTAAAATTGATAACCCAAATTGTAAATTATCAGTGTTAATTTCCTTTTTTATCATTTTATCGATTTGGCTGAAATCTTTGCTGGTGGAGCCGCATAAGTAACACTTTTGTGTAGATGTAGTTTCAGAGAGAGCGTTACAAACTTTACCGTCTATCATCGATAATATTAAGCTATGTCCTACTACTACAACTTTCTCACCAAGTGCCAACATGCGTGGAAATTGAGCATTTTTGTCCATTGAGTTTAGGAAAAAAAAGTGGGATTAATCAAAAAAGGCACAAAAGGGCACCTCAATTTTTTGCAGGAATATTGTCTACGATCCACAAAATTAGAAAAAGAAAAATTTAGAGCCCTATCTAGCCCTACAATGAACTATATGTCCATCTATATATTCAAAACAGGCAAATTTTGTGGACTATTTAAAAAAAAAAACAATTTAAAAAAAACTTTTTTTGCTCAAATTTTTTTTCTAAAAAATAGTTTAATACCTGACGTTGAAGGCTCCATACTCAGATTTTAATTTTACTTCAAGTTTTTTTTAACGAAAAAACACTTTGATAAACTTGTAAATATCACTTTTACAGCGAGCGCAAGCGAACAGAGAATGAAAGTGTAAATTCAAAAACACAATGCAGCTACACTATACAACTTAGAACCGTTATTATTTCTGTTAGTGATGCAGAATTATGTCTACTTTCAATGGGTATTAAGTATTCGAGTGTAACTTCAAAAATATTTTTTTAATTAATCTACAGTTTTGACGCGTCGCTCCCATCACTAAATCTCAAATATTTTTTTTTCTCCTTCTGGAGCTTGGTTTAGCACCTTAAAATTCTAAGAACACCATTTTCTAAATTTGAAATTTACTTTATTAAGGAGGTCAATCGTTTGACGCATAATCTCCGCGACTTGGTTTACAGTATTTCCTCCTAAAATGAGGTCGTCAACATAAAAATCTCTCCGAACTGTCTCTGTACCGATTGGCAGAACTCGCTCTTCATCATAAGCTAATTGATGCATGGAGGTCAGCGCTATGTTTTGTGGGAAGACGTACAGAGTACTCGCCTGAACTTAAACGTTTAACATTGTTTTTGAAGTGCAACTCGCACTGAGAGCTTTCATTAGTAGCCTTATATTCAGTCTCAACAAAATGCTCTACCTCACAAAACCTCTTTAATAGCTGCTTTAAAGGGCCATCAGAATCGTTTTTTGCAGCACCTTTATCGACGACTGCTAAAGATACAATTTTACTAGTGGAAGGTTGTCTGCCACCACATACAATCCAGCATAGCTTTGTTTTCAGAAGGAGTGGTAAGGTTGGACTCAATATGATTTAGCCGACGCACATCAAATCAAAGAAGAGTCAGGCTCCAATCAAAATCTCCACACAATAAGATTTGAAGAATGTTAGGTCGGCCAGAGTTATACTTGAAGGGATATTCCAAGATGTTGCATTTAAAGATATATTGGGTTAGTGGTCGGTGATGGAAGGAGTGGCAACGGCTGTGATTGAGGTATGATAACCACCATCATAAGACTGAATACAGATGTCAACAGTTTGGTCAACCACAAAATTCCTTTCGCCAATTCCAGACACTAGGGTTTTTGATTTGGTTGTTTTGAGTTGTAGCATGATTTGTTGTAAAATGTAATTGTGACGCGGAATCAAGGATTGCTCTGAATGGAATCGGGTTTCCTGTTCTTGGTTTCAAAAACATAATTGCAGTAGTGAGAAAGATAAACTACTCAGGCATGGCATTTGATGTGGCAAGCTAAGAGCCCATAAGTGACGTTGACACCAGGGCTCAGTGTTAATTGGGGGCAGGAGAAGAAAGGTTGGAACAAATTGATATTACAGCAGCAGCTTGAGGCGAAGCAATGCGATCCAAATGTAATAGTGTATGATGCTTAGATGAGCACTACTTGCAACAGATAGATTTAGAATTTTTGATAATATGCCGACGCTTGAAACAATTAATGCATATCTGTAGCCTTTTGGCTTCTTTGATGCGCAATCTGGGAGATAAATTTCGAAAAAGCGAACAGGAACTAATTGCATGCTCCCTTACATCGCAAGATGTGCAAGGTTGATTCGATTGAATGATGACGAACGCATGCTTAGACACAGGTTGCCCTTTATCACCCAACTGTTTGCTTGGTATCTGGCTTATCAAGACTGAAATTATATTTTCCATCATTCGGCATCTTTTTTCCAGGAACTCCAGCATGGGTTCCCAATACGGTATATCATGTGACGGAGCGTCTTCCCCCACTTCGTCCTGGTTCTTGAGTCAACCTTGCTGTTTAATGAGCAGTCTAATAGCTCGTCGCGACCGGCAATAGAGTTCAACGCTCGAAGATGGGATTAAAATTTGTCCCACAATTGCCTTAACCCACCAGCAGAGCCACCACGAATGGACCTAGCGATGAAAATCTCCTCTATGTGTGTCTGAAATTAGATAGGTTTGATATCAAATCGAGCGACAACGAAAGGTGAACTGAGGAATATCGAGTACCGTTATGTCCGAAACCGTCAAAACTGTAGCTTATATACCTTCACACTATATAATCTGCATATATGTATTATTGTGTACTATGAGGCTCATAAAGGGCATATACCCATGTAACTTGCACTATTTTATTTTTGCCTCTAAACGTCAGGTCATTATTTTTACACTACAAGGAAGCCTTGCATTTAAATGCACACGTTTAATGAACTTAATAAACCGAATGTTCGAACGCTAAAAACTATGTAATAGAAAGTCACGTTAAGCCAAAGTGATCAATTAATATGACAATCATATAGGTAGCAGCACGATTGCAGCGAAATCGACCGACCGCAACTGAAGCGACACTAGACACTAGACGAAGTAGCGAGAAAGCAACCTGCAACGAAAGTTAATCAGATAATGTTTAATATGAGAGTCAAACCAAGTGTTTAAATCCCCAATTAATATGACACCGAAGGTCACACAAAGTAAAAAAAGGGCCGTCAGTGTATTCTGCAGCCAACCAATTTTAGCAGGAAAGGTGTTCCGCCCAAGTGAAAGCTCGTTGGAATACCCAATCTAAAAAACGAATCAAAAGGACAACGCGACCGAAATCACGTCGGGGTCACCAATGTTTTGGGAGATGGTAAGCCTTTTTACCAACCGCATGAACTATTAAATTTTTAACGTACACGACCGATAATGCAAGACTGCTACCACGTATGCTCAAGGTATATGATCAATTGGGGACAATTTTTTATTTGTAAAGTGCAAGCTATGCTAATGCATTAAATATACATAATAAGAATTAAAGGAGGAGAAGAGAGAGAGAGTTAAGTACTCCGAACTCCACTTTCGCCAAAATTGTTGCTGCATATAGAAAATTGGCAGGAGTTAGTACGTCACACAAGGGTGCGGAGTTCTTCGAAATCTAGAATGTTTGAACCAACTGCTCGATAAAAATGAAACTTGGCAGTTTTAACAGCCGCCTCCCAGAGCCCTCCAAAATGTGGAGATCTAGGTGGTATGAGGCATTGCTTCTTAACTGCTCTTAAGTGTGTCTCATTGAAGAACAACCATTTAGAGAAGCCAATTCTTTTTTCGTACCTACGAAATTTGTTGCGTTATCTGACCAAATGGTTTTCGGTTTTCCTCGAATGCATGTAAAACGGCGTATAGCTGCCAAGAAGGCTGATGTAGAAAAATCATTTACCAATTCCAAGTGGACAGCCTCTGTAGAGAAGCAAATAAATAGAGAGACGAAACATTTTATTAGTGGTCTATTCCGAATCTCAGAACGATGGTAGAATGGTCCATAAAAATCCGTACGAGTCACTAGAAAGGCTCTGTTTGCCTTTACTCTTCCATCCGGTAAATCTCCCATGATGTGCTCTGTTAGCCTTGGGCGTACGTGCAAGCATCTGATGCACTTATTAATGATGTGGCTTACTGCCTTGTGACCATCTACTGGCCAATATTGTAGACGAATTGCGGCTAATGATGTATGCGTCCCTGGATGCAATAATTTGCGATGAAACAATTCTATTACCGAATTTGTAACAGCATGTCCTTACGGCAATATAATTGGTTGCTTCAGTTCAAAGTCCACAGCTGAATGCTGGAGGCGTCCTCTCACTCGCCTTAAACCAAAGTTGGGTGAGGGGGCAAATTTTGCTAGATGATGCTACGTGACTACCAGATTTCAGTATTTTGTAATCTGGGAGGAGCCTTTGTTGCACCATTCGAATCAATAAATATGTGCCTTGATGATCATCCTTAACTGTAAGTGAACCCCTTCGGTCCCAGCCTCGCAAAATAAATTTGTAAATATAGCCGAATACTCGTTGCAACTTTCCAAAGGAGTTAACAAATTTGCATTTTAGTGATAAGCCCGACATGTTTGATGTTTAAAGCAAAATATTCTTGCGTTTCTCGGGTAGTTCCTTTACATAACCTGGGGCAGCTGGCCACGTATCTCGATTGCCTTGAAGAATTGGAGAGCCATGCTTCCAAAGCTTAAATTTTAATAATGCACGTGGTGTGGATCCCCTTGACAGGATATCAGCAGAATTCATTAATGTTGGTACAAAGTGCCATTTCATTCCTGCACCACCATGGAATCTAACTAGCAGTGAAAATGACATTCAAAAATTCTTAATTTTGAAATTGAGCTTACAAGTCCGATAGGAGCATAGCTGTAGTTTTGGGACTGTCAACGTTTTTAATGGCGAAACTCGCGATTTCGAACAAAGTAAATCTACCTTAATTCTATTCTTAGTTTGTGATCGAATGTAAATGGACACGAAATATGCCGACAGACTTGCATCACAAAATGCATGAACCTCCACCTTCGAGCATGGCAACAAAACTAAGCGACGAAATTTAGAACTCTCTGTTTTAAATTCTTCCAATAAATTTACCCAAGCTGAATAAAGTATCTGGGGTAAACTCTCGTAACAGTCAACCTTATTCTTCCACAGTTGCAAAGCGATATTTTGGCCTTAGTGATGAAAGGACCAATCAAGCCTAATGGCTCATAAAATCGGGCAATGGTGGCCTGTACGAAAACAAAAAAGAATCTGCCACGGGATCCCATACCATTCCAAGAGTTTCGGTCACGTCGCACAGTGGGGTATTTGGTACGAAAACTGTCGATTAATTCCCAGGCCCCTCAAACTGATAATTATTTGTTAGTAAATCTCAAAATAAAACGAAAAAATTTAAAAAAAATTATCGATAATTCGCATAGTTATCGAGATATCTGGGGTTGAAGTTTTAAAACATCGATAACTTTTTACCGTTTTATTTTTTTAGAGCACATAAAAAAAATAATCCGAAAAATTTAAATAAAAATTATCGATAACTTGCTTAGCTATCGAGGTATCGGAGGTTGAAGTTTTCAAAAACTAGATAACTTTTTAACGTTTTACTAGACCAGATAATTTTGTTTTGCCAAACTTCCGAAATTGGGCGGAAAATTTAAATGCAGCTATCGATAACTCGCTTAGCTATCGAGATATCGACGATGCAAGTTTTCTGTATAATACCCAAAAATGAGCAGAAAAACTTAAATATTGCGATAATTCTACTATTTATTTGTTAAATAAAAACATATTTCATTACAAATTTCAGTAGAATCAATAAATTATGCATCATCATTACTATCATCGTCTTCATCAGTATCTTCATCATGGACATCTTCCTCGTCGGAATCACTGCCATGAGCACTATTATTGTCTCTGACATGAGCTTTTGCCAAATTTAAGGATGGAGATTGTAACAGATCCAAAGCCATTTTTGGTATGCTTTGCAATTTTTTGTTAGGCAATTTTCTCCTGCTTGAAATTATTGGATCAGAGGTAATCAGCATTAGATTAAAATCGTCTTGATTGGATTTTTCCCGACTCATTTTTCTAGAATAACTCACTCGATATTTTTTGAAATCTTTGTTGCGAGCTTCCTGCGCTTCTTCCGATAATTGGCCAATCGGTAACAATATGTACGCTATTATTTCAGGTCCGTGAATAAAAAATGTATGCAATGTTGGAGGCATATAGTACCATGGATAATTTTCTACAAAGATTCTAGCCGTTTGATGTGCAAACTCCCGAAACTTATCTTCATTTACTTCATGACCACAAGAAACAACAATCAGTATATTATGCATTCTGACTATTAAATTAACGTTAATATTCGTAATTTCCGCTGAGAGTTCCGCATTCTGAAAAAAATGCCTGGCCGTATTTCCGTCGTTATAGTTACCGAATCCGGGTTTTGGACGATCAACAATTAACCCAGTCCTCTCTTTAAATTGTTTTTGAATTTCTGCTTTAGTTTCTTCAACAGTTTGCTTTTCAGAGTCTGATCTAGCTTGCCATTTTTTGATTGGCCGTTTATATGACAAATGAAGAAGGCATTCAAAAAATCTAATCCACCCATGTAAAATTGATAACCCAAATTGTAAATTATCAGTGTTAATTTCCTTTTTTATCATTTTATCGATTTGGCTGAAATCTTTGCTGGTGGAGCCGCATAAGTAACACTTTTGTGTAGATGTAGTTTCAGAGAGAGCGTTACAAACTTTACCGTCTATCATCGATAATATTAAGCTATGTCCTACTACTACAACTTTCTCACCAAGTGCCAACATGCGTGGAAATTGAGCATTTTTGTCCATTGAGTTTAGGAAAAAAAAGTGGGATTAATCAAAAAAGGCACAAAAGGGCACCTCAATTTTTTGCAGGAATATTGTCTACTCTAAAATTTAGAGCCCTATCTAGCCCTACAATGAACTATATGTCCATCTATATATTCAAAACAGGCAAATTTTGTGGACTATTTAAAAAAAAAAACAATTTAAAATATTAGATCACTTTTTTTGCTCAAATTTTTTTTCTAAAAAATAGTTTAATACCTGACGTTGAAGGCTCCATACTCAGATTTTAATTTTACTTCAAGTTTTTTTTAACGAAAAAACACTTTGATAAACTTGTAAATATCACTTTTACAGCGAGCGCAAGCGAACAGAGAATGAAAGTGTAAATTCAAAAACACAATGCAGCTACACTATACAACTTAGAACCGTTATTATTTCTGTTAGTGATGCAGAATTATGTCTACTTTCAATGGGTATTAAGTATTCGAGTGTAACTTCAAAAATAATTTTTTAATTAATCTACAGTTTTGACGCGTCGCTCCCATCACTAAATCTCAAATATTTTTTTTTCTCCTTCTGGAGCTTGGTTTAGCACCTTAAAATTCTAAGAACACCATTTTCTAAATTTGAAATTTACTTTATTAAGGAGGTCAATCGTTTGACGCATAATCTCCGCGACTTGGTTTACAGTATTTCCTCCTAAAATGAGGTCGTCAACATAAAAATCTCTCCGAACTGTCTCTGTACCGATTGGCAGAACTCGCTCTTCATCATAAGCTAATTGATGCATGGAGGTCAGCGCTATGTTTTGTGGGAAGACGTACAGAGTACTCGCCTGAACTTAAACGTTTAATATTGTTTTTGAAGTGCAACTCGCACTGAGAGCTTTCATTAGTAGCCTTATATTCAGTCTCAACAAAATGCTCTACCTCACAAAACCTCTTTAATAGCTGCTTTAAAGGGCCATCAGAATCGTTTTTTGCAGCACCTTTATCGACGACTGCTAAAGATACAATTTTACTAGTGGAAGGTTGTCTGCCACCACATACAATCCAGCATAGCTTTGTTTTCAGAAGGAGTGGTAAGGTTGGACTCAATATGATTTAGCCGACGCACATCAAATCAAAGAAGAGTCAGGCTCCAATCAAAATCTCCACACAATAAGATTTGAAGAATGTTAGGTCGGCCAGAGTTATACTTGAAGGGATATTCCAAGATGTTGCATTTAAAGATATATTGGGTTAGTGGTCGGTGATGGAAGGAGTGGCAACGGCTGTGATTGAGGTATGATAACCACCATCATAAGAATGAATACAGATGTCAACAGTTTGGTCAACCACAAAATTCCTTTCGCCAATTCCAGACACTAGGGTTTTTGATTTGGTTGTTTTGAGTTGTAGCATGATTTGTTGTAAAATGTAATTGTGACGCGGAATCAAGGATTGCTCTGAATGGAATCGGGTTTCCTGTTCTTGGTTTCAAAAACATAATTGCAGTAGTGAGAAAGATAAACTACTCAGGCATGGCATTTGATGTGGCAAGCTAAGAGCCCATAAGTGACGTTGACACCAGGGCTCAGTGTTAATTGGGGGCAGGAGAAGAAAGGTTGGAACAAATTGATATTACAGCAGCAGCTTGAGGCGAAGCAATGCGATCCAAATGTAATAGTGTATGATGCTTAGATGAGCACTACTTGCAACAGATAGATTTAGAATTTTTGATAATATGCCGACGCTTGAAACAATTAATGCATATCTGTAGCCTTTTGGCTTCTTTGATGCGCAATCTGGGAGATAAATTTCGAAAAAGCGAACAGGAACTAATTGCATGCTCCCTTACATCGCAAGATGTGCAAGGTTGATTCGATTGAATGATGACGAACGCATGCTTAGACACAGGTTGCCCTTTATCACCCAACTGTTTGCTTGGTATCTGGCTTATCAAGACTGAAATTATATTTTCCATCATTCGGCATCTTTTTTCCAGGAACTCCAGCATGGGTTCCCAATACGGTATATCATGTGACGGAGCGTCTTCCCCCACTTCGTCCTGGTTCTTGAGTCAACCTTGCTGTTTAATGAGCAGTCTAATAGCTCGTCGCGACCGGCAATAGAGTTCAACGCTCGAAGATGGGATTAAAATTTGTCCCACAATTGCCTTAACCCACCAGCAGAGCCACCACGAATGGACCTAGCGATGAAAATCTTCTCTATGTGTGTCTGAAATTAGATAGGTTTGATATCAAATCGAGCGACAACGAAAGGTGAACTGAGGAATATCGAGTACCGTTATGTCCGAAACCGTCAAAACTGTAGCTTATATACCTTCACACTATATAATCTGCATATATGTATTATTGTGTACTATGAGGCTCATAAAGGGCATATACCCATGTAACTTGCACTATTTTATTTTTGCCTCTAAACGTCAGGTCATTATTTTTACACTACAAGGAAGCCTTGCATTTAAATGCACACGTTTAATGAACTTAATAAACCGAATGTTCGAACGCTAAAAACTATGTAATAGAAAGTCACGTTAAGCCAAAGTGATCAATTAATATGACAATCATATAGGTAGCAGCACGATTGCAGCGAAATCGACCGACCGCAACTGAAGCGACACTAGACACTAGACGAAGTAGCGAGAAAGCAACCTGCAACGAAAGTTAATCAGATAATGTTTAATATGAGAGTCAAACCAAGTGTTTAAATCCCCAATTAATATGACACCGAAGGTCACACAAAGTAAAAAAAGGGCCGTCAGTGTATTCTGCAGCCAACCAATTTTAGCAGGAAAGGTGTTCCGCCCAAGTGAAAGCTCGTTGGAATACCCAATCTAAAAAACGAATCAAAAGGACAACGCGACCGAAATCACGTCGGGGTCACCAATGTTTTGGGAGATGGTAAGCCTTTTTACCAACCGCATGAACTATTAAATTTTTAACGTACACGACCGATAATGCAAGACTGCTACCACGTATGCTCAAGGTATATGATCAATTGGGGACAATTTTTTATTTGTAAAGTGCAAGCTATGCTAATGCATTAAATATACATAATAAGAATTAAAGGAGGAGAAGAGAGAGAGAGAGTTAAGTACTCCGAACTCCACTTTCGCCAAAATTGTTGCTGCATATAGAAAATTGGCAGGAGTTAGTACGTCACACAAGGGTGCGGAGTTCTTCGAAATCTAGAATGTTTGAACCAACTGCTCGATAAAAATGAAACTTGGCAGTTTTAACAGCCGCCTCCCAGAGCCCTCCAAAATGTGGAGATCTAGGTGGTATGAGGCATTGCTTCTTAACTGCTCTTAAGTGTGTCTCATTGAAGAACAACCATTTAGAGAAGCCAATTCTTTTTTCGTACCTACGAAATTTGTTGCGTTATCTGACCAAATGGTTTTCGGTTTTCCTCGAATGCATGTAAAACGGCGTATAGCTGCCAAGAAGGCTGATGTAGAAAAATCATTTACCAGTTCCAAGTGGACAGCCTCTGTAGAGAAGCAAATAAATAGAGAGACGAAACATTTTATTAGTGGTCTATTCCGAATCTCAGAACGATGGTAGAATGGTCCATAAAAATCCGTACGAGTCACTAGAAAGGCTCTGTTTGCCTTTACTCTTCCATCCGGTAAATCTCCCATGATGTGCTCTGTTAGCCTTGGGCGTACGTGCAAGCATCTGATGCACTTATTAATGATGTGGCTTACTGCCTTGTGACCATCTACTGGCCAATATTGTAGACGAATTGCGGCTAATGATGTATGCGTCCCTGGATGCAATAATTTGCGATGAAACAATTCTATTACCGAATTTGTAACAGCATGTCCTTACGGCAATATAATTGGTTGCTTCAGTTCAAAGTCCACAGCTGAATGCTGGAGGCGTCCTCTCACTCGCCTTAAACCAAAGTTGGGTGAGGGGGCAAATTTTGCTAGATGATGCTACGTGACTACCAGATTTCAGTATTTTGTAATCTGGGAGGAGCCTTTGTTGCACCATTCGAATCAATAAATATGTGCCTTGATGATCATCCTTAACTGTAAGTGAACCCCTTCGGTCCCAGCCTCGCAAAATAAATTTGTAAATATAGCCGAATACTCGTTGCAACTTTCCAAAGGAGTTAACAAATTTGCATTTTAGTGATAAGCCCGACATGTTTGATGTTTAAAGCAAAATATTCTTGCGTTTCTCGGGTAGTTCCTTAACATAACCTGGGGCAGCTGGCCACGTATCTCGATTGCCTTGAAGAATTGGAGAGCCATGCTTCCAAAGCTTAAATTTTAATAATGCACGTGGTGTGGATCCCCTTGACAGGATATCAGCAGAATTCATTAATGTTGGTACAAAGTGCCATTTCATTCCTGCACCACCATGGAATCTAACTAGCAGTGAAAATGACATTCAAAAATTCTTAATTTTGAAATTGAGCTTACAAGTCCGATAGGAGCATAGCTGTAGTTTTGGGACTGTCAACGTTTTTAATGGCGAAACTCGCGATTTCGAACAAAGTAAATCTACCTTAATTCTATTCTTAGTTTGTGATCGAATGTAAATGGACACGAAATATGCCGACAGACTTGCATCACAAAATGCATGAACCTCCACCTTCGAGCATGGCAACAAAACTAAGCGACGAAATTTAGAACTCTCTGTTTTAAATTCTTCCAATAAATTTACCCAAGCTGAATAAAGTATCTGGGGTAAACTCTCGTAACAGTCAACCTTATTCTTCCACAGTTGCAAAGCGATATTTTGGCCTTAGTGATGAAAGGACCAATCAAGCCTAATGGCTCATAAAATCGGGCAATGGTGGCCTGTACGAAAACAAAAAAGAATCTGCCACGGGATCCCATACCATTCCAAGAGTTTCGGTCACGTCGCACAGTGGGGTATTTGGTACGAAAACTGTCGATTAATTCCCAGGCCCCTCAAACTGATAATTATTTGTTAGTAAATCTCAAAATAAAACGAAAAAATTTAAAAAAATTATCGATAATTCGCATAGTTATCGAGATATCTGGGGTTGAAGTTTTAAAACATCGATAACTTTTTACCGTTTTATTTTTTTAGAGCACATAAAAAAAATAATCCGAAAAATTTAAATAAAAATTATCGATAACTTGCTTAGCTATCGAGGTATCGGAGGTTGAAGTTTTCAAAAACTAGATAACTTTTTAACGTTTTACTAGACCAGATAATTTTGTTTTGCCAAACTTCCGAAATTGGGCGGAAAATTTAAATGCAGCTATCGATAACTCGCTTAGCTATCGAGATATCGACGATGCAAGTTTTCTGTATAATACCCAAAAATGAGCAGAAAAACTTAAATATTGCGATAATTCTACTATTTATTTGTTAAATAAAAACATATTTCATTACAAATTTCAGTAGAATCAATAAATTATGCATCATCATTACTATCATCGTCTTCATCAGTATCTTTATCATGGACATCTTCCTCGTCGGAATCACTGCCATGAGCACTATTATTGTCTCTGACATGAGCTTTTGCCAAATTTAAGGATGGAGATTGTAACAGATCCAAAGCCATTTTTGGTATGCTTTGCAATTTTTTGTTAGGCAATTTTCTCCTGCTTGAAATTATTGGATCAGAGGTAATCAGCATTAGATTAAAATCGTCTTGATTGGATTTTTCCCGACTCATTTTTCTAGAATAACTCACTCGATATTTTTTGAAATCTTTGTTGCGAGCTTCCTGCGCTTCTTCCGATAATTGGCCAATCGGTAACAATATGTACGCTATTATTTCAGGTCCGTGAATAAAAAATGTATGCAATGTTGGAGGCATATAGTACCATGGATAATTTTCTACAAAGATTCTAGCCGTTTGATGTGCAAACTCCCGAAACTTATCTTCATTTACTTCATGACCACAAGAAACAACAATCAGTATATTATGCATTCTGACTATTAAATTAACGTTAATATTCGTAATTTCCGCTGAGAGTTCCGCATTCTGAAAAAAATGCCTGGCCGTATTTCCGTCGTTATAGTTACCGAATCCGGGTTTTGGACGATCAACAATTAACCCAGTCCTCTCTTTAAATTGTTTTTGAATTTCTGCTTTAGTTTCTTCAACAGTTTGCTTTTCAGAGTCTGATCTAGCTTGCCATTTTTTGATTGGCCGTTTATATGACAAATGAAGAAGGCATTCAAAAAATCTAATCCACCCATGTAAAATTGATAACCCAAATTGTAAATTATCAGTGTTAATTTCCTTTTTTATCATTTTATCGATTTGGCTGAAATCTTTGCTGGTGGAGCCGCATAAGTAACACTTTTGTGTAGATGTAGTTTCAGAGAGAGCGTTACAAACTTTACCGTCTATCATCGATAATATTAAGCTATGTCCTACTACTACAACTTTCTCACCAAGTGCCAACATGCGTGGAAATTGAGCATTTTTGTCCATTGAGTTTAGGAAAAAAAAGTGGGATTAATCAAAAAAGGCACAAAAGGGCACCTCAATTTTTTGCAGGAATATTGTCTACTCTAAAATTTAGAGCCCTATCTAGCCCTACAATGAACTATATGTCCATCTATATATTCAAAACAGGCAAATTTTGTGGACTATTTAAAAAAAAAAACAATTTAAAATATTAGATCACTTTTTTTGTTAAAATTTTTTTTCTAAAAAATAGTTTAATACCTGACGTTGAAGGCTCCATACTCAGATTTTAATTTTACTTCAAGTTTTTTTTAACGAAAAAACACTTTGATAAACTTGTAAATATCACTTTTACAGCGAGCGCAAGCGAACAGAGAATGAAAGTGTAAATTCAAAAACACAATGCAGCTACACTATACAACTTAGAACCGTTATTATTTCTGTTAGTGATGCAGAATTATGTCTACTTTCAATGGGTATTAAGTATTCGAGTGTAACTTCAAAAATAATTTTTTAATTAATCTACAGTTTTGACGCGTCGCTCCCATCACTAAATCTCAAATATTTTTTTTTCTTCTTCTGGAGCTTGGTTTAGCACCTTAAAATTCTTAGAACACCATTTTCTAAATTTGAAATTTACTTTATTAAGGAGGTCAATCGTTTGACGCATAATCTTCGCGACTTGGTTTACAGTATTTCCTCCTAAAATGAGGTCGTCAACATAAAAATCTCTACGAACTGTCTCTGTACCGATTGGCAGAACTCGCCCTTCATCATAAGCTAATTGATGCATGGAGGTCAGCGCTATGTTTTGTGGGAAGACGTACAGAGTACTCGCCTGAACTTAAACGTTTAACATTGTTTTTGAAGTGCAACTCGCACTGAGAGCTTTCATTAGTAGCCTTATATTCAGTCTCAACAAAATGCTCTACCTCACAAAACCTCTTTAATAGCTGCTTTAAAGGGCCATCAGAATCGTTTTTTGCAGCACTTTTATCGACGACTGCTAAAGATACAATTTTACTAGTGGAAGGTTGTCTGCCACCACATACAATCCAGCATAGCTTTGTTTTCAGAAGGAGTGGTAAGGTTGGACTCAATATGATTTAGCCGACGCACATCAAATCAAAGAAGAGTCAGGCTCCAATCAAAATCTCCACACAATAAGATTTGAAGAATGTTAGGTCGGCCAGAGTTATATTTGAAGGGATATTCCAAGATGTTGCATTTAAAGATATATTGGGTTAGTGGTCGGTGATGGAAGGAGTGGCAACGGCTGTGATTGAGGTATGATAACCACCATCATAAGACTGAATACAGATGTCAACAGTTTCGTCAACCACAAAATTCCTTTCGCCAATTCCAGACACTACGGTTTTTGATTTGGTTGTTTTGAGTTGTAGCATGATTTGTTGTAAAATGTAATTGTGACGCGGAATCAAGGATTGCTCTGAATGGAATCGGGTTTCCTGTTCTTGGTTTCAAAAACATAATTGCAGTAGTGAGAAAGATAAACTACTCAGGCATGGCATTTGATGTGGCAAGCTAAGAGCCCATAAGTGACGTTGACACCAGGGCTCAGTGTTAATTGGGGGCAGGAGAAGAAAGGTTGGAACAATTTGATATTACAGCAGCAGCTTGAGGCGAAGCAATGCGATCCAAAAGTAATAGTGTATGATGCTTAGATGAGCACTACTTGCAACAGATAGATTTAGAATTTTTGATAATATGCCGACGCTTGAAACAATTAATGCATATCTGTAGCCTTTTGGCTTCTTTGATGCGCAATCTGGGAGATAAATTTCGAAAAAGCGGACAGGAACTAATTGCATGCTCCCTTACATCGCAAGATGTGCAAGGTTGATTCGATTGAATGATGACGAACGCATGCTTAGACACAGGTTGCCCTTTATCACCCAACTGTTTGCTTGGTATCTGGCTTATCAAGACTGAAATTACATTTTCCATCATTCGGCATCTTTTTTCCAGGAACTCCAGCATGGGTTCCCAATACGGTATATCATGTGACGGAGCGTCTTCCCCCACTTCGTCCTGGTTCTTGAGTCAACCTTGCTGTTTAATGAGCAGTCTAATAGCTCGTCGCGACCGGCAATAGAGTTCAACGCTCGAAGATGGGATTAAAATTTGTCCCACAATTGCCTTAACGCACCAGCAGAGCCACCACGAATGGACCTAGCGATGAAAATCTCCTCTATGTGTGTCTGAAATTAGATAGGTTTGATATCAAATCGAGCGACAACGAAAGGTGAACTGAGGAATATCGAGTACCGTTATGTCCGAAACCGTCAAAACTGTAGCTTATATACCTTCACACTATATAATCTGCATATATGTATTATTGTGTACTATGAGGCTCATAAAGGGCATATACCCATGTAACTTGCACTATTTTATTTTTGCCTCTAAACGTCAGGTCATTATTTTTACACTACAAGGAAGCCTTGCATTTAAATGCACACGTTTAATGAACTTAATAAACCGAATGTTCGAACGCTAAAAACTATGTAATAGAAAGTCACGTTAAGCCAAAGTGATCAATTAATATGACAATCATATAGGTAGCAGCACGATTGCAGCGAAATCGACCGACCGCAACTGAAGCGACACTAGACACTAGACGAAGTAGCGAGAAAGCAACCTGCAACGAAAGTTAATCAGATAATGTTTAATATGAGAGTCAAACCAAGTGTTTTAATCCCCAATTAATATGACACCGAAGGTCACACAAAGTAAAAAAAGGGCCGTCAGTGTATTCTGCAGCCAACCAATTTTAGCAGGAAAGGTGTTCCGCCCAAGTGAAAGCTCGTTGGAATACCCAATCTAAAAAACGAATCAAAAGGACAACGCGACCGAAATCACGTCGGGGTCACCAATGTTTTGGGAGATGGTAAGCCTTTTTACCAACCGCATGAACTATTAAATTTTTAACGTACACGACCGATAATGCAAGACTGCTACCACGTATGCTCAAGGTATATGATCAATTGGGGACAATTTTTTATTTGTAAAGTGCAAGCTATGCTAATGCATTAAATATACATAATAAGAATTAAAGGAGGAGAAGAGAGAGAGAGTTAAGTACTCCGAACTCCACTTTCGCCAAAATTGTTGCTGCATATAGAAAATTGGCAGGAGTTAGTACGTCACACAAGGGTGCGGAGTTCTTCGAAATCTAGAATGTTTGAACCAACTGCTCGATAAAAATGAAACTTGGCAGTTTTAACAGCCGCCTCCCAGAGCCCTCCAAAATGTGGAGATCTAGGTGGTATGAGGCATTGCTTCTTAACTGCTCTTAAGTGTGTCTCATTGAAGAACAACCATTTAGAGAAGCCAATTCTTTTTTCCTACCTACGAAATTTGTTGCGTTATCTGACCAAATGGTTTTCGGTTTTCCTCGAATGCATGTAAAACGGCGTATAGCTGCCAAGAAGGCTGATGTAGAAAAATCATTTACCAGTTCCAAGTGGACAGCCTCTGTAGAGAAGCAAATAAATAGAGAGACGAAACATTTTATTAGTGGTCTATTCCGAATCTCAGAACGATGGTAGAATGGTCCATAAAAATCCGTACGAGTCACTAGAAAGGCTCTGTTTGCCTTTACTCTTCCATCCGGTAAATCTCCCATGATGTGCTCTGTTAGCCTTGGGCGTACGTGCAAGCATCTGATGCACTTATTAATGATGTGGCTTACTGCCTTGTGACCATCTACTGGCCAATATTGTAGACGAATTGCGGCTAATGATGTATGCGTCCCTGGATGCAATAATTTGCGATGAAACAATTCTATTACCGAATTTGTAACAGCATGTCCTTACGGCAATATAATTGGTTGCTTCAGTTCAAAGTCCACAGCTGAATGCTGGACGCGTCCTCTCACTCGCCTTAAACCAAAGTTGGGTGAGGGGGCAAATTTTGCTAGATGATGCTACGTGACTACCAGATTTCAGTATTTTGTAATCTGGGAGGAGCCTTTGTTGCACCATTCGAATCAATAAATATGTGCCTTGATGATCATCCTTAACTGTAAGTGAACCCCTTCGGTCCCAGCCTCGCAAAATAAATTTGTAAATATAGCCGAATACTCGTTGCAACTTTCCAAAGGAGTTAACAAATTTGCATTTTAGTGATAAGCCCGACATGTTTGATGTTTAAAGCAAAATATTCTTGCGTTTCTCGGGTAGTTCCTTAACATAACCTGGGGCAGCTGGCCACGTATCTCGATTGCCTTGAAGAATTGGAGAGCCATGCTTCCAAAGCTTAAATTTTAATAATGCACGTGGTGTGGATCCCCTTGACAGGATATCAGCAGAATTCATTAATGTTGGTACAAAGTGCCATTTCATTCCTGCACCACCATGGAATCTAACTAGCAGTGAAAATGACATTCAAAAATTCTTAATTTTGAAATTGAGCTTACAAGTCCGATAGGAGCATAGCTGTAGTTTTGGGACTGTCAACGTTTTTAATGGCGAAACTCGCGATTTCGAACAAAGTAAATCTACCTTAATTCTATTCTTAGTTTGTGATCGAATGTAAATGGACACGAAATATGCCGACAGACTTGCATCACAAAATGCATGAACCTCCACCTTCGAGCATGGCAACAAAACTAAGCGACGAAATTTAGAACTCTCTGTTTTAAATTCTTCCAATAAATTTACCCAAGCTGAATAAAGTATCTGGGGTAAACTCTCGTAACAGTCAACCTTATTCTTCCACAGTTGCAAAGCGATATTTTGGCCTTAGTGATGAAAGGACCAATCAAGCCTAATGGCTCATAAAATCGGGCAATGGTGGCCTGTACGAAAACAAAAAAGAATCTGCCACGGGATCCCATACCATTCCAAGAGTTTCGGTCACGTCGCACAGTGGGGTATTTGGTACGAAAACTGTCGATTAATTCCCAGGCCCCTCAAACTGATAATTATTTGTTAGTAAATCTCAAAATAAAACGAAAAAATTTAAAAAAAATTATCGATAATTCGCATAGTTATCGAGATATCTGGGGTTGAAGTTTTAAAACATCGATAACTTTTTACCGTTTTATTTTTTTAGAGCACATAAAAAAAATAATCCGAAAAATTTAAATAAAAATTATCGATAATTTGCTTAGCTATCGAGGTATCGGAGGTTGAAGTTTTCAAAAACTAGATAACTTTTTAACGTTTTACTAGACCAGATAATTTTGTTTTGCCAAACTTCCGAAATTGGGCGGAAAATTTAAATGCAGCTATCGATAACTCGCTTAGCTATCGAGATATCGACGATGCAAGTTTTCTGTATAATACCCAAAAATGAGCAGAAAAACTTAAATATTGCGATAATTCTACTATTTATTTGTTAAATAAAAACATATTTCATTACAAATTTCAGTAGAATCAATAAATTATGCATCATCATTACTATCATCGTCTTCATCAGTATCTTCATCATGGACATCTTCCTCGTCGGAATCACTGCCATGAGCACTATTATTGTCTCTGACATGAGCTTTTGCCAAATTTAAGGATGGAGATTGTAACAGATCCAAAGCCATTTTTGGTATGCTTTGCAATTTTTTGTTAGGCAATTTTCTCCTGCTTGAAATTATTGGATCAGAGGTAATCAGCATTAGATTAAAAACGTCTTGATTGGATTTTTCCCGACTCATTTTTCTAGAATAACTCACTCGATATTTTTTGAAATCTTTGTTGCGAGCTTCCTGCGCTTCTTCCGATAATTGGCCAATCGGTAACAATATGTACGCTATTATTTCAGGTCCGTGAATAAAAAATGTATGCAATGTTGGAGGCATATAGTACCATGGATAATTTTCTACAAAGATTCTAGCCGTTTGATGTGCAAACTCCCGAAACTTATCTTCATTTACTTCATGACCACAAGAAACAACAATCAGTATA
This sequence comes from Clusia tigrina, assembly GCA_920105625.2. NCBI lineage: Eukaryota > Metazoa > Arthropoda > Insecta > Diptera > Clusiidae > Clusia > Clusia tigrina. The sequence goes on along the minus strand of OV050030.1, from coordinate 310,880,561 downwards.
TTATGCATTCTGACTATTAAATTAACGTTAATATTCGTAATTTCCGCTGAGAGTTCCGCATTCTGAAAAAAAATGCCTGGCCGTATTTCCGTCGTTATAGTTACCGAATCCGGGTTTTGGACGATCAACAATTAACCCAGTCCTCTCTTTAAATTGTTTTTGAATTTCTGCTTTAGTTTCTTCAACAGTTTGCTTTTCAGAGTCTGATCTAGCTTGCCATTTTTTGATTGGCAGTTTATATGACAAATGAAGAAGGCATTCAAAAAATCTAATCCACCCATGTAAAATTGATAACCCAAATTGTAAATTATCAGTGTTAATTTCCTTTTTTATTATTTTATCGATTTGGCTGAAATCTTTGCTGGTGGAGCCGCATAAGTAACACTTTTGTGTAGATGTAGTTTCAGAGAGAGCGTTACAAACTTTACCGTCTATCATCGATAATATTAAGCTATGTCTTACTACTACAACTTTCTCACCAAGTGCCGACATGCGTGGAAATTGAGCATTTTTGTCCATTGAGTTTAGGAAAAAAAAAGTGGGATTAATCAAAAAAGGCACAAAAGGGCACCTCAATTTTTTGCAGGAATATTGTCTACGATCCACAAAATTAGAAAAAGAAAAATTTAGAGCCCTATCTAGCCCTACAATGAACTATATGTCCATCTATATATTCAAAACAGGCAAATTTTGTGGACTATTTAAAAAAAAAACAATTTAAAATATTAGATCACTTTTTTTGTTAAAATTTTTTTTCTAAAAAATAGTTTAATACCTGACGTTGAAGGCTCCATACTCAGATTTTAATTTTACTTCAAGTTTTTTTTAACGAAAAAACACTTTGATAAACTTGTAAATATCACTTTTACAGCGAGCGCAAGCGAACAGAGAATGAAAGTGTAAATTCAAAAACACAATGCAGCTACACTATACAACTTAGAACCGTTATTATTTCTGTTAGTGATGCAGAATTATGTCTACTTTCAATGGGTATTAAGTATTCGAGTGTAACTTCAAAAATAATTTTTTAATTAATCTACAGTTTTGACGCGTCGCTCCCATCACTAAATCTCAAATATTTTTTTTTCTTCTTCTGGAGCTTGGTTTAGCACCTTAAAATTCTTAGAACACCATTTTCTAAATTTGAAATTTACTTTATTAAGGAGGTCAATCGTTTGACGCATAATCTTCGCGACTTGGTTTACAGTATTTCCTCCTAAAATGAGGTCGTCAACATAAAAATCTCTCCGAACTGTCTCTGTACCGATTGGCAGAACTCGCTCTTCATCATAAGCTAATTGATGCATGGAGGTCAGCGCTATGTTTTGTGGGAAGACGTACAGAGTACTCGCCTGAACTTAAACGTTTAACATTGTTTTTGAAGTGCAACTCGCACTGAGAGCTTTCATTAGTAGCCTTATATTCAGTCTCAACAAAATGCTCTACCTCACAAAACCTCTTTAATAGCTGCTTTAAAGGGCCATCAGAATCGTTTTTTGCAGCACCTTTATCGACGACTGCTAAAGATACAATTTTACTAGTGGAAGGTTGTCTGCCACCACATACAATCCAGCATAGCTTTGTTTTCAGAAGGAGTGGTAAGGTTGGACTCAATATGATTTAGCCGACGCACATCAAATCAAAGAAGAGTCAGGCTCCAATCAAAATCTCCACACAATAAGATTTGAAGAATGTTAGGTCGGCCAGAGTTATATTTGAAGGGATATTCCAAGATGTTGCATTTAAAGATATATTGGGTTAGTGGTCGGTGATGGAAGGAGTGGCAACGGCTGTGATTGAGGTATGATAACCACCATCATAAGACTGAATACAGATGTCAACAGTTTGGTCAGCCACAAAATTCCTTTCGCCAATTCCAGACACTAGGGTTTTTGATTTGGTTGTTTTGAGTTGTAGCATGATTTGTTGTAAAATGTAATTGTGACGCGGAATCAAGGATTGCTCTGAATGGAATCGGGTTTCCTGTTCTTGGTTTCAAAAACATAATTGCAGTAGTGAGAAAGATAAACTACTCAGGCATGGCATTTGATGTGGCAAGCTAAGAGCCCATAAGTGACGTTGACACCAGGGCTCAGTGTTAATTGGGGGCAGGAGAAGAAAGGTTGGAACAATTTGATATTACAACAGCAGCTTGAGGCGAAGCAATGCGATCCAAATGTAATAGTGTATGATGCTTAGATGAGCACTACTTGCAACAGATAGATTTAGAATTTTTGATAATATGCCGACGCTTGAAACAATTAATGCATATCTGTAGCCTTTTGACTTCTTTGATGTGCAATCTGGGAGATAAATTTCGAAAAAGCGGACAGGAACTAATTGCATGCTCCCTTACATCGCAAGATGTGCAAGGTTGATTCGATTGAATGATGACGAACGCATGCTTAGACACAGGTTGCCCTTTATCACCCAACTGTTTGCTTGGTATCTGGCTTATCAAGACTGAAATTACATTTTCCATCATTCGGCATCTTTTTTCCAGGAACTCCAGCATGGGTTCCCAATACGGTATATCATGTGACGGAGCGTCTTCCCCCACTTCGTCCTGGTTCTTGAGTCAACCTTGCTGTTTAATGAGCAGTCTAATAGCTCGTCGCGACCGGCAATAGAGTTCAACGCTCGAAGATGGGATTAAAATTTGTCCCACAATTGCCTTAACCCACCAGCAGAGACACCACGAATGGACCTAGCGATGAAAATCTCCTCTATGTGTGTCTGAAATTAGATAGGTTTGATATCAAATCGAGCGACAACGAAAGGTGAACTGAGGAATATCGAGTACCGTTATGTCCGAAACCGTCAAAACTGTAGCTTATATACCTTCACACTATATAATCTGCATATATGTATTATTGTGTACTATGAGGCTCATAAAGGGCATATACCCATGTAACTTGCACTATTTTATTTTTGCCTCTAAACGTCAGGTCATTATTTTTACACTACAAGGAAGCCTTGCATTTAAATGCACACGTTTAATGAACTTAATAAACCGAATGTTCGAACGCTAAAAACTATGTAATAGAAAGTCACGTTAAGCCAAAGTGATCAATTAATATGACAATCATATAGGTAGCAGCACGATTGCAGCGAAATCGACCGACCGCAACTGAAGCGACACTAGACACTAGACGAAGTAACGAGAAAGCAACCTGCAACGAAAGTTAATCAGATAATGTTTAATATGAGAGTCAAACCAAGTGTTTAAATCCTCAATTAATATGACACCGAAGGTCACACAAAGAAAAAAAAGGGCCGTCAGTGTATCCTGCAGCCAACCAATTTTAGCAGGAAAGGTGTTCCGCCCAAGTGAAAGCTCGTTGGAATAAACAATCTAAAAAACGAATCAAAAGGACAACGCGACCGAAATCACGTCGGGGTCACCAATGTTTTGGGAGATGGTAAGCCTTTTTACCAACCGCATGAACTATTAAATTTTTAACGTACACGACCGATAATGCAAGACTGCTACCACGTATGCTCAAGGTATATGATCAATTGGGGACAATTTTTTATTTGTAAAGTGCAAGCTATGCTAATTCATTAAATAAACATACTAAGAATTAAAGGAGGAGAAGAGAGAGAGAGAGTTAAGTACTCCGAACTCCACTTTCGCCAAAACTGTTGTTGCATATAGAAAATGGGCAGGAGTTAGTACATCACACAAGGGTGCGGAGTTCTTCGAAATCTAGAATGTTTGAACCGACTGCTCGATAAAAATGAAACTTGGCAGTTTTAACAGCCGCCTCCCAGAGCCCTCCAAAATGTGGAGATCTAGGTGGTATGAGGCATTGCTTCTTAACTGCTCTCATTGAAGAACAACCATTTAGAGAAGCCAATTCTTTTTTCGAACCTACGAAATTTGTTGCGTTATCTGACCAAATGGTTTTCGGTTTTCCTCGAATGGATGTAAAACGGCGTATAGCTGCCAAGAAGGCTAATGTAGAAAAATCATTTACCAGTTCCAAGTGGGCAGCCTTTGTATAGAAGCAAATAAATAGGGAAACGAAACATTTTATTAGTGGTTTATTCCGAATCTCAGAACGATGGTAGAATGGTCCACAAAAATCCGTACCAGTCACTAGAAAGGCTCTGTTTGCCTTTACTCTTCCATCCGGTAAATCTCCCATGATGTGCTCTTTTAGTCTTGGGCGTACGTGCAAGCACCTGATGCACTTATTAATGATGTGGCTTACTGCCTTGTGACCATCTACTGGCCAATATTGTAGACGAATTGCGGCTCATGATGTATGCGTCCCTGGATGCAATAATTTGCGATGAAACAATTCTATTACCGAATTTGTAACAGCATGTCCTTAGGGCAATATAATTGATTGCTTCGATTCAAAGTCCACAGATGAATGCTGGAGGCGTGCTCTCACTCGCCTTAAACCAAAGTTGGGTGAGGGGGCAAATTTTGCTAGATGATGCTACGTGACTACCAGATTTCAGTATTTTGTAATCTGGGAGGAGCCTTTGTTGCACCATTCGAATCAATAAATATGTGCCTTGATGACCATCCTTAACTGTAAGTGAACCCTTCGGTCCTAGCCTCGCAAAATAAATTTGTAAATATAGCCGAATACTCGTTGCAACTTCCAAAGGAGTTAACAAATTTGCATTTCAGTGATAAGCCCGACATGTTTGATGTTTAAAGCAAAATATTCTTGCGCTTCTCGGGTAGTTCCTTAACATAACCTGGGGAAGCTGGCCACGTATCTCGATTCCCTTGAAGAGAACGAGAGCCATGCTTCCAAAGCTTAGATTTTAATAATTCACGTGGCGTGGATCCCCTTGACAGGATATCTGCAGGATTCATTAATGTTGGTACAAAATGCCATTTCATTCCTGTGGTGAGAATTTGAATATTATTTACTCGATTTGAAACGTATAATATGAAATTTGATGGCTTATTACGTAAGCATGATAGTACCACCATGGAATCTGACTAGCAGTGAAAATCACATTCAAAATTTCCTAATTTTGAAATTGAGCTTACAAGTCCGATAGGAGCATAGCTGTAGTTTTGGGACTGTCAGGGTTTTTAATGGCGAAACTCGCGATTTCGAACAAAGTAAATCTACCTTAATTCTATTCTTAGTTTGTGATCGAATGTAAATGGACACGCCATATGCCGACAGACTTGCATCACAAAATGCATGAACCTCCACCTTCGAGCATGGCAACAAAACTAAGCGACGAAATTTAGAACTCTCTACTGTTTTAAATTCTTCCAATAAATTTACCCAAGCTTAATAAAGTATCTAGGGTAAACTCTCGTAACAGCCAACCTTATTCTTCCATAGTTGCAAAGCGATATTTTGGCCTTAGTGATGAAAGGACCAATCAAGCCTAATGGCTCATAAAATCGGGCAATGGTGGCCTGTACGAAAACAAAAAAGAATCTGCCACGCGATCCCATACCATTCCAAGAGTTTTGGTCACGTCGCACAGTGGGGTATTTGGTACCAAAACTGTCGATTAATTCCCAGGCCCCTCAAACTGATAATTTTTTGTTAGCAAATCTCAAAATAAACCGAAAACATTAAAAAAAAATTATCGATAATTCGCATAGTTATCGAGATATCTGGGGTTGAAGTTTTAAAACATCGATAACTTTTTACCGTTTTATTTTTTTAGAGCACATAAAAAAAATAATCCGAAAAATTTAAATAAAAATTATCGATAACTTGCTTAGCTATCGAGGTATCGGAGGTTGAAGTTTTCAAAAACTAGATAACTTTTTAACGTTTTACTAGACCAGATAATTTTGTTTTGCCAAACTTCCGAAATTGGGCGGAAAATTTAAATGCAGCTATCGATAACTCGCTTAGCTATCGAGATATCGACGATGCAAGTTTTCTGTATAATACCCAAAAATGAGCAGAAAAACTTAAATATTGCGATAATTCTACTATTTATTTGTTAAATAAAAACATATTTCATTACAAATTTCAGTAGAATCAATAAATTATGCATCATCATTACTATCATCGTCTTCATCAGTATCTTCATCATGGACATCTTCCTCGTCGGAATCACTGCCATGAGCACTATTATTGTCTCTGACATGAGCTTTTGCCAAATTTAAGGATGGAGATTGTAACAGATCCAAAGCCATTTTTGGTATGCTTTGCAATTTTTTGTTAGGCAATTTTCTCCTGCTTGATATTATTGGATCAGAGGTAATCAGCATTAGATTAAAAACGTCTTGATTGGATTTTTCCCGACTCATTTTTCTAGAATAACTCTCTCGATATTTTTTGAAATCTTTGTTGCGAGCTTCCTGCGCTTCTTCCGATAATTGGCCAATCGGTAACAATATGTACGCTATTATTTCAGGTCCGTGAATAAAAAATGTATGCAATGTTGGAGGCATATAGTACCATGGATAATTTTCTACAAAGATTCTAGCCGTTTGATGTGCAAACTCCCGAAACTTATCTTCATTTACTTCATGACCACAAGAAACAACAATCAGTATATTATGCATTCTGACTATTAAATTAACGTTAATATTCGTAATTTCCGCTGAGAGTTCCGCATTCTGAAAAAAAATGCCTGGCCGTATTTCCGTCGTTATAGTTACCGAATCCGGGTTTTGGACGATCAACAATTAACCCAGTCCTCTCTTTAAATTGTTTTTGAATTTCTGCTTTAGTTTCTTCAACAGTTTGCTTTTCAGAGTCTGATCTAGCTTGCCATTTTTTGATTGGCAGTTTATATGACAAATGAAGAAGGCATTCAAAAAATCTAATCCACCCATGTAAAATTGATAACCCAAATTGTAAATTATCAGTGTTAATTTCCTTTTTTATTATTTTATCGATTTGGCTGAAATCTTTGCTGGTGGAGCCGCATAAGTAACACTTTTGTGTAGATGTAGTTTCAGAGAGAGCGTTACAAACTTTACCGTCTATCATCGATAATATTAAGCTATGTCTTACTACTACAACTTTCTCACCAAGTGCCGACATGCGTGGAAATTGAGCATTTTTGTCCATTGAGTTTAGGAAAAAAAAAGTGGGATTAATCAAAAAAGGCACAAAAGGGCACCTCAATTTTTTGCAGGAATATTGTCTACGATCCACAAAATTAGAAAAAGAAAAATTTAGAGCCCTATCTAGCCCTACAATGAACTATATGTCCATCTATATATTCAAAACAGGCAAATTTTGTGGACTATTTAAAAAAAAAAAATAATTTAAAATATTAGATCACTTTTTTTGCTAAAATTTTTTTTCTAAAAAATAGTTTAATACCTGACGTTGAAGGCTCCATACTCAGATTTTAATTTTACTTCAAGTTTTTTTTAACGAAAAAACACTTTGATAAACTTGTAAATATCACTTTTACAGCGAGCGCAAGCGAACAGAGAATGAAAGTGTAAATTCAAAAACACAATGCAGCTACACTATACAACTTAGAACCGTTATTATTTCTGTTAGTGATGCAGAATTATGTCTACTTTCAATGGGTATTAAGTATTCGAGTGTAACTTCAAAAATAATTTTTTAATTAATCTACAGTTTTGACGCGTCGCTCCCATCACTAAAACTCAAATATTTTTTTTTCTTCTTCTGGAGCTTGGTTTAGCACCTTAAAATTCTTAGAACACCATTTTCTAAATTTGAAATTTACTTTATTAAGGAGGTCAATCGTTTGACGCATAATCTCCGCGACTTGGTTTACAGTATTTCCTCCTAAAATAAGGTCGTCAACATAAAAATCTCTGCGAACTGTCTCTGTACCGATTGGCAGAACTCGCTCTTCATCATAAGCTAATTGATGCATGGAGGTCAGCGCTATGTTTTGTGGGAAGACGTACAGAGTACTCGCCTGAACTTAAACGTTTAACATTGTTTTTGAAGTGCAACTCGCACTGAGAGCTTTCATTAGTAGCTTTATATTCAGTCTCAACAAAATGCTCTACCTCACAAAACCTCCTTAATAGCTGCTTTAAAGGGCCATCAGAATCGTTTTTTGCAGCACCTTTATCGACGACTGCTAAAGATACAATTTTACTAGTGGAAGGTTGTCTGCCACCACATACAATCCAGCATAGCTTTGTTTTCAGAAGGAGTGGTAGGGTTGGACTCAATATGATTTAGCCGACGCACATCAAATCAAAGAAGAGTCAGGCTCCAATCAAAATCTCCACACAATAAGATTTGAAGAATGTTAGGTCGGCCAGAGTTATATTTGAAGGGATATTCCAAGATGTTGCATTTAAAGATATATTGGGTTAGTGGTCGGTGATGGAAGGAGTGGCAACGGCTGTGATTGAGGTATGATAACCACCATCATAAGACTGAATACAGATGTCAACAGTTTGGTCAGCCACAAAATTCCTTTCGCCAATTCCAGACACTAGGGTTTTTGATTTGGTTGTTTTGAGTTGTAGCATGATTTGTTGTAAAATGTAATTGTGACGCGGAATCAAGGATTGCTCTGAATGGAATCGGGTTTCCTGTTCTTGGTTTCAAAAACATAATTGCAGTAGCGAGAAAGATAAACTACTCAGGCATGGCATTTGATGTGGCAAGCTAAGAGCCCATAAGTGACGTTGACACCAGGGCTCAGTGTTAATTGGGGGCAGGAGAAGAAAGGTTGGAACCATTTGATATTACAGCAGCAGCTTGAGGCGAAGCAATGCGATCCAAATGTAATAGTGTATGATGCTTAGATGAGCACTACTTGCAACAGACAGATTTCGAATTTTTGATAATATGCCCACGCTTTAAACAATTAATGCATATCTGTAGCCTTTTGGCTTCTTTGATGCGCAATCTGGGAGATAAATTTCGAAAAAGTGGACAGGAACTAATTGCATGCTCCCTTACATCGCAAGATGTGCAAGATTGATTCGATTGAATGATGACGAACGCATGCTTAGACATAGGTTGCCCTTTATCACCCAACTGTTTGCTTGGTATCTGGCTTATCAAGACTGAACTTATATTTTCCATCATTCGGCATCTTTTTTCCAGGAACTCCAGCATGGGTTCCCAATACGGTATATCATGTGACGGAGCGTCTTCTCCCACTTCGTCCTGGTTCTTGAGTCGACCTTGCTGTTTAATGAGCAGTCTAATAGCTCGTCGCGACCGGCAATAGAGTTCAACGCTCGAAGATGGGATTAAAATTTGTCCCTCTATGTGTGTCTGAAACTAGATAGGTTTGATATCAAATCGAGCGACAACGAAAGGTGAACTGAGGAATATCGAGTACCGTTATGTCCGAAACCATCAAAACTGTAGCTTATATACCTTCACACTATATAATCTGCATATATGTATTATTGTGTATTACGAGGCTCATAAAGGGCATATACCCATGTAACTTGCACTATTTTATTTTTGCCTCTAAACGTCAGGTCATTATTTTTACACTACAAGGAAGCCTTGCATTTAAATGCACACGTTTAATGAACTTATTAAACCGAATGTTCGAACGCTAAAAACTATTTAATAGAAAATCACGTTAAGCCAAAGTGATCAATTAATATGGCAATCATATAGGTAGCAGCACGATTGCAGCGAAATCGACCGACCGCAACTGAAGCGACACTAGACACAAGACGAAGTAACGAGAAAACAATATATGCACCTGCAATGAAAGTTAAACGAAGACAGCGAAATTGCGCTGGCAGTGGCAGCGAGCAGATAATGTTTAATATGAGAGTCAAACCAAGTTTTTAAATCTCCAATTAATATGACACCGAAGGTCACACAAAGTAAAAAAAGGGCCGTCAGTGTATCCTGCAGCCAACCAATTTTAGCAGGAAAGGTGTTCCGCCCAAGTGAAAGCTCGATGGAATACCCAATCCAAAAAATGAATCAAAAGGAAAACGCGACCGAAATCTCGTCGGGGTCACCAATGTTTTGGGGGATGGTAAGCCTTTTTACCAACCGCTTGAACTATTAAATTTTTAACGTACACAACCGATAATGCAAGACTGCTACCACGTGTGCTCAAGGTATATGATCAATTGGGGACAATATTTTATTTGTAAAGTGCAAGCTATGCTAATGCATTAAATATACATAATAAGAATTAAAGGAGGAGAAGAGAGAGAGAGTTAAGTACTCCGAACTCCACTTTCACCAAAATTGTTGCTGCATATAGAAAATGGGCAGGAGTTAGTACGTCACACATGGGTGCGGAGCTCTTCGAAATCTAGAATATTTGAACCGACTGCTCGATAAAAATGAAACTTGGCAGTTTTAACAGCCGCCTCCAAGAGCCCTCCAAAATGTGGAGATCTAGGTGGTATGAGGCATTGCTTCTTAACTGCCCTTAAGTGTGTCTCATTGAAGAACAAACATTTTAGAGAAGCCAATTCTTTTTTCGTACCTACGAAATTTGTTGCGTTATCTGACCAAATGGTTTTCGGTTTTCCTCGAATACATGTAAAACGGCGTATAGCCGCCAAGAAGGCTGATGTTGAAAAATCATTTACCACTTCTAAGTGGGCAGCCTTAGTAGAGAAGAAAATAAACAAGGAGACGAAACATTTTATTAGTGCTGGAGGCGTCCTCTCACTCGCCTTAAACCAAAGTTGGGTGAGGGGGCAAATTTTGCTAGATGATGCTACGTGACTACCAGATTTCAGTATTTTGTAATGTGGGAGGAGCCTTTATTGCACCATTCGAATCAATAGATATGTGCCTTGATGAACATCCTTAACTGCAAGTGAACCCTTCGGTCCTTGCCTCGCAAAATAAATTTGTAAATATAGCCGAATACTCGTTGCAACTTCCAAAGGAGTTAACAAATTTGCATTTCAGTGATAAGCCCGACATGTTTGATGTTTAAAGCAAAATATTCTTGCGCTTCTCGGGTAGTTCCTTAACATAACCTGGGGAAGCTGACCACGTATCTCGATTGCCTTGAAGAATTGGAGAGCCATGCTTCCAAAGCTTAAATTTTAATAATTCACGTGCTGTGGATCCCCTTGACAGGATATCAGCAGAATTCATTAATGTTGGTACAAAATGCCATTTTATTCCTGTACCACCATGGAATCTAACTAGCAGTGAAAATCACATTCAAAAATTCCTAATTTTGAAATTGAGCTTACAAGTCCGATAGGAGCATAGCTGTAGTTTTGGGACTGTCACGGTTTTTAATGGCGAAACTCGCGATTTCGAACAAAGTAAATCTACCTTAATTATATTCTTAGTTTGAGATCGAATGTAAATGGACACGCCATATGCCGACAGGCTTGCATCACAAAATGCATGAACCTCCACCTTCGAGCATGGCAACAAAACTAAGCGACGAAATTCAGAACTCTCTACTGTTTTAAATTCTTCCAATAAATTTATCCAAGCAAATAAAGTATCTGGGGTAAACTCTCGTAACAGTCAACCTTATCCTTCCATAGTTGCAAAGCGATATTTTGGCCTTAGTGATGAAAGGACCAATCAAGCCTAATGGCTGATAAAATCGGGCAATGGTGGCCTGTACGAAAACAAAAAAGAATCTGCCACGGGATCCCACACCTTGCCAAGAGTTTTGGTCACGTCGCTCCCATCACTAAATCTCAAATATTTTTTTTTCTTCTTCTAGAACTTGGTTTAGCACCTTAAAATTCTTAGAACACCATTTTCTAAATTTGAAATTTCCTTTATTAAGGAGGTCAGTCGTTGGACGCATAATCTCCGTGGCTTCGTTTACAGTATTTCCTCCTAAAATAAGGTCGTCAACATAAAAATCTCTACGAACTGCCTTTGTACCGATTGACAGAACTCGCTCTTCATCATAAGCTAATTGATGCATGGAGGTCAGCGCTGTTTTGTGGGAAGACGTACAGAGTACACGCTTGAACTTAAACGTTTAACATTGTTTTTGAAGTGCAATTCGCACTGAGAGCTTTCATTAGTAGCCTTATATTCAGTCTCAACAAAATGCTCTACCTCACAAAATCTCCTTAATAGCTGCTTTAAAGGGCCATCAGAATCGTTTTTTGCAGCACCTTTATCGACGACTGCTAAAGATACAATTTTACTAGTGGAAGGTTGTCTGCCACCAAATACAATCCAGCATAGCTTTGTTTTCAGAAGGAGTGGTAAGGTTGGACTCAATATGATTTAGCCGACGCACATCAAATCAAAGAAGAGTCAGGCTCCAATCAAAATCTCCACACAATAAGATTTGAAGAATGTTAGGTCGGCCAGAGTTATATTTGAAGGGATATTCCAAGATGTTGCATTTAAAGATATATTGGGTTAGTGGTCGGCGATGGAAGGAGTGGCAACGGCTGTGATTGAGGTATGATAACCACCATCATAAGACTGAATACAGATGTCAACAGTTTGGTCAGCCACAAAATTCCTTTCGCCAATTCCAGACACTAGGGTTTTTGATTTGGTTGTTTTGAGTTGTAGCATGATTTGTTGTACAATGTAATTGTGAGGCGGAATCAAGGATTGCTCTGAATGGAATCGGGTTTCCTGTTCTTGGTTTCCAAAACATAATTGCAGTAGTGAGAAAGATAAACTACTCAGGCATGGCATTTGATGTGGCAAGCTGAGAGCCCATAAGTGACGTTGACACCAGGGCTCAGTGTTAATTGGGGGCAGGAGAAGAAAGGTTGGAACAATTTGATATTACAGCAGCAGCTTGAGGCGAAGCAATGCGATCCAAAGGTAATAGTGTATGATGCTTAGATGAGCACTACTTGCAACAGACAGATTTAGAATTTTTGATAATATGCCCACGCTTTAAACAATTAATGCATATCTGTAGCCTTTTGGCTTCTTTGATGCGCAATCTGGGAGATAAATTTCGAAAAAGCGGACAGGAACTAATTGCATGCTCCCTTACATCGCAAGATGTGCAAGATTGATTCGATTGAATGATGACGAACGCATGCTTAGACATAGGTTGCCCTTTATCACCCAACTGTTTGCTTGGTATCTGGCTTATCAAGACTGAACTTATATTTTCCATCATTCGGCATCTTTTTTCCAGGAACTCCAGCATGGGTTCCCAATACGGTATATCATGTGACGGAGCGTCTTCTCCCACTTCGTCCTGGTTCTTGAGTCGACCTTGCTGTTTAATGAGCAGTCTAATAGCTCGTCGCGACCGGCAATAGAGTTCAACGCTCGAAGATGGGATTAAAATTTGTCCCTCTATGTGTGTCTGAAACTAGATAGGTTTGATATCAAATCGAGCGACAACGAAAGGTGAACTGAGGAATATCGAGTACCGTTATGTCCGAAACCGTCAAAACTGTAGCTTATATACCTTCACACTATATAATCTGCATATATGTATTATTGTGTATTACGAGGCTCATAAAGGGCATATACCCATGTAACTTACACTATTTTATTTTTGCCTCTAAACGTCAGGTCATTATTTTTACACTACAAGGAAGCCTTGCATTTAAATGCACACGTTTAATGAACTTATTAAACCGAATGTTCGAACGCTAAAAACTATTTAATAGAAAATCACGTTAAGCCAAAGTGATCAATTAATATGGCAATCATATAGGTAGCAGCACGATTGCAGCGAAATCGACCGACCGCAACTGAAGCGACACTAGACACAAGACGAAGTAACGAGAAAACAATATATGCACCTGCAATGAAAGTTAAACGAAGACAGCGAAATTGCGCTGGCAGTGGCAGCGAGCAGATAATGTTTAATATGAGAGTCAAACCAAGTTTTTAAATCCCCAATTAATATGACACCGAAGGTCACACAAAGTAAAAAAAGGGCCGTTAGTGTATCCTGCAGCCAACCAATTTTAGCAGGAAAGGTGTTCCGCCCAAGTGAAAGCTCGATGGAATACCCAATCCAAAAAATGAATCAAAAGGAAAACGCGACCGAAATCTCGTCGGGGTCACCAATGTTTTGGGGGATGGTAAGCCTTTTTACCAACCGCATGAACTATTAAATTTTTAACGTACACAACCGATAATGCAAGACTGCTACCACGTGTGCTCAAGGTATATGATCAATTGGGGACAATTTTTTATTTGTAAAGTGCAAGCTATGCTAATGCATTAAATATACATAATAAGAATTAAAGGAGGAGAAGAGAGAGAGAGTTAAGTACTCCGAACTCCACTTTCACCAAAATTGTTGCTGCATATAGAAAATGGGCAGGAGTTAGTACGTCACACATGGGTGCGGAGCTCTTCGAAATCTAGAATATTTGAACCGACTGCTCGATAAAAATGAAACTTGGCAGTTTTAACAGCCGCCTCCAAGAGCCCTCCAAAATGTGGAGATCTAGGTGGTATGAGGCATTGCTTCTTAACTGCCCTTAAGTGTGTCTCATTGAAGAACAACCATTTTAGAGAAGCCAATTCTTTTTTCGTACCTACGAAATTTGTTGCGTTATCTGACCAAATGGTTTTCGGTTTTCCTCGAATACATGTAAAACGGCGTATAGCCGCCAAGAAGGCTGATGTTGAAAAATCATTTACCACTTCTAAGTGGGCAGCCTTAGTAGAGAAGAAAATAAACAGGGAGACGAAACATTTTATTAGTGCTGGAGGCGTCCTCTCACTCGCCTTAAACCAAAGTTGGGTGAGGGGGCAAATTTTGCTAGATGATGCTACGTGACTACCAGATTTCAGTATTTTGTAATGTGGGAGGAGCCTTTGTTGCACCATTCGAATCAATAGATATGTGCCTTGATGATCATCCTTAACTGTAAGTGAACCCCTTCGGTCCTAGCCTCGTAAAATAAATTTGTAAATATAGCCGAATACTCGTTGCAACTTCCAAAGGAGTTAACAAATTTGCATTTCAGTGATAAGCCCGACATGTTTGATGTTTAAAGCAAAATATTCTTGCGCTTCTCGGGTAGTTCCTTAACATAACCTGGGGAAGCTGACCACGTATCTCGATTGCCTTGAAGAATTGGAGAGCCATGCTTCCAAAGCTTAAATTTTAATAATTCACGTGCTGTGGATCCCCTTGACAGGATATCAGCAGAATTCATTAATGTTGGTACAAAATGCCATTTTATTCCTGTACCACCATGGAATCTAACTAGCAGTGAAAATCACATTCAAAAATTCCTAATTTTGAAATTGAGCTTACAAGTCCGATAGGAGCATAGCTGTAGTTTTGGGACTGTCAAGGTTTTTAATGGCGAAACTCGCGATTTCGAACAAAGTAAATGTACCTTAATTATATTCTTAGTTTGAGATCGAATGTAAATGGACACGCCATATGCCGACAGGCTTGCATCACAAAATGCATGAACCTCCACCTTCGAGCATGGCAACAAAACTAAGCGACGAAATTTAGAAC
Source organism: Clusia tigrina (assembly GCA_920105625.2). NCBI lineage: Eukaryota > Metazoa > Arthropoda > Insecta > Diptera > Clusiidae > Clusia > Clusia tigrina. Next base: position 310,865,255 of record OV050030.1, on the reverse strand, counting down.
TCTCTACTGTTTAAAATTCTTCCAATAAATTTATCCAAGCAAATAAAGTATCTGGGGTAAACTCTCGTAACAGTCAACCTTATCCTTCCATAGTTGCAAAGCGATATTTTGGCCTTAGTGATGAAAGGACCAATCAAGCCTAATGGCTGATAAAATCGGGCAATGGTGGCCTGTACGAAAACAAAAAAGAATCTGCCACGGGATCCCACACCTTGCCAAGAGTTTTGGTCACGTCGCTCCCATCACTAAATCTCAAATATTTTTTTTCTTCTTCTAGAACTTGGTTTAGCACCTTAAAATTCTTAGAACACCATTTTCTAAATTTGAAATTTCCTTTATTAAGGAGGTCAGTCGTTGGATGCATAATCTCCGCGGCTTCGTTTACAGTATTTCCTCCTAAAATAAGGTCGTCAACATAAAAATCTCTGCGAACTGTCTCTGTACCGATTGGCAGAACTCGCTCTTCATCATAAGCTAATTGATGCATGGAGGTCAGCGCTATGTTTTGTGGGAAGACGTACAGAGTACTCGCCTGAACTTAAACGTTTAACATTGTTTTTGAAGTGCAACTCGCACTGAGAGCTTTCATTAGTAGCTTTATATTCAGTCTCAACAAAATGCTCTACCTCACAAAACCTCCTTAATAGCTGCTTTAAAGGGCCATCAGAATCGTTTTTTGCAGCACCTTTATCGACGACTGCTAAAGATACAATTTTACTAGTGGAAGGTTGTCTGCCACCACATACAATCCAGCATAGCTTTGTTTTCAGAAGGAGTGGTAGGGTTGGACTCAATATGATTTAGCCGACGCACATCAAATCAAAGAAGAGTCAGGCTCCAATCAAAATCTCCACACAATAAGATTTGAAGAATGTTAGGTCGGCCAGAGTTATATTTGAAGGGATATTCCAAGATGTTGCATTTAAAGATATATTGGGTTAGTGGTCGGTGATGGAAGGAGTGGCAACGGCTGTGATTGAGGTATGATAACCACCATCATAAGACTGAATACAGATGTCAACAGTTTGGTCAGCCACAAAATTCCTTTCGCCAATTCCAGACACTAGGGTTTTTGATTTGGTTGTTTTGAGTTGTAGCATGATTTGTTGTAAAATGTAATTGTGACGCGGAATCAAGGATTGCTCTGAATGGAATCGGGTTTCCTGTTCTTGGTTTCAAAAACATAATTGCAGTAGTGAGAAAGATAAACTACTCAGGCATGGCATTTGATGTGGCAAACTGAGAGCCCACAAGTGACGTTGACACCAGGGCTCAGTGTTAATTGGGGGCAGGAGAAGAAAGGTTGGAACAATTTGATATTACAGCAGCAGCTTGAGGCGAAGCAATGCGATCCAAATGTAATAGTGTATGATGCTTAGATGAGCACTACTTGCAACAGACAGATTTAGAATTTTTGATAATATGCCCACGCTTTAAACAATTAATGCATATCTGTAGCCTTTTGGCTTCTTTGATGCGCAATCTGGGAGATAAATTTCGAAAAAGCGGACAGGAACTAATTGCATGCTCCCTTACATCGCAAGATGTGCAAGATTGATTCGATTGAATGATGACGAACGCATGCTTAGACATAGGTTGCCCTTTATCACCCAACTGTTTGCTTGGTATCTGGCTTATCAAGACTGAACTTATATTTTCCATCATTCGGCATCTTTTTTCCAGGAACTCCAGCATGGGTTCCCAATACGGTATATCATGTGACGGAGCGTCTTCTCCCACTTCGTCCTGGTTCTTGAGTCGACCTTGCTGTTTAATGAGCAGTCTAATAGCTCGTCGCGACCGGCAATAGAGTTCAACGCTCGAAGATGGGATTAAAATTTGTCCCTCTATGTGTGTCTGAAACTAGATAGGTTTGATATCAAATCGAGCGACAACGAAAGGTGAACTGAGGAATATCGAGTACCGTTATGTCCGAAACCATCAAAACTGTAGCTTATATACCTTCACACTATATAATCTGCATATATGCATTATTGTGTATTACGAGGCTCATAAAGGGCATATACCCATGTAACTTGCACTATTTTATTTTTGCCTCTAAACGTCAGGTCATTATTTTTACACTACAAGGAAGCCTTGCATTTAAATGCACACGTTTAATGAACTTATTAAACCGAATGTTCGAACGCTAAAAACTATTTAATAGAAAATCACGTTAAGCCAAAGTGATCAATTAATATGGCAATCATATAGGTAGCAGCACGATTGCAGCGAAATCGACCGACCGCAACTGAAGCGACACTAGACACAAGACGAAGTAACGAGAAAACAATATATGCACCTGCAATGAAAGTTAAACGAAGACAGCGAAATTGCGCTGGCAGTGGCAGCGAGCAGATAATGTTTAATATGAGAGTCAAACCAAGTTTTTAAATCTCCAATTAATATGACACCGAAGGTCACACAAAGTAAAAAGAGGGCCGTCAGTGTATCCTGCAGCCAACCAATTTTAGCAGGAAAGGTGTTCCGCCCAAGTGAAAGCTCGATGGAATACCCAATCCAAAAAATGAATCAAAAGGAAAACGCGACCGAAATCTCGTCGGGGTCACCAATGTTTTGGGGGATGGTAAGCCTTTTTACCAACCGCATGAACTATTAAATTTTTAACGTACACAACCGATAATGCAAGACTGCTACCACGTGTGCTCAAGGTATATGATCAATTGGGGACAATATTTTATTTGTAAAGTGCAAGCTATGCTAATGCATTAAATATACATAATAAGAATTAAAGGAGGAGAAGAGAGAGAGAGTTAAGTACTCCGAACTCCACTTTCACCAAAATTGTTGCTGCATATAGAAAATGGGCAGGAGCTCTTCGAAATCTAGAATATTTGAACCGACTGCTCGATAAAAATGAAACTTGGCAGTTTTAACAGCCGCCTCCAAGAGCCCTCCAAAATGTGGAGATCTAGGTGGTATGAGGCATTGCTTCTTAACTGCCCTTAAGTGTGTCTCATTGAAGAACAAACATTTTCGAGAAGCCAATTCTTTTTTCGTACCTACGAAATTTGTTGCGTTATCTGACCAAATGGTTTTCGGTTTTCCTCGAATACATGTAAAACGGCGTATAGCCGCCAAGAAGGCTGATGTTGAAAAATCATTTACCACTTCTAAGTGGGCAGCCTTAGTAGAGAAGAAAATAAACAGGGAGACGAAACATTTTATTAGTGCTGGAGGCGTCCTCTCACTCGCCTTAAACCAAAGTTGGGTGAGGGGGCAAATTTTGCTAGATGATGCTACGTGACTACCAGATTTCAGTATTTTGTAATGTGGGAGGAGCCTTTGTTGCACCATTCGAATCAATAGATATGTGCCTTGATGATCATCCTTAACTGTAAGTGAACCCCTTCGGTCCTAGCCTCGTAAAATAAATTTGTAAATATAGCCGAATACTCGTTGCAACTTCCAAAGGAGTTAACAAATTTGCATTTCAGTGATAAGCCCGACATGTTTGATGTTTAAAGCAAAATATTCTTGCGCTTCTCGGGTAGTTCCTTAACATAACCTGGGGAAGCTGACCACGTATCTCGATTGCCTTGAAGAATTGGAGAGCCATGCTTCCAAAGCTTAAATTTTAATAATTCACGTGCTGTGGATCCCCTTGACAGGATATCAGCAGAATTCATTAATGTTGGTACAAAATGCCATTTTATTCCTGTACCACCATGGAATCTAACTAGCAGTGAAAATCACATTCAAAAATTCCTAATTTTGAAATTGAGCTTACAAGTCCGATAGGAGCATAGCTGTAGTTTTGGGACTGTCAAGGTTTTTAATGGCGAAACTCGCGATTTCGAACAAAGTAAATCTACCTTAATTATATTCTTAGTTTGAGATCGAATGTAAATGGACACGCCATATGCCGACAGGCTTGCATCACAAAATGCATGAACCTCCACCTTCGAGCATGGCAACAAAACTAAGCGACGAAATTTAGAACTCTCTACTGTTTAAAATTCTTCCAATAAATTTATCCAAGCAAATAAAGTATCTGGGGTAAACTCTCGTAACAGTCAACCTTATCCTTCCATAGTTGCAAAGCGATATTTTGGCCTTAGTGATGAAAGGACCAATCAAGCCTAATGGCTGATAAAATCGGGCAATGGTGGCCTGTACGAAAACAAAAAATAATCTGCTACGGGATCCCACACCTTGCCAAGAGTTTTGGTCACGTCGCTCCCATCACTAAATCTCAAATATTTTTTTTCTTCTTCTAGAACTTGGTTTAGCACCTTAAAATTCTTAGAACACCATTTTCTAAATTTGAAATTTCCTTTATTAAGGAGGTCAGTCGTTGGATGCATAATCTCCGCGGCTTCGTTTACAGTATTTCCTCCTAAAATAAGGTCGTCAACATAAAAATCTCTGCGAACTGCCTCTGTACCGATTGGCAGAACTCGCTCTTCATCATAAGCTAATTGATGCATGGAGGTCAGCGCTATGTTTTGTGGGAAGACGTACAGAGTACACGCTTGAACTTAAACGTTTAACATTGTTTTTGAAGTGCAATTCGCACTGAGAGCTTTCATTAGTAGCCTTATATTCAGTCTCAACAAAATGCTCTACCTCACAAAACCTCCTTAATAGCTGCTTTAAAGGGCCATCAGAATCGTTTTTTGCAGCACCTTTATCGACGACTGCTAAAGATACAATTTTACTAGTGGAAGGTTGTCTGCCACCACATACAATCCAGCATAGCTTTGTTTTCAGAAGGAGTGGTAAGGTTGGACTCAATATGATTTAGCCGACGCACATCAAATCAAAGAAGAGTCAGGCTCCAATCAAAATCTCCACACAATAAGATTTGAAGAATGTTAGGTCGGCCAGAGTTATATTTGAAGGGATATTCCAAGATGTTGCATTTAAAGATATATTGGGTTAGTGGTCGGTGATGGAAGAAGTGGCAACGGCTGTGATTGAGGTATGATAACCACCATCATAAGACTGAATACAGATGTCAACAGTTTCGTCAACCACAAAATTCCTTTCGCCAATTCCAGACACTACGGTTTTTGATTTGGTTGTTTTGAGTTGTAGCATGATTTGTTGTAAAATGTAATTGTGACGCGGAATCAAGGATTGCTCTGAATGGAATCGGGTTTCCTGTTCTTGGTTTCAAAAACATAATTGCAGTAGTGAGAAAGATAAACTACTCAGGCATGGCATTTGATGTGGCAAGCTGAGAGCCCATAAGTGACGTTGACACCAGGGCTCAGTGTTAATTGGGGGCAGGAGAAGAAAGGTTGGAACAATTTGATATTACAGCAGCAGCTTGAGGCGAAGCAATGCGATCCAAATGTAATAGTGTATGATGCTTAGATGAGCACTACTTGCAACAGACAGATTTAGAATTTTTGATAATATGCCCACGCTTTAAACAATTAATGCATATCTGTAGCCTTTTGGCTTCTTTGATGCGCAATCTGGGAGATAAATTTCGAAAAAGCGGACAGGCACTAATTGCATGCTCCCTTACATCGCAAGATGTGCAAGATTGATTCGATTGAATGATGACGAACGCATGCTTAGACATAGGTTGCCCTTTATCACCCAACTGTTTGCTTGGTATCTGGCTTATCAAGACTGAACTTATATTTTCCATCATTCGGCATCTTTTTTCCAGGAACTCCAGCATGGGTTCCCAATACGGTATATCATGTGACGGAGCGTCTTCTCCCACTTCGTCCTGGTTCTTGAGTCGACCTTGCTGTTTAATGAGCAGTCTAATAGCTCGTCGCGACCGGCAATAGAGTTCAACGCTCGAAGATGGGATTAAAATTTGTCCCTCTATGTGTGTCTGAAACTAGATAGGTTTGATATCAAATCGAGCGACAACGAAAGGTGAACTGAGGAATATCGAGTACCGTTATGTCCGAAACCCGTCAAAACTGTAGCTTATATACCTTCACACTATATAATCTGCATATATGTATTATTGTGTATTACGAGGCTCATAAAGGGCATATACCCATGTAACTTGCACTATTTTATTTTTGCCTCTAAACGTCAGGTCATTATTTTTACACTACAAGGAAGCCTTGCATTTAAATGCACACGTTTAATGAACTTATTAAACCGAATGTTCGAACGCTAAAAACTATTTAATAGAAAATCACGTTAAGCCAAAGTGATCAATTAATATGGCAATCATATAGGTAGCAGCACGATTGCAGCGAAATCGACCGACCGCAACTGAAGCGACACTAGACACAAGACGAAGTAACGAGAAAACAATATATGCACCTGCAATGAAAGTTAAACGAAGACAGCGAAATTGCGCTGGCAGTGGCAGCGAGCAGATAATGTTTAATATGAGAGTCAAACCAAGTTTTTAAATCTCCAATTAATATGACACCGAAGGTCACACAAAGTAAAAAAAGGGCCGTCAGTGTATCCTGCAGCCAACCAATTTTAGCAGGAAAGGTGATCCGCCCAAGTGAAAGCTCGATGGAATACCCAATCCAAAAAATGAATCAAAAGGAAAACGCGACCGAAATCTCGTCGGGGTCACCAATGTTTTGGGGGATGGTAAGCCTTTTTACCAACCGCATGAACTATTAAATTTTTAACGTACACAACCGATAATGCAAGACTGCTACCACGTGTGCTCAAGGTATATGATCAATTGGGGACAATATTTTATTTGTAAAGTGCAAGCTATGCTAATGCATTAAATATACATAATAAGAATTAAAGGAGGAGAAGAGAGAGAGAGTTAAGTACTCCGAACTCCACTTTCACCAAAATTGTTGCTGCATATAGAAAATGGGCAGGAGTTAGTACGTCACACATGGGTGCGGAGCTCTTCGAAATCTAGAATATTTGAACCGACTGCTCGATAAAAATGAAACTTGGCAGTTTTAACAGCCGCCTCCAAGAGCCCTCCAAAATATGGAGATCTAGGTGGTATGAGGCATTGCTTCTTAACTGCCCTTAAGTGTGTCTCATTGAAGAACAAACATTTTAGAGAAGCCAATTCTTTTTTCGTACCTACGAAATTTGTTGCGTTATCTGACCAAATGGTTTTCGGTTTTCCTCGAATACATGTAAAACGGCGTATAGCCGCCAAGAAGGCTGATGTTGAAAAATCATTTACCACTTCTAAGTGGGCAGCCTTAGTAGAGAAGAAAATAAACAAGGAGACGAAACATTTTATTAGTGCTGGAGGCGTCCTCTCACTCGCCTTAAACCAAAGTTGGGTGAGGGGGCAAATTTTGCTAGATGATGCTACGTGACTACCAGATTTCAGTATTTTGTAATGTGGGAGGAGCCTTTGTTGCACCATTCGAATCAATAGATATGTGCCTTGATGATCATCCTTAACTGTAAGTGAACCCCTTCGGTCCTAGCCTCGTAAAATAAATTTGTAAATATAGCCGAATACTCGTTGCAACTTCCAAAGGAGTTAACAAATTTGCATTTCAGTGATAAGCCCGACATGTTTGATGTTTAAAGCAAAATATTCTTGCGCTTCTCGGGTAGTTCCTTAACATAACCTGGGGAAGCTGACCACGTATCTCGATTGCCTTGAAGAATTGGAGAGCCATGCTTCCAAAGCTTAAATTTTAATAATTCACGTGCTGTGGATCCCCTTGACAGGATATCAGCAGAATTCATTAATGTTGGTACAAAATGCCATTTTATTCCTGTACCACCATGGAATCTAACTAGCAGTGAAAATCACATTCAAAAATTCCTAATTTTGAAATTGAGCTTACAAGTCCGATAGGAGCATAGCTGTAGTTTTGGGACTGTCAAGGTTTTTAATGGCGAAACTCGCGATTTCGAACAAAGTAAATCTACCTTAATTATATTCTTAGTTTGAGATCGAATGTAAATGGACACGCCATATGCCGACAGGCTTGCATCACAAAATGCATGAACCTCCACCTTCGAGCATGGCAACAAAACTAAGCGACGAAATTTAGAACTCTCTACTGTTTAAAATTCTTCCAATAAATTTATCCAAGCAAATAAAGTATCTGGGGTAAACTCTCGTAACAGTCAACCTTATCCTTCCATAGTTGCAAAGCGATATTTTGGCCTTAGTGATGAAAGGACCAATCAAGCCTAATGGCTGATAAAATCGGGCAATGGTGGCCTGTACGAAAACAAAAAATAATCTGCTACGGGATCCCACACCTTGCCAAGAGTTTTGGTCACGTCGCTCCCATCACTAAATCTCAAATATTTTTTTTCTTCTTCTAGAACTTGGTTTAGCACCTTAAAATTCTTAGAACACCATTTTCTAAATTTGAAATTTCCTTTATTAAGGAGGTCAGTCGTTGGATGCATAATCTCCGCGGCTTCGTTTACAGTATTTCCTCCTAAAATAAGGTCGTCAACATAAAAATCTCTGCGAACTGCCTCTGTACCGATTGGCAGAACTCGCTCTTCATCATAAGCTAATTGATGCATGGAGGTCAGCGCTATGTTTTGTGGGAAGACGTACAGAGTACACGCTTGAACTTAAACGTTTAACATTGTTTTTGAAGTGCAATTCGCACTGAGAGCTTTCATTAGTAGCCTTATATTCAGTCTCAACAAAATGCTCTACCTCACAAAACCTCCTTAATAGCTGCTTTAAAGGGCCATCAGAATCGTTTTTTGCAGCACCTTTATCGACGACTGCTAAAGATACAATTTTACTAGTGGAAGGTTGTCTGCCACCACATACAATCCAGCATAGCTTTGTTTTCAGAAGGAGTGGTAAGGTTGGACTCAATATGATTTAGCCGACGCACATCAAATCAAAGAAGAGTCAGGCTCCAATCAAAATCTCCACACAATAAGATTTGAAGAATGTTAGGTCGGCCAGAGTTATATTTGAAGGGATATTCCAAGATGTTGCATTTAAAGATATATTGGGTTAGTGGTCGGTGATGGAAGAAGTGGCAACGGCTGTGATTGAGGTATGATAACCACCATCATAAGACTGAATACAGATGTCAACAGTTTCGTCAACCACAAAATTCCTTTCGCCAATTCCAGACACTACGGTTTTTGATTTGGTTGTTTTGAGTTGTAGCATGATTTGTTGTAAAATGTAATTGTGACGCGGAATCAAGGATTGCTCTGAATGGAATCGGGTTTCCTGTTCTTGGTTTCAAAAACATAATTGCAGTAGTGAGAAAGATAAACTACTCAGGCATGGCATTTGATGTGGCAAGCTGAGAGCCCATAAGTGACGTTGACACCAGGGCTCAGTGTTAATTGGGGGCAGGAGAAGAAAGGTTGGAACAATTTGATATTACAGCAGCAGCTTGAGGCGAAGCAATGCGATCCAAATGTAATAGTGTATGATGCTTAGATGAGCACTACTTGCAACAGACAGATTTAGAATTTTTGATAATATGCCCACGCTTTAAACAATTAATGCATATCTGTAGCCTTTTGGCTTCTTTGATGCGCAATCTGGGAGATAAATTTCGAAAAAGCGGACAGGCACTAATTGCATGCTCCCTTACATCGCAAGATGTGCAAGATTGATTCGATTGAATGATGACGAACGCATGCTTAGACATAGGTTGCCCTTTATCACCCAACTGTTTGCTTGGTATCTGGCTTATCAAGACTGAACTTATATTTTCCATCATTCGGCATCTTTTTTCCAGGAACTCCAGCATGGGTTCCCAATACGGTATATCATGTGACGGAGCGTCTTCTCCCACTTCGTCCTGGTTCTTGAGTCGACCTTGCTGTTTAATGAGCAGTCTAATAGCTCGTCGCGACCGGCAATAGAGTTCAACGCTCGAAGATGGGATTAAAATTTGTCCCTCTATGTGTGTCTGAAACTAGATAGGTTTGATATCAAATCGAGCGACAACGAAAGGTGAACTGAGGAATATCGAGTACCGTTATGTCCGAAACCCGTCAAAACTGTAGCTTATATACCTTCACACTATATAATCTGCATATATGTATTATTGTGTATTACGAGGCTCATAAAGGGCATATACCCATGTAACTTGCACTATTTTATTTTTGCCTCTAAACGTCAGGTCATTATTTTTACACTACAAGGAAGCCTTGCATTTAAATGCACACGTTTAATGAACTTATTAAACCGAATGTTCGAACGCTAAAAACTATTTAATAGAAAATCACGTTAAGCCAAAGTGATCAATTAATATGGCAATCATATAGGTAGCAGCACGATTGCAGCGAAATCGACCGACCGCAACTGAAGCGACACTAGACACAAGACGAAGTAACGAGAAAACAATATATGCACCTGCAATGAAAGTTAAACGAAGACAGCGAAATTGCGCTGGCAGTGGCAGCGAGCAGATAATGTTTAATATGAGAGTCAAACCAAGTTTTTAAATCTCCAATTAATATGACACCGAAGGTCACACAAAGTAAAAAAAGGGCCGTCAGTGTATCCTGCAGCCAACCAATTTTAGCAGGAAAGGTGATCCGCCCAAGTGAAAGCTCGATGGAATACCCAATCCAAAAAATGAATCAAAAGGAAAACGCGACCGAAATCTCGTCGGGGTCACCAATGTTTTGGGGGATGGTAAGCCTTTTTACCAACCGCATGAACTATTAAATTTTTAACGTACACAACCGATAATGCAAGACTGCTACCACGTGTGCTCAAGGTATATGATCAATTGGGGACAATATTTTATTTGTAAAGTGCAAGCTATGCTAATGCATTAAATATACATAATAAGAATTAAAGGAGGAGAAGAGAGAGAGAGTTAAGTACTCCGAACTCCACTTTCACCAAAATTGTTGCTGCATATAGAAAATGGGCAGGAGTTAGTACGTCACACATGGGTGCGGAGCTCTTCGAAATCTAGAATATTTGAACCGACTGCTCGATAAAAATGAAACTTGGCAGTTTTAACAGCCGCCTCCAAGAGCCCTCCAAAATATGGAGATCTAGGTGGTATGAGGCATTGCTTCTTAACTGCCCTTAAGTGTGTCTCATTGAAGAACAAACATTTTAGAGAAGCCAATTCTTTTTTCGTACCTACGAAATTTGTTGCGTTATCTGACCAAATGGTTTTCGGTTTTCCTCGAATACATGTAAAACGGCGTATAGCCGCCAAGAAGGCTGATGTTGAAAAATCATTTACCACTTCTAAGTGGGCAGCCTTAGTAGAGAAGAAAATAAACAAGGAGACGAAACATTTTATTAGTGCTGGAGGCGTCCTCTCACTCGCCTTAAACCAAAGTTGGGTGAGGGGGCAAATTTTGCTAGATGATGCTACGTGACTACCAGATTTCAGTATTTTGTAATGTGGGAGGAGCCTTTGTTGCACCATTCGAATCAATAGATATGTGCCTTGATGAACATCCTTAACTGTAAGTGAACCCTTCGGTCCTTACCTCGCAAAATAAATTTGTAAATATAGCCGAATACTCGTTGCAACTTTCCAAAGGAGTTAACAAATTTGCATTTTAGTGATAAGCCCGACATGTTTGATGTTTAAAGCAAAATATTCTTGCGTTTCTCGGGTAGTTCCTTAACATAACCTGGGGCAGCTGGCCACGTATCTCGATTGCCTTGAAGAATTGGAGAGCCATGCTTCCAAAGCTTAAATTTTAATAATGCACGTGGTGTGGATCCCCTTGACAGAATATCAGCAGAATTCATTAATGTTGGTACAAAGTGCCATTTCATTCCTGCACCACCATGGAATCTAACTAGCAGTGAAAATGACATTCAAAAATTCTTAATTTTGAAATTGAGCTTACAAGTCCGATAGGAGCATAGCTGTAGTTTTGGGACTGTCAACGTTTTTAATGGCGAAACTCGCGATTTCGAACAAAGTAAATCTACCTTAATTCTATTCTTAGTTTGTGATCGAATGTAAATGGACACGAAATATGCCGACAGACTTGCATCACAAAATGCATGAACCTCCACCTTCGAGCATGGCAACAAAACTAAGCGACGAAATTCAGAACTCTCTACTGTTTTAAATTCTTCCAATAAATTTATCCAAGCTAATATAGTATCTGGGGTAAACTCTCGTAACAGTCAACCTTATCCTTCCATAGTTGCAAGGCGATATTTTGGCCTTAGTGATGAAAGGACCAATCAAGCCTAATGGCTGATAAAATCGGGCAATGGTGGCCTGTACGAAAACAAAAAAGAATCTGCTACGGGATCCCACACCTTGCCAAGAGTTTTGGTCACGTCGCTCCCATCACTAAATCTCAAATATTTTTTTTTCTGCTTCTAGAACTTGGTTTAGCACCTTAAAATTCTTAGAACACCATTTTCTAAATTTGAAATTTCCTTTATTACGGAGGTCAGTCGTTGGACGCATAATCTCCGCGGCTTCGTTTACAGTATTTCCTCCTAAAATAAGGTCGTCAACATAAAAATCTCTGCGAACTGCCTCTGTACCGATTGACAGAAGTCGCTCTTCATCATAAGCTAATTGATGCATGGAGGTCAGCGCTATGTTTTGTGGGAAGACGTACAGAGTACACGCTTGAACTTAAACGTTTAACATTGTTTTTGAAGTGCAATTCGCACTGAGAGCTTTCATTAGTAGCCTTATATTCAGTCTCAACAAAATGCTCTACCTCACAAAACCTCCTTAATAGCTGCTTTAAAGGGCCATCAGAATCGTTTTTTGCAGCACCTTTATCGACGACTGCTAAAGATACAATTTTACTAGTGGAAGGTTGTCTGCCACCACATACAATCCAGCATAGCTTTGTTTTCAGAAGGAGTGGTAAGGTTGGACTCAATATGATTTAGCCGACGCACATCAAATCAAAGAAGAGTCAGGCTCCAATCAAAATCTCCACACAATAAGATTTGAAGAATGTTAGGTCGGCCAGAGTTATATTTGAAGGGATATTCCAAGATGTTGCATTTAAAGATATATTGGGTTAGTGGTCGGCGATGGAAGGAGTGGCAACGGCTGTGATTGAGGTATGATAACCACCATCATAAGACTGAATACAGATGTCAACAGTTTGGTCAGCCACAAAATTCCTTTCGCCAATTCCAGACACTAGGGTTTTTGATTTGGTTGTTTTGAGTTGTAGAATGATTTGTTGTAAATGTAATTGTGACGCGGAATCAAGGATTGCTCTGAATGAAATCGGGTTTCCTGTTCTTGGTTTCAAAAACATAATTGCAGTAGCGAGAAAGATAAACTACTCAGGCATGGCGTTTGATGTGGCAAGCTGAGAGCCCATAAGTGACGTTGACACCAGGGCTCAGTGTTAATTGGGGGCAGGAGAAGAAAGGTTGGAACCATTTGATATTACAGCAGCAGCTTGAGGCGAAGCAATGCGATCCAAATGTAATAGTGTATGATGCTTAGATGAGCACTACTTGCAACAGACAGATTTCGAATTTTTGATAATATGCCGACGCTTTAAACAATTAATGCATATCTGTAGCCTTTTGGCTTCTTTGATGCGCAATCTGGGAGATAAATTTCGAAAAAGCGGACAGGAACTAATTGCATGCTCCCTTACATCGCAAAATGTGCAAGGTTGATTCGATTGAATGATGACGAACGCATGCTTAGACATAGGTTGCCCTGTATCACCCAACTGTTTGCTTGGTATCTGGCTTATCAAGACTGAACTTATATTTTCCATCATTCGGCAATTTTTTCCAGGAACTCCAGCATGGGTTCCCAATACGGTATATCATGTGACGGAGCGTCTTCCTCCACTTCGTCCTGGTTCTTGAGTCAACCTTGCTGTTTAATGAGCAGTCTAATAGCTCGTCGCGACCGGCAATAGAGTTCAACGCTCGAAGATGGGATTAAAATTTGTCCCTCTATGTGTGTCTGAAATTAGATAGGTTTGATATCAAATCGAGCGACAACGAAAGGTGAACTGAGGAATATCGAGTACCGTTATGTCCGAAACCGTGAAAACTGTAGCTTATATACCTTCACACTATATAATCTGCATATATGTATTATTGTGTATTACGAGGCTCATAAAGGGCATATACCCATGTAACTTGCACTATTTTATTTTTGCCTCTAAACGTCAGGTCATTATTTTTACACTACAAGGAAGCCTTGCATTTAAATGCACACGTTTAATGAACTTATTAAACCGAATGTTCGAACGCTAAAAACTATTTAATAGAAAATCACGTTAAGCCAAAGTGATCAATTAATATGGCAATCATATAGGTAGCAGCACGATTGCAGCGAAATCGACCGACCGCAACTGAAGCGACACTAGATACAAGACGAAGTAACGAGAAAACAATATATGCACCTGCAATGAAAGTTAAACGAAGACAGCGAAATTGCGCTGGCAGTGGCAGCGAGCAGATAATGTTTAATATGAGAGTCAAACCAAGTTTTTAAATCCCCAATTAATATGACACCGAAGGTCACACAAAGTAAAAAAAGGGCCGTCAGTGTATCCTGCAGCCAACCAATTTTAGCAGGAAAGGTGTTCCGCCCAAGTGAAAGCTCGATGGAATACCCAATCCAAAAAATGAATCAAAAGGAAAACGCGACCGAAATCTCGTCGGGGTCACCAATGTTTTGGGGGATGGTAAGCCTTTTTACCAACCGCATGAACTATTAAATTTTTAACGTACACAACCGATAATGCAAGACTGCTACCACGTGTGCTCAAGGTATATGATCAATTGGGGACAATTTTTTATTTGTAAAGTGCAAGCTATGCTAATGCATTAAATATACATAATAAGAATTAAAGGAGGAGAAGAGAGAGAGAGTTAATTACTCCGAACTCCACTTTCACCAAAATTGTTGCTGCATATAGAAAATGGGCAGGAGTTAGTACGTCACACATGGGTGCGGAGCTCTTCGAAATCTAGAATATTTGAACCGACTGCTCGATAAAAATGAAACTTGGCAGTTTTAACAGCCGCCTCCAAGAGCCCTCCAAAATGTGGAGATCTAGGTGGTATGAGGCATTGCTTCTTAACTGCCCTTAAGTGTGTCTCATTGAAGAACAACCATTTTAGAGAAGCCAATTCTTTTTTCGTACCTACGAAATTTGTTGCGTTATCTGACCAAATGGTTTTCGGTTTTCCTCGAATACATGTAAAACGGCGTATAGCCGCCAAGAAGGCTGATGTTGAAAAATCATTTACCACTTCTAAGTGGGCAGCCTTAGTAGAGAAGAAAATAAACAGGGAGACGAAACATTTTATTAGTGCTGGAGGCGTCCTCTCACTCGCCTTAAACCAAAGTTGGGTGAGGGGGCAAATTTTGCTAGATGATGCTACGTGACTACCAGATTTCAGTATTTTGTAATGTGGGAGGAGCCTTTGTTGCACCATTCGAATCAATAGATATGTGCCTTGATGAACATCCTTAACTGTAAGTGAACCCTTCGGTCCTTGCCTCGCAAAATAAATTTGTAAATATAGCCGAATACTCGTTGCAACTTCCAAAGGAGTTAACAAATTTGCATTTCAGTGATAAGCCCGACATGTTTGATGTTTAAAGCAAAATATTCTTGCGCTTCTCGGGTAGTTCCTTAACATAACCTGGGGAAGCTGACCACGTATCTCGATTGCCTTGAAGAATTGGAGAGCCATGCTTCCAAAGCTTAAATTTTAATAATTCACGTGCTGTGGATCCCCTTGACAGGATATCAGCAGAATTCATTAATGTTGGTACAAAATGCCATTTTATTCCTGTACCACCATGGAATCTAACTAGCAGTGAAAATCACATTCAAAAATTCCTAATTTTGAAATTGAGCTTACAAGTCCGATAGGAGCATAGCTGTAGTTTTGGGACTGTCAAGGTTTTTAATGGCGAAACTCGCGATTTCGAACAAAGTAAATCTACCTTAATTATATTCTTAGTTTGAGATCGAATGTAAATGGACACGCCATATGCCGACAGGCTTGCATCACAAAATGCATGAACCTCCACCTTCGAGCATGGCAACAAAACTAAGCGACGAAATTTAGAACTCTCTACTGTTTAAAATTCTTCCAATAAATTTATCCAAGCAAATAAACTATCTGGGGTAAACTCTCGTAACAGTCAACCTTATCCTTCCATAGTTGCAAAGCGATATTTTGGCCTTAGTGATGAAAGGACCGATCAAGCCTAATGGCTCATAAAATCAGGCAATGGTGGCCTGTACGAAAACAAAAAAGAATCTGCCACGGGATCCCATACCATGCCAAGAGTTTTGGTCACGTCGCTCCCATCACTAAATCTCAAATATTTTTTTTCTTCTTCTGGAACTTGGTTTAGCACCTTAAAATTCTTAGAACACCATTTTCTAAATTTGAAATTTCCTTTATTAAGGAGGTCAGTCGTTTGACGCATAATCTCCGCTACTTCGTTTACAGTATTTCCTCCTAAAATGAGGTCGCCAACATAAAAATCTCTGCGAACTGCCTCTGTGTATTGGCAGAACTCGCTCGTCATCATAAGCTAATTGATGCATGGAGGTCAGCGCTATGTTTTGTGGGAAGACGTACAGAGTACTCGCCTGAACTTAAACGTTTAACATTGTTTTTGAAGTGCAATTCGCACTGAGAGCTTTCATTAGTAGCCTTATATTCAGTCTCAACAAAATGCTCTACCTCACAAAACCTCCTTAATAGCTGCCTGAAAGGGCCATCAGAATCGTTTTTTGCAGCACCTTTATCGACGACTGCTAAAGATACAATTTTACTAGTGGAAGGTTGTCTGCCACCACATACAATCCAGCATAGCTTTGTTTTCTGAAGGAGTGGTAAGGTTGGACTCAATATGATTTGGTCAGGCTCCAATCAAAATCTCCACACACATAAGATTTGAAGAATGTTAAGTCGGCCAGAGTTATATTTGAAGGGATATTCCAAGATGTTGCATTTAAAGATATATTGGTTTAGTGGTCGGTGATGGAAGGAGTGGCAACGGCTGTGATTGAGGTATGATAACCACCATCATAAGACTAAATACAGATGTCAACAGTTTGGTCAGCCACAAAATTCCTTTCGCCAATTCCAGACACTAGGGTTTTTGATTTGGTTGTTTTGAGTTGTAGCTGACTGGCAGCACGATTTGTTATAAAATGTAATTGTGACGCGGAATCAAGGATTGCTCTGAATGGAATCGGGTTTCCTGTTCTTGGTTTCAAAAACACAATTGCAGTAGCCAGAAAAATAAACTCCTCAGGCATGGCGTTTGATGTGGCAAACTGAGAGCCCACAAGTGACGTTGACACCAGGGCTCAGTGTTAATTGGGGGCAGGAGAAGAAAGGTTGGAACAATTTGATATTACAGCAGCAGCTTGAGGCGAAGCAATGCGATCCAAATGTAATAGTGTATGATGCTTAGATGAGCACTACTTGCAACAGACAGATTTCGAATTTTTGATAATATGACCACGCTTTAAACAATTAATGGATATCTGTAGCCTTTTGGCTTCTTTGATGCGCAATCTGGGAGATAAATTTCGAAAAAGCGGACAGGAACTAATTGCATGCTCCCTTACATCGCAAAATGTGCAAGGTTGATTCGATTGAATGATGACGAACACATGCTTAGACACAGGTTGCCCTTTATCACCCAACTGTTTGCTTGGTATCTGGCTTATCAAGACTGAACTTATATTTTCCATCATTCGGCATCTTTTTTCCAGGAACTCCAGCATGGGTTCCCAATACGGTATATCATGTGACGGAGCGTCTTCCCCCACTTCGTCCTGGTTCTTGAGTCGACCTTGCTGTTTAATGAGCAGTCTAATAGCTCGTCGCGACCGGCAATAGAGTTCAACGCTCGAAGATGGGATTAACATTTGTCCCTCTATGTGTGTCTGAAATTAGATAGATTTGATATCAAATCGAGCGACAACGAAAGGTGAACTGAGGAATATCGAGTACCGTTATGTCCGAAACCGTCAAAACTGTAGCTTATATACCTTCACACTATATAATCTGCATATATGTATTATTGTGTACTATGAGGCTCATAAAGGGCATATACCCATGTAACTTGCACTATTTTATTTTTGCCTCTAAACGTCAGGTCATTATTTTTACACTACAAGGAAGCCTTGCATTTAAATGCACACGTTTAATGAACTTATTAAACCGAATGTTCGAACGCTAAAAACTATTTAATAGAAAATCACGTTAAGCCAAAGTGATCAATTAATATGGCAATCATATAGGTAGCAGCGCGATTGCAGCGAACTCGACCGACCGCAACTGAAGCGACACTAGACACTAGATGAAGTAACGAGAAAGCAACCTGCAACGAAAGTTAAACGAAGACAGCGAAATTGCGCTGGCAGTGGCAGCGAGCAGATAATGTTTAATATGAGAGTCAAACCAAGTGTTTAAATCCCCAATTAATATGACACCGAAGGTCACACAAAGTAAAAAAAGGTTGCGTCAGTGTATCCTGCAGCCAGCCAATTTTAGCAGGAAAGGTGTTCCGCCCAAGTGAAAGCTCGTTGG
Organism: Clusia tigrina; assembly: GCA_920105625.2. Taxonomy (NCBI): domain Eukaryota; kingdom Metazoa; phylum Arthropoda; class Insecta; order Diptera; family Clusiidae; genus Clusia; species Clusia tigrina. The sequence continues at coordinate 310,846,834 of OV050030.1, read as the reverse complement.
AATACCCAATCCAAAAAATGAATCAAAAGGACAACGCGATCGAAATCACGTTGGGGTCAACAATGTTTTGGGGGATGGTAAGCCTTTTTACCAACCGCATGAACTATTAAATTTTTAACGTACACGACCGATAATGCAAGACTGCTATCACGTATGCTCAAGGTATATGATCAATTGGGGACAATTTTTTATTTGTAAAGTGCAAGCTATGCTAATTCATTAAATATACATAATAAGAATTAAAGGAGGAGAAGAGAGAGAGTTAAGTACTCCGAACTCCACTTTCGCCAAAACTGTTGTTGCATATAGAAAATGGGCAGGAGTTAGTACGTCACACAAGGGTGCGGAGTTCTTCGAAATCTAGAATGTTTGAACCGACTGCTCGATAAAAATGAAACTTGGCAGTTTTAACAGCCGCCTCCCAGAGCCCTCCAAAATGTGGAGATCTAGGTGGTATGAGGCATTGCTTCTTAACTGCTCTTAAGTGTGTCTCATTGAAGAACAACCATTTAGAGAAGCCAATTCTTTTTTCGTACCTACGAAATTTGTTGCGTTATCTGACCAAATGGTTTTCGGTTTTCCTCGAATACATGTAAAACGGCGTATAGCTGCCAAGAAGGCTGATGTAGAAAAATCATTTACCAGTTCCAAGTGGACAGCCTTTGTAGAGAAGCAAATAAATAGGGAGACGAAACATTTTATTAGTGGTCTATTCCGAATCTCAGAACGATGGTAGAATGGTCCACAAAAATCCGTACCAGTCACTAGAAAGGCTCTGTTTGCCTTTACTCTTCCATCCGGTAAATCTCCCATGATGTGCTCTGTTAGCCTTGGGCGTACGTGCAAGCACCTGATGCACTTATTAATGATGTGGCTTACTGCCTTGTGACCACCTACTGGCCAAGATTGTAGACGAATTGCGGCTAATGATGTATGCGTCCCTGGATGCAATAATTTGCGATGAAACAATTCTATTACCGAATTTGTAACAGCATGCCCTTAGGGCAATATAATTTGTTGCTTCGGTTCAAAGTCCACAACTGAATGCTGGAGGCTTCCTCTCACTCGCCTTAAACCAAAGTTGGGTGAGGGGGCAAATTTTGCTAGATGATGCTACGTGACTACCAGATTTCAGTATTTTGTAATCTGGGAGGAGCCTTTGTTGCACCATTCGAATCAATAAATATGTGCCTTGATGATCATCCTTAACTGTAAGTGAACCCCTTCGGTCCTAGCCTCGCAAAATAAATTTGTAAATATAGCCGAATACTCGTTGCAACTTTCCAAAGGAGTTAACAAATTTGCATTTTAGTGATAAGCCCGACATGTTTGATGTTTAAAGCAAAATATTCTTGCGCTTCTCGGGTAGTTCCTTAACATAACCTGGGGAAGCTGGCCACGTATCTCGATTCCCTTGAAGAGTACGAGAGCCATGCTTCCAAAGCTTAGATTTTAATAATTCACGTGGCGTGGATCCCCTTGACAGGATATCTGCAGGATTCATTAATGTTGGTACAAAATGCCATTTCATTCCTGCGGTGAGAATTTGAACATTATTTACTCGATTTGAAACGTATAATATGAAATTTGACGGCTTATTACGTAAGCATGATAGTACCACCATAGAATCTGACTAGCAGTGAAAATCACATTCAAAAATTCCTAATTTTGAAATTGAGCTTACAAGTCCGATAGGAGCATAGCTGTAGTTTTGGGACTGTCAGGGTTTTTAATGGCGAAACTCGCGATTTCGAACAAAGTAAATCTACCTTAACTATATTCTTAGTTTGTGATCGAATGTAAATGGACACGCCATATGCCGACAGGCTTGCATCACAAAATGCATCTGGGGTAAACTCTCGTAACAGTCAACCTTATCCTTCCATAGTTGCAAAGCAATGTTTTGGCCTTAGTGATGAAAGGACCAATCAAGCCTAATGGGTCATAAAATCGGGCAATGGTGGACAATACGGATGTGGCCTGAACGAAAGCAAAAAAGAATCTGCCACGGGATCCCATACCATGCCAAGAGTTTTGGTCACGTCGCTCCCATCACTAAATCTCAAATATTTTTTTTGCTTCTTCTGGAACTTGGTTTAGCACCTTAAAATTCTTAGAACACCATTTTCTTAATTTAAAATTTCCTTTATTAAGAAGTATAGTCGTTTGACGCATAATCTCCGCGACTTCGTTTACAGTATTTCCTCCTAAAATGAGGTCGTCAACATAAAAATCTCTGCGAACTGCCTCTGTACCGATTGGCAGAACTCGCTCTTCATCATAAGTTAATTGATGCATGGAGGTCAACGCTATGTTTTGTGGGAAGGCGTACAGAGTACTCGCCTGAACTTAAACGTTTAACATTGTTTTTGAAGTGCAATTCGCACTGAGAGCTTTCATTAGTAGCATTATATTCAGTCTCAACAAAATGCTCTACCTCACAAAACCTCCTTAATAGCTGCCTTAAAGGGCCATCAGAATCGTTTTTTGCAGCACCTTTATCTACGACTGCTAAAGATACAATTTTACTAGTGGAAGGTTGTCTGCCACCACATACAATCCAGCATAGCTTTGTTTTCTGAAGGAGGGGTAAGGTTGGACTCAATATGATTTGGCCGACGCACATCAAATCAAAGAAGAGTCAGGCTCCAATCAAAATCTCCACACAATAAGATTTGAAGAATGTTAGGTCGGCAAGAGTTATTTTTCAAGGGATATTCCAAGATGTTGCATTTAAAGATATACTGGGTTAGTGGTCGGTGATGGAAAGAGTGGCAACGGCTGTGATTGAGGTATCATAACCACCATCATAACACTGAATACAGATGTCAACAGTTTGGTCAGCCACAAAATTCCTTTCGCCAATTCCCGACACTAGGGTTTTTGATTTGGTTGTTTTGAGTTGTAGCTGACTAGCGGCACGATTTGTTATAAAATGTAATTGTGACGCGGAATCAAGGATTGCTCTGAATGGAATCGGGTTTCCTGTTCTTGGTTTCAAAAACACAATTGCAGTAGCGAGAAAGATAAACTCCTCAGGCATGGCGTTTGATGTGGCAAACTGAGAGCCCACAAGTGACGTTGACACCAGGGCTCAGTGTTAATTGGGGGCAGGAGAAGAAAGGTTCGAACAATTTGATATTAGAGCAGCAGCTTGAGGCGAAGCAATGCGATCCAAATGTAATAGTGTATGATGCTTAGATGAGCACTACTTGCAACAGACAGCTTTAGAATTTTTGATAATATGCCGACGCTTTAAACAATTAATGCATATCTGTAGCCTTTTGGCTTCTTTGATGCGCAATCTGGGAGATAAATTTCGAAAAAACGGACAGGAACTAATTGCATGCTCCCTTACATCACAAAATGTGCAAGGTTGATTCGATTGAATGATGACGAACGCATGCTTAGACATAGGTTGCCCTTTATCACCCAACTGTTTGCTTGGTATCTGGCTTATCAAGACTGAACTTATATTTTCCATCATTCGGCATCTTTTTTCCAGGAACTACAGCATGGGTTCCCAATACGGTATGTCATGTGACGGAGCGTCTTCCCCTACTTCGTCCTGGTTCTTGAGTCGACCTTGCTGTTTAATGAGCAGTCTAATAGCTCGTCGCGACCGGCAATAGAGTTCAACGCTCGAAGATGGGATTAAAATTTGTCCCTCTATGTGTGTCTGAAACTAGATAGGTTTGATATCAAATCGAGCGACAACGAAAGGTGAACTGAGGAATATCGAGTACCGTTATGTCCGAAACCGTCAAAACTGTAGCTTATATACCTTCACACTATATAATCTGCATATATGTATTATTGTGTACTATGAGGCTCATAAAGGGCATATACCCATGTAACTTGCACTATTTTATTTTTGCCTCTAAACGTCAGGTCATTATTTTTACACTACAAGGAAGCCTTGCATTTAAATGCACACGTTTAATGAACTTATTAAACCGAATGTTCGAACGCTAAAAACTATTTAATAGAAAATCACGTTAAGCCAAAGTGATCAATTAATATGGCAATCATATAGGTAGCAGCACGATTGCAGCGAAATCGACCGACCGCAACTGAAGCGACACTAGACACAAGACGAAGTAACGAGAAAACAATATATGCACCTGCAATGAAAGTTAAACGAAGACAGCGAAATTGCGCTGGCAGTGGCAGCGAGCAGATAATTTTTAATATGAGAGTCAAACCAAGTTTTTAAATCCCCAATTAATATGACACCGAAGGTCACACAAAGTAAAAAAGGGCCGTCAGTGTATCCTGCAGCCAACCAATTTTAGCAGGAAAGGTGTTCCGCCCAAGTGAAAGCTCGATGGAATACCCAATCCAAAAAATGAATCAAAAGGAAAACGCGACCGAAATCTCGTCGGGGTCACCAATGTTTTGGGGGATGGTAAGCCTTTTTACCAACCGCATGAACTATTAAATTTTTAACGTACACAACCGATAATGCAAGACTGCTACCACGTGTGCTCAAGGTATATGATCAATTGGGGACAATTTTTTATTTGTAAAGTGCAAGCTATGCTAATGCATTAAATATACATAATAAGAATTAAAGGAGGAGAAGAGAGAGAGAGTTAAGTACTCCGAACTCCACTTTCGCCAAAATTGTTGCTGCATATAGAAAATGGGCAGGACTTAGTACGTCACATAAGGGTGCGGAGCTCTTCGAAATCTAGAACATTTGAACCGACTGCTCGATAAAAATGAAACTTGGCAGTTTTAACAGCCGGCTCCCAGAGCCCTCCAAAATGTGGAGATCTAGGTGGTATGAGGCATTGCTTCTTAACTGCCATTAAGTGTGTGTCATTGAAGAACAACCTTTTTAGAGAAGCCAATTCTTTTTTCGTACCTACGAAATTTGTTGCGTTATCTGACCAAATGGTTTTCGGTTTTCCTCGAATGGATGTAAAACGGCGTATAGCTGCCAAGAAGGCTGATGTAGAAAAATCATTTACCATTTCTCAGTGGGCAGCATTTGTAGAGAAGCAAATAAATAGGGAGACGTAACATTTTATTAGTGGTCTATTCCGAACCTCAGAACGATAGTAGAATAGTCCACAAAAATCCGTACCAGTCACTAGCAAGGCTCTGTTTGCCTTTACTCTTCCCTCCGGTAAATCTTCCATTATGTGCTCAGTTAGCCTTGGGCGTACGTGCAAGCACCTGATGCACTTACTAATGATGTGGCTTACTGCCTTGTGACCATCTACTGGCCAATATTGTAGACGAATTGCGGCTAATGATGTATGCGTCCCTGGATGCAATAATTTGCGATGAAACAATTCTATTCCCGAATTTGTAACAGCATGCCCTTAGGGCAATATAATTGGTTGCTTCGATTCAAAGTCCAGAGCTGAATGCTGGCGGCGTCCTCACACTTGCCTTAAGGCAAAGTTGGGTGAGGGAGCAAATTTTGCCAGATGATGCTACGTGACTACCAGATTTCAGTATTTTGTAATCTGGGAGGAGCCTTTGTTGCACCATTCGAATCAATAAATATGTGCCTTGATGAACATCCTTAACTGTAAGTGAACCCCTTCGGTCCTTGCCTCGCGAAATAAATTTGTAAATATAGCCGAATACTCGTTGCAACTTTCCAAAGGAGTTAACAAATTTGCATTTTAGTGATAAGCCCGACATGTTTGATGTTTAAAGCAAAATATTCTTGCGCTTCTCGGGTAGTTCCTTAACATAACCTGGGGAAGCTGGCCACGTATCTCGAATGCCTTGAAGAATAGGAGAGCCATGCTTCCAAAGCTTAGATTTTAATAATTCACGTGGTGTGGATCCCCTTGACAGGATATCTGCAGGATTCATTAATGTTGGTGCAAAATGCCATTTCATTCCTGTACCACCATGGAATCTAACTAGCAGTGAAAATCACATTCAAAAATTCCTAATTTTGAAATTGAGCTTACAAGTGCGATAGGAGCATAGCTGTAGTTTTGGGACTGTCAGGGTTTTTAACGGCGAAACTCGCGATTTCGAACAAAGTAAATCTACCTTAATTATATTCTTAGTTTGTGATCGAATATAAATGGACACGCCATATGCCGACAGGCTGGCATCACAAAATGGATGAACCTCCACCTTCGAGCATGGCAACAAAACTAAGCGACGAAATTTAGAACTCTCTACTGTTTTCATTCTTCCAATAAATTTACCCAAGCTGAATAAAGTATCTGGGGTAAACTCTCGTAGAAGTAGATCCTGTGGGGCCAAGGAGCCAAGTTGGTTACTCCTCAACACATCGGTGACAAAAATCCCAAACCTGATTCGAGCAAAGACAGGGCAGACGCAAAGAAAATGGTCCGCCGTCTCGTCTTCTTCTCCACAGGCTGGGCACAGCGCACTGTCTGATATGCCAATCCTTTCCATGTGCCAAGCCCATGGAAAGTGCCCCGTCATCACGCCAACCAACAGCCTGCAGTCCCTCCTGCCTAAAGATAGAAGGAACCGTGACCATCGGTCAGAGATAGCAGGTAGCAAAATTTTCGTCCATCCGCAGCCTCTCTCAGCCCGCCATGCTCGCTTGTGGGTCGAAACAACCCACTTGTTTGCAGTGGCTTTGATGACAGCAGAAGGGAGTGGCAGAACAGACTCAGGGCCAATAAAAACAGCCTCAGAGCCCATCCTGGCCAAGGAGTCAGAGGTCTCGTTACCCGCAATGCCAGCGTGTCCCGGTACCCAAGTCAGCGTCAGACTATTATGTTTTCCAACACAATTTAGCCTGGATTTGCAGGACCTGACTATCGTGGAAGTGGTGGTTGGACTATCCAAGGCCAGGCCATGAGCGCAGCTTGGCTGTCACTGCAGACACAAACAGATTTGCCTTTCCACCTGTTTTCTACAACAAAGTCCATCGCCTCAAGTATCGCATACACCTCCGCCTGAAACACAGACGCATGTAGACCAAGGGCAAAGAACCGACGGGTCCCACAAGATTCCACGAATACACCAGAACCTGAACCTTCTTCAGTCCTGGAGCTATCAGCGAAAATACGGCAGCAGTGTTTGCCGGGCTCGTTCTCGGGATCTAACCATGAACGAGCCTCTGGCAGCAACACATTGTACCGCTTTTCTAGTATGACGGTTGACGACATGGAGTCCGGGCCATAGACAGGATTGCAGAATCGATTTCAGTGCCTGCACCGTCGTCCAATATCGTGTACACCCCATACCAGTGGCCACTATGTTTCACTCTGCAGATGGCCTTAACGGCCTCTCCGCGGATGAAGACATCTAGTGGCGGGAGATTCACCAAAGCATCAAGTGCCGGGCCTGGAGTAGTCGGAAATGCTCCGGTACAACATATGGCCACAGCACGTTGTAGTTTTGATAGAGCTTTTTTGACCCCTACAAGAGAGAGTCTGCTCATCCAAACCATCGATGCATAGGTGATAATAGGTCTTACCATAGCTCTATAGATCCATAAGACCTTGCTAAGGGAAACACACCATGTCTTACCAAAAATACCCTTACACTGCCAGAAAACTGACAGTGCTTTGGATGTCTTCAGTTCGACATGTGTTTTCCAAAGAAGTTTTTTATCAAGGATGGCTCCAAGATATTTGATTTCCTTGGATAGCTGGATAGTGACTCCTTTTAGAGTAGGCAGAATAAGTCCATCAAGCTTTCTTCTTCTGGTAAAGAGGACAATACCAGTCTTGACAGGATTAGCCGATAGCCCATTCGCACTACACCAAGTGTCAATCATATCCAGAGTTCTCTGCACCCTTCAGCAGACAATCATAAAGGATGGACCTGTCACAAGACAGCCAACATCATGTGCATATGCCTCAGCGTATACACCCGAGTCATTAATGGCGTTAAGCAGGGGATCGATTACCATGCATCAGAGCCATGGAGACAGTACGCCACCTTGGGGATAGCCTCCATTAACCCCAGACGACACCAGCAAATCTTCCTCCGCCCGCACTGTTATGATTCTCTGGGCCACCATTGAACGTATCCAATTTACTAGAGCCCGGTCTACGCCATGCCGCCTAGCAGAGCCGCACATACTGTCGAAAGTAGCATTGTCAAACGCACCCTCTATGTCCACAAAAATGCCTATTGCGTATTCTTTCCTGTCGATGGCTCGCTCTATCCTTCCAACAAGGTTTTGCAGAGCCGTCTCGCAGGATTTTCCACTTTAATAGGCGTGCAGAAATGGAGAGAGTGGATGCGTCTTCAGAGACTCCCTACGCATGCGAAGCTCCACCAGCCGTTCTAAACTTTTTAGCATGAACGAGGTCATACTAATAGGTCTGAAGCTCTTGGGATTGGTGTAGTCGTCTCTTCCAACCTTACGAATGAAAGCAACCCTCACCATCCTCCAAGAGCGTGGTACATAGGCCAGCGCGAGACATGCAGTGAAGATCTTCTTCAGTGCTGCCAACACTAACTCAATGCCTTCTTTCAACACAATCGCATATATGCCATCCAGTCCGGGCGATTTGAGGCTGTCAAAGGATTTGATAGCAAATCTAATGGCAGCCTCATTCGCCACAGCTCTGGCGACATACCAATCATGTCGAGAGGGTGTAGCTGCCCTGACAACAGTTCCAACCAAAGGTGGTTGTTGACGGGCTATGCTTACCTGATTTCCTGGAAAATGTGACTCCAACAGCAAGCTGAGTGTCTCACTTTGCCTCTCCGTATAGGAGCCATCAGGTTTCCTGAGCGACCCCAGCTTAGCGGTTTGGCCATTTTTCAGGACTTTGACCAGTTATGCCGTGTCACTCAGGGATTCGATATCACTGCAGAAATCTCTAAAGGAAGCCCTTTTCGAGTCCAGAATTAGCTTCTTGTAGTCCCTCTGAACACGTCGATATACTTCCCAGTCCTCATCAAGATTCGTCTTGAGGGCCCGGTTGAGGAGTTTTCTAGACTCACGCCTCAGCACCTGAAGCTCTCGATTACACCATGGAACAGGAGTCCAGCTAAGAGGAGGACTAGTTGGACATGCTAGCTCGAAGCTGTTTGTTAGAGCGGTGTTAAGATGTTCAACAGCCGCCTCAATGTTTTGCTCCTTGCGAAGTTTCAGTGGCGTCACGTAATTGCTACGCAGTGCCTCCCTGAACTTTGGCCAGTCTGTTTTTCTTGGGTTTCTGGTGGGCAATGGCATCTGCGCCTGCTCGCCACACTGAAACTCAATGTATCTGTGGTCCGAGCACGTGTCTTCGGCGAGGACCCTCCACTTGTTGATCGACAATCCTAGTCTTGGATTTGACAGGGTGCCGTGAATTACCTCCAGCCTTCTCAAAAGTAGGCTGCTTGCCTACATTGTGGATGTTCAGGCTGGAGGAGGCAATATACTCGAAAAGTCGAGAGCCCCGCCCATTGCACTTGCTGCTGCCCCAGATCGTATGCTGGGCATTAGCATCGCAACAAAGAACGAGACCAAGATTGCGCCGCTCACAGAACCCTACGAGAGTAGCGACCTTCCCAGGTGGTGGCATGAAAAGTGACAGTCCCAAAAGAGGAGACTCAGACGGCTCCGGTACCGAGAGACCATGACATCAACAGAGGCCTCATCTATTCGCACCACAAGACTAGCACCTTCTTTACCATCCCGGTTGCTACCCCTGGTGTGCGAAAGAACTCGCCAAAGCCTCGTGTTGATGCCAGGGTTCTGAACACGCAGACAAGAAAGGACATCTGCGTTCTTCAGATTGGGATCCGGAATCCAGCAGATGGCCTTCCTGAGGGACACGGCTGCTTCGCTATAGACCGCAAAGCGAGTGGTCCCCATGGGGGGCATGTCATTGACTACACCCCTGAGAAAATCAAAGTTGGCCTGAGACGCGCACGACACCTGTAGAGTGCCGTCCTTTGTCTCATAGCCCTTCGCATTAGCTTCAGGACCGGAGGCAATGACGCGACGCATCAGATGACCTTTGCAGTATTTTATCTCTGCATCAGTCAGCCGATGGTCAGGCCCCAGCTTCCCAATCACCGCCATTGATTGCAGGCTGGTAGCCTTCTCGCTGTACGATGGCTTGGCTGCACCTTTGGAAGTGCTTGGGCGAAGGTCCAGCTCACCACCCTCCACTGGCAAAAACTTCGCCGGGCAGATGGTTTTGCTGGGTGCGAGGGGCTGGGCAGACTGCAGCTTACCGGCAACATTCTTCCTAATGGGTCAATCAAGCCTAATGGGTCATAAAATCGGGCAATGGTTGACAGTACGGATGTGGCCTGAACGAAAACAAAAAAAGAATCTGCCACGGGATCCCATACCATGCCAAGAGTTTTGGTCACGTCGCTCCCATCACTAAATCTCAAATATTTTTTTTTCTTCTTCTGGAACTTGGTTTACCACCTTAAAATTCTTAGAACACCATTTTCTTAATTTAAAATTTCCTCTATTAAGGAGGTCAGTCGTTTGACGTATAATATCCACGACTTCGTTTACAGTAGATCCTCCTAAAATGAGGTCGTCAACATAAAAATCTCTGCGAACTGCCACTGTGTATTGGCAGAACTCGCTCTTCATCATAAGCTAATTGATGCATGGAGGTCAACGCTATGTTTTGTGGGAAGGCGTACAGAGTACTCGCCTGAACTTAAAAGTTTAACATTGTTTTTGAAGTGCAATTCGCACTGAGAGCTTTCATTAGTTGCCTTATATTCAGTCTCAACAAAATGCTCTACCGCACAAAACCTCCTTAATAGCTGCCTTAAAGGGCCATCAGAATCGTTTTTTGCAGCACCTTTATCGACGACTGCTAAAGATACAATTTTACAAGTGGAAGGTTGGCTGCCACCACATACAATCCAGCATAGCTTTGTTTTCTGAAGGAGTGGTAAGGTTGGACTCAATATGATTTGGCCGACGCACATCAAATCAAAGAAGAGTCAGGCTCCAATGAAAATCTCCACACAATAAGATTTGAAGAATGTTAGGTCGGCAAGAGTTATATTTGAAGGGATATTCCAAGATGTTGCATTTAAAGATATATTGGGTTAGTGGTCGGTGATGGAAGGAGTGGCAACGGCTGTGATTGAGGTATGATAACCACCATCATAAGACTGAATACAGATGCCAACAGTTTGGTCAGCCACTAGGGATTTTGATTTGGTTGTTTTGAGTTGTAGCATGATTTGTTATAAAATGTAATTGTGACGCGGAATCAAGGATTGCTCTGAATGGAATCGGGTTTCCTGTTCTTGGTTTCAAAAACACAATTGCAGTAGCCAGAAAAATAAACTCCTCAGGCATGGCGTTTGATGTGGCAAACTGAGAGCCCACAAGTGACGTTGACACCAGGGCTCAGTGTTAATTGGGGGCAGGAGAAGAAAGGTTCGAACAATTTGATATTACAGCAGCAGCTTGAGGCGAAGCAATGCGATCCAAATGTAATAGTGTATGATGCTTAGATGAGCACTACTTGCAACAGACAGATTTCGAATTTTTGATATGACCACGCTTTAAACAATTAATGGATATCTGTAGCCTTTTGGCTTCTTTGATGCGCAATCTGGGAGATAAATTTCGAAAAAGCGGACAGGAACTAATTGCATGCTCCCTTACATCGCAAAATGTGCAAGGTTGATTCGATTGAATGATGACGAACGCATGCTTAGACACAGGTTGCCCTTTATCACCCAACTGTTTGCTTGGTATCTGGCTTATCAAGACTGAACTTATATTTTCCATCATTCGGCATCTTTTTTCCAGGAACTCCAGCATGGGTTCCCAATACGGTATATCATGTGACGGAGCGTCTTCCCCCACTTCGTCCTGGTTCTTGAGTCGACCTTGCTGTTTAATGAGCAGTCTAATAGCTCGTCGCGACCGGCAATAGAGTCCCTCTATGTGTGTCTGAAATTAGATAGGTTTGATATCAAATCGAGCGACAACGAGAGGTGAACTGAGGAATATCGAGTACCGTTATGTCCGAAACCGTCAAAACTGTAGCTTATATACCTTCACACTATATAATCTGCATATATGTATTATTGTGTACTATGAGGCTCATAAAGGGCATATACCCATGTAACTTGCACTATTTTATTTTTGCCTCTAAACGTCAGGTCATTATTTTTACACTACAAGGAAGCCTTGCATTTAAATGCACACGTTTAATGAACTTATTAAACCGAATGTTCGAACGCTAAAAACTATTTAATAGAAAATCACGTTAAGCCAAAGTGATCAATTAATATGGCAATCATATAGGTAGCAGCACGATTGCAGCGAAATCGACCGACCGCAACTGAAGCGACACTAGAGACAAGACGAAGTAACGAGAAAGCAATATATGCACCTGCAACGAAAGTTAAACGAAAACAGCGAAATTGCGCTGGCAGTGGCAGCGAGCAGATAATGTTTAATATGAGAGTCAAACCAAGTTTTTAAATCCCCAATTAATATGACACCGAATGTCACACAAAGAAAAAAAAAGGCCGTCAGTGTATCCTGCAGCCAACCAGTTTTAGCAGGAAAGGTGTTCCGCCCAAGTGAAAGCTTGTTGGAATACCCAATCCAAAAAACGAATCAAAAGGAAAACGCGACCGAAATCACATCGGGGTCACCAATGTTTTGGGGGATGGTAAGCCTTTTTACCAACCGCATGAACTGTTAAATTTTTAACGTGCACGATAATGCAAGACTGCTACCACGTGTGCTCAAGGTATATGATCAATTGGGGAGAATTTTTTATTTGTAAAGTGCAAGCTATGCTAATGCATTAAATATACATAATAAGAATTAAAGGAGGAGAAGAGAGATAGAGTTAAGTACTCCGAACTCCACTTTCGCCAAAATTGTTGCTGCATATAGAAAATGGGCAGGAGTTAGTACGTCACACAAGGGTGCGGAGTTCTTCGAAATCTAGAATGTTTGAACCGACTGCTCGATAAAAATGAAACTTGGCAGTTTTAACAGCCGCCTCCCAGAGCCCTCCAAAATGTGGAGATCTAGGTGGTATGAGGCATTGCTTCTTAACTGCCCTTAAGTGTATCTCCTTGAAGAACAACCATTTTAGAGAAGCCAATTCTTTTTTCGTACCTACGAAATTTGTTTCGTTATCTGACCAAATGGTTTTCGGTTTTCCTCGAATACATGTAAAACGGCGTATAGCTGCCAAGAAGGCTGATGTAGAAAAATCATTTACCAGTTACAAGTGGACAGCCTTTGTAGAGAGGCAAATAAATATGGAGACGAAATATTTTATTAGTGGTCTATTCCGAATCTCAGAACGATGGTAGAATTGTCCACAAAAATCCGTACCAGTCACTAGAAAGGCTCTGTTGCCTTTACTTTTCCATCCGGTAAATCTCCCATGATGTGCTCTGTTAGCCTTGGGCGTACGTGCAAGCACCTGATGCACTTCTTAATGATGTGGCTTACTGCCTTGTGACCATCTACTGGCCAATATTGTAGACGAATTGCGCCTAATGATGTATGCGTCCTTGGATGCAATAATTTGCGATGAAACAATTCTATTACCGAATTTGTAACAGCATGTCTTTAGGGCAATATAATTGGTTGCTTCGATTCAAAGTCCACAGCTGAATGCTGGAGGCGTCCTCTCACTCGCCTTAAACCAAAGTTGGGTGAGGTGGCAAATTTTGCTAGATGATGCTACGTGACTACCAGAGGTCAGTATTTTGTAATCTGGGAGGAGCCTTTGTTGCACCATTCGAATCAATAAATATGTGCCTTGATGACCATCCTTAACTGTAAGTGAACCCCTTCGGTCCTAGCCTCGCGAAATAAATCTGTAAATATAGCCGAATACTCGTTGCAACTTTCCAAAGGAGTTAACAAATTTGCATTTTAGTGATAAGTCCGACATGTTTGATGTTTAAAGCAAAATATTCTTGCGCTTCTCGGGTAGTTCCTTAACATAACCTTGTAGCCTTATATTCAGTCTCAACAAAATGCTCTACCGCACAAAACCTCCTTAATAGCTGCCTTAAAGGGCCATCAGAATCGTTTTTTGCAGCACCTTTATCTACGACTGCTAAAGATACAATTTTACTAGTGGAAGGTTGTCTGCCACCACATACAATCCAGCATAGCTTTGTTTTCTGAAGGAGTGGTAAGGTTGGACTCAATATGATTTGGCCGACGCACATCAAATCAAAGAAGAGTCAGTCTCCAATCAAAATCTCCACTCACATAAGATTTGAAGAATGTTAGGTCGGCAAGAGTTATATTTGAAGGGATATTCCAAGATGTTGCATTTAAAGATATATTGGTTTAGTGGTCGGTGATGGAAGGAGTGGCAACGGCTGTGATTGAGGTATGATAACCACCATCATAACACTGAATACAGATGTCAACAGTTTGGTCAGCCACAAAATTCCTTTCGCCAATTCCAGACACTAGGGTTTTTGATTTGGTTGTTTTGAGTTGTAGCTGACTGGCAGCACGATTTGTTATAAAATGTAATTGTGACGCGGAATCAAGGATTGCTCTGAATGGAATCGGGTTTCCTGTTCTTGGTTTCAAAAATACAATTGCAGTAGCCAGAAAAATAAACTCCTCAGGCATGGCGTTTGATGTGGCAAACTGAGAGCCCACAAGTGACGTTGACACCAGGGCTCAGTGTTAATTGGGGGCAGGAGAAGAAAGGTTCGAACAATTTGATATTACTGCAGCAGCTTGAGGCGAAGCAATGCGATCCAAATGTAATAGTGTATGATGCTTAGATGAGCACTACTTGCAACAGACAGATTTCGAATTTTTGAAAATATGACCACGCTTTAAACAATTAATGGATATCTGTAGCCTTTTGGCTTCTTTGATGCGCAATCTGGGAGATAAATTTGGAAAAAGCGGACAGGAACTAATTGCATGCTCCCTTACATCGCAAAATGTGCAAGGTTGATTCGATTGAATGATGACGAACGCATGCTTAGACACAGGTTGCCCTGTATCACCCAACTGTTTGCTTGGTATCTGGCTTATCAAGACTGAACTTATATTTTCCATCATTCGGCAATTTTTTCCAGGAACTCCAGCATGGGTTCCCAATACGGTATATCATGTGACGGAGCGTCTTCCTCCACTTCGTCCTGGTTCTTGAGTCAACCTTGCTGTTTAATGAGCAGTCTAATAGCTCGTCGCGACCGGCAATAGAGTTCAACGCTCGAAGATGGGATTAAAATTTGTCCCTCTATGTGTGTCTGAAATTAGATAGGTTTGATATCAAATCGAGCGACAACGAAAGGTGAACTGAGGAATATCGAGTACCGTTATGTCCGAAACCGTCAAAACTGTAGCTTATATACCTTCACACTATATAATCTGCATATATGTATTATTGTGTACTATGAGGCTCATAAAAGGCATATACCCATGTAACTTGCACTATTTTATTTTTGCCTCTAAACGTCAGGTCATTATTTTTACACTACAAGGAAGCCTTGCATTTAAATGCACACGTTTAATGAACTTATTAAACCGAATGTTCGAACGCTAAAAACTATTTAATAGAAAATCACGTTAAGCCAAAGTGATCAATTAATATGGCCATCATATAGGTAGCAGCACGATTGCAGCGAAATCGACCGACCGCAACTGAAGCGACACTAGACACTAGACGAAGTAACGAGAAAGCAATATATGCACCTGCAACGAAAGTTAAACGAAAACAGCGAAATTGCGCTGGCAGTGGCAGCGAGCAGATAATGTTTAATATGAGAGTCAAACCAAGTTTTTAAATCCCCAATTAATATGACACCGACGGTCACACAAAGAAAAAAAAAGGGCCGTCAGTGTATCCTGCAGCCAACCAATTTTAGCAGGAAAGGTGTTCCGCCCAAGTGAAAGCTTGTTGGAATACCCAATCCAAAAAACGAATCAAAAGGAAAACGCGACCGAAATCACATCGGGGTCACCAATGTTTTGGGGGATGGTAAGCCTTTTTACCAACCGCATGAACTGTTAAATTTTTAACGTGCTCGATAATGCAAGACTGCTACCACGTGTGCTCAAGGTATATGATCAATTGGGGAGAATTTTTTATTTGTAAAGTGCAAGCTATGCTAATGCATTAAATATACATAATAAGAATTAAAGGAGGAGAAGAGAGAGAGAGTTAAGTACTCCGAACTCCACTTTCGCCAAAATTGTTGCTGCATATAGAAAATGGGCAGGAGTTAGTACGTCACACAAGGGTGCGGAGTTCTTCGAAATCTAGAATGTTTGAACCGACTGCTCGATAAAAATGAAACTTGGCAGTTTTAACAGCCGCCTCCCAGAGCCCTCCAAAATGTGGAGATCTAGGTGGTATGAGGCATTGCTTCTTAACTGCCCTTAAGTGTATCTCCTTGAAGAACAACCATTTTAGAGAAGCCAATTCTTTTTTCGTACCTACGAAATTTGTTTCGTTATCTGACCAAATGGTTTTCGGTTTTCCTCGAATACATGTAAAACGGCGTATAGCTGCCAAGAAGGCTGATGTAGAAAAATCATTTACCAGTTACAAGTGGACAGCCTTTGTAGAGAGGCAAATAAATATGGAGACGAAATATTTTATTAGTGGTCTATTCCGAATCTCAGAACGATGGTAGAATTGTCCACAAAAATCCGTACCAGTCACTAGAAAGGCTCTGTTGCCTTTACTCTTCCATCCGGTAAATCTCCCATGATGTGCTCTGTTAGCCTTGGGCGTACGTGCAAGCACCTGATGCACTTATTAATGATGTGGCTTACTGCCTTGTGACCATCTACTGGCCAATATTGTAGACGAATTGCGCCTAATGATGTATGCGTCCCTGGATGCAATAATTTGCGATGAAACAATTCTATTACCGAATTTGTAACAGCATGTCTTTAGGGCAATATAATTGGTTGCTTCGATTCAAAGTCCACAGCTGAATGCTGGAGGCGTCCTCTCACTCGCCTTAAACCAAAGTTGGGTGAGGGGGCAAATTTTGCTAGATGATGCTACGTGACTACCAGAGGTCAGTATTTTGTAATCTGGGAGGAGCCTTTGTTGCACCATTCGAATCAATAAATATGTGCCTTGATGACCATCCTTAACTGTAAGTGAACCCCTTCGGTCCTAGCCTCGCGAAATAAATCTGTAAATATAGCCGAATACTCGTTGCAACTTTCCAAAGGAGTTAACAAATTTGCATTTTAGTGATAAGTCCGACATGTTTGATGTTTAAAGCAAAATATTCTTGCGCTTCTCGGGTAGTTCCTTAACATAACCTGGTAGCCTTATATTCAGTCTCAACAAAATGCTCTACCTCACAAAACCTCCTTAATAGCTGCCTTAAAGGGCCATCAGAATCGTTTTTTGCAGCACCTTTATCTACGACTGCTAAAGATACAATTTTACTAGTGGAAGGTTGTCTGCCACCACATACAATCCAGCATAGCTTTGTTTTCTGAAGGAGTGGTAAGGTTGGACTCAATATGATTTGGCCGACGCACATCAAATCAAAGAAGAGTCAGTCTCCAATCAAAATCTCCACACACATAAGATTTGAAGAATGTTAGGTCGGCAAGAGTTATATTTGAAGGGATATTCCAAGATGTTGCATTTAAAGATATATTTGTTTAGTGGTCGGTGATGGAAGGAGTGGCAACGGCTGTGATTGAGGTATGATAACCACCATCATAACACTGAATACAGATGTCAACAGTTTGGTCAGCCACAAAATTCCTTTCGCCAATTCCAGACACTAGGGTTTTTGATTTGGTTGCTTTGAGTTGTAGCTGACTGGCTGCACGATTTGTTATAAAATGTAATTGTGACGCGGAATCAAGGATTGCTCTGAATGGAATCGGGTTTCCTGTTCTTGGTTTCAAAAACACAATTGCAGTAGCCAGAAAAATAAACTCCTCAGGCATGGCGTTTGATGTGGCAAACTGAGAGCCCACAAGTGACGTTGACACCAGGGCTCAGTGTTAATTGGGGGCAGGAGAAGAAAGGTTCGAACAATTTGATATTACTGCAGCAGCTTGAGGCGAAGCAATGCGATCCAAATGTAATAGTGTATGATGCTTAGATGAGCACTACTTGCAACAGACAGATTTCGAATTTTTGAAAATATGACCACGCTTTAAACAATTAATGGATATCTGTAGCCTTTTGGCTTCTTTGATGCGCAATCTGGGAGATAAATTTCGAAAAAGCGGACAGGAACTAATTGCATGCTCCCTTACATCGCAAAATGTGCAAGGTTGATTCGATTGAATGATGACGAACGCATGCTTAGACACAGGTTGCCCTTTATCACCCAACTGTTTGCTTGGTATCTGGCTTATCAAGACTGAACTTATATTTTCCATCATTCGGCATCTTTTTTCCAGGAACTCCAGCATGGGTTCCCAATACGGTATATCATGTGACGGAGCGTCTTCTCCCACTTCGTCCTGGTTCTTGAGTCGACCTTGCTGTTTAATGAGCAGTCTAATAGCTCGTCGCGACCGGCAATAGAGTTCAACGCTCGAAGATGGGATTAAAATTTGTCCCTCTATGTGTGTCTGAAATTAGATAGGTTTGATATCAAATCGAGCGACAACGAAAGGTGAACTGAGGAATATCGAGTACCGTTATGTCCGAAACCGTCAAAACTGTAGCTTATATACCTTCACACTATATATCCTGCATATATGTATTATCGTGTATTATGAGGCTCATAAAGGGCATATACCCATGTAACTTGCACTATTTTATTTTTGCCTCTAAACGTCAGGTCATTATTTTTCCACTACAAGGAAGCCTTGCATTTAGATGCACACGTTTAATGAACTTATTAAACCGAATGTTCGAACCCTAAAAATTTAATAGAAAGTCACGTTAAGCCAAAGTGAACAATTAATATGACAATCATATAGGTAGCAGCACGATTGCAGCGAAATCGACCGACCGCAACTGAAGCGACACTAGACACTAGACGAAGTAACGAGAAAGCAATATATGCACCTGCAACGAAAGTTAAACGAAGACAGCGAAATTGCGCTGGCAGTGGCAGCGAGCAGATAATGTTTAATATGAGAGTCAAACCAAGTGTTTAAATCCCCAATGAATATGACACCGAAGGTCACATAAAGAAAAAAAAGGGCCGTCAGTGTATCCTGCAGCCAACCAATTTTAGCAGCAAAGGTGGTTCGCCCATGTGAAAGCTCGTTGGAATACCCAATCCAAAAAACGAATCAAAAGGACAACGCGACCGAAATCACGTCGGGGTCACCAATGTTTTGGGGGATGGTAAGCCTTTTTACCAACCGCATGAACTATTAAATTTTTAACGTACACGACCGATAATGCACCACTGCTACCACGTATGCTCAAGGTATATGATCAATTGGGGACAATTTTTTATTTGTAAAGTGCAAGCTATGCTAATGCATTAAATATACATAATAAGAATTAAAGGGGGAGAAGAGAGAGAGAGTTAAGTACTCCGAACTCCACTTTCGCCAACATTGTTGCTGCATATAGAAAATGGACAGGAGTTAGTACGTCACACAAGGGTGCGGAGTTCTTCGAAATCTAGAATGTTTGAACCGACTGCTCGATAAAAATGAAACTTGGCAGTTTTCACAGCCGCCTCCCAGAGCCCTCCAAAATGTGGAGATCTAGGTGGTATGAGGCATTGCTTCTTAACTGCCCCTAAGTGTATCTCCTTGAAGAACAACCATTTTAGAGAAGCCAATTCTTTTTTCGTACCTACGAAATTTGTTTCGTTATCAGACCAAATGGTTTTCGGTTTTCCTCGAATACATGTAAAACGGCGTATAGCTGCCAAGAAGGCTGATGTAGAAAAATCATTTACCAGTTACAAGTGGACAGCCTTTATAGAGAGGCAAATAAATATGGAGACGAAATATTTTATTAGTGGTCTATTCCGAATCTCAGAACGATGGTAGAATTGTCCACAAAAATCCGTACCAGTCACTAGAAAGGCTCTGTTTGCCTTTACTCTTCCATCCGGTAAATCTCCCATGATGTGCTCTGTTAGCCTTGGGCGTACGTGCAAGCACCTGATGCACTTATTAATGATGTGGCTTACTGCCTTGTGACCATCTACTGGCCAATATTGTAGACGAATTGCGCCTAATGATGTATGCGTCCCTGGATGCAATAATTTGCGATGAAACAATTCTATTACCGAATTTGTAACAGCATGTCTTTAGGGCAATATAATTGGTTGCTTCGATTCAAAGTCCACAGCTGAATGCTGGAGGCGTCCTCTCACTCGCCTTAAACCAAAGTTGGGTGAGGGGGCAAATTTTGCTAGATGATGCTACGTGACTACCAGAGGTCAGTATTTTGTAATCTGGGAGGAGCCTTTGTTGCACCATTCGAATCAATAAATATGTGCCTTGATGACCATCCTTAACTGTAAGTGAACCCCTTCGGTCCTAGCCTCGCGAAATAAATCTGTAAATATAGCCGAATACTCGTTGCAACTTTCCAAAGGAGTTAACAAATTTGCATTTTAGTGATAAGTCCGACATGTTTGATGTTTAAAGCAAAATATTCTTGCGCTTCTCGGGTAGTTCCTTAACATAACCTGGTAGCCTTATATTCAGTCTCAACAAAATGCTCTACCTCACAAAACCTCCTTAATAGCTGCCTTAAAGGGCCATCAGAATCGTTTTTCGCAGCAACTTTATCGGCGACTACTAAAGATACAATTTTACTAGTGGAAGGTTGTCTGCCACCACATATAATCCAGCATAGCTTTGTTTTCTGAAGGAGTGGTAAGGTTGGACTCAATATGATTTGGCCGACGCACATCAAATCAAAGAAGAGTCAGGCTCCAATCAAAATCTCCACACACTAAGATTTGAAGAATGTTAGGTCGGCAAGTGTTATATTTGAAGGGATATTCCAAGATGTTGCATTTAAAGATATATTGGGTTAGTGGTCGGTGATGGAAGGAGTGGCAACGGTTGTGATTAAGGTATGATAACCACCATCATAAGACTGAATACAGATGTCAACAGTTTGGTCAGCCACAAAATTCCTTTCGACAATTCCAGACACTAAGGTTTTTGATTTGGTTGTTTTGAGTTGTAGCTGACTGGCAGCACGATTTGTTATAAAATGTAATTGTGACGCGGAATCAAGGATTGCTCTGAATGGAATCGGGTTTCCTGTTCTTGGTTTCAAAAACACAATTGCAGTAGCGAGAAAAATAGACTCCTCAGGCATGGCGTTTGATGTGGCAAACTGAGAGCCCACAACTGACGTTGCCACCAGGGCTCAGTGTGAATTGGGGGCAGGAGAAGCAAGGTTCGAACAATTTGATATTACAGCAGCAGCTTGAGGCGAAGCAATGCGATCCAAATGTATGTGTATGATGCTAAGATGACACTACATGCAACAGACAGATTTAGAATTTTTGATAATATACCCACGCTTTAAACAATTAATGCATATCTGTAGCCTTTTGGCTTCTTTGAAGCGCAATCTGGGAGATAAATTTCGAAAAAGCGGACAGGAACTAATTGCATGCTCCCTTACATCGCAAGATGTGCAAGATTGATTCGATTGAATGATGACGAACGCATGCTTAGACATAGGTTACCTTTTATCACCCAACTGTTTGCTTGGTATCTGGCTTATCAAGACTGAACTTATATTTTCCATCATTCGGCATCTTTTTTCCAGGAACTCCAGCATGGGTTCCCAATACGGTATATCATGTGACGGAGCGTCTTCCCCCACTTCATCCTGGTTCCTGAGTCGACCTTGCTGTTTATTAAGTATATTAATGAGCTGTCTAGTAGCTCGTCGGGAACGGCAATAGATTTCAAAGCTCAAAGATGGGATTTAAATTTGTCGCACAATTGCCTTAACCCAGCAGCACGAATGGATCTTGCGTGGAAAATCTCCTTTATGTATGTCTGAAATTGGATAGGTTTAGTATCAAATCTACCCTTTAATAATGTTACCGCATTTGCATAATTCTGATTATTTTTCTCCAGTGACCAGTAAAAATGAGAACTTTTGAAGCATGTATGTATTATGAAATTTTTCGTTTAGAAGAAAATGCGGTTCGAGCTACTTTTATTTTAAAATTTTCATCATATGAAAAAAAAAATTAAGTTTTTGGATGTGAGGGCTATTTGCCACCTCCTTCCATTTCTCAATTAACTGTGGACAAGACTCTTCAATCGGCTCAGCAGAAATATATACTAGAGGAACGAGCGCTGAACAACCGCATAACCGCATATCCAAGGATACGGAACGCAATGGAAGCATTTGATGTAAAGGTGGGAAAAAAAACAATTCTAATGTTCAAAAGCAGAATAGCTACATAATTTTGTTCTTTTTAGATATTATCAAGACCGGCAGAAGGAGCTGCACCGCCGTTTGCGTCTAGAACGAACAGACCGTCATGTCGCCTATGCCGTTCTGAGTACGGACGGCAGCGGAAAACAAGGGCCTATTGTCATTCCTGTAAAAATCAGTTTGTGCAGAGCATTCAACACTTATGCATCGATACACCTGCACAGAAAATATGTTGGACGTGGGACAATCTACACAACAATAGTTTTTTAGGCTTTTTTCATATAGAACTCATAAAAAATTAATAATGTTATATATAAAAAAAATTTGTTTTCTAACATTCATTATACATGTATAATTAGTAAATAATAATAAATCAAAACAAAAAAAATGTAAAAAAATGCGTTTTCATATAAAATTCTATACAAATAGAAATAGGTCCCTGTGGTTCGTATAAGGGCAACGGATGACTCAGCCGTCGGAGGGTTAATGCGATCTCGAGCAAATTTAAAAAAAAAGATAAAGCATTATGTAAACTTTTTTTTTTGTTTTGGTTATCTGTCCAAGTTTTCTTTTAATAACAGCAACGACTCCATCAACTGCACCTTTAACATGAGAAGTTGCAAAGTAGTTGCATTTAATATTTTTGTAACCGAATTCAACAAAAAAATTTTATAAGCTCCAAACAATAAATTAGTTTTTAAATTGGCAGCTGCTTCCGTCTGAAACTACAAAGATATTTTGAAAACATCCATGCTGGTTCTGTATTTAATGTACAAGTTTTGTTATAAAACAGTGAATGAATTGTCAAGAGGGCAATTTCGTAACAATATTCTCGCATGTAGAAGACCTCACTACTTGCAACTGTTTCTCAAATTCCAAAAACTGGTGTGATCTTTCACCTGCAGCATCTGCTGGCTTTACGTATTTCTTATACAACACATTGAGAACTTGTACCTTTTTCCCTAAGTCTTTTGGAAATGAATTTTTCTACCTTCTTAATTGCTTTTTCCAATGTTTGCTTACAATCATAAGTGTAACAGATTTCTTCAATTTGAGCTTGATTTTTCTTTCGGTCTCGACATCTTTTTTTGCCATATACGAGTACAATCTTTTTCATTTTTTTTAATCATAAGTTTCTTATTTTTTTTTTGACAATTTCTTTCGATACTTTCGCGCTCTATCTTTTGTTTTCGAACGATCAAATTAAAATTTTGCGGATCTTTTTTCAAAGTTCCTCTATACCGCTTTGAATTTTAATTCATATTTTTAGCGAATGATTCCGGCTACATAAAAACACACGTAGCCTATAATAATAATTGCATTTGCAAGGAGGTGCAATTACGTTCACAGGCCCCAGAAACGTGATGTGTCAAACTTTGAAACTTAAAAAATAATAATATTTTTAAATTAATTTGACCCAATTCAATTTTTTTTAATTAAACTCTTTTATCTTGTTGTACATTTAAATTTGCAATTACTTGGACCCTATAATGCAGAAATATTGATAACAAAAGATGTATTGGATCGACGAACGTGACATTACAATATCAACGAAAATTAAAAATTTACCGCTAACTGACATATGTTTGCTCTTTCTCATTTATTTTCAATTATTTGTTATTGAAAGACAGCTTTTTTGCTTAAAATATAATTGCACCAAAATCTCCCTTAAAGAGATACTATTAAAAAGAAAATGCTATTAAAATTTAAAAAGAGCGAGGAAGACATAAATTCAATTTCGTACCCACATTTCTTATGATAGCAACTGAATGAAACTGTCAAACCTTTAATGTTAATAAACTTGAATATTTTTTACTTTAAATACCATATGAAAACTTTTTTTTTTATATATAATTTTGTTGGTGCCTCGGTGGACCTTTCTGTGGAAATACCCATATACCCATGTAACTTGCACTATTTAATTTTTGTCTCTAAACGTCAGGTCAAAATTTTTACACTACAAGGAAGCCTTGCATTTAAATGCACACGTTTAATGAACTTATTAAACCGAATGTTCGAACGCTAAAAACTATGTAATAGAAAGTCACGTTAAGCCAAAGTGATCAATTAATATGACAATCATATAGGTATCAGCATGATTGCAGCGAAATCGACCGACCGCAACTGAAGCGACACTAGACACTAGACGAAGCAACGAGAAAGCAATATATGCACCTGCAACGAAAGACAGCGAAGTTGCGCTGGCAGCGGTAGCGAGCAGATAATGTTTAATATGAGAGTCAAACCAAGTGTTTAAATCCCCAATTAATATGACACCGAAGATACACAAAGTAAAAAAAAGGGGCGTCAGTGTATCCTGCAGCCAACCTATCTTAGCAGAAAAGTTTCCGACCAAGTGAAAGCCCGTTGGAATACACAATCCAAAAAACGAATAAAGAGGAAAACGGGACCGAAATCACGTCGGGGCACCAATGTTTTGGGGGATATTAAATTTTTAACGTACACGACCGATAATGAAAGACTGCTACTACGTATGCTCAAGGTATATGATCCACTGGGTAGAATTTTTTATTTGTTAAGTACAAGCTATGCTAATGCATTAAATATACATACGAGCCGCGGCTGCCTCGAATAAATTCCAGCCGAGAAGCCCAATTTTCGACCAGTTTTTGCAGCAATTGGGGCCATATGTAGCAATAACGCACCGAATATTCTCTTCCAAGGCGTCAATCGTCTCGGGCTTATCTGCATAGACAAGCGATTTCACATAACCCCACAAAAAATAGTCCAGCGGTGTTAAATCGTACGATCTTGGAGGCCACGCCACAGGCCCACGACGCGAGATTATGCGCTCACCAAAAGTTTCCTTCAATAAATTGATAGTCTCGTTGGCTGTATGGCATGTAGCGCCATCTTGTTGGAACCAAAGGTCGTCCACATCAACATCCTCCACTTCAGGCACGAAAAAGTCATTAATCATGGCTCTATAGCGTTCCAAATTGACTGCAACAGTATGGCCGATTTCATTTTTGAAGAAATATGGACCAATGAATCCCGCTGCCCATAGAGCACACCAAACAGTGACTTTTTGGGGATGTAACGGCGTCTCAACAATGGCTTGTGGATTATCCTCACTCCAAATGCGCCAATTTTGCTTATTAACGTACCCATTCAACTAAAAGTGAGCTTCATCGCTGAACAAAATTTTCTTGTCAAAATCGGGATCGGTGGCCATCTTGTTTTGGACGAACGTTCGACACGCTTGATGGTCGTTCGGCTTCAATTCTGTGAAATGGCAAACCAAACTGAGTATAAATCAACAGCTGTCAAAAAGACCAACTCCGAAAAAAGTATTGCCAGATTGAAAACCACACGTCTAAAAAAACACCCTTTATAATGCTGCTGCCAAAACATTACTTTTATTTCCCTAGTGTACTTGTGTCCTTCTGTGATAGCTCTTTTTGCTGGTGTACTGCTCCACGCTGCGCGATGCATGCTGTTTGTCCAGCTCAATACTACGTCATCTAACACTGTATTATTGTTTATTTCTGCGTAACGTACATCATCCGATAGGATTTTTTTCAAGTATTCCCAGTCAGTAAATTTATTTGTTAGTATAAGTGGTGGTTTATTGATGGGTACACTTTCGTATACTGTCAAGTTGATTGGAGAATGGTCAGAATTCATATCCAACCCGTTTTCTATACAGATATAGTTGGTAGAAACTTTTCTGACGATGAAGAAATCAATAAGATCGGGTGTGTTTTGTGGATTAGTTGCAGTAGAAAATATGCTGCAGCCAGTCATTTGAAGCGCTTTATATAGTTCTCTACCTTTTGAAGTGATAAACCTCGACCCCCAATGGGTATGCTTCGCGCTGAAATCTCCACCCATTATAAATCAATTTTTGTGGCTGTTGATTAGCTGTAGATATCGATCACGTTTTATCTGATGCCATGGGGGCTATAGACTGCAGTAACTGATAAACTCTTATCGTAAACAACCGTAATGGTTGGTTCTTGGAATTCGTCTGTAGATATGCTACTTTCTTCGTAATGTTGTAAAGAAGCAATATAGTCTTATTATAATAGCAGCACCTCCTCGTTCGCAGTTATTTGGGTGAATTGTGTGGTATATTTCGAAGAATCTAATATATAATTTCTTGGTAAAGTGTATCAAAAATATTAAGCAGATGACAACTTTTTCTGTGCCCAGGATTATGTCCAACTCATTCTGGTGTTTTAGTAAGCCGTTTGCATTCCATAGCATGATTTTTAAAAATTTGCACTTATTAATGTGGTTGTAAAGTTTTTTTCAAGTTTTAATAGCCTTTTTTCAAGTGCCATCGTAAACTCATTTTGTTTCGTAAGTTTTTCTAGTATTTGTTGTAGAATGTTGGTGTCTTCCGAGTGATTATTCGCTTTACTACATTGAGTGTTGAAGCAGATTTTGTGTAATAGGTTTGCTAGCAAAGTTTATTGGATGACATTGTTTACTAACTGGACTTTTGACAGGAGTATCGCTCTTCTTTGGACCAGTTTTTTGTCCGCGAATTTTTTGCAAACTTCTTGACAACAGCACATCCTCTGTAGCTTGCGGCGTGAGGCTCGCCAGAATTGCAGCATTTTGGATTGTTGTTGCTCAGGCTTTTGGCAATCGATTGTCTTGTGTTTTTCTATGCATTTTACAGACCTTGGTTTTTGCCACAATAATTTTACGTGTGACCATACGACCCGCATATTTTACATGGGGGAATGTGATTTGATTGCTTCACGCCCTCAATAATAACTACAGAGTGTAGTTTTTATTTCATGTATTTTTTTGTTTTCGTTTCCATCAAAAGTATGAAGAAACATATCTAAAGGGTAGCTCATTGGCTTTAAACTGCAGTTGTCAGGCCCATTCTTCTATATGGAAATATCAGCAGAATTA
Source organism: Clusia tigrina (assembly GCA_920105625.2). Taxonomy (NCBI): domain Eukaryota; kingdom Metazoa; phylum Arthropoda; class Insecta; order Diptera; family Clusiidae; genus Clusia; species Clusia tigrina. The sequence goes on along the minus strand of OV050030.1, from coordinate 310,819,700 downwards.
GCGATAAACGGCAGCAGGAAAACCGCGACAACTCTGGCATTGGATATCATACTACATCTGCCACCCTTAGATCTCTTCTGCAAATATTCAGCGGCATCTTCCGCCATTCGGCTCAAGGCGAGTACACTATTAAAGCTGCCCCATATGCACATGCGACCATACTAGAATCCTATACGGACATACCCAGTTATATTGATTACGTTCCTTCTCCTTTTTCTTATGAAAAATATTTTTGGGAAAGATTCGTTCCAGATAGGAATTGCTCGAGGAGAATCCATCCCCCGATATTTCCATCAAGATATAAACAGACGGATCAAAGATGAATACCGGTGGAAGTTCAGGGACTTGTTGCGAAATGCTCTCAATCAGTGAAACCATCAACTTATGGATCACTGCAGTGTTTTTCACACCGAAATAACCCCTATTCACGAAGCCATGAATTGGTTGAGGATAAACGAAGTAACCGATAAGGAAATTCTGCATTTTATCCGACAGCCAAACTCTATATATTCTTCAATAAATGATGAGTACTGAAGATGCGAATGAGGGTTTCGAAGAAGCTTCCTTTCTACAGACCTACAGCGAGTCAATTCTTGTTGGTATGATTCACCAAGAAGGTGAATATTAAATTTTGTGGTAAAGCGTACGGAGTAATCGCCAGAACTTATGCGCTTCACATTTTTTCAAAAATGAGATTCACATTTGGAAGCCTCTTTGGTATCCTTGAGCTCGGAGTCAACAAACGCCTCTGTTTCACAAATTTTTTTAGATCTGGTCTAAAGCTAAATCAGAATCGAATTGTGAAGCATATTTAGTAGGGTCTACTAACAATGGGGTCTCTCTAGTAGAAAGTTTCCTGCCTCCACACTCAATACAACCTAGCCTTATTTTTTTGAAGCAGTGGTAAAGTTGGTCTTAAGCAATTTTGGTCGACAAAATACCAATTCGCTGCTTTTTGGAAAATGTTGGATCGACAGGGCTTACGGTTGAAAGAATATTCCAGGATTTTGCTTCTAATTATATTTGATAATGATCGGTAATTGAAGGAGTAACAACTGCTGTGATAATGTTTTGATAGTCACCAACATGAGACTGCATGAATAATAGATCCACAGTTTTCGTCAGCGACAAAATCCCTTTTACCAATCCCAGACAACAGTGTAATTGGTTTGGTTCTTTTTAGTTGTTAGCTGATTGACAGCGCGATTTGTAATGAAATGCAATTGTGAATCTGAATCGAGAATGGTCCTGAATGGAACCAAACTTCCCACTTTGGTTTTTAGAAACACTACTGGTTCCAGCGTCGACCTTACTGTTGACCAGATGTTTGAGCAAACTGTCATGTAGTTCATCTCGACCGGCAATAAAGTAGTACAAGGCTCGAAGATGAGAGTTAATTTTATCACACAATTGTCTTAATCCGACAGAAAGAGCCATCACGAACCTTCTTTAGATAGAAAATCTCCTTGATTTATGTCCGAAATTGGATACGTTTAACATCGAATCTTGATTTTAGCAAAGTTACCGCATTATTATAATTTTGGTCACTTATCTCCAGTGACCGAGTGGCATCCAGCGCTGTTCTACTCAAACCTGATTTTAAATGCTGGAATTTTTCCACGCCCTTTAAATTTTGCTGTTTAGAAATTATTTTTTCAAACAATGAGCAAAAGTCAGGCCACTCACTAATTGTACCACCGAAACGTGGCAACTCCAACTGCGGCAAATACAACATTTTACAGCTTGAAACATCTCTCCCCACATAAAACTGTCTTTAGAGTAGATGCTATCGCATCTGAAGAATCTCCTTGGAAATAGTAGATTTATTTTGCGAAAAGTATTAAAAAATTGGCATCAAACATTACTCTCAATTTCGTCATGATCCTCTAACTCAAATTGAGATTACATGTCTTCAAACTGATCCTGGGAATATGCGATTATAGTTCTAGGAACATTAGCCTCTATGTCATCTAGACCGATAATGCGTGGCGAAGAGTCCCATCCTGCCCTAAGTAACCCTGCTATTCATAACAGAACAACGGATCTAGACTGAGGAGTCAGTCCCCGGATACAGGGTGCGGAGGAGATAACCTCTTTAAAAACCTCTGGGTTAGAGCAAGATGTCATACGACCTGGGACGATGCTCAACCTGGGGACCCAGATTAAAAATTAGCCCAGTCTCAAACGGAGTGCTCCGGAAACTTGGTGGCCTCCGGTTCTATCTAGCTTTAGCCGCGCACACGGACCTCTGCGCGAGTGGACCTCTCTAGTCCGATACTCGTGGGACCATTTATGTACAATTCTAACATAATAAAAACTTCAAAACCAAAGGAGGGCGGTCCTCCCAAAAAATCGACAGAGACGATCCTCTCTACCGCTAATACAAGGGTGGTAGACAGATCGATAGCAGCAGGAGGCAGAGGGGCCTAGGCGTTAGGGCTGGTCCCAGCACGAGTGCTGGTAGCGTGGGACGGGGAGGCTTGAGAAAACCGATCTCTAGTTTTGGTCAGAGGGGTGCTGCCTTGAGAAACTTCGGGGAAGTGGTGAAATCCCAAATTCTGACTGAGGTCAGGGGGCGGGAAGCTGCTCCTGAGATCAATCGACAGCAGACAGTAGAGGGGTCTAGCAGCTCAAATAAGGTTGCTGGGGTAGGCCAAGGGGGCCGGAAAAACATGTCCGTCCTTCTAAGCAGGCCTTTTATGATAAGAAGGCGGCAATGAGGGTCTTAGCCAAATATGATACTCTACCCAGGGACCAGCTCACTGAGGAGCAGGTCAAATCGGTAGAGTGAGCAAGGGGTGTGCTATCCGGCTTGGGTAAACCGGCGGGTGTAGCCCCAAAAAGGCAACGTTCAGCAGAAAAGACAGGGAGGTCGCCAAAAGGCAAAAAGTCGGCGGCCAGAAATTCTTAAATGTGGGGCGAGATGCTGGTCATCAAAGACCGGAGGAAGGGGTCATACCCAAAGAGAAGTGGAGGTGGGTGGAGCAAGCGATTGCCGAAGTCTACCTCCAGGTCTTGGAGGAAAACCCTGGACCCCCTCCTTTCTGTAACGATACGGGCTGGTATCAGGGCAGGGCCAAGCTCATCGCATGCATGCTGACAGCAGGTCAGCCAGACTCTACAAGATTGCGGTATGCAAGGTTAGCGAGATTTGGCCGGGAGCCAGGCTTGAAGCCGTCAGCAGGGAAGAAGTTCCCAGCAGACCCAGAGCTCGGGTCTGGATCCCGGTGAAGCTATCTGAACCGGCAAAAATAGAGGAGATAATCAGATCTTGCAACAGGGACCTGCCAACCGATAACTGGTGGGTGGGGAAACTTGAGGAGCCAGTAGAGGGTAGGAGACAGGTGTTGTTGATCCTCAACGCCGAATCCCTTGCCCAACTGGCAGAGAGGAAAGGGGTAGTCAGGTTTGGGGTTGTTGACGCAACCATTCGGATCTATCGCAGCGACGAACACGCTTTGGAACCGGAGGAGATAGCTAGTATGTGCGGCGGTGGTGAAATAGGGTTCCCCAGCAACCAAAGGTAGACTGACTCAGAGTAGTTGACCGGGGTCGGGCAACTCTTTGAGGAAGACGACTTCCTCGACTATACCGAAGGAGAGGAGAACGCGGACGTGACGATGGTGGAGGTAAGGACAGATTCCTATGAAACTGATTCAAATCAACCTCCATCATTCTAAACTCGCCTCCGCGATTTTGATAGTCTGCCTGGGTCTGCGGTCTAAAGATGAGAAGTTTCAAGCTGCTAGTCGCCTATAACGCAGGTAAGCCTTGTGCTTGTATATTAGCAAAGGAAAGCATTAACATCTTCTTGCTCCCTCAGTTAAGCAATGGCGATACAGTGGCAATACAAATGTGATGTTCACTCGTTAAATGAGTAGTTTAAATTAGACTTCACCTTCATTGCAATTAACAAGTAATTTCCTAACCTGACTTATTGTATGGGATAGTGGGGGTACACAAATCCATTGTGCCAAGTTAAAATATAAAAAAAAAAATGATACACAGGCCTCTGTTAGGCACGTACAAACTCAACAAACCTTTTTTCACACTACCTTATACATGCAGAAAAATAGGCATTATACAAAATAAAATCAAAGCATATTTCTAAGCATAAATGTAAATATATATATGAGTAGATACGGGGTTCTTGTGACAGTCATTGGTAGATTCGTGGTTATTGTGACAGTTCGGCCACTCCTGACTGGCAATCGACCTCGATTGGATATACTTCATCGATCGGGTCTTCATCAATAAAATGACATGTAGAACACAACGGCATTAATTTATCGAAAGCATGCATCTTCCAAAAGAATGGACCAAGGATATTCACTTCCAATTCACGAGATTCTCCCGTAGCAGCCCGTTCGTATTCTTCAACCACGAGAACATCTTCCCAGTATTCAATAGGTGCGGAATGCTTTTGGTCAAATCGGGCCTTCCATTTATCTCGTTCACGTGCAATATTCTCAACAGCTTGACGTCACCTATGAATCATCCTCGTCAACTTTTCATCTGCAGCTAAAATACGTGCTGAATGATTTAAAGTCCAAAATTAAATCGTTTGGACTAAACCCCGATGCTGAATTCTTCTATAAAGATTTAGTAGAGCGGAGTCCCATTCTTTCGCGTTTTTCGTTGATGTCCTCAAAACGGCGAAGTAAACTTGTAATCATGGAAGATGTGGGCGCTGATCTTACGTTAAAAAAACGGCGATAATTTCGCTGCGTCAGAACAATTGATCGTTGAGAAGAATAATAAAATTCGATAATTTTAATGCGTTGTTGTGGACTGTACGTATTTATTTTAAATTTCCAAGAGTTCAGTTATAATCTCCAAAAAGAAAAAATAAATAATGTTAAAAAATAAAAAAGTTATTTGTGTTTCACATCAGCTGGTCTTATTTGGGCCACCCTGTATTTCTACTTACTTCGAACAAATCCCAAATGGTCAATGTGAATTAGCCTGAATGGAATCGGTTCTACACCTGTGTAATGCATACGGCCCTCGATGTAAGCTCTTACATTTCTTAATGTTTGGGGAGCAAAACATTTGCTTTGCTCGTTTGAGAGTATTTTCTATTCCAAAATAGGACATGTCGTCATGGCGACACGACGCCACGCTCCACCGAATTGCTGTAGATACGACAAACTTTAAACCATCAACTTTCCTGTATAATCGATCAATTTTGTTGGACCAGCACGATGTATTATTTCAGTATCATATTCTGACAGTTTCATCCACCATCAGGCTATTTTTGGCTTCAGCTCTCTATTCAACTTTGCACTTGTGAAGCAGAACAATCTGTAACCAACCGGAAAGGTCTACCAAGAAGATACACCCGAAACCGGCCCAGTACCTCCGCCACTACCTACCTTATTTCTGCATCCGTGCAATGTCGACTATAATAAGTCCTACGCGACTGGCGTCTGTGTGCACTTCATGGTAGGCAGAAAAGTCATAAAGTGCTTATACAGGCTTTGGACACAATATTTCAATGAGTTTTGCAAAAGCTTGCTGTTGCTGTTTCGCCAAAGTAAATTGTTGTTCTTTACGGAGTAGATCAGTAATAGGCAATGCAATCAGAGCGTAATCTTGCACAAATTTCCTGCAGAATCCAGTTAGCCCCAGAAAACGTCGGACTACGGTTATATTTTCAGGGGGTATAAATCAGAGGTGTCCACGAAAAATTTATCCGGAGAAAATAACACAACACACTTACTCTCCCACCAAAAACAAAAATTAATGCGACCATAACAGATAAGCACACACTTTCAATTCATGTCAACGTAAACGCTCAATAACTCCAATAAAAAATATTTGTATTGAGTTGCGTATAAACTGCACAAATTTGATCGCGCTAACATTAATAATATAATACTGCTAGAGAATGCCAAAAGTACCCAAATTATGTTAAATTAAGTTCAAATAAATGTAATTAATTTATATTATATATATAAATTATATTTTTAACTTTAAACTAAATTGAAATCATAGTAAACCCGCTACCGCGGTCCTACCGTACATGAATTCCCATAGAGACACAAACAATTTTGTTTTTGTTTTTTCATGTTTCGCATGACAAAAAACAAAAACAAACTTGCTTGTCACAATTGATATGTTGGTGAAGTGGAGTCGGAGCTTCAGGGTAAAGGGCGAGGTACGCTCAATCTGTGTAAGGTATATGAGAATGCCTTCTATTTGCTCGGAGCAACCGGAGTTTATTTTTATTCGCCGTTGACATCATTAGTTTAAATGGTTTGATTGCATTTACGTTCTCCTCAGATGCAGAAATTCCGTAGTCATTGATAATATGGCTTAAATATTTGTGTTGCATTCTAAACGAAGTCAACCACCGCTGCAATGCACGCCCTTGACTACGGCCAACGACAGCGCAAATCGCTGACAACGAATTTTCACGTGCATCAGCACTTTCTGCACATTAATTGTAGTTTTTTTGCATTACCTTTATATTAATTGTTTATATTTTATTTTATATGTAAAATATCTAAGTAAGCAATAATTGTAATAGTATAAATTAAGTGAAATTATTAAATATGTATCAGTTCTTTGAAACCTATCAACGAGTGTTTTATTTAATTGGTCATTCCGGAGGTCTGGTTATATGTACTAGTACCTTCACTCAACAATAGTCTTGGTTTTGTACCTAGGCTACTTCCCACATAATTATCGAAGGTATGGTTATAAGCACCAGTATCTTCATTCAATATTAGTCTTGGTTTTGCACCTAGGCTATTTCATAACCATAAAAAAAGGTTCTGGTGTATCCACCAGGACCCAGCTTAAGTAAGGTGGAATAAAAGAATTACCACTCTTAACAATTTGATTTCGGGGGTTCCAAAAAGTGTTAGTCCACTGTTTTCAAGTATGAGCAAACATTTATTCAGCCGCCATGACCCTTCTTTCACTGTTGTGCTTGGTATGATCACGACATCGAGGTAACTTAAAACTTCGTCGCGCTCCATTTGCATTATTAATTTTATCATTATATGTTGGAAAACGGCTGCTGCATTTACCAGTCCAAAACGCATTATATTATACTCGTATTGTCCGTCCGTGGTATAAAGGCAGAATATTTCCTGACATTTTGGGTTATTCCAATCTGGTGGTAACCCATTTGGAGATCCAATGACGTAAAATATTTACTCCTGGCCAATTGAGGCAAGAGAGAGGTCTTCATAATGATATTATTCAATTTTCCGTAGTGCGCACAACCGATGTTCTCCATTTTTTTTTTTGGACTAACACCAGTCGGAGAGGCGTATGGAGACTCTGAGACACAATGATGTCGCTATCAAGCAATTCATTACCAATTTCGGTTATGATCGGCCGCTTGGCGATCGCAGTGCGGTATGGCTTAATGTTAACTGGCTCATTTGTTGTTAGAACTATTTCCATTTCTGCTATCGTACACTTGCCCAATTCTTTGATATCCGTAGCGAAACAATGACGTCGTTTGGCAAGTACCTCTTGCCTGTAGAGTTTGTATCTCTACCAGGAGTGAACTTGTTTCCATTAGTTATAAAGCAAGTGGATAATCAATTGCAACAGTGAATATGTTATCTTGTTGATTATAAAACTGTTTATTAGATAAATTTTTTGGAATTTAAAATAAAGTTTCAGAAAAGAAAATATTTATAATGTTAGTCTCTGTGCAAGCATTTTAAATTTTATAGTTCTTGAAACGTTACGGCAAGTCCATGTCACTTTGACTGTATGAATGTTTAGGACCCTCTCCAGGTGAAACAAAGTTTACAGCAGCAATATGCATTTCAGCAACGATTCACTTCTACCATGTACGCTGTTCCTGATAAGAGTGGACTGTATTTTCTTCTATATAATGTTTCAATTGTTCACTTTTCAATTTTATTAAAATTTTTCTTTTTTTTGTGTATCTAGTATTTCCTTTGTTTTTATAACCACATATACACAATTGCAACTACTGTGTGCCACCAGTCTTGTCAATAAATTCGCAGAGAAATAATCTTAATTAATTTTAATGAATTTTCTCTCCTCCAGCAAATCCGGCACGAAGGAACAAAAAATTGAAAATTAATGCAACAATTTTTTGTTCCTTCGATCCAGAGGAATTCGTAGTAAATCAGATTTTAAAAAGGATACGTGCTTACCACTTCAGGACTCTTTTTACAAGAACTATTGTTTAATGGTTAAAATTTAAAATAAAGGGCATAGTAGGAAGTTTAAGAACTAAGTACAGTTCGAATGAAAAGCCACTTACGCGCTAACAATACCGATAAACGATCCCATGTCGAATCCGTTATTAATCTTATGTTATCGTGTGTTAAACTTTTTTGATTAATAAATTACCACAAGAACCTGGCTAATCACCAACCGTTGAAAATGTCTAATTATGTAATTTTTATTAACGAGAAATTGGTAAAGACGTGATAATCTTGACCAGCAGCAAACTATATAGCTTGACCTTCTCAATCGCAGTTGTGTGAAGTGAATAAGACAATAGTAATCAATATCTCATATCTTATATAGAGGTAATCGAGAATTTTAGATAAATGTTATCGAAATGTCAAACTAACTTATTATTAACTATTATGATCTATCATATAATAAATACTATAATATCTACTTACACTGCACTTCCAACCATATTTTGGAATAGATGAAATAATAGGACGCAAACAAGTGGAGTGATACAGCTTTTGGCACTGTTCACATTTAATGGATCGTCCCTCTGTAGAATCGGGTTGTCTGCATATCTGGCATTTAATGCATTGAGAACAGTTCCAACCAGATCTCGTATCTATAAAAATATATAAATATCAATTTATAGATTTCTATGCATACGGAACCTTTGTAATAGTATATTTTTCTGAAAATCATGCACGAACTCTTGTATAAAAAAATCGGTACTAGCATGACGTAAGTTCGTTTGTTTTTTTTTTTTAGTAATGAGTCAAAACAGATAGGAACACAATGTTTTTGAAAGCGTCTTGGAATAATTTCCCCTCGCTACAAAGAAAATTTGCTAATGCTTCCATGATTCCAAATCAATAAACTACGTTACAACCAAATATTCAAAGCATATATTTTACACAAAGGAATATTAACAATTGCACAATATTTCAAAAACCAAATAACCTAAAGTAACTTTGCCAATATCAACGTGATACAGGAGTTAAAAAAATTTAATTTTAATTACCTAATAAGACATAGTTTTTTAACATGTAACTAAAAAACAGTAATTAAAATAAATATAATAAAAAATAAGTAATATTTCGAAATATATATTACAGAATTACAGTCAAACGTTTATAGAAGTAGAACTAAAAGTGATTAAGATAGTAAATTATTAAACGATAATGTGTATACAAAACCATAAGAATGGAAAGTGTGAAATCTTAATAACTTTTAAAGAAATCTGCTATTTTGCTTTGTTACTTAAATTTATTAGTAACAACAGCGTTTTGTAGATCTACTTTTCAAGAAGATATGAATGCAAATGAAGATGACCCACCAAATCCTTCATTTACTAAGATAAATTTTTGAAGACGCCATCTGGCAAGCTTCAGCGACCGACGGTGATTGCACTGTTTTCCGTTTCGTAGCAATTATTTTAAAAAATTGCGTAAAAAATTTTAAAATAATAACGCCACTTTGGCTTTTAGCCAGCAAATGCAAACTAAAAACGTAACTCTACTACATACGCAGCATATCTTACGGTCATAATTGTAGGAAACTCAAAAACAGAACAGACCATAACGGTCTACAACTGGAAGAATTCGCAGAATTTAAAAGCTGTGTATCTTCCTTTGTACATATTCAAACATGTAGATGTGCACGTAATTTTCGGTCGGTATAACCGATAGAAAAACCAAACAAAATTTAAAAGACCGTCTTTATAACCGATACGTCGTTGTATCAGGTGTCGTTGTAATATTGTAGCTAGTCTTCCCAAGGCTGTTTGGAATTTGGGACAATAAATGTCCGCCACTACACCATCCAGTGCCATCTTCCAGTTTAAAACCATCCGAGTACCAGACTAGTTCAGGAATGCGATACATACATTGTATTTATTGGAGAATTCCCTCATGGAGAAAATTTTGTTGGGAGTTCTGAGGATTGGGTAATTTTCCAAAATTTTGAGTTGAGACCAGTTACGTCACCGCTTTTGAATCCAAATAGTTAGTTAGCCTCAGAGCCTGCGAGTAATGCTCGCTTTGATGGCTAAATTTGATGTTATATCTAATAGCACCGGTATTGTGATCGTTGGGCATATTTTCATCGCCCCGCTTATTCCTATGGAAACCATACGTTGCAGTTTGTTCAATTTGCTTGGATTCGTCTTCTGTTCAACCTTACGCCACCTTAAGAATAGGTTTAACGATACTATAATAGGACCATTGCATGCATACATGTAACATTACTCCATGGACTTGAAATGAAGTATGTGCAGCGTAAGCATAATAACGCTACAAATAAATCACAACGCGCTTTTAGTACTTCTTTTACTTTACGTATGTTTCTTTTACTTTTAGTTGAATAAGAATTGAACAATTATTGAATGCAATTTACAGTATATAAGAGAAGCATTGTACAATAAAGAGACAGAAGAAAAACTGATCGAATGTAAAACACTTATTTTCAGTTCTATATTATACGGTCGACTTCAGTCGCTGTAGCATAAAAATATCTGGCTGACTTTTTAGTCGCTGAATTATCTAAGTGTGCTAGCTCTAGCGCCATTATAATAATTAATTGAGTCCAACATATATCAGCTCGAGTCCACTCGCTGATCAACAAGTTAGGTTGCAATCCGCTACAGGGCGAACCGTAGCGGATTGCAATCATACCAAGTTATGTCACGTTATGCAAGAAGAGCATCCCTTTTCAGTTCAGCGGTATTTAAGGTCTACGTGCCTCTGAGATATACGTAAGGCTTTTTGCATTTGACTAGACATAGTGCAGTCATCCCAGCCTGTGATAAAAATGACGTCATTATCCACATATGTTACTTTTAATAACGAGAGTGTTCAGCTTAGTAAGGAGTACATCTGTTACTAATACATACTTTTTTTATTGCTGCTAGTTGTGGTTTCTTTAATATTTACACATGCATTTCCGCTTTCTTTTATGCTTATGATGTCATTTTTGGAAATAATAGGTGTAGGAAAAATAAATGTTTCCAATAGATGGCTTTCGTAATCTGTATTCTCGTGTATAAGTGCGATCGTGTTACGCCAGATGACAATAAAGAGTTAAGATTTCGTACTAAAACTTCTCAGCTGATTTTGTGATTTTCTTTCCGGAGGGAGGGGAAGTCTTCAAAAAGACACGAAGGGGTACGTACTCCCCAAGAGTGCTTCAAAATCATCGAAAATGCTGATAAAATCATGGAAATCGTCGAGTCCGACCACTGCAAGCACTGTTTCGAGTTCCCAGGAGCTAAACATTGCACAAAAAACCACTTGAATAAGGCTGGATACCAAAAGAAGCTCGATGTATGGGTGCCACAAGAGTTAACGCAAAAAACATAAAAACATAATCCTGCTGTTACTAGTCCCTAGTCGGGCGCCACTTTAACGACACAATTCCGGGTTATCATCAGCGGTGTCCAAAAGTCAGTTACAGAAAAGGAATGTCACGCATATTCTTTTAAAGTATTACAATTTTACTTAATGCATAATAATAGGGAAACAATCTTATTTCCTAGATTACAAATCAATTTTTTATTTATAAATATATATAAGCCTTGCCCGTTGGCAGTCCCTCAGCGAAACTTGTTGAAGACCATAAAGTCGCTGAAACGCGTCAGATTTTATTGTCTCGTTCCTAGTGCAGCTAATCCATTGACAGGGATCCTTGAATGAGTATGAGTCTACTGTTCCAGCTAAATCAGCTGAAACCAGAAATTGCTGCTTATGAAGAGTCCAGTTGCTATTTGGCTATGTGCTTCCTCCGCATTCGGAATTACCGGTAGAAATTTCTGCAGGGCGCTATTTTGGTAGCGTTTATGCTTGTTGCTGTGAAATACTTTGATTACTTCTGTGCTTTAACAGCAGCGAATCGTAACAGCCTCCGTAATTGTTGTTATAATATCATACCTGAAGAAGGCAAATGCTGGATGACGACCAGAGCCGACATGCAACATTACGTGGAACATCTGGGCTAAAATCGCTCTCTACATGGAAAATACTACTTCAGCTACCTTTTGGACTTGGAGGAGACGTCAAGTATTTTTGTATTTGCTAGAGCTATTTGACCCTGTAGGGCAGATATCGTCGTGACAATACAATGGGCCTCAAGCCTAAGCGATCAGTTTCTGCGATCGCGCTGTCGCTGTGATAGCTATCTTGGCTATTGCTGGGACAACTATGTATTTATTATTGTTGCTGTCGTGCGTAATTTGCTTGCAATTTTTTTTTATTGTTGTCTTATACAGTGAATATTTGCCCTGGGAGAGGAATTCTGTGCGAGTGCAATTATTTATCTATTTTCATTCTCATAAAGTATTCGATATGTTGACTGTGGCTATCGCAGATATTGATGGTGCTGTTGCAGTGTTGTAGTTGTTGATGGAAAAAATTTGGTGATGGTGCAGTTTGAATTTGAAGAGCAGGAGAGTAAGAGCTTTCTCCGTTCTCTGCATTTTTGATAGGTAGGTTGTAGTTCATGGTAATTAAAAATGAGAAATATGTTTTTCTATTTGTTGATGGTTTTTGTTGATAGATGTAGGAGATACTCAAATAATATCACATATACTTATCCACTTTGCATTGTGGCATTTGTTCACTACTGTATGTATGTAGCATGAACATATCAGATATGTATATAAATATATGACAACCCTACACTCCGTCTCAGCAGAAGGAAGTGAGCAGAAGTAAGTGATTCTCATTGTTCAAATAAAGAATAATTCGATATCAACAGCTAAACGAGAATAGTTAATATACAATAAAATCACAAATTTTATTTTATTATGAATAAATAGAATACGGTGTTAAATATTTTAATTTAAGACATTATTAATTAATATTGTAATTATGATATTTTGCGTGTGCTAAATTCTTAATAAGCCATAAAACTGTTAGCACAAACCCTCTAATCACCACAAAATGACTTATATTTCAACATTATTACTCTCAGAACATAAAAAAATAAACAAAAACGTAAAAAGAAAAATAACCAAATCATCAATATAATGCCCCGCAAGATAGTATCTAACCAGATTACAAACCTTTAATAGTCTCGGAAATAAATTTATAGCAGCAGTGTGCTAAGCATACGTATTGTGTGTCGAGACTGATATTTCCAAATAGAAAAATAAACAAAAACGTAAAAAGGAAAATAACCAAATCATCAACATACTGCCCGCCCCTCAAGATAGTATCTAACCAGATTACAAACCTTTAATAGTCTCGGAAATAAATTTATAGCAGCAGTATGCTAAGCATTCGTATTGTGTGTCGAGACTGATATTTCCAAATAGAAAGTGTTGGAATAAAATCAACAACGGTTCTTGTACCGAGTTGATGATAAAGTTGACAACAGGCACATAAAACCTTGGTGCCGGAGAATCAATCAATGCTTAGCTATAATGAAAACACTCACATTTATCTCTTACGGATTGACTGACTTTTGGCTGTGCCAATTGTGGGTTTCTATTAATTTTTTCTATACATACATTACATATAATTTGTCTATACATATATTAGGTATTATTGAATTTAAAGCATAACCATGAAAAATGCATTATTGACAAATTTGCAAGCTGGCCATAACTTGAGTTCTTCAGAAAATGGACTTGATATCATATTTCATCCAGTGCAATGCCTTCTCTGCTATAGTAAATTATTGGAGCTGTTGTCAACAATGCAAGTTTCATCGTTATGCTGGCAAAGTTTGCTTAACACAAGCCTAATTGTATGCAAAAGAATATGTTATGCATTAAAAGTTTGAATGTTAAATAACCTCCCAATGAGGTTTGCACATCAAGTGTTAATGCAATTAACAGAAAGAATGGATAAAAAATAACAGACAATATGTTATATCATCAAGACAGCCAAACAAATTGTCTATCCGATAGACAAAAAATACCAGACCTGATTGACTAAGGAAAACAAACGAGGTCTGTTCAAAACATAACGCGAATTTTTAATTTTCGATGTTCGGATGTTGGATTTGCGATCTTTTTGTGGCGTTATGTTGGTACTCATGACCCTCACTTATGTTGACAGTCTCGGCCATTTTGAATGTTCAGTCAGTTTTTGACAGCTATTGTGCGTGGACGTGTTTTAGCTTGTCTTCGATTTTTGTCTATCCCGAAAAATGGATCAAAGAATTTGTATCAAATTTTGTGTGAAAAACAACATAAAGTGCGCGGAAGTATTCCGAATGTTGACTGTTGCATACGGCGAAGCTACTTTGGACAAAAGCAACGTTTATCGGTGGTACAAAATGTTTTCAGAGGGCCGACAAGATGTGAGCGATGAAAAGCGTTCCGGACGCCCGAGCTCGTCAACAACAGACGAAAACATTGATGAAGTAAAGGAGTCTTGGCTGTCAGAGAAGCTGCTGAGGACCTACATATATCAATTGGCTCGTGTCATTCGGTTATTACCAAAAGTTTGGGCATGAGGCGGGTCGCCGCAAAATTCGTACCAAAATTACTCAATTTCGACCAAAAACAGCATTGCTCAGGAGCTGTTGGAATCTGCCCGTGACGACCCAAATTTGCTGTAGAGAGTCATAACTGGTGACGAATCATGGGTATATGGTTATGACGTAGAAACCAAAGCTCAATCATCCCAATGGAAGCTGCCGCATGAGCCAAGCCCGAAAAAAGTACGTCAGGTTAGAACGGTCAATAAGGAATATTATCTTCAAGTAATGCGCAATTTGCGAGAAGTAATCCGCCAGAAACGCCCGGATTTGTAGAAGAACAAAAATTGGCATTTGCATAATGATAATGCCCCTGCTCACACATCATTACTTGTGAGCGAATTTTCGGCCAAAAACAACACTGTAATAATGTCGCAGCCACCGTATTCCCCAGACCTGGCCCCCTCTGACTTTTTCTTGTTCCCGAAACTGAAAGGCCCATGAAAGGACGACGCTACACCACGAAACAATAGTCATACAACATTAGAACGCCAACGAAAGGATAGATCGCAAGAGCGTAAATATATACTCTGTGGAGGCAACCATCCGGTCAATTATAGAGGGTGTACAGTTTATAAAGAATTGCAGCGAAAGTTTTTTCATATGTCCGAATTCCTGACATTTCGCAGATACTGAATTTTTTAGCCGCGGATTCTTCCTTGGACTTCGTGTAAAATTGTAACTCGTGTAGGTCACGACAGATAACGCACGCACTGGAAGGTGTGAAATATTTTTTCATTTGTCCGAATTCCTGACAATTTAGACATTGAATCGGTCCGTACGCTCGAGCTGGATTTTTCTACCGTGATTTTTCGGTGTGGGAGATATCGAAGACTATAAATAGATGAGATTGAGATTTTCCTTTCTTTGAAGTCATATTGGCTGGATGTAGCTCACACGGTATAGAGGCATAAGCGTGTTGTGTTTATTGCGCAAGTTAGAACGCAACTAACTTCGTGAATTAGGTCGTCATGAATTTCATTTGCTTCAATGTTTTGCTTTTATTACCACCACTAGTCGATTAGCACTCTTGAGTTGGTAAGTGAACAATTTTTCGTTGTTTTTCTCAAGATAATCCACTACTTTAATATGATCACACTCAGAGTAAGCTTGAATTTTGGTTTCTTGTATGTTGCCTTTAGTTATCGGAACAACGTGAACGTTGTAGGGGCCGACTGTAGTAGTCAATGCTTTCACTAAGCAGTTAAAGTTACGCTCGCGAGGATAGATTGGAGAGGCTTTACATTTTTCTTGTAAATGACAAAAAGAATTTGCATTATATATTCAGAATGCAATGATGAGCTTGAAATTGCTCTTTTGGGGAAACTTCTATGAATCAAAAAGAGTTTACAAGTTGTAAAGACGTTAAAAATAACGAGCACCATGGACGACGCAGCACAACCACAACAATAATACTATCAAAATATAGTATAAAATTATTATTAACAATATCTGAGTTTGCTTTTTCCGAACCATTGTTTTCTGTTGTTTTTAATATAAAATGTGTCGAATTTGGACCAAGAGCAGCATTGTGTATCCATTGCCGAGGAATTGCTGAATGAAGTCAAAGACCCTACAGAGCTGCGCCAACGGCTCTTTTTTGGAGATGAAATATGGATGTATTGGTATAACAACGAAATTATTATGACAATTGCGCCAATGGAAACTTTCTAAGCACAAAAAACCTTAGTCAAATTCGATCGAATGATTAAGGTTCGGCTAACAAATATTTCAGAAATATATTGAAATGATTCGGGCAATGAATCCATAGTTGCCTAAAAGTTTCTTTTATTTGTTTCGTTTTTAGTTTGATGTGGTAGTGTCAATTTAACTTTGAGTCCATGTGTATATCAAGATATTTAGTAGTAGACCCTATTTTTATATAAAATTAAAAATTATTTGTACAGTCTTATCTTCATTAATTTTCAAGCACCATTTATCAAACCATTCCTTAACATTATCTGTGGAATCCGTCTAAATACTCCGACTGCACATTTGCAGTCGCAGTATTTAGATTTTTGTCAGATGCTAAGAGGATTGTGTCATCAGCAAAGGCAGCAATTGTGGTATTCAGTTCTTTTGGAAGTGGTATATCTGATGTAAATATGACATATAGCAGTGGTCCTAAAACACTCCCTTGAGGAACTCCAGCTGTTGTAAGATGAATAGACGAACACTCTTCATTATATTTGACGTAAAAGTAACAATCACTAAGATAATTTTCAACAATCAAATAGTAGTCAAGTGACAGCATCGTCTTCTGTTTATGCAGCA
This sequence comes from Clusia tigrina, assembly GCA_920105625.2. NCBI lineage: Eukaryota > Metazoa > Arthropoda > Insecta > Diptera > Clusiidae > Clusia > Clusia tigrina. The sequence goes on along the minus strand of OV050030.1, from coordinate 310,802,768 downwards.
GTCCTTTATGCCATACTTTTTCAAATGCTTTCGCAACGTCCAAGAATACAGCAACGCAGTACCGCTTATATTATATTTCTGCTTCAATTTTGTTTGTTATACGGTTTATCTGTTGACTTGTTGAATGTCGTTTTCTGAAGCCGAATTGATGATTTGGTATAATGTTTTTATTGTCAAGGATCTGGCTAAGTCTATCATGTAAAAGTTTTTCAGCAACTTTAGAGATTATGGGAAGTAGGCTAATTGGTCTATACGACGAAGCAATTGTGCATCATTTCCCTACATACATATCGTATCCTGGTGCTTTTTTGTGGTTTATTCGTTTTTTAATGCAATTAATTATTTCTGTTGTGTTTGTTTTCTTATTTTTGGTTGTAGTGTCTATATTTAAGTCATTGCATGTTTCAATATATTTATCTTCGTCATTTGATAGGACTTTTTCATAGTATTTAGCCAATGTTGTTGCTTTTTCTTCATTGGTAGTAGCCCATGAGTTGTCATGTTTCCTTAGTGGTGGCTGATACCTTATCTGAGTTTTTAATTTCTTTGTGCATTTCCATAATGAGTAGTTAGTATCCTGGGTAGGCGTCAAGTTTTTTAGGTTATTTTCAACTGCTATATTTTGTCTTTTAGTTAATATTTTCTTGAGTTTTTTGCAGGCTATATTTAAATTGTGTTTATCCTCAGGCGATCTAGTTAGCTGCCACCTTTTTCTCAGTTTTCTTTTCTCAATAATTTGCTTTCTTATGAAAATATCCGTTATAGGTTTATTTCTTCTCTATGCTGTTGACTTGATTTGTTTCCTGCGTCTAGGACCACATCGTTGAAGTGAATAATGGCACGTTCAATGTCTAATTATGTTTTCAGTGTGATAGAAATCTTCAGTTGATTTTCAATATGCTGTCTATACTTATTCCAGTTTGTTTTGTGGTTAAAAATCTTAGGTATTGGTTCTATAGGTTTGATGTCAGTTGTGTAGTCTAGTATTATCGTTGAGTGGTCTGAAGAAAGTTCAAAACAAGCTTTAATTTTTAATTGGTTACACTTTATGTTTTTTGTTATGTTAAAGTCGATTAGATCTGGTATCTTTTTCCTATCTGTTGGCCAGTATGTGGGTTCACCTGAGCTTAAAAATTTGCAGTTATTTTTGTTTATAGCATTAATCAGATTTCGTCCTTATCTATTGGTTAGCCTAGATCCCCAGTCAGTGTGTTTTGCATTCAGATCTCCAGCTGCAATGAATCTTATGCCAAGCGTATTTATATAGTCATCATATTGATCCATCGTTATTAGGTGTCTGGGGGGACAGTAAACTGAGGAGATGAGTATTGTCCCACTTGTATCCTCAATTTGCACAGTAGTGGATTAAATATGAGGTGTTGCATATGGTTGCCGTTCATTATGTTTTAATAGTGAATTTATTATGATAGCTGTCCCACCACGAGCTTTACCATCAGGATGATCTGTCACATAAATTTTATATCCAGGAAATACTAAATAGTTTTTGTTCGTAAAATGTGTTTCTGAAACTAGTGCTATATCAATTTTCTTGTCAGACAAAAATTGCTTCAACTCAAGATAATGTTTTGTTAGGCCATTTGCATTCCAGGCTAGAATTTTTAAATGATTACTTTCGTGCATTTAAGCTTGTTAGTAACATTGTAATGATATTCATCATATTAGTCATTTGAGAGATTAGGGATTTCACCATGTCTTTAAGTTCATTAATATCACTATCGTTTGAATATTTTGTATTTTCTTCAGTTTTATTTGGATTTGACGACCCTTCAATTTTGGCATAGCTTACGCTTGGTTTAACTACTGATCCATCCATATTTTTGGTCTGTAATAATAATGGATCCTTTCTGCGTAAAGATGGAAACCTTTGAATTTGTATGGCTTTGTATATTTCACAGCCTTTGTAGTTTGCAGTATGATTTCCGCCACATAGGGCACATTTAATTTCAGCTGCGTTGGTTTTTTTTTTGGCATTCACTTGTTAGATGCTTTCCAGCTCATTTCACACATACTGGATCCCTTGTACAGTAGTTTTTTGTATGTCCGTATTTTTGGCATTTAGTGCATTGCGCGACTTCTCTTTTATGATGAGATGCCTCAAACACTACTATGCAATGCATTAATTTGTTAATGCTATAAATATCTTTATTGTTAGTATTTGTTTCTAGTTCTATGCTAAACAGTGGTAGCGGGTTTTTTGTTGTCCGTTGAGTTATGTTACTTATGTTTAAAACTTTGTGACCATTTTCACCAGCTCATTTTTAATTTCTTCTTGGTCTGCGGAGGGGTGCATATTGCGAAGAATGACTTTGAAACCCCTTTCATTTTTTATATTTGTGTGTGTTTCCGAGTCATTCGATTGAACTCGTACTTCATTGTTTGTTAATATTTTAAATATAAAGTTAGTGTCTGCAACAGCGGTTAGCGCATTTTTTAATGTCTTTATGCATTCTACGCCTTGTACATATATAGGGGCTGGTTTGTTTAAACTTTTTTCGGACTATTTGTTTTTTCTTTTTCGGACTCATTTTCAGCAAGTTCGTCATCATCAACGGTCAAAGCAGCAAATTTGTTTTTTCTTTCCGAAGTAGTATCGCTCAACCAGTAGTTTGATAACTTACTTTGGCTTGGGTTTTTTGCTATTTTTTGCTTTTTGTTAATGTTTGGCGTTCTTTTCGCTTTATCTGTCGTGGGTGAGTTTCGTGCTCTCTTTGGTAGCGATTGCAGTTGACTTACCTGCACGCCTTTTGGTGGAATTTGCAAACAGGCAGAAGAACTTGTTGATGTCGCAGTTGTAGTCGAGATGGTAGTTGTTGTACCGTAAGTAGAGAAGGCAGATGTTGTTGTTGCTGACGAATTTGTTGTAGTTCTCGCACAACCCACTGGTATTCTGGAGCAGGACATTACTGGAGGTTTGCCATGTTCACTCCATGAAGAGCGAACATTAGTCTTAATAGGTTGTTCTGACTCGCAAATGGATCTCGTTCTCTCCCACAGGGGAGAGCGCTGCACACTCATGGCGATTACCGACTATATTTTGTTTATTAGTTTATTTTAATTTTATTTGTTATTATTTTTGATATTGTTACGAAATTGCCTTCTTGACAATTTACTCTGTTACAAAATTGCCCTCCTGACAATTTCTCTAACTCTCTGTACTCGGACTCGTACCACTGGATTGTGTAGTAATCAAACAATCGCTGGTTAAATTAAAATAATTAGCTTTATTTAATTATTGCTATTTACACATTTAATATTAGGCTTCACAAACCATTAGTCACTTTATTTACTAATGAATTTCATCACTTTACACAATTACAAATACTGTTGCTTTGATTATAATGCTAGATGTACACACTTTTACGGTCTCTGATCTACTGCCTTCGACTTTGAACAGTCTTGTCGCTTTTATAGTTTTCGAATGGTTGAGGTAGAAACTTCTACGCTATTCTCGTATTTTCTAGAAGCTTTTATCGTCTTCGACAGAAGTCGAGAATATTCTTTTTGATATTACCGACAGATGGTTCTTGAATAAGCTTTTATTCGAATAGTTCGCATCTTGACTCACAGGGGGCACTCATTCTCCAGATGGGATCCTAAAAGTATGCAATCCCGTTTCACTGATATGCAATCACGTTTCACTGCCCTCCGCTTAATCTTGTTCGTCCCGAACAAGGATAGTACTGCAACCTTTATAAGGAGATAACCTCTCTAAATGAACGACTTTCATTTTGCTCCTGGCATTTCTCGCCAACTGGATGCGGTATACTACATCGTTGAGCCACTTTATCACCTTATAAGGGCCTTCCCAGTGTGTTTGCAGTTTTGGCGATAATCCCTTTTTCCTTTGCGGATTATGAAGCATAACTAGCTGCCCTTCCTGAAATCCCTTGGAGTTTGCTCGTAGATCATATCTGGCTTTCATTTTATCACTCATCAGTTGTGTGCGCTTTCTGATGGTTCCATGAATTTCATTCAGCTGTCTTCGTTTGTCAGCTACATAACTGCTACATGAAACTTCCGTAGATGAGTAGGCACCGAATTTCAGATCTGCAGGCAATCTTATGTTACAACCGAAAATAGCCTTAGCTGGTGTTGCAGATGTTGTATCGTGAGTTGCCGATCGGCATGCCATTAAGAAGAGGGGTATGTGTTGGTCCCAATCATTCTGGTTTCTGTCCACGACTTTCCTTAGGTGTTCCTCAAGCGTACGATTAAATCTTTCAACCATTCCATCGGATTGTGGGTGCAAAGGGGTTGTACGAGTTTTGCTTATGCCCATCAATTCACTGATTTCCCTGAATATCTTTGACTCGAAATTTCTGCCTTGATCCGAGTGCATCTCGAGGGTAGCTCCGAATCTGCAGACCCAATTATTTATAAATGCATCTGCAACGGTCTAAGCTTCTTGATCGGGGATGGGATATACTTCTGGCCATTTACTAAAAGAATCGATTACGACGAGAACATATTTGTTGCCGGAATCACTAATTGGAAACGGACCTGCTATGTCCATTGCAATACGCTCAAATGGCGCTCCCACGTTGTATAACTGCATTTTCCCCCGACTGCGACGGCTCGGTCCCTAGGCAGCTGTACACTTTTCACAAGCACTAGTCCAGTCAACTACCGATTGCTGGCAACCAACCCAATAAAATTGTGTTTTAATATTCTCGACTGTTTTTGTTATTCCCAAATGTCCTTCGCTTGGCCCACTATGGTATTCCTTGAGAATTTCGCTTATTCTTGCCTTGGGTACCACAATCAAGTTCTTCATTGTTTTTGCATTTTCGGACTCCCACAGGCGGAATAGGCATCCATATTGCAGCTTTAAGCTATTCCAATATGCTTCAACATTCGGCATTTCAAATCTAGGGTGAATCCATTCCGAATCACAAAATCCACACCTAAGATTAATTCGTCCACAATATCCGCAACTATAAACTCGTGCGTCACTGTTGTAGTGCCGATAGTTATATTCCATGTAACTTTTCCCAGTACCGGTGCATCATCTCCAGTTGCCGTACGCAATCTTATTCCCTGAAGCGGCTCGATTCCCCGAACGAGATCCCTTCTAATTATGGAATGTGATGCACCCGTATCCAATGTTACCACGATTTTTCTTCCATTTACTACGCTGTCGACAGTTAGGCTGTTGATTTTCCGTCCCATCTGAGAAACGAAGATTATGGGGCTACATGTTGTGGGAGTCAGATCATGCCCCTCGAGACTGACTCCATCTAGTTTGTCGACGGCTTATCAACATTTTCTGATTCCCTATTTTGGAATCTGACTTGCTTTGGCGGTCTTACCGGTGAGCGTGATCTAGAACGTTTCCGTCTCGACTGACAATTACGAGCCATGTGTCCGACCTCTCCGCAGGTAAGGCATTTGCCCGTGAAACTTTGTCCGCTTTCGACTTGCACCTGACGGGCTCTGTATACTGGCTGGCACACCAAGGCTGGTCTCTGAAGTAAAAGCGCTAGCAACTGTCTCCATATATTCGGATTAGTTATTGCAGAACGCTTTATCTCCGCATCGCGAATGCCATATACGAAGGTGTCCATCATACATCTCTCAGTGATCTCTCCTGGGTAGGCAAGATGAGCCAACCGTTCCACTTCCGCCGTAAACTGTTGTAGAGACTCACCACTCTTCTGTACCCGTGTTCGTAGCTCTACTTGGTACATCTGCTTCCGGTGTTCACTACCATACTTGCGCTGAACGGCATTCATCAAGCTTTCATAGCAGTCTCGCTCACTTTCTGAAATAGTTTGAAGCACATCAGCGGCAGCTCCTTTCAATGAAACGGTTAATGCAGCCACTTTTTCGCGAGCACTCCAACCATTTGTGCTAGCGGTAGTCTCAAACTGCATTCTGAACACGCTAAATGTCGTGGTTCCATCATAGGTAGGAGGCTTCAGTTTTATTGAGGATAAAGCTGGCACAGGCAATGCACCTTCCTGTAGTAGGTGATTTCTTTGCTCTATTTGTTGCTTAAATTCGTTCTGCTTTTGCTCGTTCGCAATGAATTTTTATTCTACAGATTTTTCGAACGATTCCTGCCGTGTCTCAATATCACAAACCTTCCTGTCTACCATCTCGGACATTTCTTTCATCTGCTGTGAGTTTTGTTCCGCTAGTAGAGCAAGTCGTGTTTCACTCTGCTCTAACCGCTGCTGCAACTTGTCCTCGCTTCTCTGTAGCTCCTGTTCCGACTGTTATTTGACATCCTCTTTGACTGCTTGTTTCAGGGTCTCAGCATTCTTTTCAACGTCCTGGTTGACGGATGCGACACTCTTTTCGACTGCTTGAGAACTTTGATGTAACTGCTGCATATCCTGTTTGAAGGATTGTATTATCCCGATGAGTAAACTCATGTCAAAGTTACCCGTGTTAGTTTCTTGCGGTGTTTCTTCGTGTCGAGAATTCGTTGGCTCTTCACATTGGAATTCATGCTCATCGACGTCTATACCCTGCTCCTCTAAAGCACTTTTTAATCGCACCTGCAGCTCCGCTTTAAGCCCTTGTGTTTGCAAATTTAAGCGCTCAAGCTCCTTCTTGAGCTGCTCCAATCTAAGTTTTTCAAATTTAACCATTGTTTATTACAGATACACAATCCCACTTCTGGCACCAATTGTTACGAAATTGCCTTCGTGACAATTTACTCTGTTACAAAATTGCCCTCCTGACAATTTCTCTAACTCTCTGTACTCGGACTCGTACCTCTGGATTGTGTAGTAATCAAACAATCGCTGGTTAAATTAAAATAATTAGCTTTATTTAATTATTGCTATTTACACATTTAATATTAGGCTTAAAGTTTACTTAGTTATTATTTGCACTTTATTTCACAAACCATTAGTCACTTTATTTAATAAGTAATTTCATCACTTTATTTAATAATGAATTTCATCAGTTTGCAAAATTACAAATACTGCTAATACTGCTGCTTCGATTAAAATGCCTGCTGTACACACTGTTACGGTCTCTGATCTACTGTGTTCGAGTTTGAACAGTCTTGTCGCTTTTATACGCTGATATTTACTAATAGTAGTTTGATGTCAGATTCATAAGAAAATTTTCGAAAGATTTCGATTATTGAAACGTACGAGGGCGGATTGATACTGAAGCTACCTAGCGCTAGATGGCAGCACAAACACAAAAACTTTTTTTTTTTAGCAATTGCGATCTGTCAAACGTCAGCTGTTAAAATTTCACCCAAATTCATCGATTAGTTTATTGTTGTAGTCGTTTGAAGTAAACAACTTTTGTGTTTCTTGAAAAATGGAAAAAAGCGAATTTCGTGCAGTGATTAAACACTATTATTTGAAAGGGAAAACGGCGAAAGAGACAAAAGAAAAGCTCGATAAACATTACGGTGAGCCTGCTCCGTCAGATTACATGGTAAAATATTGGATTGCTGAATTTAAACGCGGACGAACAAGCACTGCAACAATACCATCAACAGGAAGGCCAAAAGAGGTGGGTACTGAAGAAAATATCAAGAAAATCCTCGATATCGTTATGAATGATCGCCGAGTGAAGTTGCGTGAGATTGTTGAAATGGTAAAAATATCATATGAACGTGTGTTCAACATTTTGCATGAACATTTGCATATGAAAAAGCTATCGGCAAGATGGGTGCCGCGTTTGCTCAATGTCGAACAAAAACGAGTTCGACAGACCACTTCACAGCGGTGTTTGGACATGATAAAGAGTAATCCTGTTGATTTTTGGCGTCGATTAATAACTGTTGATGAAACGTGGGTCCACCACTACACACCTGAAACCAAAAATCAATCGCCACAATGGGTGGAAGCTGGTGGAAGTACTCCGAAGAAGGCGAAGGCAGTGAAATCGGCTGGCAAGGTTATGGCCACTGTATTTTGGGATGCACACGGAATATTGCTCATCGATTATCTTGAAAAAGGATCCACAATCACAGGAAAGTACTATCGTGCATTATTGGATCAATTGATTGATGCAATCAAGGAAAAACGACCACATTTAAAGAAGAAAAAAATGCTCTTTCTTCAAGACAACGCACCGGTTCACACAGCATTAGATACGATGCTAAAATTTCGTGAAATACCCTTCGAATTGGTTAATCATCCACCTTAAAGTACAGATTTAGCTCCTAGTGACTTTTTCCTGTTTCCAAACTTATATCGTCTTACTAAGTGTGTCGAAGTAAAAGGAGACTATGTTGAGAAATAAATGGTTTTTGAAAATACAATTTTTTTTTGGTACTTAGGTAGCTTCAATATCAATCCGCCCTCGTATTCTCTTGTACTGATTATTTCTAAATCTAGTGTTATCTTTCAAAAACTGCTTTTCACGGTCAATGTTGATCTAAGACACGTAGAGCCTGCATCCTATTTGGTGAAAATGACTTACAGAATTTATGACGAGGGACTTAGTCCCAAGCCAGTCCCATTTCAACATCAAGGGCAGCAAGCGCGTCATAGTAGTGGCGTCAGGATACTTTCCGGGCGAAGAAAACTAGCTACTGCCTGCCGAAGTGCGGCAGCTGATAGAGTTATGTGGCAAAAACAACCTGCCAATAATACTGGGATGCGACGCAAACGCACACAACACAAAGTGGGGCAGCACGGAACTCAACAGCCGTGGTGAGTACCTTTTAGAATACATTTTAGTATCTAACTTAAAAAATACTGAAAGAGGGCAACAAACCAATATATGTAACCAGTATTAGAGAGAAATTCTCAGACTTATCAATAGTTAGTCCGAGCATGATGAGGATTCATTAACTAACCATAAGATAATTTAATTTTCTTTAGAAGGCCTAAACATTCAAGCACCATATTTTAGAAATCCCAAGAAAACAAACTCAGAGGAGAATCAGGGAATTCTTAATCACAATTAAGAAGGCATTTCCTCGAGCAAATTCATAAATAATCACCATGAGCTTGAGGCCAGGGTGAACAATTAAATGGGGCAATACTGGATGCCTTTCACAGCAGCTGTCCTGAAAAACCAAGGAACAAAGAAACAGATGCCGTTTGGTGGAATAATAATCTCTTGGCCCTGAGAACCGAAGTCCGCAAGTTCGGTAATACAGCAAAACGGATTGGGGAACGGGAGATTGAAATAAGAAAAACTAAACGCACCAGCTTTAAGAACTTTTGTGAGAATATCTCTTTTCACCAGCAACAGCCAGGCTATATAAAGCTTTCGCGAAAGCCGAGGCAGGCATATACATATCTCTAAAGAAGGAAGAGGGCACATACACCAGAAGGGGACCGAGTAGGGGCAGAACTGGACACATTTTCCGGAAAGCATGACAAAAGCAGACAGTCGGTTTTGCCGCAAGCAAAAGACTTCCAGTTCTGAAACCAGCAAAGAAGCAGCAAACATCGTTTCAGCAGCAAATATTGAATGGTCACTAAGCACCTTTCAACCATTTACAAAAGGGTATAAGGGGGGCGTATGTTTATTATGAATGGTAATAGTACCATTCATAATAAACATACGCCGCAGCAGCCTTCCCTTAAGGTATATACAGATGGCGTGGAGAAGGGCAAAGTTGGTGTTCATTCCCAAAGTGGGGAAGAAAGATACGACACATCCAAAGTCATTTAAACCAATAAGCTCGACATCATTGCACCCAAACCAGCATGCTTATAGGGCGGGTAAATTGACAGAAACCGCTGCCATAAACCTAATAAACTCTACACAGAAGTCACTTGATGGAAAAGAAATAACAATCTGCGCATTCTTTCGATAACACCCCATATGAAGTGGTTGTAAGGGAGGAGTAGACCCGATGACATCCAAATGGATGGCAGAAGTTCTATACATAACATCGGCAGAGACATCTGCTGGAGAAGAAACAATAGCCGTCGCGATGACCAAGGGAAGTCCACAGGTAGGGCTTCTTTCACCGCTAATGTGGAGCGGTGGAAAAGGAAAAGAAATAGTAACGCTAGATCTATGTTATAAAAAGACGAACCACTTGGTTTGAATGTCCGTCCAAGACTGACTTTATTGAACCCACTCTTTCTTACAATAATTCATAATTATAATTTACATAAATTGTGAATCATATTTTGTGTTCTACTTTAAGCGCAACTTGATATTAGCAATTGTGCAGGGTTACTCAAGTGCATAGAAATATTTATGGTATGACTAACCAGCTTGACACACTGCAATATCAAAGTGTCAAATGCTGAGTGTTTGGGTTATTGACTTGCATTAGTCACAAACGTTGTATTTCAACTACACCTCCCCTTTTAAAGAGAAAGATTTTATAGAGATCGTGATCGAGATCAGACGATGTCGATAAAAGCTTTGCTTAATTTTCACATTATATTATTTAAATTCATTTTTGTTGTATTTGAAAATTAAAAAACGGAAAAACATTCATGTAAAAAAATAGGTTTACAAATAATTATTTATCATAATAATTATACTTGCAGTAATAGTTTAATTTAATAGTAAAGTATAATTTAAATTATATTGAAGTAAATTTAGGAGTTTTTAATAGAAATAAATTTAGTAAATTTAATTAATATAATGTTGTACTTAATGATAAATTGAATTTTATATATTCAAAACTAGTCTATATATTATCTCTAGAAGTATATAATTATTAAGGTGTATTGTTAAAAATTTTTTTCAATTTAGTTTGTTTTATTTCTTTTCATATATTTATATATATTTATATTTTTTCAACATAATTTTAATCGATTTTTATGTACAATAAATGTTTTTGAACTTCTTTTTATTTTAGTTTCCCCTCTCATCCATTTCTATTACCTGATAAGGTCCTCTAAAAATATGTTCTGACTAGCTTCATCTCTCAAATAGACTTCATCATTCAATTTAAATATTTGATTTATTTAGAGTTTGTCGTAAAAATATTTTAATATCAATCTTGCTTGATCAACCAGTTTGAAAGCTCGTTGGTGCGCTTCCTGAAGTCGAAATTTCAACTCTTTATCGTAAGCTTCGAAATTATATACTGGATCAGTTTTTTCAGTTGTGAAATCAAAGGGCTTAGGTGTTTTGCCATAGACTAGCTCAAATGGGGTATAACAATGAACTGAGGAGGGAGTCGTATTGTAAAAATACGTAAAATATTTTATCCATTCAGACTTGTCGGGTGCTAAATACGATCTTATGTACTCATTAAAGGTTCTGTGACTTCTTTCGACCATACCAAGTGTTTGATGGTGGTAAGAAGTCGAAATGGAGTGTTTTATATTCAATAACTGGCACAATTCCAGAAAAATATTATATTTATATTCAGTACCCATATCTGTGAGTATTTCCTTAACGGGGCCGTAGATCAAAATGCAATTGTCAACTATTGCTTTTACTACTGTTTTTGCAGATTTATTTGGAATTGCAATTGTTATTAGATATTTCGTCAACTCACACATAATTGTGATTGCGTATTCATTTCCTCAACTGATACTGGTAACGGACCGATTGTGTTGATCTGAATCCTATCAAAAGGTTTTTCGTGTGTTGGTGATTTAAAAATGGGTTCTTTAAACTTTTTACCAGCCTTGTTTAGTTTGCAAAGTTCACAGTTTTTGACGAATTTACGTACGTCATAATTTAAATTTTTCCAAGAATAGAGTTTTCTTATTTTGCTTCGTAGTCGACTAATTCCTGAATGTCCGCCTAGGATTGGATTATTATGCAATTTCGTAAGGATTTCTATTTTCTTTTCGGATCCGTAATAATTTCAAGGGTTGGTGTTAGTGCTATTTTAATACTTTTTAGATATTTATTTCCTATTCGCTTGAATTCGTGTACAGTTGTATATTTAAAGAGCTCATCATTTAATGACATTCGAAGATCATTAAGTTCTAAATTGCGGAATTTTTCTAGACAAATTTTTCCTTGAACAATTAGATCTGTAATGTCTGTTTTAAAAAATTTTATTTTCCCTTTTTGGATATTCACGCTATGCGCACTATCATTAGATTTAAGGCAAGGTATTTTTTTTTAAACGACTGTATGTATAATAGTTTCGTACACATTTGGTGTTAATGTTGGCAATTTGGTGATTGGTTGTTTTGGTATTGGTATTTTCTTTGATTTTGAACGTGTTGTAACTTGGAAAATTTTAGCATTTTCATCACCTATTGTTTTGATTTGCCCAAAATCAATTCTAGATAGAGCGTCTGCTCGACAGTTATCTTTCCCTTTTATGCATTCTAATCGTATTCCTATAGATCTAATCGGATTCTGGTTAATTTTGATGAAGGATTCTTCATAGAAAAGAGATATGTGAGAAGTTTATGGTCACTTTTGACTTACTTTTGAAAGTTACTTCTGAATTTAAATAATTCAATTTCTCCGGATGGAGTTTTAAGTTTGTTTTTCGACAAATTTCGAAAACAGATTTTAAATTGGCAAGCATATGTGCTTCAGAGCATCCGACTATTATAAGGTCGTCCATATAGACAAAAGCTTTATTTGGACTCAAACCTGAGAATGCTAACGACATCATTCTCTGAAACGAATTAAGGGCTATTTTTAAATCGTTGAAAAAGTGGTTATATCCCTTGATTCTTTATCTAATTTGATGGAATCCGTTCATAAGATCTAGGCAACCAAGGAATTTGGCTCTTCCCAATTGGTCCAGGATATCGTCAATTCTTGGTAATGGGAATTTATCGGCTACCAAATTTTTATTCACTTAACGAAAATCTATTACGAGTCTCCATCTTTTTTCTGAACTACCGGGTAAAGTTTTTCTGGGCACTAGCAGGACTGGACTATTGTATTCTGAAGTGGCTGGTTCTATTATATCGTCTGTAATCAATTTTGTGATTTGTTTTTCTATTTCATTTTTGTGCGTTTGGGGTATCCTATAGTTTTTAACGTAAACTGGAGTTTTATCATTGACACGTAATGTTTGTCTATAGAAATTGTTATGCGTTATGTTATCTCAATTCAATTGCAAATATATCGGTAAATGACGAGCAAAGTTCCAAAAGTTTTTCTCTGGCCTGAAGTGGACAATTTTTTGATATTTTGTCGTGTATGATCTCTTTTCTTTCAGGAGAGTAATTTGAGCAGTTAAAATTTACAACATAATAAGAGTCAAGGCTTTCAGTTTCCACAGAAATAAATAAATAATTAATAAATTTTTATCTGTAGTGTTAACAATACGAACAAAAGCGTTATTTTTGTTAACAATAGTATTTCCAACAAAGACACCATTAGCTACCTCCTGTGTTGGGATTAATAATTCATTTTCTGTAGAGGCTATTGATACTCTCTTTATCACTTCGGCTCTCGCAGGGAGCGTAATGGAGTTTGGCTTTGGTGTGTCTAAAATTTGTAAATGAGCAAAAGTTCGTAAAAGATTTGGTCTAATTATAAAATAATTTGTTTCATGCCAATGGTAATCTAAAACACAATTATTTTGTTTTATAAAATCAAGTCCTATAATGCCATCGCATGGTATAGGAAAGTCATTACGATATGAAAATTATGAGATATTTTAAATTCTTTTAAAAAAATTGTGTTTACAACACAGCCTACTGTTGAGATAATACCTTCACCAATACTTACCAACTTTAAAATGAAATCAGTATGAATATTGTGAGTATTTTGAACAAATTTTTTTTTAATAATGCAGATTACAGAACCAGTGTCCAACAAAAATGTATTTGTGAAGTCCTCACCACTATATAGTTGTTGAATTTTAGACTGATGTTTAGGATTTTAGTATATGGGTCTAGTTTCTTTGCATGTTCCCCAGCTGGGCAGACTGGGGAGCATTCTCGTTTTCCGGAGTGGCATCAATTTTTCGGATACTACTAGCTTGTCTGCCATTATTACGGTATCTAGTATTATTTTGGTAATTGTTTGGGGGTCTATAGTTTCGGTTACGATTTTGATTGTTGATATTGTTGTAACCTGAGTTAGAATAGTTTTGGTTGTAATAAACCCCTCTACTTCTATTATTATATCCTTTTCTACCTCTGTATCTTTGATTGTATCCCCCTCTGTTAATGTAGTTTATGCTCACTGTATTATCAGTGTCGGCATTTAGATTGATGAACTTTGTGACTACATCGTTGAGATTAGTAAAGTTACCTGATTTCATTAAGAGTTTTACTTCTGGCGAACGAGCGTTTTTACAATGGACTTAATGGCCGTTTGTGTTGCATAGTTTTGAGCTACTTGTGGACTAAGTCCGTCTGACAGGTATGCGTTTTGCAATTGTGAGGTCTATTTCTTTTGCATACTCTGTTGGGTTTTTTGAACTTTGTTTTGTATTAAGCAACTTTGCGGATGCTGATTGTGCTGATTCACTTTCGATTTCCCGTTTTAATGTAGCCTTTATTGCTGAGATTGTGCTTTCATTACTTATTGCGCTTTGTGCTACACCAGAGAGTTCGGTTTTAATGAGCGAAATAGCTATTAATTCATGTTCTCCTTTAATAGTAAGAAAGTTAACTAACTTTTTTGATGTTAAATTCTGTTTTGCTCAAGTGCAATGCCATTGAAACCCTTCTTTATTGCCGCTCGTATCCATTAAATAATGTATATAATTCATATAATTATTGGTATTAATATTAGTATGACTTCCACCAAGTTAATTTCGTCACTTTTAATAATAAGTTTGTTCATTATTTATTTTTGCTTATTCAATGTTCAATGTTTTTATGATTTCGTTATTGTCTTTTTCTTCCACCGCTTTGCCTACTTCGTATCCGGAAAAGATTAATGGGACAGTTGACAGGATTTCCACATGTTTCGCGATTCCTTGCGTTGAAGGCTTTCTTAATTGTTTAAAGTTTATTATTATTTTTTCGTACTCGATGAGACACTTCTCTTTTTTTCGCTTTTATTACTTTATATTTATAACACTTTTATATAGCATATTCCGGCTGGATCGCCATGTTATAAAAAGACGAACCACTTGGTTTGAATGTCCATCCAAGACTGACTTTATTGAACCCACTCTTTCTTACAATAATTCATAATTATAATTTACATAATTTCTTAACGCTAAACGAATTGCAAGGTAAGTGAAAATACACCGTTAGGTGAATTATATTTTGTGTTCTACTTTAAGCGCACCTTGATATTAGCAATTGTGCAGGGTTACTCAAGTGCATAGAAATATTTTTGGTATGACTAACCAGCTTGACACTTGGCAATATCAAAGTTGGAATCATTAAAAAATAAATCCCAAACAAACCTATTAAGTAATCCTGGCGAAAAAACATTATAATTCTTTGTATATTTGTAATGTATTATAAACATGGACCATTGGAGAAAACTGAAAAATCCTTATCGATAGCACATTTCAGAGCAGTTGTGCAAATATCTAAGGAGGAAAAGAAGAATCTACATTAATAGGAAAACAGGAGAAACAGGGTTGTTGGAAAGCTTTCTGAGACAATTAATATTGAAGATGTTTCTCTCTCTCTACTTTAACGGATGTTTCACAACTTAAATACCACAATATACTTTCTAGCCTTTGAACATGTATAGGCCAATCGGAATATGAATAAAAATCCGGAAAAGTTGAAACGGATAATTTTTAAATTAAATACCATTGGTAAAATTTCGGTAAAATGGCAAGATACAAAATCGTGATACTTCTCAGAAGTTGGCATTATTTTGATATTAACCCTGTTTTTCGCAAATCGAAATATGGTGCTGAAGGACTCAATCATTGGAAAAATTTTAAGTAATCAAATGGCTGGAGATTATGATTTAAATCGCAAGTCTACTAAATGGTGGCAAACAATTTGTTGTGTTCTTATTTGTTCAGTTACACCTGAAAAAGCTAAAATACATATTTGAAGTTTTTGAGCAATCTTGCTGTGTCTCTTATTGCTACCGGCAGAGAAAGTGCCAAGTTCAAAAGGTTAAATCTAAGTTCTGCATTTTCTTCTAATCTCTATATTGATATGTGTGAAAGATCCGAGACCTAAGTAGGCGCAGTAAAAAAAACAATAATATAGAAAAATTAAAACTGGAAATATTGGAAAATTGAAAAAAAAACATATAAAAAGAGGTATTTCTTTATAACCAAGAAAACTTAAAATACAGTCCACAGGATCAGCTATCGAGCAAGGTCCTTCGAGCCGGATGAATGTCCCAGTAAAAAAGGACGTATGACTAAATTTATCATGCGGTTCCCTTGTTTTTGCTCGTGTTTACAGGACTTCTGTGCACGATATGAGCACAAATCGATTAACTTCACTTTTTAAGAAATCTTAAATTTAAGTGTCAAAGCACTTGGTATAGTAATAACATTTTATATTTATAGCTTTCCTGAATAAAAAAGATTAACACCATTAAACGACAAAATTTGAATAATAAGTAATTTATTTCAGAAGCTATTTTGATTAACTCCATACTCTAATGTCAATCGTTTCAATAACGCAGTTCAAATGCACTGGCAAGCGCTGTAAAGTACAATGAACTAGTCAGTCACATTCTAATTGCCGCAGGATCAAGTAACTTGTGAGAAGTGAAATTAATTATTATTAAGAATAAAGTGTAATTGGGATTATATTAACTTCTACTGTATACTTTACCAATATTACACGGACTATATATTTTTTTGGCCTCTTTAACATTACTCCCAGGGTTTGAATTATTATAAAAAATTATTTCAATTTGTCAGTGGTTTTAAATAAATAAATATTATACCGTTATAATCAAGATGAGTGAGATTAATAACAAAGTGGATGTGGACAAGAGTGAATTATGTGATGATGGACATGGGATTTATCAACAGCAAGTATGGCTTAAGAAAGAAGACGTTTATGGTTTTCCTCGGATACATCTGATCGCAACAATACAAATATCCCAACAAACACATTGATTGGGAGGAAAAGAAGTCGTAATCCTGATAATTGGGCACGAAATTTACAAAAGCATAAAAGAACAAAATGTTTGGCATACAGAAATAGAGAAGGAAATTTAATACCTCCAAAAACATTTGTGGATATAAAATGCAGACCGAAAAATTCTTTCGGACGAGAGAGAGGCTGCCATAGTCAACTTGATCAAAATATTTTGTTTGCAAAAAATATTTTAGGGACACTTATCAGGTGATCAGCGCAAATGTCGTGTTGAAAGCAATAAAAGCCAGCCTACCGTAGTCACTACACCAGAGCTCATAATCCAAGAGGACAATATTTAAATCCTGACTTAAATATTAAGAAAATGTTTTAACTATACGTCACACAATGTGAAAAGGAAAATGAAGTACCAAAATATTACTATAATGTGTTCTCCACAAAATTTAATTTACAATTTACACAACCATAAAACCATTTTTGGTAAGTGGACACAGTTATGTGCCTAAAGGGCGCTGTCCTTGCGCTGACTATCACCATCCCAAGTATGGGAACCTTTTTAGTCAGTGCTTGAACGGCGCCACACCGTGGTATCACAATGGGCAATTATGTGTGCTCAAGTGTGCTTTTGGCAAACTGGGCGGCCACTCCTACCTACCTATGTGCCTAAAGACTCAGATTTTGCCATTATTGAGTCACATGCGAAAAAAATTCAAAACATTTTTTCACCGGATGATTGGTACAATATAATCAAAATATGTACGAAGAAAGCGCCATTAAATCTAATCCAAATGATCCACCAAGATTTTTTTCGACAAAACTTTTAGAAAAATCAATCATTAACAGAAAAGTAACCGTTACAGGGTTTCCAGTAAATTAGCTTAAAATACGCTGGATAAAGTTAGAAAGGTCCAAACACTATCTCAAACAATTCAAATGTGACTATAATGAAGATTCAGAATTTAATGCCATTAATATAAGGAAATCTGTAGCAGGTAGACCAAAAAGTTTGAAAAATGTAGATCAGCCTTTATTATATCCTAAAGGTTCTTGCACCAATTCGATCCAAACGCAACCCTCACTATCGCTACAGAAATCAGCTTGTTGTCAAGCACGTGGCTTTGTTTGTTATTGCACGCTCTGTTGATGTTGTTGCTGATGGCATGCGCGTCGATAATTCTGTTGTGGCTTTATTAGGTTGAGTTTTGCCAAATGCTTATGATAGTAAAATAAATTAAATTCTTGTGGAACAATCTATATCGTGTGAGATCCGTGGCTTCGTTTGCTCATAGTACGTGGATTAATTAAACTATTCTGGAACAATCGATGTCGTGGGAGGTTCATGGCCTCGTATGAAAAATGGTGGTGTGGCAGAAGCATTATATTGGACTAAAATTTATGGGGAAATTTTGTGCCTTACAAGGTAGAACTGTGACAAGGGAAAAAGGAGAGACATGATGGGTCTGCCAAAATTCAATACTGCTGTTAAACATGATTACTATCAAAACTTGAAAACAAACCGAAATGACGAGTTCTCCCATACACGTGATGAAGAAGATTTTTTTATATTACTGAGTCAATCGCAAATAATATATTATAACAGAACTATCACCATCATTTTTATGGAAAATCTGTAATAAAAATATATAACTGTGGAGTCTTAAGTTATTTGAAAGAGTTTATTTTATTTTAAAATAAAAGGAATTCAATAACACAAGATGTAAAAGTTTAATAATGTTAGTTCAATAAAATGTTCAAGAAAATTTAATGAGAAAGTCCCGCAGGCTGAAACACGTCTTTATCTTTGTACGACCGAACACAGACTGACTCGGCTTAAAATGTTGCGTCTGCTTTGTTGCGTCTTGTTGGTGTCGCCTTCTTACTCGCGTCCCACAATTCGGCCGTCCTGATCGGGATTCGTCTCGAATTCGTCATCACTCAAGCTGGAACACCAAGGCTTCATGAATTCCGCACAGGTTGTAGTAGTTTTTGGACCTTCCGCACCTCCCACTCGCACAACGTTGTATGTGTCGTTTGGTTTAACGCTTGTAACCTAATAAGGTCCATGAAATTTTGGGTTCAGCTTGAGACCAGAGCCAAATTGCGTTCGCTTGATTGCTACTAAGTCGCCAATCGCGTATTGTGTAGCCTTTTTCCGACGTAGATTAAAGGATTTTCGATTTTCCGCTTGGATCTTAGCCATTTGTTCCTTGGCACTTTGCCTGGTTTCTTCTCTTTCTTCGTTGAATTGGGCTAGGATTTCGTCTTCAATCAGCTTCTTTATTTTGCATTGTTGGGCGGTACGCATAGGAACGCCTAGAAGTAAATCGAACGGGGTCGTGTTGATACTTCTAGAGTACGTAGAGTTAATGACCTGTTGCACCTTTCCGACGTGTTTGTACCATTTAGTTGGATCAGACACACTCAACTTTGATAGCACTGAGATTATAACAGAATTCAGTCTTTCTACCTGTCCGTTCGCTCGTGGTAGACCAGTCGTAATGAGATGATGCTTTATGCTCTCGGCTTCACAGTAGTTCTTAAAGTCTTCAGATGAAAACGCCGTACCTCTGTCAGATATTATCTGAACTGGATTACCAAAAGTAATGCTCTGAATTTGTAGTCTGTCTATAACTTCTCTTGTTGTAGTAGATTTAGTCGGATACAACCAGCAGAATTTCGTGAATGAATCCACTACAGCGAGAATATGTTTATACTGCTTCGATGTTGACTCTAAGGGTCCCAAATGATCTATGTGGTAAGTGTGAAGAGGTATATCCACTTTGTTGAGAGGATGAAGTTCACCTTCCTGCTTTCCGCGTTTACGATTGTTAATGATGCATGGTATACAGTTCGAGGTATGAAACTCGATTTTCTCCTCCAGCTTTGGAATGTAATAGTCACGACGTATAAGCTCTTTAACTTTTTTCACTGCAAAGTGACCCCTTTCATGAGCAAGTCGCATTATCTCTCGTTGCATTCCCTTAGGAGCAACGATTACCTCGTAGCCGTTAATCAGTTTGCACAAAACATCACCTTTCGTAAAATAGCCGTCATAGTTACCTTTATCTTTTAGTAAGGCAAGTATTGTCTGCAATTCTTCGACTCTTGTGGAGAGGTCCTTCTTCTCCAGAGTTTTTGTAAACGCGTTACAGTCGGTGACGATTTTAAAATGTAGTCCGAGGAGGTACACCCTAAACTTCTTTAGCGCTTCGATGGCAGCCAATATCTCAAGTTCGTAACTAGAATACTTCCTTTCAGCATCTGTAGTCTTTCTACTCATGTAATACACCGGATGTAGGTTACCATCACTCGATGACACTTGCATTAGAACTGCACCATATCCTTCAATTGACGCATCCGTATGCACTGCGGTTTTGCTGTTCTGATTGAATATATTCAAGACAGGTTTGATAGTCAACATTCCCTTCAATTTACTGAACGCTTCTATTTGCTGATCCTTCATTTCAAATTTCGTATTAGCTTTTGTTAAATCACTGAGCGGTTTTGCAATTAAGGAGAATTGGGGAATAAATTTCCGAAAATAACCGGCTAACCCTAAAAAGCTTTGGAGTTGCTTCATATTCTTTGGAATTGGAAATCTTAATACGGCTTCGACTTTATTTGGCGACGGGGAAATCTGTTGATTCTCAATTATATGGCCTAAGAACTCTATTTTCGTCTTCAGGAACTTACACTTCTTTAGGTTCAACTGTAGACCATAGTCCCCACATAGTTGCATCACCACTTCTAGATTCTTGAGAGCTTCGTCTTCGTCTTTGGCTGGAATGATGACGTCATCGACATACGGTAGTGCAACGCCTGTACGAGTAAGGTCACGAAAAATTGTGTTGATGAATCTTTGAAACACCGCCGGCGAATTTGACAATCCAAATGGCACCTTTATGAATTGGTATTGTCCGTTGTGAGTAAGGAAAGATGTATATTTTCGGCTTGCTTCTGCGACATTAACATGGAAGAATCAGTTTTTGAGGTCAATGGAACTAAATATTTTGGCATTTTGTAGTCTGTCTAGTTGATCCTCTATCAGTGGCAATGGATAACGATCCTTGACAATAGTTTTATTCACTCTCCTATAGTCCACGCATAATCGTAAGGTACCGCCTCGCTTCTTCACCATGACAATAGGGCTGCTAAATTCCGAGTCAGATGGTTCTATAACGCTGAGGCTTAGCCGCTGATCAACCTGTTCTTCTACGGCTTTTCTTTCTGCCAATGGTAATCGTCTTGGTCGTGAAAATATAGGTTCGTCTTCTTTTAGAACAATAGACATTTCAACATTAGTAGTTTTACATTTTTTCGGCTAATATTTCTCCACCATATCAACAACTTTTTGTTTGGCAAATGGACTTGCGCTTGGATCTATATCGATTTCTTCGGGCACTTTATCTATTTTCATCACGGAAAATTCATTTTCATTCTCAATCTTCCTAAAATGTAAACCGTCACGACGAATGTCTATTTCCGCGTATTCACAAAAGTTTCCACCAATAATAACGTCAATGTCTATGAATTTAGATGAAACTACTACGAAATAAATGTTGTAGCTTTCATTATCAATTTCAATATCGTACTCCAATTGTCCATCGGGTTTTATTTTATTCTGGCCAAAACCCACGAGATGAAAATCACATTTATCAAGTTTCGCGAAGTCCAAATTCTTAAACACAGTATCACCCATTATGCTAAACTAGCTACCGGTATCGAATAGAGCAGTATATTCGCGACCGCCGATTTTTACACTTTTCGTCATTGCCAAATTTTGCGATTTCAATATACGAGTATTGGTTTTGTTGTCCACTGTTTTTTCTGGACAGTCTTTAGCGATATGACTGAATTTGTTGCACTGGAAACATTTTGTTCCCTTTTCTTTATTTGAACACTCTTTCGATTTGTGCCCCTTTGAACCGCAATTAAAACAATTGTATTCACTATTGTTCTTCGGCTTGTTCTGGATAACGCCATTATTGTTCTTAAATTTATTTTCCGAATTTTCCCGGTGTATTTTTTGATCTTTTTTTAACTCAAATTGTTCGTAACATGTTAATTTTCTTTTAAAGTCTTTCATATCACTAGCGCCGTATAAAATTGATTTGTTCACGTTTAAGTCGTTGATACCGTCGATTACGTATTGAATAATTGAATCGTCATCGATACAACCGCGCGACGCAGTTTCTTTGATATGAAGAAAATACTCTTGAACAGTTTCGCCTTTTTTAATTTTTCTTTCGGACAGCTGCTTGTGAATCTGGGCGCTATCCATCGTTGTTCGAAATTCTCCGACAACGCCGTCGGACCGCAAGGTGCATGAAGTATTTGTTGGACTTCGAGCAGATCGAGTCATAGATAGCGTGGCTGGTCACTATTCAGAGCCGATAGGTATGAGCTTCGTGATTCGGTGCGTCATAGTGCGACGCATTGAATCCACGGATACACAAGCAATTAATCTCTGCATCTGCGATGCATAAGCATGATGCAGCAAGGGCAATTCAGTGGACGCTTCGTGATTCGCACATAAGCATTGTCTGAAGCTGTGAAGAAAAAACACGATGTAGAAAGTGTGCAATTGCAAAGCAATCTAGTGCGAATTTCAAATTGGCAGCGTAGCAGACTAGTTGCACATGCACCGAAACATACAATCTAATTTGAATTTTTTGCTATTTAGATTCATCAGGTGCTTTCCTCCGCATGACGCAGAAGCAACAAGCTGCTATATATCTGGAGACCATAGAGGAGCAATTGTTGGTGCAAAAAGCTAATGCGGATGAGAAGCGTAGAAAGCGTCGATGTGATCAAAAAATAAAGTATTTATTTATTCATCAACAACTATCTTGTCCCCTTTAAAGTAATTCCCCTCAGATATAATACACTTATGCCAGCGTTTTTTCCAATCCTCGAAACACTTCTGAAACGCTTTTTTTGGTATCGCCAACAGCTCCTGTTTCGATTTTTCTTTTATCTCCTCAATCGTTGCAAAACGCTTTCCTTTCATCGGTGTCTTCAGTTTTGGAAAGAGGAAAAAGTCAGCGGGGGCCAAGTCCGGTGAATACGGTGGTTGAGGCATGATAACGGTTTTGTTTTTGGCCAAAAACAGCTCCTGAGCGATGTCCATGCGACGTTGTTTTTGCTCAAAATTTAGCAATTTTGGAACAATCTTCGCTGCCGCACGTTTCATGCTTAAAACATCCGTAAAAATTGCTTGGCATGAGCCGAACGATATGCCAACATCATCAGCAACCTCTCTGATAGTGATTCGACAATTATCCAAAATCATTTTCTTCACTGCGTCAATGTTTTCATCGGTTGTTGACGTGCTCGGGCGACCAGGACGAGCATCGTCATTAACATCTTCTCGGCCTTTCTTAAACCGGTTATACCACAATGTGTTCTGCTCATAGTAGACTCGCCAAAGGCCACAGTCAACATTTCAAATGTCCTTGCGCATTTAATTTCATTTTTTACACAAAACTGAATACAGTTTCTTTGATCCATTTTTTTCGAATAGTACAAAATCGAAGAGCACACCAAAACACGATTAACCTTTTTATCTGTCAAAAACAAACTGACAATCCAAAATGGTTGGTATTGCCAACATATATAACAGACATGTGTACCAAAATAACAGAAAAAAAATGCGAACATCGAACAATGTTTTCTTGAATTATCAACCATCTGAAAATTTCGATATATATATGTTATGTATGCGGGCAAATGAAACGCACTCGAGCACGGTTGTCAACTTACTGTTTTTATTGAGAATCTTACATCTATGTACAGTCACTCACATTGAAAGTCGGGCAAACTCAAAACGAAATTTCTACTTAAAATATTTTTGTTTTGAAAAAAGATAATCAACTGAAACTTTTTGTATATTGTCATAAAAAGTCCTATTGATAAAAAAAATAACAAAAAAAAGATGTTCAAAATTAAGTAAATACATATTAGCAAATGGAACAAAATCTGAGATAAGACCCCTTTTTCCTCTCACATTGAAAGTCGGGCAAGACATAAAAAATATAAATATTTCAAAAGTTACCAAAAAAAATATAAATTTTACTATTTTGTTGCACCGCCTTTTTGGTTTTCGACAGATTGCAGACTTCTTGGCGTTGATTCAACAAGATTTTTGCACCCATTGGGACTAATCTTGTTCCACTCTTCTTGCAATGCATTCTTCAACTGGTCTTTCGATGTACACACCCTGTCCTGCATCCTGCGTCCTAATTCGTCCCATAAATGCTCAATCATATTCAGGTCGGGACTTTGTGCGGGCGTTTTGATAACTTTTGGGCAGTTTTATAATAACCAACTGCTAACATCAAGAGCTGAATGTTTTGGATCATTGTCCTGGTAGAATTTAAAGTTATTTTCAATACCCAATTTTTGCACACTTTCTTTCAAATTCTTCTTCAAAATTGCCAAATATACTAGTTTATTCATTATCCCATCTATAAAATGTAACCTTCCAACTCCTGAAGCTGCCATACACCTCCAAACCATCACTGACCCACCACCGTACTTAACTGTTTTTCTTAGATTTTTCGCTTCAAGATCTTGATTTAGCCTACGCCACACTTAACCTCTTCCACCACATCCGATTAAATTCAATTTACTCTCGTCTGTAAATAATACCTAAAAAATCTATTCTAGAAACATAAAGGTGTTGTTGTTGTAAATATTTACCATACTCCAATATGAGAAATGTTTATCTATAAATTCTCGTGCGAATTCAAGTCGATCATGTTGGTTTTTTTTGCTAATGAGGGGCTTTTTTCTTGCTACTCGACCATGAAAGTCATGTTTTCGCAATAATCTTCTTATAGTTTCTGGATTAATCTCAGTACCAGAGGATTATTTGACCATTGCAGCAAGTTTGGGTGCAGAAGTAAAAGGTCTTTGCTTTATTTCTCTTAAAATAAAGTCTCATCCCTGGTAGATAATTTCTTTGGTTTGGCAGTACGTTGTTGATTTGAAATGACTCCATTTTGTTTGTATCTGGTAATCACATCGTGACTTGCTTTTAATAACCAAATTTGCTATTTCGCGCTCAGTTTTTCCTTGTAAATGGTGATGTATGACTAAATTTCGTTCTTCCAAGTGGACTGTTTTATATTTCGTGAAATTTTAAAAAATACTCAATTAAGCTTCCCTGACTGGTGCACAATATTGAAATGACAAATGTTCTTGCAAATGAGTAAACTTCGAATAAATATAACGGAGTATTTACCGCTATATTTTCTAAAAACAAATTATGCTCGACTTTGAATGTGACGCGAAAAAGTGACCATGTTTAAGTTTTTACTTCATGCGCTTATTTTTTTCGTAACTGTGAATATGCACTTTTCTTGGTTTTAATAACAATAGTTTTTGTGACAATATAAAAAAAAGTTTCAGTTGAATATCTTTTTTTAACAGAGAAATATTATAAATATAAATTTTGTTTAGCGTGTGCCCGACTTTCAATGTGAGTGACTGTATGTACAAAGTTATCATATGCAAAGTTGCCATATGTAAGAACACATATGTTGATGTTATGGTATGTTCACATTATGTTCACATTAGGCGAACACATAACACGCTCCCCCTTTAGAAGAGTGCATATAAATATATTTGTTTTAATTATTTAAATAATAACTGGTTTACATGATTTAATTAATTTAATTTTGGAAAATTCATTTTTTAGCATTTTCATTTACATTATCATTAATATTTTCTAGTAAATCATTTTGATTTGGAGACTCAGTAATATTAATATTCTCAGAGAAGTACGCTCTATTTCATTTGTGGCTTCTTCCTCCTCCGATTCAATATCGACGTTGGCAAATTTGTTTTAATTTGATCAGTGTGCCATTTTATTAATCTATGGTTACTATCAAATACACAATTGTAAGTGCGTGGACCAATTTGTGATTTTATAGTCGCCGGAGACCAACTCGCTTTGTTTGGATTTTTGTAATCACGTATGTAGACTTTTTGTCCTGAACTGAATTCTACGTCTCTTTTACCAGAATAGTTTCTCTTGCTGTTTTCTTGGCTAACTAAAATATTTTCTTTGATGTGAGGTGGTTTAATAACATCAAAACGATTTCTAATAGATCTGCCTAAAAACAGTTTAGCAGGTGATTCATTTGTAGTACAATGTTTTGCAACTCGATAGTCCATCAAAAATCTATTTAGGATTAAGTCAAGCTCAGTCTCTCGTCCATCGCGTAAATTTGCATATAAAGACTTTTTTAGTTTTTAATATAATTCTCAACTTGACCATTTGTTGATGGCTGGCCTGGTGCCGTTAATATGTGTTTGACTTTGTTGAGTTTTGTAAAATTTTTGAACTCCTCAGGGACAAATTGTCTTCCGTTGTCACTTACGATTGTATTTACAATTCCAAACCGACCAAATGTTTCACGAAGTTTCGTAATGACGAAGTTTGACGGTATTTCCTTTGTTTTAAACACCTCAACCCATTTAGAATAAGAATCTATAATTAAAAACAAGTAATAACCTTTAATAGGTCCTGCAAAATCGATATGTATTCTACTCCAAACTGAGTCAGTAGGCTGCCAAGGAATCAATTTACTTTTATTTGGGCTGGGCAGTAGTTCTTGACACGGAATGCATTGTTTAATTAAGTTTTCAATTTCACTATCTATTTTTGGCCACCATATATACGATCTTGCCAAGCCTTTGTTTTGACAACTCCTAAATGAGTCATGTACTTGTTCAAGCATGTTTTGTCTTAATTTCTATGGAATCACCGTTCGATAACCCCATAGTAAACAATCTTGATCTACAGTCAGTTCTGTATTTTTGTTCACATATGCAACGAACTCCTCACCTTTTAGATTGTTTAAAGTGTTAATTTTTACTGCATCGCAAACTTTAGATAATATCGGATCACGACGCGTTTCACGCGAAATGCATTTAAAATCAATATTCAAAACATTGTCATTTTTTATATGAAATATGAAAGATTTTTCATTGTCTTCCTGCTCGAATTTATGTTGAGGAAGTCTTGACAAGTTGTCAGCCTCATTTAACGATCCCTTTACATACTCAATCTTGATATCAAACCCGGAAAGTAAAAACGCCCATCTCTGCATTCGTGCAGCAGCCATCAAGGGAAGTCCCTTGTTTTCTCCAAATATGGATAAAAGTGGTTTATGGTAAGTTCGTAATACGAAACTGTTGCATCAAATTATGCATTAGGAGCAGTACTTTCCCAAGGTATCATTGGAAACGATTTGCCAATTTCATACGCAAGCCGCACTTTAAACAAGCACGAGGAGAAAAAGCCAGTTATAGAAAAAGAATTATTGGCCATACATTGGGCAATAAGCCACTTTAGACCTTACTTATATGGCAATACATTCGCAGTTGTAACAGACCACAGACCATTAGTAGCATTATTTTCACATAAGGACCCATCATCAAAATTAACTAGAATTAGGTTAGAACTAATAGATTATAATTTTAAAATAGAATATAAAAAAGGCAGCATAAATACAAATTCCGATACTCTAAGTAGAATTAGATTAGACTCTAATATACTTAAGGATATATTACCTTCAGTTTTAATAACAACTAGAAGTAAAAATCAAAATAGGATAGAAAATGAACCCAACGATACACAAGCAAATATATATATATATATAAATATATATATATATATATATATATATATATATATATATATATATATATATATATATATATATATATATATATATATATATATATATATATATATATATATATATTGCTTGTGTATCGTTGGGTTCATTTTCTATCCTATTTTGATTTTTACTTCTAGTTGTTATTAAAATATATATATATATATATATATATATATATATATATATATATATATATATATATATATATATATATATATATATATATATATATATATATATATATATATATATATATATATATATATATATATATATATATATATATATATATATATATATATATATATATATATATATATATATATATATATATATATATATATATATATATATATATATATATATATATATATATATATATATATATATATATATATATATATATATATATATATATATATATAATATATATATATATATATATATATATATATATATATATATATATATATATATATATATATATATATATATATATATATATATATATATATATATATATATATATATATATATATATATATATATATATATATATATATATATATATATATATATATATATATATATATATATATATATATATATATATATATATATATATATATATATATATATATATATATATATATATATATATATATATATATATATATATATATATATATATATATATATATATATATATATATATATATATATATATATATATATATATATATATATATATATATATATATATATAATATATATATATATATATATATATATATATATATATATATATATATATATATATATATATATATATATATATATATATATATATATATATATATATATATATATATATATATATATATATATATATATATATATATTATATATATATATATATATATATATATATATATATATAATATATATATATATATATATATATATATATATATATATATATATATATATATATATATATATATATATATATATATATATATATATATATATATATATATATATATATATAATATATATATATATATATATTATATATATATATATATATATATATATATATATATATATATATATATATATATAATATATATATATATATATATATATATATATATATATATATATATATATATATATATATATATATATATATATATATATATATATATATATATATATATATATATATATATATATATATATATATATATATATATATATTATATATATATATATATATATATATATATATATATATATATATATATATATATATATATATATATATATATATATATATATATATATATATATATATATATATATATATATATATATATATATATATATATATATATATATATATATATAATATTATATATATAATATATATATATATATATATATAT